>JASDDO010000012.1:436066246-437266246 GCA_030015575.1 Agapanthus africanus
TTTGTGTTCAGTGGGAATACAAATGCGGGCATGTATTTGCAGTAGCGGGGTTTTCCTGTAATTTATTATGGGATCAGTTTTCTGAAGTTGCCAGTTTGCATTCCGTTCCGGCCGGTTTTCTTTTATTCCTCCACGGCTGGACTTTCTGTTGGAGGGGGTTAATTGCAAGTTTGCAATTAACTTATTTGTGGATGGGTCTTTTGTAATTTGGTGGCTTCATGATTTGACTAGAATCATGAGATCCTTTTTCTTTCTTATCTAATCCATTATGGGAAAAGAATGGATTAGATTTTGATGGGTTGAGATTTGAAATGTGGTGACTATTTTTTCTTGCATTATCTTCACACATTTCTCTCTTGCTAAATGATTCCATTTTTCTCCACCTTTCTAGAGAGGGGCCGGCCATACCCATGTGAGAAGGAGAGAGAGGTTTAATTTTTGTGGAAAAATTCCTTCATGTAATTTCGTGGGTCCCCCCCATTTGTGAGTGTGCTGTGTGAGGTGGGAATTTCTTTTTAGGCATGGTTTTAATTTATGCACTTAACCCACAAATTTCCAGTGAGCACAAATTTGTTTATGGCCGAGCTCATTTCATTGCATGCTCCATTTTTCCATCAAGCATCCATGAAAATTCTTGTGCACAAATTCCTCCATAAATGGCAACCTCATAAACCCCAAAGAGACATGGCTACTACACTATTCTACAGCATCCCTTGGACGTGTCGGCTAGCCAACTTCGCGCCCGAGTTGCCTCGGTCAAGAGGTGGGAGCCCGTAAAAGACTTTGGCGATGTGGTGCCCTTTACGACGAGGAGGAGAAGGACGGAGTTTCCGCAGGAGATCGGAGTGGAGACGAAGACCGAAGGACACGGATCGCTTGGTATACTTCTCTACCCGTATTTTACTTTGCTAGTTGCTAGGTTAATAGCCCGATCTGGGTGAAAAGTGCGCGGTGGTGCCAGTTCAATAGTTTTTGAAAGTTTTTGTTTCCGCGTTTCCGGCGTCGGTTCGACGGCCGGGGCGCCGCCGCGGGCTTACAATTGCTTTGGTAGAACTTCCTACCCCACCATTTCTTTAAGGGATAGGATAGAACGCTCTAGAAATAACAGTTGAACACCTCACTCAAATTCCTATCAACAGTGTCAAAATTCAACACTTTCTTATGTTGATAATCCTTTTAAGGCTAGTGATGAAACTTTTAAACCTATGTCTATTGCTGAGCATATTGCAAAGGCCCGTAGCCAAAACTTCATACCTTTCACTACTCCAAAACCCTCAGGACAACAATTACAATCATTTCCATATGACCATGTTGATACTCCTTTTGAGGCAAATATGGCAACTTTTCAACCCATGACCATTGCTGAGAAAATTGCAAAAGCCAGTCACCAACAATTCAACCAATCTCAATTTTCTTCATATCAAAATGTTGATCCTGATCCTATTTATGAAAATTGGATACAACTATCTAACTCTTATCAACAGTACTAAACTTTCACACCCTCTCATGTTGATACTTCTCTTGAGGCTAATGTGGCAATTCGTAAACCCATTTCTATTGTGAAACACATTGAACTCGCTCGTAGCCAACAATTAAACACATTCCAACCATACTCAACTTTTGCATCTTATCTAGACAGTGCTTCTGAACATCAATTATGAAGTTCCACGGTTCAAATTAAAGAGACTCTTTCATTGAAACTTCTTCATAAATCATGTCTAGTCTTAAAGTAGAGTTGGAATTGAATACTGAGAAAGAACTAGGGATCCCTTCAAGTCAAACCAGAACCAATTCTTTTGATCTCAACACCTTCCATCCTGAACTCCAATCGAATGTATTTGATGATCAACCGCTTAATAATCTAATTGATGAGGTGTCCGAGAATAATATGTTTGACTTTTCCAATCATGAGTGTGAAAGAGAGCCTTACACCATTCCAAACCAAACCGATCCTTATCCGACTAAACTTGACATTTCAAACCTTCCAATTCCATCAAGTGATCTTAGTGATCCATCGATTGAGGATAATATAATTGATGAAATTTTAAAGAACTATTCGTTTGATTTGACTGACAGTGCCAGTGAGATCAGTGTTGAAAATATCTTTGAAAATGAACTCGCTATGTTGGATGAGTTGGATTCCCCGACCCATCATATCCTTTCCATTGAATGTGAACATTTTCATGTACATTTAACCGATCCTATTCGTACCACCAACTTATCCGATATGAAAAACAATATTCAGCCTTCATCTCCCACATCTGGATTAACAATGCTCGACAACCAAGTTCGTTTACCTATTTTATTACACACTTTCTTTGGTTCTTCTCATCTTCTTTCCATTCCACTAAATTTTGATGTACCACACTCCGATATTTCGAGTTCTATAATTCTTGAAAGAGCACTCGAGTTAGACTCTTTTGAGAATAAGGTAGATGGGCTTTTCGAGTCTCCTGCTTCCATAATTTCTGACAAATCGAGTGTTTTGAATCATGGTGCGCAACAGATTGACCTTGAAACTTTCAACCTTCCTAGTGAATCTGCCTATTCCACTGATATATATATCGATTCCTTTCTTTTCGATGGGATCATCATTTGGAATATCGATGAAAGTTTCGAAGACATTTTCGCCGAAGAACTCGCGTTCCTTGAAAACTTGGATGCTGTGATGAATCAACCTCCACCGGAAATTCGTACGCCTCTGTTTGAGGCCAAAGAAGTTGAACCGCCACCCTTTCTTCTAATCAAATACGAGAATGCGACTATTCCATCCATTCCTTATCTTTCACATTCTTATATTCATTCACACTCACTTTTTCGTCTCCATCAACCGAGACGTAAAACCTTTCGATTACACCTCTTATCTTCCCCTCACATCATCTCTTATCATTACTCTCATTTCTGTTTTTTCTACTCGAGATATGATACTAGCTCCATTCTTATACAGTCTCGAATCTTCTTCACTTCTATCCGTTACACTATCTTTTACCAACCATGTTGTTACCTTGATAAAATATTTGAATGGTTAGTTTTAACTTTTGGTCTTTGTAAAGGTTTGTGTAGACCGATAATATTTACCCCCCTCTTATATTGAATTTCAATGTTTAGTAATTAAAACACTGTTTTACTCAAGTTTGGGAAAAAGAAGAAAAATATTTTTAAAATGGCTCTTGAAAGAAAGGAAATTTGTGCACGATTGTGAGCTAAGAACAAGTTGGGGGAGAATTTTACTGTCATTCACTCTTGACCCCTTCTTTATACCATCTTCAACTATTCCTCCTAGTCTTTAGGTTTTGAGATTACATGACAACATCAGTGAGGATACAGCTGCAAATAATTTTGGGAGGAGGTTTGTATGGATGATTTGTATGTATCCACGTATTATATGTAAATTTTGCATTGCATAATTTTTTTTTAAAAGTTAGAAAGTGAAAAATACATATGAAAGAAAGGAAGATACTTAAGAAATGCAAGAAAATTAGATATTTTAGATCGAAACTAATAATACGTGGTCATGAGTTGTTGTCCCAAGGGTTGGTAAGATGGAGAAATTACTAGTCCGCGGATAGAAATAAGTCTGAAAAATAGTCCTTATTCTTGAGTCCAAATTTCTGAATGTTGATACCCTACTATATGCACTTACACACATCTTGAAACTTGAGATAGTAGAGAATACCTTAAAATACTCTTGAATGAAAATCTTAGTATGAAAAAAAATCAACAAAATATAAATGACACATAAAATAAAATTTAAAAGAAAAATAAACACTGGTTTTGTAATTACTTAAGGCAGCATAAAAAAAATATAGCAAGGGTGCCTTATCACCTAGTACCTTAGACCAACTGGTTTGGGGGTCACTGCTAAGACATAGGTGTTGCAAGATTAGGATATTGCTAAGTACGCCATAATAAGTGAGCACATTCGGTAATCAGTTGGTCAGTGCCTCAAGAAGTATTAACGGTCACATGAAGAATGTGTGAGCAAATCCATCTAAAATATCACCGACTAAAAAGTACTAAGTAATATGGATAAACGATATGATAGCTGGAATTGAATTCTCCAAGTGCAGGGGTGACTTTTACACACACATAAGGGTATACGATCGATGTTTGGAGGAGAGATAGGGAGGAAGACTAAAGACGATATTTTATTGAGGGAAGATGTGATTTCCGACATCTTTTCAAAACCGTTAAGATAGGGCTCGTGACAACTAAAAAACTAGTGTAATTTGAAACTCTTATTTTTAAGTTTTTCTTTTATATTTTCTTATCTTTGCATGTAATTTTCGTTTTCTTTCCTTTATTTTCTAAATTTTGGGATTTGTAGGTGTAATCCGCTGAAAACTCTCAGGAGACAACACTCCTCATACTAGGGACATCTAGAGATTTAACAGCCTGTTGCATAAGCTAAGTACAATCGTGTTACCTACGAAAGTGTACTAGGTTTTTCTTTTTCTTTTTAAAATAAAACAGTTTGCTCGGGACGATCAAAATATAAGTTTGGGGGTATTTGATCAGTCATATTTATTGCACAATTGTACGGTCATTTTTCCTATTATTATTAATTACTAAATGGTGTTATTTGTAATTTAAGAATGTCACGCCCCGCTTCCCAGTGTACGGGCAAGGGGACGTGGCGGGTTACGCGACGTATTTACTCAGAAGTAAATATGCTAAGCGTAAATAAGCAATATCATAAAGTATACAAGAAAAATGACACAAGATGTAATTGAACATCAACTTTTATTGATTAAAAATTTCTTTACAATACAACTGAAAATGTAAATACAAGAATAGAAAGCAATGCCTAAACAATAGCATGTACTGAAAGTAAAAGTGAGTACACGAGAAGCCTAATGGTCGTGCTGCTCAGTGGTCTGCTCCAAGTGCTCCTGGCTGGTCTTGAACTCCTCAGAGTCGGGTCCTCCTGACAACATTCCAAAGAAAGAAGAGAAATAGGAATATCGTCAACGAACAATCGGTCGGTAAGTCTTAAAGAGAGATATAAATAGAATAGACAGATAAAAGGATATAACAGGTATAAAGTTTGATTGTTATGCTAACGCAGTTGTTTGTAACTTGGTACAGAATATGCCAGTGTATACGAGAGGAGTTCAACTTACACCGTAGACTATGGTAACCCGTAGTACAAGGCTCCGTCGATAAAACCACGGAACAATGGCAATAGATGTATAGTTACGTCTTTTAATGACCATCTCATGCCACTTTTAACACATTCCGTGCCAGTCTACCCCTTTGAAACCCCGTAATATATTATGTATTGATGTGTATTATTTTGTTTAATAGATGTAAGACTTGCCGAAACCATGATATCATGTAAACAGAATTGATATTAAACGGATAGTCATGTAAACAAGTCAAATGTATATCCATGGTTCGGTCAGATCATGTTCATATTGATATAGATTGAATTCTTCTATAAATAGATTCATGTTGTATTGCAGTTATACTTGAATCATATTCAAGGATAGATCTATTGATTTCAGATTAGATGGAGACTCTGCCTGAGTCAAACACTTAAACAAAATTGAAGTCCTGAATTAGTTTTGATGTTATCGGTAACTACTGTACATGGACGGCAGGATTTGTATCTTTTTCCAAGACAATTACCATATTGATAACACCGTTTTTAGTTTGTCTACCTTAGATAGGCAAGCACCCAAATTCTGCGGCTCACTGAGGCTCAAGAGAATTGGTCCCGCTTAAACCTATATTTACTAGGGTCCTTATTGTAATTTAATATAACTTGAGGGGATTTTATGAAAAATAGTTTTGATATATTTTCAAAATAAATCTCAAGTATTTATTGATCGTCTTTAGGGTTTTCATAGTTGTAATTTTTATAAAATGAAATATTCTAGTGGATATAAACCTAACTCGAATAGTATATGGTATTTTCATGTAATTTGCCTTGTATTGATTGTGATGGTATTTTCATGAACTTTTGTGATTCTTTTCTTTTGATTAGAAAACATGGAATATATTATATATTTAAAATAGATATTTTTGTAATATATATATATATAATTATAATTTATTTAATAAATAGAAATCACGTTTTCTTAAAAATTGTAATAAGAATTCCACCGAGATCGAATGCTCCGACAGGAGGTCTGCATCTCGCTCTACTAGTCTCGAGGACGTGCAATAACCCACACCATCTTGATCGGGTTCCCCAAAATGGGTTGTAGAGGCTTATTTGTAAGGAATTAATTAAAACAATTTAAAGAATACGGGTTTTGATAGTTTAAGGTATTTTAATGTAAATTGTATTTTGTCCCACAAAAATAATTACAAAAGCCATCGTGCTATGTCAAGATGAGTGTTGTGATGAGGTTGGTCATTACCTCGTGAGCTTTCTAAAGGTAATATGAGCAAAAAGATAAAGTAACGTCGTATGTAAACTTGATGGTATTTTACCGTAAAAGTGAAATAGAATTTGTTTAATATTAAATTTTGAATTGAAACTTGGTCAAATTGTTGTTTTATATTTTCTAAACAATATCTGAAAAGATGGTAAATTTTTTATTAAGAAAATTGTGTTTTCTAAGAAAAGAGAATCGGAAGTCGGACTAACTCCGCTTCTGACGAGTTTTGAAAAGAGAGTGTTTTAGATTAGAATGAGAGGAGGGGAGAGGGGAATTACTGATTGATTATAGAGGGGGAGGTAGAGGAAGATTTTGAAGGTGTCATGGAGTCGCATTGTCGCCGGATTTGTCCCGAATCATCGCCGGAACTTTGACCTTGGCTAACTCCACTTGTACAACTTTTGGACTTAAAATTTTTAGAGAATTTTGACAATGGATTTCTGATTGAGAAAGGCCAAAGTGTGTGTGTGTGTGTGGGTATTTATATGATAGAATTAGGGTTTAGGGTAATGAAGAAAGAATTAAAAATATGCATTAAAATGGATTAAAGAGGTGAATTATCACTCTCTGGATAAAAGCAGAGAAATCAAACAGTATGAAGGTAGTGGGGTAGACCAAGGGTGCTAGGGTTAAAAGATGGAGGCAATAGGGACGGGTTCAACCGGCGACGCCGGACCTAGGCGAAATCTCGCCGGCCATTTTGTGTGGGTGTGGGGTTGGATTGCTGCCACCTGTCAAGTTCAGTGTATATAACTGTTAGTGTATATGCCCTAGAGGCCATTACTGTATCATACTAGTTTATATATTACTTAATGGAAGCTTGGGATATTCACCTTGTATAGACAATCTTGCTCAATATAGTAGTATGATACTTGGTTTGTTTCTACTTTAATGTGTACATGTGTTTATTTTAGTATATCACCTTTACACATTAGTGGAGCCCTTAGGATCTTTGCTTGATTACCAGCGTTGTGATGGCAGTCACACTAGTGGGGGCTGGGTAATCTATAAGCACATCCTTATGCAGGTCCCTGGTCGCAGGACTATCGAGACAGGGCATCGATATTCCGGAGTAGACTAGCGTATGCGCTTCTCATCCCAGTGTGGGAGACGGTCTGTCCCACAGCCGTCAGTACGTCGTACTTGAGATAGTATGTGGGTGCACGTTGGGTTACGAGTACACTGGATAGGACTCGTCGGGAACTGTTGGTTGGTATTATACCTATCGTCAGTTATCAGTTCCCAGGTGACATGAGTACAGCTTAGTCCGCTGACTTGACACTGTCACTTCGTCTCGAGTGTGTTCCCACTGTACTTTGATTACTATCCTACCACGGCTCAAAGGAGTCGTGCAAACAGGTAGTTTTTGGGTGCAGTCCCGAAGCACTTGGAGGCAGTGACGGTTAGACAGGATTCGTCTCTCCCGGTATTGGGGGTTGACATCGCGCTGTGTCTAGGAGAGCCATTACACGAGTAGTCCCTGGCCAGGGCAAGCGAGATATACTGGTAGGTCTCCAGTGTTATCTCAGGGTGTTCTGGGCTTCACTCCGACACGACTTGTACCGCTATTAGGGGACTGACGTTTACCGCCCCCTAGGCCCGCCATGCGATGTATCAGACGAACAGACCGGACTGTACAGAGATTGTCACATTCAGGCTCAGTAGGAGTTCAGATGGGTTTCACCTCGTCCGTCTTCTTGTCGGCATCTACCTGGGGACCGTTACGCACAGCTAGTGCCGTTTGCGGTCTGTGGTTAAACCCACTGCCAGCGTAGTGTCGAGTCTTTAGAGTCCCACACAGAAAGCTATTCGCCTTTAGGCAAAAGAGTAGAGGTCGCATGGTTTTGCGACAGGGTTCGGTCACATCCATGCACTTGTGCACGTTTGGTGTCCGGAAAGTTAACACTAGCAGGCTTTGGTTTAAGCCAGATCCTAGTGTACATTTTGGGATTGGTTTTATCTCGTTTGTATTTCGTGTTCCTCGGAACACGGATGCGGGTGTGTATGCATAGTTGACAGAGAGACAGAGGCAGAGGATTCTCATTGGGATTGTTGACTGTTGACTGTTGACTATTGACTTTTGGCTAAACCCTAATGAGAATAAGAAATATGATTGATAATAATATTAATTAAGTGTTATAGTGACATGGTTGTTGAGGGGTTGACTTTGTTGACTTGTTGACTTTGTTGACCGGTTGACTAGGTTGGACTAGTTGACCATCATCATGACAATGGCTATCATTTCATGGTAAAGACTTTTGCTTGCTTGTTTATTTATGCAAAATGAGTGCATGAAATGATATAGCCATTTTGACTTGAACCATCACATAATACTTGATTACTATTTTGTTATGATGGTTTTGGATTATGAGAGCTAGCATGGCAATAGAGTTACTCATTCTCTCATTTCATTTCTCTCTCTTGCTTGAGCTCTCCCTCTTGCTCTCTCTCTAGCTCAAGGCAACTCCCTCTCATGAGTTGAGAAACATTGCCTTAGAGATAAAAGAAAACCCAAATCATTTCTCTACTCATCCTAGTTCATAAGGTTTAGCAAACCAAGTGTTCTAGTTTCTTCAAGTTCGAAGAAGAAGCCAAAGGTAGAAGCTTTCAGGTGGATCAATCTTCGGCGCAAGGAGACAACGAGGTGAGGCCGATCCGTACACCGGAAAGAGTTGAAGACGAAGGAGTTCAAGAAAGGTATAGCCCCCTAACCGAGTAGGCAAAACTCTAGTTAGGTTGTTAGTTAGTTGTTTAACAAAGATCCGTATTTTGAGTCCATGTTACCACCGCTTGAAAAATCGTTTTTCATCATTTCCGCAAGCCCGTAAGTACCGGGAGAGGTAACGTGGACTTACAGTGGTATCAGAGCCTAGTTAAACACTATCTAACATGTTAGCAAAGTAACTAGAAATTCGATCGGAGAAAAAGTCGCGAAACACGCCCGAAAAGTATACTTTCTGTCGAATTTTTCCTCTGTTCAAAAATTAATAAATCTTGGCTTAAAATTCGACTCAGGTTTTTACATCTCACTGTAGAAAAATGGTCCAGAGAGCCCATCAACGCGCCGCGGAACCGCGGCAGGAGCTTGCTCCCGCCACGGATCCGCGGCCGAGTTGACTCGGCCGTGGACGATTTTTCTTGCAGTGAGGTCATAGGGGTGTTTTGGGATTTTTGGAATATGATTTTTCTGCCCAGATTTTCCAGAAAGAAAAATTAGTTTTTGGGGCTTGAAAATCCGTATTTTGATCGAACTTCTAAAGACTTAAGCTGACGGGTATATATCTGTGATGTGTTATATGTATTGAACGTTCGCTAATCGCTATACGTCGATTAGTGGGGGTTATACATATCTGTGATCTGTAATGTTGATGGTATGTGTATATGAATTCATTGGATTGTCGCGGATGAATAGCCGGGGGGTTGTGAGATGAGAGTTTTCTTTTATCTTTCAATTCATGTAATATGTAAATTGATGTAATATTATTTTTGGCCGCACAACCGGGTCGCGGTTGTAGCCGTCATTGTATAATTTCTTTTTACTATTTTTGCTCCTAGGATAGACCCAAGGTGGGATGCATAAACTACCGGGTATCTCGAAGTGCCGAGTGGCCTACTCACGTCGTTGAGGGAGGTTGCTCCGCTTCGAATATTTGGCGGGTAGTTTGCCGCACCCGTAGGGGTCTAGGGTGGGGTATTGGCTATTCATCGCGACCGTGTAATCCGCTTTTCGTTACAGGCTCGTACGAATTGCAGATTCCTAGTATATCCAATGTATTCATCTGTGATCTGAAATGGTTATCATTGCAATATATCTATGTAAGATATTATTTAGGCGTTGCTTATGTTTTGCATCCGCGCTAGTCCAGCCCCCGCTCTGTCGTTAGTTAAGTAACCTAACGGGTAATGACGGGGCCCCGTGGCGAATGCGGATGGCATAAGCGTACGTCATATTTTGGTTGTTTTCTGCAATGGTAGGATTAAATGATGGGACGTATTGGAATTAATGCAAGAAAAAATAAACCAAGTAAAAGTCGTTGGAACACTTTCAAAACCACTCGGTTTCTTTTCAAAATAACTTTTAAACGCAGAGCTTAAGCCACTCCTTTTAAAAGCTATCTCGTTCCATCGATTATATCAAGTTCACCACGTTCACGGTTTCACCAAAACCATTCGTAGCCCTCCGTCGTTTCACATGGATGGTCAATAGTATTCAAGCTATGTTTGTTGGCCAAAGTCAAGGCATAGTGATTGGTAGCTATTGGGTATTCATGTGCAGCATAGATAGATGTGTTGGTTTGGGGCAGTCGTTCTACCTTGTTGGCCAAAGTCAAGGGTATGTGCGGGTGGGCTCAAATTAACCTGGAGAATGACGGGTAGAACTTGACATGTGACTTATAATTTGTTGGCCAAAGTCAAGGTCATAAGAGCATGGGGCAAAAATCCATATCGGGAGTTTCAAAAGAACTGAAACTTGCCAGCACTGCATACCATTTGGAGTGTGATGATTCTGGTAGGATTCCTTCAGTTTTGTCACGCAATGATATTTGGATCCCGATCCTACTGTGGGTATATGCTACTCCTCGGGAAATTTCTCACTTAACGATCAATGCTATAAACCAAGTAGGTATCTAGAAAGGTGTTAGCGGGGCTACGCCCCTAGGGAAAAGAGGTTATTTAATTAAGGAACTTCGCGAAAGCGTTGGAAAACCTCCCTCGAAGTACCGACACCAGCCTGGCCGAACGGTTAAGCAAGTATTGTACGGTGAGATTGATCCTGACTAATTCTTCCTTTTTGGTTTGAGGAGGGATTCGAGAGACAGTGGGAGCCATCCTGTTTAGACAAATTAAAAACCACTCTAAACTTGCAAGAGCATCATGCTAAAGTGTTTCTTCTCTCTCTCCTAATTGCAGCGAACAAACATCATGACCGGACTTAAGTTATTACTAGATAAAAACATACTGACAGGGCCAAACTACAAAGATTGGCTCAGGAATGTCAAAATGGCAATCACTTATGACAAGTTGGGATATCTCCTTACCACCAAAGCCCCCCTGTCCCAGGTCCCACCTCCAGCGTCGCGGATAAGGAAATCTGTAAGACTTGGGAGATTGATTGCGCGAAGGCCAAGTGCCTCGTTCTTGCCTCTATGGACAACGAACATCAGAGGAGACACGAGAATATGGACCTCGAATCCATATTTCTCCATACAAAAGAACTGTATGGAGAGCAATCTCGTATCGCAAGATACGAAGTGTCGAAGAAGTTATTTTCGGCAAGGTTGGCCGTCGGATCATCGGTAGCGGAACACGTGCTTAAGATGATTGGCTTCATTGAGGAGCTCGCGGACCTTGGGACCACGTTGGAGAATGAGCTCTATACGGACTTGATTCTTCAGTCCCTTCCTTCCACTTACGCCCAGTTTATCCTGAACTTCAACTTGCAAGAAAAAGAAGTTGAACTTTCAGAACTCTTCAACATGCTGAGGAGTGCAGAGGGCACCTTACAGAAAGGTAGGGAAACATCCATTTTGTTTGTAGGAGGATCTTCCTCTTCTAGGTCCAAGGCGAAAGCCAAGGGAAAGAAGAAGAAAACCCCCGCCAAACCAAGGGGCGGTGTTAGTAAAGTGGATACGAAGGGAAAGAAAAAGGCAACAAAGACAGCGGGGAAGCTTGTGGATAAGGAAGAATGCTTTTACTGTCACAAGAGTGGACATTGGAAGAAAGTATGCAGGGCTTGGAAAGCCAGAACACAGGATCTGAAGCAAGTTGCGGCTTCAGCTTCAGGTGTGTATGTTATTGAAAACTGTCTATCAATAAAATCTACTTCCTGGGTATTGGATACCGGATCAGGATCTCATATCTGTAATTCTTTGCAGGCGTTGAGAAACCGTAGGTTTTTGAAGGCTGACATGACCCTCAAAGTTGCAAACGGAGCTAGCATGGATGCTAAGGCCGTAGGGGACTATCACCTGGGAATGTCAGATGGACATGTTTTGGTTTTACGTAATTGCTTTTTTGTACCCAACGCAACTTATAATATCATTTCTGTATCTTTGACTTCTAAAGAAGGTTATGAATTTGCGTTTGTAAGTAATGTTGTAAACATTCACCTTAATCAAGTTCTGATTGGGTCAGGTACATTAAGCAATGGTATATACGTATTAAACCAACCACAGATTTTCAATGTCCAGAATACACACAAAAGAAAGTCTCCGGAAATAAATCGGACTTTCTTATGGCATTGTAGACTGGGTCACATCAATGAGAGAAGGTTGACGAAGTTACATACAGAAGGATATTTGGATCCGTTCGAATAATAATCGTATGCCACTTGTCAATCCTGTCTCAAAGGAAAGATGACAAAGACTCCGTTCACTGGACACGGAGTGAGAGCGAGCGAGCTCTTGGGACTCGTACACAGCGACGTGTGCGGTCCAATTTCTACACATGCGCGAAGCGGTTATTCTTACTTCATTACTTTTATGGATGACTTTTCAAGGTACAGTTATGTCTTCTTAATGAAACATAAACCCGAAGCCTTTGGAAAATTCCAGGAATATAAGAATGAAGTAGAAAAACAAACCAGCAAAAGTATCAAGACACTAAGATCTGATCGAGGTGGTGAATTCTTGAGTGCCGAGTTCCTGGATTACTTAAAAGAGAATGGAATTCTCTCTCAGCTTACTCCTCCATACACTCCACAACATAACGGTGTATCGGAGAGACGGAACCGAACCCTATTGGATATGGTACGGTCCATGATGAGTAACGCTGAGTTACCGCGATCATTCTGGGGATATGCACTAGAATCAGCTGCATACCTTTTGAACCGAGTTCCAACTAAGACTGTGCCTACTACACCATATCAGATGTGGTGTGGGAAGAGACCCTATCTTAATCACATTAAGACGTGGGGATGTCCAGCTTTTGTCAAAAAGCAGCATGCAGACAAGCTCGAGGCACGCTCAGTATAGTGCAAGTTTGTGGGATATCCAAAGAACTCCAAGGGATATTTATTCTATTGCGAAGAGGAACAAAAGATTTATGTTTCTCTTCATGCCCACTTCTTGGAAACTGAGTTTTTGGAAAATCAGATAAGTGGGAGCGCAATAGAACTGGAAGAAATTCCAGAACAACGAGTTATTACTGAAAGCTTAGTAGAACCAGAGGGTTCGAAAGATCATGACATTCCTACGCCGCTCCGCAGGAGTAGTAGGCAGTCTCATCCGCCCGAGAGATACTATGGTTTTCTCATAGACGGCGATAGAGAAGATTGCATCATTGATTATGATGAGCCGACTAGCTTCCAGCAGGCCATTCAGAGCGTTGACTCAGTAAAATGGCTGGATGCAATGCGGACCGAAATGGAGTCCATGTACACCAACAAAGTATGGACGTTGGACGTTGCTCCAGATGGGGTAAAACCCGTAGGATGCAAGTGGATCTTCAAAAGGAAGATTGGTGTAGATGGACAGGTTGAGACCTATAATGCTAGACTGGTTGCAAAGGGTTTTCGTCAAAGACCTGGTTTGGACTATGACGAGACCTTTTCTCCAGTAGCTATGTTGAAATCCATTCGGATCCTTCTTGCCATTGCTGCCTTCCACGATTATGAGATTTGGCAGATGGACGTAAAGACCGCTTTTCTAAATGGAAATTTAGAGGTGTGTGTTTATATGGACCAGCCAGAGGGTTTCATTCAGAGTGGGAGCAGCGGAAAGGTGTGCAAGTTGCTTAATTCCATCTACGGACTAAAGCAGGCATCGCGGAGTTGGGACATCTGTTTTGATGAGACGGTCAAAGAATTTGGCCTTATCAAAAATCCAGATGAACCATGCATCTATAGTAGATTTGTAGTGAGAACTGTAGTATTCCTCTTTTTATACGTGGATGACATTCTCTTAATAAGAAATGACATTCCTATGCTACAATCTGTCAAAGGGTTCTTGTCACACAGGTTCTCCATGAAAGACCTGGGTGATGCCTCATACATTCTAGGGATCCGGATCTATCGTGACAGATCCAAGAGGATATTGGGACTCTCACAGTCCAGGTACATCGACACCATACTGAAAAGATTCAGTATGGAAGATTCCAAGCGCGGTAATTTACCGGCTTGTCATGGGATCACCCTCTCCAAAGAGATGTCTCCCAAGACTGATTTGGAAAGGGATCGCATGTCTAGTATACCCTACGCTTCTGTGGTAGGCTCTATAATGTATGTGATGTTGTGCACCATACCAGATTTAGCTTATGCACTGAGTGTGGTAAGCCGATATCAGTCAAACCCTGGGGAGAAACACTGGATAGCAGTAAAGAACATTCTCAAGTACCTGAGAAGGACTAAGGAGATGTTCTTGGTGTATGGCGGAAAAGACCTCCAGATCGAGGCCTTTGCTAACTCCAGCTTCCAGAGTGACAAGGATGATTCCAAGTCCATGTCGGGTTATGTCTTTACCCTCAATGGAGGGGCGGTGTGTTGGAAGAGTTCCAAACAGGAAACCGTTGCTGACTCGATGATGGAAGCGGAATATATCGCTGCTGCAGATGCCGCAAAAGAAGCCGTCTGGATAAGAAAGTTCTTAACTGAACTTCAGGTGGTTCCATCCATTGTTGATCCAATACCTCTGTATTGCGACAACAGCGGGGCTATAGCTTTAGCAAAGGAACCTAGGTCCCATCAGAAATCCAGACACATCTTAAGGCGGTATCACCTGATCAGGGAGATCGTGGGTCGCCAGGAGATCGAGGTTCGGAGAGTTTCTATGGAAGATAACACTGCTGATCCACTCACAAAGGCCTTACCCCAGACTCAGTTCGAGCGGCTGATCGAGATGATAGGTCTTCGATACGCCAGTACATGGCCTTAGTGCAAGTGGGAGATTGTTAGTGTATATTCCCTAGAGGCCATTACTGTATCATACTAGTTCGTATATTACTTAATGGAAGCTTGGGATATTCACCTTGTATAGACAATCTTGCTCAATATAGTAGTATGCTACTTGGTTTGTTTCTACTTTAATGTGTACATGTGTTTATTTTAGTGTATCACCTTTACACATTAGTGGAGCCCTTAGGATCTTTGCTTGATTACCAGCGCTGTGATGGCAGTCACACTAGTGGGGGCTAGGTAATTTATAAGCACATCCTTATGCAGGTCCCTAGTCGCAGGACTATCGAGACAGGGCATCGATACTCCGGAGTAGACTAGCGTATGCGCTTCTCATCCCAGTGTGGGAGACGGTCTGTCCCATAGCCGTCAGTACGTCGTACTTGAGATAGTATGCGGATGCTCGTTGGGTTACGAGTACACTGGACAGGACTCATCGGGAACTGTTGGTTGGTATTATTCCTATCGTCAGTTATCAGTTCCCAGGTGACATGAATACAGCTTAGTCCGCTGACTTGAGACTGTCACTTCGCCTCGAGTGTGTTCCCACTGTACTTTGATTACTACCCTACCACGGCTCAAAGGAGTCGTGCAAACACGTAGTTTTTGGGTGCAGTCCCGAAGCACTTGGAGGCAGTGACGGTTAGGCAGGATTCGTCTCTCCCAGTATTGGGGGTTGATATCGCGTTGTGTCTAGGAGAGCCATTACACGAGTAGTCCCCGGCCAGGGCAAGCGAGATATACTGGTATGTCTCCAGTGTTATCTCAGGGTGTTCTGGGCTTCACTCCGACACGACTTGTACAGCTATTAGGGGACTGACGTTTACCGCCCCCTAGGCCCGCCATGCGATGTATCAGACGAACAGATCGGACTGTACAGAGATTGTCACATTCAGGCTCAGTAGGAGTTCAGATAGGTTTCACCTCGTCCGTCTTCTTGTCGGCATCTACCTGGGGACCGTTACGCACAGCTAGTGCCGCTTGCGGTCTGTGGTTAAACCCACTGCCAGCGTAGTGTCGAGTCTTTACAGTCCCACACAGAAAGCTATTCGTCTTTACGCAAAAGAGTAGAGGTCGCATTGTTTTGCGACAGGGTTCGGTCACATCCGTGCACTTGTGCACGTTTGGTGTCCGGACAGTTAACACTAGCAGGCTTTGGTTTAAGCCAGATCCTAGTGTACATTTTGGGATTGGTTTTATCTCGTTTGTATTTCGTGTTCCTCGGAACACGGATGCGGGTGCGTATGCACAGTTGACAGAGAGACAGAGGCAGAGGATTTTCATTGGGGTTGTTGACTGTTGACTTTTGGCTAAACCCTAATAAGAATAAGAAATATGATTAACAATAATATTAATTAAGTGTTATAGTGACATGGTTGTTGAGGGGTTGACTTTGTTGACTTGTTGACTTTGTTGACCGGTTGACTAGGTTGGACTAGTTGACCATCATCATGACAATGACTATCATTTCATGGCAAAGACTTTTGCTTGCTTGTTTATTTATGTAAAATGAGTGCATGAAATGATATAGCCATTTTGACTTGAACCATCACATAATACTTGATTACTATTTTGTTATGATGGTTTTGGATTATGAGAGCTAGCATGGCAAAAGAGTTACTCATTCTCTCATTTCATTTCTCTCTCTTGCTTGAGCTCTCCCTCTTGCTCTTCCTCTTGCTCTCTCTAGCTCAAGGCAACTCCCTCTCATGAGTTGAGAAACATTGCCTTAGAGATAAAAGAAAACCCAAATCACTTCTCTACTCATCCTAGTTCACAAGGTTTAGCAAACCAAGTGTTCTCGTTTCTTCAAGTTCGAAGAAGAAGCCAAAGATAGAAGCTTTCAGGTAGATCCATCTTCGGCGCAAGGAGACGACGAGGTGAGGCCGATCCGTACACCGGAAAGAGTTGAAGACGAAGGAGTTCAAGAAAGGTATAGCCCCCTAACCGAGTAGGCAAAACTCTAGTTAGGTTGTTAGTTAGTTGTTTAACAAAGATCCGTATTTTGAGTCCATGTTACCACCGCTTAAAAAATCGTTTTTCATCATTTCCGCAAGCCCGTAAGTACCGGGAGAGGTAACGTGGACTTACAATAACATTTTCTACATGTTTGTTTTTAGTGACTTTTCAGTTTTACGTGCAATGCATGTGCAAACTTTTGAGCTTCTAAAAGTTTGAAAGAAAAATCAATAAAAATAATATGTCACTGAGGGGATTTGAATACAGGGGCTATGTCACAGCAGTGCAAAGCTTTACTAATGAGCTACAAGTGTTTTCTTTGTTGGGTTACGGCCGCGCCCCGGCCATCAAACCGTTGCCAAATGCGGAACAAATTTTTTCTAAACTGGCGCTACCACAACCCGATGCCCGGATCTACCCTTAACCCTATACTAGCAAGCAATATAAAGAGTTAAGAATGGTTATACCGAATGAACCAAGATCCGGGAATGTATGAGGCATCACCAAGATCTTTCATGGAGAACTTGAGTGATAAGAATAGCTTGACCGAGTGTAGCATAGGAATATCGTTTCCTATCAAGAGTAAGTCATCACGTACAATACGAGGAAGACCACCTTACTCTCTACAGACTTCTTATATATACAAGGTTCATCTATATTTTTGATGAAGTCAAACTCTTTGATAGCTTCATCAAAACAGATGTTCCAACTCCGCGACGCCTGCTTTAATCCGTAGATTGATTTAAGCAGCTTGCACACCTTTTCGCTGCTCCCACTATCTACGAAGCCCTCTGGCTGTGTCATGTACACGCTCTCTTCTAAATCACCATTTAGAAAAGCGGTCTTGACGTCCATCTACCAGATTTCGTAGTCATGGTATGCAGCAATGGCAAGTAGGATCCTGATGGACTTAAGCATGGCGACAGAAGAAAATGTTTCATCATAGTCGATGCTAGGTCGTTGATGAAAACCTTTTGCTACAAGTCTAGCTTTGAAGATCCACTTTCTCCCAATGGGTTTTACCCCTTCAGGAGAAACTTCCAAAGTCCATACTTGGTTGGTGTACATGGATTCCATCTCGGATCTCATAGCATCCAGCCATTTCACAGAGTCCCCACTCATGATGGCCTGCTCGAAACTAGTAGGGTCATCATCTTCCATGATGCAATCCTCACTTCCACCGTCTACGAGAAAACCGTAGTATCTCTCAGGTGGATGAGGAACCCTACTAGATCTACGGAGTGGCTAGGGTTCGTTGGGTACTATTGGATCTTCCGGTTCCACCAAATCGTCAGTTGTAGTTTGTGCTGCTGGAACTTCTTCCAGTTCTACCTCATTGCCACTAATTTCTTTTACAAGAAATTCCTTTTCCAAAAAGGTGGCATGTTGAGCAACAAACACCTTTTGTTCCTCACTTTGGTAGAAGATATATTCATGTGAATTCTTTGGATATCCCACAAACTTACATAGAACTGACCTTGCCTTGAGCTTGTCCGGATTTTGCTTTTTAACATAGTCCGGACAACCCTATATCTTAACCCGTTTAAGATACGGCCTTTTTCCACTCCATATCTCATATGGTGTTTTAGGCACAGATTTTGATGGAACTTGATTCAATAGATATGCAACTGTCTCAAGCGCATAACCCTAAAAAGAAATTGGCAACTCAGCAGTACTCATCATAGAGCGCACCATATCTAATACGGTGCGATTCCTCCGCTCCGATACACCGTTGTGTTGTGGCGTATACGGAGGAGTAAGCTGAGAGAGAATCCCATTCTCTTTTAGATAATCAAGGAATTCCCCGCTCAAGTATTCTTCTCCCCGATCAAATCATAGGATTTTAATACTTTTGCCCGTTTGGTTTTCGACTTCGCACTTATATTCCTTGAATTTCTCAAAAGCTTCAGACTTGTGTTTCAACAAGAACACATGTCCGAACCTTGAGAGATCATCGGTGAATGTAATAAAGTATGAAAAACCATTCCTGGCATGTGTAGACATAGGACCGCATACATCACTATGTATCAGTCCCAAGAGTTCACTAGCTCTTTCTCCGTGTCCAGTAAACGGAGTTTTGGTCATCTTGCCTTTGAGACATGACTGGCAAGTTTCATAAGATGAAAATTTGAATGGATTCAAATATCCATCTTTATGCAACTTAGCCTGTCTTGTCGCATTGATATGACTTAGTCTACAGTGCCACAAGAAGGCTTCGTTCATTTCTGACCTTTTCCTCTTGTTTGTGTTCTGTACGTTCAGAACTGTACTTTGATTAAGAACGTATATACCGTTACATAATGTACCAGATCCAATCAACACTTGATTCTGGAAAATGTTCATAATATTATCCTCTAATGTGAGATTATATTCTTCTTTAGTTAGCAAAGAAACTGATATAATGTTGCACATCATCTTTGGTACGTAGTAACAGTCGTTCAGAATCAATGTATTACCGGTTGGTAATACAAGATGATAATCGCCAACTGCCTTGGCTGCAACAATTGCATCATTCCCTACTGTTAGGGATCCATCACCCTTTCCCAGTTCTCTACCTTTCTTTAGCCCATGTAACAAATTACATACGTGGGATCCTGATCTGGTATCCAATACCCAGGACGTAGAAGAAACCGAGAAACAATTCTCGGTAACGAACACACCCGAAGAAGATGCATCAACATGCCATTTCTTCGTATGGGTGGTGCGGGAATCCTGATATTCCCCTATCCCCTGCTCAGACTTATGACACTCATAAGATGGAGCGAGACCAACGTTCCCTAGCCCTGTATAAAAGGAGGGTTCGGTCAATACATCCATATTATTATCTTGATTAAGGCGTGACATTGGTTGCTGCCTGGAGAGAGAGAGAGAGAAGGAAACGCGTTAGCATGCGCTCTTTGCAAGATTAGATTTGGTTATTATCTTATTTAATCAGGATGGCTCCCACTGTTTTTATCAAATCTTCCTTCAAACCCTAAAAGGTAAGATTAGTCGGGATTAATTACACCCTACAGGTTCGCCAATCGTTCGGCCAGGCAGGTATCGGTACTCCGAGGGAGGTTCCCCGTGCTTTCGCACGGACCTAATTAAAATAAACCTCGTTTCCCTAAAGGCATAACCCCGTTGACACCTTTCTAGACACCTACTGGATTAGCTAATTGTAAAGTGTAAAATTCTCCCAGGAGTAACTCTTACTCGCAGTGGATAGTGGGATCCAACTATCATATAGAAGGTATGCAATTTCATTGCAAATTTCAACACTTGAAATTCCTGATAATGTTTTTACCCCTAGCCACTTATGACCTTGACATGGTCAACAAACCATAAGCGCTAGTCAAGTTCTGCCCGTCATTTCTTGAATGAATTAAACCCACCCGCACGACCCTTGACAAGGTCAAAAAGACCGCATGACTACCCTAACCCAATCGCATCTCATGCTGGCAGATAAGCACTAATCTGCTACCGCACACTACGCCTTGACAAGGTCAACAAACGCAGCACGAATACTAAATAGTACTTATCTGAAATGACGGAGGGCTACATAGATTTTTAAGAAAACCATGAGCGTAATGAACTTGATATCGTTGTAGAATCTAATGTTTTTGAAAATGAGTGTTTTTGAGGCTTTTGCTAGTTTTGCTAAAGAGGTCACTCCCGGTGAAGGGATCTCGGCTCTTTCCTCATCGAATGAGGTGCAGGATATTCAGTAATACCACCATGCAAAGCAAGAACTATAGAAGAAATCAAAAACAAAACCGAGTGTATGTTCACACCATAATATTGCATTATTATATTCTCCATTCTTATTCTTTTTATAAATAAACAGGTGCTTTTGACGCATGTCTGCTACATGTTACAGGTTACAGGTTCTTAGACAGAAAACAGTGAAAACGATGTAAAGACGATGAAAAAGTGGACTTTGACCAACAAATAGAAGACTCTTGATCAAGCCTACATCAAAGATAAAATTCAAAAAGTACAAGGCAATGCAAGGTCCAAGATTACAAAGCGAACGGTTAAAAGTCCACCGCAATTATTCACTGGAGATCTGGAAGAAACATAGAAGCTATTTTAATAAAGAACCAAATAATAAGGAAGCCCAAAGATCCAAGGCCCAATATCTTCTTTTAAGAGATAGAGACATAAAATTTTACTAAAGGTTGAAGTCTACTTTGACTAGGTCTTCCTAAGGATATTTTGGTAAATGTAGACATGCAAATCAATTGTAACCTAGGGTTTCCTATTCTCTATAAATAGGAACTCTACTCATTGTAATTTCTTATGCCTCCTTTTAATAATAAATTCTAGAACTCTTTTTGGAGAGCATCGGTGTTTCTTTTCAATTCATGAATTCAGATCTGACAACCCTGCGTTGATGATTGGAGAGATGCATCTGTAAGTAGATTTAACTCCTTGCTTTAGTTTAGATTTCAATTCTTGCCCTAGGTAATTTTTATTCTCTGCCCTAGATAAAAGTTTTTCAATTCCCTAATGAGTGAGTAGTTTTCTCGCTTGTTAGGGTTAGGAATGGGGAAGGATTTGAGAGACGAAGATCTCTCATCTCTTTTCTTTGCCAATCTTTTATGAAAATTAGAACTCCATGCATACCTTCTTATTCCGCTCCCTACGGCACTCTACCCACGAGGTAACGGTGATTCCGTAGTCTAAAGGCCCGGATTTTAAGGTTTTCCATGGAGGTTAGGGTAAAGATTAAGAAAGGAAGGACAAGGATCTAGAGGAAGAATCAATCTTCCCAATCATCCTAATCCCCTTTGTTAAGATTTACCATAACACTAATATGATATCTTTAATTAAAGGCAATGGAAAGAGATGTAGATCTTTGTTTACCAAATTTTCCCTAAACCTAATCCTAGCAAGTTTCCAATCCTAGTATCATACAACTTCAATTTTTAGATTTAATAATCAATCCGAACACCCTTCGGAATTAACTCGTTAGCGCGATTAGAAAATTCACAACATCCCTGTGGACCGACCCGTACTCACCGGCTAGCTGCAAAGCGACGCCGTTCTTGATTGCGGTTACAAATATTTTTGATCTATCTTTTAGAAAGCGCAAGCACGCTAAATCAACCAATCAAATGGCGCCGTTGCCGGGGATGGCGTAGTAATTTCCTTTTTGCAATTTCGGGTTAATCAAAATTAAAAAAATCATAAAAATCTAAAAATCCAAAAAAATATAAAAATATATCATCTGTTATTTTTGGAAAGGGTATCTTTGTGTGAATTTTGCAGGATCTACGCACAAATTCGGATATGGAAATCTACAGAAAGCGAAACAGCAAATAGACGATCCTATCAACAGAAGATTGCAACAACAGAGGAACAGAAAAAAATTTAGAGAACGGAGTCAACAAGTCAACCGCCGCCTGGTCGGTTCAGGAAGAAAAAAAAAACAGGGGCAGAGGCGCGGAAAAAAAAAGAGCTCTGTAAGTTTCTCTGTTCCTCCTCTGCAAAAATTTGCATATATTTTCTGAAAAATTCCTGCAAGATTTTTTGTGCTTTAAAAATCTTTCTCTTTCCAAATAACAATCTTGTGCAGGATTTTTGCGCCTATATTAAAATAGAAATTGATTGCAAGTAATCTTTTTGTTGCACATCTTTTCTCGAAAATCTTTTTGCAACATTTTTTTCCAAATAAAGATTCTTTGTGATATGTTTAAGATAATAATTGATTGCAAGCGATCTTTTCTGATTTGCATATCCTTAATCTTTTTGCTAAAAATATCTTTCCAAATAAAGAGCAAACGAAAAAAGGAAAATTTTAATTAGAAAACTTGCAAAATTTGAAATTCACAAAAAAGATTTGATTGCAAGTGATTTACTGTTTTGCATATCTTTAATCGGACTTTAAGGGGCTTTTGACCAAATCAGATTGGGTGGGGATTTCGTCACCCTTCCCAGGACCCCAGAAAACACCTAAAGCATGTGCATTGACCACAATTAATTAATTAAAAAATATTAAACTCAGACCTAAGGACATCGAGCTCAATAGGAAAAGGACTAGTATAGGCATCGACCGTTTATCCTAACTGACATTGCGGTGTCTAGGCTAGTGGTTATTAATTAGGCCTACTGTAGTGGTGGTTCCTTCCCACTTACCTGGCCGTACTTGCCAGTGAAGAGGCGGTTTGAGGTCCTATTTCTAGCCCTTTGGAACAGTTAGGAGCTGTCTAGCTGACCTAGGTGACCCTAGATCTAGGCCTGATTGTGCATTTCTGGTTGATTGCATTTGTGTCTAAGCCCTTTATCGAAAATTTTTGCAAAACAAATAAAAATAAGAGGAAAATTTTTATAAAAAGACTTGCAACTTTTGTCGCGAAGAAATCCTTGCACCCCACTTACACCCACTTACACCCACCTTCTTTCTCTTCTCATCATGGGTACCCCACATAATAAATCACTTGTCGAACTTTGGTATCCCGAACCTAATTTTGCGTCGTTCGGCAATTTGTTCGATCAATTTAAAGACGATCCTTCCTTGCCTAAAATATCTTTGAAAGATCAAATAGAGGCGTCTAGGAGAAACAGTTTGACTTTTCAACCCACTTTGTGTCAACCAAGTCAACATTTACCACCTCCATATGTTGATACCACTTTTTCAAGTCCTTCTGTCACTCCTAAGCCGATGTCCATTGCTGAGCATATTGCTCAATCTCGCAGTCGATCTTTCACCCCTCTCCACTCATCCAGTTCTAGGGATCAACACGACTATTCACCTTTTTATCCATATGTTGACCCTACCCCTGCCCAACCACCCACTTCCTACCAGTCTTACCCGACCTTCCCACCATCACTAGACACTGCTTCTACACAGCCTTTTGGGAGTTTCACATATCCAAACAATTTCGAATCTTTTGCCGAAACCCCTTTACCACCAAAGTCAAGTTTGGAAGAGGCGTTGGAGGCGTATATCGCAGCAACAAACAAAATGGTTAGGAATGTGGAAGCGTCCGTGGCCGCCCTTATGCAACCTAGTGAACCGGTAGCTAGTGTCCCGCTAGCTCCAAATTTTTCAATGTATGAGGCGGCAATTGGACAGAGTGAGAATGAGAGAGGATTTTCAAATCAAACCCACCCTTACCCAATTGAAGCCCACAACTCCTGTTTTCCATCGATTTCCCTAAATAGTTCACCTGTTGAAAATAAAAATGAGTTGTGTGATTTTGTAGTGTTTGATTTGCTAAATTGTGAGGAACCCCTTTCGAGTGAAACCGCACCTAATTCTTTCGATCTTTACACCTCCACTCTAGAACCTAAATCGATAGATATCCATGCTTTTGATGAGGTGTCTAAAGAAATTGATTTTCACTTGATTGAGGATATAGACGCCGGGAATATTTCGGATGATGAACCTGTCGATTCACTTGAAATTTTATGTTCAAATCATCATCCTGAGTTATTAAATGTTTCTCCCGAATCTCATATGCGTCTTGATTTTGATGATAATGGCATGGATAGGCTAAATAATGAGTTGAATATTGAGGATAGTATTGAGGAGAGTCTTGAGGATAATATTGAGGTTGAATCATTTTTATTTGATGTGTCTGATTTTCCAATTCATCCTCCTGAACCTTTGACTGTTACATCACCCTCCCTCCTTCCCATCGTTCCGACCCCGCTTGAAGACTGTGAGCTTGAAACCTTTTCCTTCGAATCTGACACAGTTCTCACAGATGATAACACTTACGAGTGTTTCACTTTTTCGGACGATGTTGATGACTCACCGCCCGAGTTTGAGTCCTTTACATTTTCAGATGAGTTAGTTGAACCATCAGACTCGGTTGATTATAGTAGTTTCGAACCATTAATGGAATCTTTCAAGTTCGAAACAGTTTACTACGGTGAGAAAGATACTATCCCTAATTCACTCCCTTTCGTCTCTCCTATTGTTCCGACCGAACAAGAGACCGTTACGCTTTCATCTCCTATACCAAGTTCGGCGTACCCATGTTTTCTTGCGAATCTTGAGGGATTTGACCCCATTTCCCGACGGGTTGATAGGTTAGTGCAATCGCTTATAACATATCGGTCATCACATATTGCGCTAATTTATTCACTCAATTTACACCCTCAAGATCGTACTCCACTTCCTTCTTCTTTTCGCCATTCTTCTCCCCCACCGAGACCATATTCTACCATTCTTCTTTCCACACGGTCTCGCGTGCTTCTCATTTTCTTCCACCAACTATACCATTTCCACGATAAGATTTTTGAATGGTTGGTGCTAACTTTTGGCTTGTGCAAGGCGAAGCTTAAGTTTGGGGGAATCTTTGTATATATGTATATATTTTTTGTTTTCTTTTCTATAAAAAAATAAAAAAATTCAAAACATTAAAAATATAAAAATTATAAATAAATAAACAGGGGAGTGCCGGTATTTTGACCCTCTTGGTTTAGCATGACAGTGAGGACACTGTCAAGTTCAAGTTTGGGGGTATGCTCGATACGTCTTTTTCCTTCGCATTCATTTGTACATATTTTTGCATTTGCATACTTATTTGAAAACCCATAAAAATTGAAAAATTTCAAAAATTATAAAAATTATTGTATTCAATTTTGGCTAATTGACTTGAGTTTGACAGATAGGTTAACTGGCTAGGAACAACTAGATCTTAGACTTAGTGAATTAAAAATCCTAAAGATAACCTTCCTTAAAATTTAATGATAGAAAGTATATGTCTTGTAGTTTATTTAGAAATAGGCAAATTTTGGGTTCACTTCTTGGGCTAAGTCGAAACAAAGGAAAAGTATTGATGTTCTTATTAGAGAATAAGTTTGAAAAATAGTTCCTAGCTTAAGTCTAGATTCTGAAAACATGTACCCTACAAAATGCACAATCACGCACCTTGAAACTTGGATTAGTAGAAGAGACCTTGAAATGCTCTTGTCTAAAGTCCTTAGCACAATGAAAATAAAAATAAAAAAAAGTGAATAAAGAAAAAAAATGGACACTGGTTTTTGTGATGACTTAAGGCTGTAAAAATAGAAAAATATTTAGCGAGGGTGCTTCATCACCTAGTGCCTTAGACCAACTGGTTTGGGAGTCACTGCTAAAAGCCTTGGGTGTTGCAAAACTAGGAAGTACGCTTTAAAATGCTAACGCATCTTGTAATCGGTTGTTGGTACCTCAAGAAGTATTAACAGTCGCATGAAGGATGTGTAAGTGAAAATTCACCAATTAATAAGTGCTTTGGACAATGGACGAGAGTACGATTGCTTGATTTGAATTTCCAAGTGTAGGGGTGATCTATACACACACGTAGGGATATGTGATTCGAGTTTAGATGAGAGAAAGGAATGAAGAATAAAACTTGTATCTTTAGTAGGGTTGATAGAAATTCCTAAGTGGAGAATGAACCCTAGAAGGAAAACTTAGGAAATGCCGAAAGCTAAGTAGATCTGCAAGATATATATAATCTTAAGTTAAATGATGAGGAAGTGTGAAGAATATGGGTGGATAATTTACAAGTAAAAGATAATAGAATTCTTAGTTAGAAAACCTAATTGGAGAATAAAAGTCAAAAAGCCAAATTGATAGGATTTTGTGGGTGTAATCCGCTGAAAACCCTCAGGAGACAACACTCCTCCTACTAGGGACACCTAGAGGTTTAACGGCTTGTTGCACGTGCTCAGTGCAATCGCGTTTCCCTGCGAAAGTGCGGTTAGGATTTTAGTGAATAAAAATAAGTTTGCTCGAGGACGAGCAAAAGATAAGTTTGGGGGTATTTGTTCACACCATAATATTGCATTATTATATTCTCTATTCTTATTCTTTTTATAAATAAACAGGTGCTTTTGACGCATGTCTGCTACATGTTACAGGTTACAGGTTCTTAGACAGAAAACAGTGAAAACGATGTAAAGACGATGAAAAAGTGGACTTTGACCAACAAATAGAAGACTCTTGATCAAGCCTACATCAAAGATAAAATTCAAAAAGTACAAGGCAATGCAAGGTCCAAGATTACAAAGCGAACGGTTAAAAGTCCACCGCAATTATTCACTGGAGATCTGGAAGAAACATAGAAGCTATTTTAATAAAGAACCAAATAATAAGGAAGCCCAAAGATCCAAGGCCCAATACCTTCTTTTAAAGAGACAGAGACATAAAATTTTACTAAAGGTTGAAGTCTACTTTGACTAGGTCTTCCTAAGGATATTTTGGTAAATGTAGACATGCAAATCAATTGTAACCTAGGGTTTCCTATTCTCTATAAATAGGAACTCTACTCATTGTAATTTCTTATGACTCCTTTTAATAATAAATTCTAGAACTCTTTTTGGAGAGCATCGGTGTTTCTTTTCAATTCATGAATTCAGATCTGACAACCCTGCGTTGATGATTGGAGAGATGCATCTGTAAGTAGATTTAACTCCTTGCTCTAGTTTAGATTTCAATTCTTGCCCTAGGTAATTTTTATTCTCTGCCCTAGATAAAAGTTTTTCAATTCCCTAATGAGTGAGTAGTTTTCTCGCTTGTTAGGGTTAGGAATGGGGAAGGATTTGAGAGACGAAGATCTCTCATCTTTTTTCTTTGCCAATCTTTTATGAAAATTAGAACTCCATGCATACCTTCTTATTCCGCTCCCTACGGCACTCTACCCACGAGGTAACGGTGATTCCGTAGTCTAAAGGCCCGGATTCTAAGGTTTTCCATGGAGGTTAGGGTAAAGATTAAGAAAGGAAGGACAAGGATCTAGAGGAAGAATCAATCTTCCCAATCATCCTAATCCCCTTTGTTAAAATTTACCATAACACTAATATGATATCTTTAATTAAAGGCAATGGAAAGAGATGTAGATCTTTGTTTACCAAATTTTCCCTAAACCTAATCCTAGCAAGTTTCAAATCCTAGTATCATACAACTTCAATTTTTAGATTTAATAATCAATCCGAACACCCTTCGGAATTAACTCGTTAGCGCGATTAGAAAATTCACAACATCCCTGTGGACCGACCCGTACTCACCGGCTAGCTGCAAAGCGACGCCGTTCTTGATTGCGGTTACAAATATTTTTGATCTATCTTTTAGAAAGCGCAAGCACGCTAAATCAACCAATCAGTGTATTGTAACATTTGCTAGTTTTTCTAAAGAGGTAACTCCCGGTGAAGGGATCTCGGCTCTTTTCTCATCGAATGAGGTGCTGGATATTCATCAAGGAATACCACTATGCAAAGCAAAAACTAGAGCTACCCATTTTGAAATTTGATTCCACAACATCTTTTGGTTTCATTATTTTCATTAATCTCATTAATGAAGTCCTATCGATTAATGTTTCCTAAATATCACAGAAAAATGAAACGAAAATAGAACGTACGCTTATGCCATCCGCATTCGCCACAGGGCCCCGTCATGCACCGTTAGGTTACTTAACTACCGGCAGAGCGGAAGCTGGACTAGCGCGGGTGCAAAACATAAGTAACGTTTATTATATATTATATATATAATATTACATTCATCTCACACAGTAATATGATCAACATCACAGAATCAAGCAACAGAAGCAACATATGAAATATTGGATATACTAGGATGTCCGTGTTTTAAATTTAGCCAATAATGTAAAACACGGATTCCACAGTCGTGATGAATAACCAAACCAACATCTCTAGACCCCTACGAGAGCGGCAAGTAACCCTGCTAATTCTAGAGTTAGGAGACCCGGTCTCAACTCATTGAGATGGTCTCCCACTGGACTCTAGAACCCGGTTACTTGTGCTCCCCACCTTGGATCTATCCTAATGCAGAAAAATAAATAATATACAACAGTGGTGACATCATCCTCTACCCGGAATTTCCCCAATAAAAGAATATTACATTGAATTTTACATGAATGAAAATATAAAAACTCTCATCTCACATAAAACCCCCCGGCTATTCAATCACGACGATCCAATGAATCATATCAACAACAACAAATAACATCTTATGTCATCAACGTAAGTAAATATGCGTATCCCGAAAACTCTTTGACATATAGCAACGAGATTGGGATACCCCACATATTACACTTACGGTCGCAGAAAAGAAACAGAAAGCTATAATGATTAGAATCCGCAATATCCTTAGACATCATAAACCTGGAATATCTTATATTCCGGATTTCATGCCTAACATGTAAAACTTGCAATTTAGTCTCAAATTCAAAAATCTTTTCAATTGGTTGTCGGAAAATTCAACAAGATTCCTGGCTTAGTGATCGCGTACAATACGCAATTGCGATGGAGTTTTGATCCGAATCAAAACTTCGTGGCAATCGATCAATTGAGACTAAACGGCTAGCTTTACAATATATTAACTTAGTTTTCACAAAGCTAATTAATCCGGATTCTAATAATCGTATCACACATCACAAAGCTTGTATAGTAACCGCGACATTAGAATTCCGCACGCAATTAGCAAACTAAACCAATTTTTCCAACACTTGAAAAGTTCAATGAGCTAAAGTTTCAAAACCAATCGTTTTAAGCCAATCCGGAAGTCGAAACGAACTCGAAACCCGCCCGAATCTTCGCGGGGGAGAAGATCCATAAATAAGTATCGAATGGGGGGGCCTCGAGGGTGGGGGTACCCACCCTAGGGGGCTACCTAGAGGTGGCCCCCAGAAGTTGGCAGACCCGAGAGCACCCATTTGGGGTGCTCTCGAGTCACCCACCCCCAAGGCCACCAAGTGGTGGTCTTAGGGTGTGGGCCCGGCCTCTGGTCCCCCTGGGGCGTCCCCAGGGTGCGCACGCTCCACCCCGCGGCTTCTCGGTGTAGGGTTCCAAGGCACACCCATGAGGTTCTACAACTGATCAATCATGTCCAATTAAAAAATTTCATGTGCCAAAGAACCCTAAACTAGATCGTTACTAGAGGTAAAGGCGAAACTACAAGCAAGTTAACAACTTAACTAAAAAGTGAAATGGACCACAACCTTTGTAGATCCGGTCCTCCACTTCCTTAGCTCTGTGACGATGTCCCTTCGTTGCGATCATCGGATCCCGGACTCTAGCGTCGGCTTCATCGGAGAAATGGGCAGGCTAGGTCGTCGACTTCGATGCCGAAGATGATCTACGTCGAGGCAACTCAAGATCAAGCTCCATCTTCACTTGGTCATAGAAGTTGTGAAGATAACACACTCTACTACATGGCAAGTGGTAGAGGATGAAGAAATAAGAAGTGGGTTCACTTTGTATTTGGATTTCTCACTCTTTTGATCATTGCACCATTGGAGGTAGCAAGGTTTCTTCTTCTTGAAGAAGAAGAAGAAGAAAAAGAATATCATAAGAATAATGAAATCAATTTATTAAGAATAATAAATCAAGTGATCTTATCATATAGCAACCATGGGTTAGTGTAACTAGTGTAGAGACTAAACTAGGGTTTAGGTGAATGGTTAGGGTTAAGGAAAAACAAAATGGTAGATAAAGCTAAGAAGCTTCATGAAGCTTAAGCAAGAAACAAAGTTAGCCACCATTTCATTTTTGTCAAAAGGAATAAAGAAAATAAATAAAATGAATAAGTGAATAATTTAAAACCCTAACCATTAACCCAAACATGGTATATAGCATACACTCACCCAAGTTTGCATGTATCATCAAACATGATACAAACTAGTGCACAAAACTATATCATATATACAATGTGCATATCAAGTGAGAAAATCCATCTTAAGTGAACTAATACTAGTTAATGTAAAGTAATATATCAAATATATAATTATACATTAAATAATTAAATCAACACTTGATTTAATGATCCGGTCATACTGCATATAACAGACTAATATCAAGTGTATCATTGTATCGAATCAACACTTGATTCGATAACCCGGCTATATCCTATATAACCGTCCAATGATACATATCGTGAGAATAGAATACAGTATCACATACTGGTATTATTCTCGGTCCCGCACATATGTCATATGCGCTCCTATTTCGTTTCACTTGAGCCAGGAAACCTCTGTGTAGGACTCTAAAGACTTGTCAATACGCCGGCAGCAGGTGATGATCATATCAAACACCCACAAGACGCAAGTGGTCTGCTAAACGTAACGGCCACCCGGGTATTGAGCGATCAGAAGATCAACGAGCAAGCCCGCTCACACTCCTGTGAATCCAACCAGTAACACTTACCGTACAGTCCGGTCTGTTCGTCTGATATGTCGCATATCTCGCCTAAGGGTGGTAAACGTCAAACCCCAGTAGCTTGATAAGTCATGCCGATGTAAGGTCCATAACAAGCGTGAAACTACTGATAACACTTACCAGTAAATCAGTGCAACCCTGGCCAGGGATTTCCAGTTATGGCCAGTCGAGCATAGCACAACATCAACCCCCAATACCGGGAGAGACGAATCCCCTCCTATCGCTCATTGCCTCCATGTGAATCTGGACTGTACCCAAAAACCACCTGTTTGCACGACTTAGTAGAGCCGTGGTAGGGTGGAAATCAAAGCACAGTGGGAGACACACAAGACTCTATGACGATCTCGGGTCAACAGACTAAGCTGTACCAGTGTCACCAGAGAACTGCCATCTGACGTGAGGTAAAATACCATCTGGGAGTTCTCGGCGAGTCCGTTCAGTGTACCCAGTCATCACTGAGCACCCGCATACCATCTCTGATGTCAAACACCAATGGATATGGGATCATCCATCGCCCATCACATGGGTCGAGAAGATATACGCTAGTCTACTCTAGAATATCGATGCCCCGTCTCGATATTCCTACGACTAGGAACATTGAAGGATGTACTCATTGACTACCCAGGCCCCACTAGTATGATCTACATCATAGTCCTGGAAGTCGAGCACACATCCTAAGGGCTTTATCAACATGTAATAGAGAGACAACAAGTATACATGTTAAGATAAAGAGCAACCAGATAGCGTACTATCATGTCGAGCAAGAAAGTCTTTCCTATATATGTCCCAGCATCCACTACAATATACATCCTATGTACAGTAATGGCCTCTAGGGCATACATATAACTAACAATCTCCCACTTGCACTAGGGCCATCTGTAGCAGTGGTTTGAGTATCACATACTCAACCATCCCATATGAGTCTCTCTCTGGGAAAAAGCCTTTGTGAGTGGATCCGCCGTGTTGTCCTCTGAGTCAACTCTCCTAACCTCGATCACCCTGGAGATCAACTATCTCCATGATCAGGCAATGTTGCCTCAGAATATGTCTGGGTCACTGATGGGACCGGGGTTCCTAGGCCAAAGCCACACTTCCATTGTCACACAATGGTAGGAACCTAGTTCATCTTAAGAACCAATATACACCCAAACTGCCTCTTTGGTAGTATCTTTGATAGCGATGTCACCAGCCTTTATCGTCTAGTCTGCCATGGTATATAGCTTGGAACTCTTCCAACATACCGTCCTTCCACTGAGGGTAAAGATAATGCCTGCGACTGACATTCAGTCGACCTTATCACCCTGGAACCTTTCCAGTGATTCTCCCCAGGATCAATTGATACCATCTCACTAAACCTAGTGAGAAGCCTAACATCCATTTAGATCTATCTCATAGATCCAAATCCCAGGATTTAGGAGGTATCACTTTGATCCTGTATGGAGAATCCTTGTGATAAGCGGAGATTGACCGAGCGTAGCATAGGAAACTCTTTTCCTATCAAGAGTATGTTGTCCACGTACTCTACAAGGATCACCACCTTACTCTCTACTACCGTTTTGTATATACAAGGTTCATCTACCATTTTGATGAAGTCAAACTCTTTGACTACCACATCAAAACAGATGTTCCAACTCCGCGATGCCTGTTTTATCCTGTAAAGCAACTTGCACACGTTTCCGCTGCTCCCACTGTTTACGAAGCCCTCTGGCTATGTACTTATAGAAGTTCTCTTCTAAATCATTATTTAGAAAAGCAGTCATGGCACCCAACCACCAGATATCATAGTCATGGTATGTACCAATGTTAAGTAGGATCCGGATGGACTTAAGCATAGCCACTGGAAAAGGTTTCATCATTTTCCACACCTGGTCCATGACGAAAACCTTTAACAAGTCTAGCTTTGAAAGTCACAACTTTTCCATCCACACCAAGTAATCTTCTCAAGATATACTTGCTTCTGATGGGGATTTAATCCTTCAGATATAGCATCCAAAGTCAATACTTTGTTGGTGTATATGGATTCCATCTCAGATCGCTTAGCATCCAGCCATTCTTACAGGTCCCTACTCTCGATGGCCTGCTCGAAACTAGTTGGGTCATTATCTCATGATACATTCCTCGCTCCCACTGTCATCGAGAAACCGAAGTATCTCTCAGGCGGATGAGGAGCCCTACCAGATCGGCGGAGAGGCTGAGGTTCGTCGGGGACTTATTGAATCCTTTGGTTCTGTCAAATCATCAGCTGCAGTTTTGTATAGCTGGAACCTTTCCAGTTCTACAGAACTTACCTTGTCTCGATCTTGTCCGGATTTTGCTTTTGACATAGGCCGGACAATCCCAAATCTTAACTTACTTAAGAGATAGGCTCTTCCCATACCATATCTTATATGGAGTGGTAGGCACTGATTTGATTCGAACCTTATTCAATAGGTATGCAACTTCTCAAGTGCATAACCCCCTAAAAGGAAATAGGTAACTCAGTAGTACTCATCATAGAGCACATCATATCATATAGGGTGCTATTGCTCCGCCCTGATACACCATTGTGCTGTGGTGTATACAAAGGAGTAACACTGAGAGAGAATCTCATTCTGCTTTAGAATAGTCCAAGAATTCCATGCACAAGTATTCTCCTCCCTGATCTCATCAAAAGGGCATAATACTTATACCCGGTTTTTGGTTCTCTACTTCTAACTTATATTCTGTGAATATCTCAAAAGTTTCGGACTTGTGTTTGAGAGATCATCAGAGAATGTAATGAACTACAAAGAACCGATCCTGGCATGTGTAGACAGGGGACCTTACATACATCATCATGTATCAGTCCCAAGAGTTTACTAACTCTTTCTCTGTTTCCAGTAAACGGAGCTATAGTCATCTAATCTTTGTGACATGACTAGCAAGTTTCACAAGATGTAAATTCAAACTGATTTAAATATGCATCTTAAATATAACTTCAGCCAGTCGGGTCGTATTGATATGACCTAGTCTACAATGCCTCAATAAGGATTCGTTCATTTCTGAACTCTTCCTCTTGTGTGTGTTCCGTATATTAGGAACTGTAGTTTGATTTAGAACATCAATGCTCTTAGATAACGTGCCTGAACCGATCAACTTTTGATATAGGAAATGTTCAAAACATTATCCAACAATACAAAATTTTATCATTTCTTTACTAATAAAGAGACTGATATGATTTTGTATATCAGGTTCGGTATCTAATAACATTCATTCAGAATCAATGTATTGGTAATACAGGGTGACAGTGACCAACAGACTTGGCTGCAACACTTGCACCGTTTTCTGTCTTATGAAACTTATCACCCGTTCTCAGTTCTCTGCCTTTCTGTAGCCCTATGTAATAGATTACATATCTGGGATCCTGATCCGGTATCAGATACCCAGGACGCAGAGGACACTGAGAAACAGTTCTTTATAATGAACACACCCGAAGGAGATGCATCATATGCACTTTCTTCGTTTGGGCGGCATAGGAATTCTGGTATTCCCCTATTTCCTGCTCGGTCTTATAATAATTATAAGTTAGAGCGGGACCAACGTTCCCCAGCTCAGTATAACAAGCGGGTTCGGTCAATACATCCATATTATTATCTTGATTAAGGCATGATATGGTCGCTACCTGGAGAGAGAGAGAAGAAAAACACTCTGCGTGCGCTCTTGCAAGATTAGATTGGTTATTTATTTTATCTAATCAGGATGGCTCCCACTGTTTTCATCAAATCTTCCTTCAAACCTTAAAAGGAAAGACTAGCCGGGATTAATTACACTCTACAAGTTCGCCAATCTTTCAGCCAGGCCAGTGTCGGTACTTTGAGGGAGGTTCCCCGTGCTTTCGCACGGACCTAATTAAAGTAAACCTCGTTTTCCCAGAGGCGTAACCCCGTTGACACCTTTCTAGACACCTACTTGATCGGCTAATTGCAAAATGCAAAACTCTCCCAGGAGTAACAATTACTCGCAGTGGGTATCGGGATCCAACTATCATATAGAAGGTATGCAATCTCATTGCAAATTTCAACACTTGAAACTCCCGATAAAGGTTTTTACCCCTAGCACCTATGACCTTAACTATGGTCAACAAATCATAAGTACTAGTCAAGTTCTACCCGTCATTTCGTGATTAATTAGACCCACCTACATGACCCTTAACTAAGGTCAACAAAGTCACGCGACTGTCCTAACTAATCGCATCATATGCGGTGTAGGAAGACATCACTTAGCTACCGTACACCGTGCCTTGACTATGGTCAACAAATACAGCACGAATACTAAGTACTCTACTTCCTAAAATGACGGAGGGTTGCGAATGGTTTTTATGAAAACCTTTAACGCTTTGAACTTGATCTCGTTGCGGAATCAAACGGTTTTAAATGGAGTGTTTTTGAGTCTTTTCTAGTTTTTCTAAAGGGGTCATTCCCGGTGAAGGGATCGTCGGCCCTTTCCTCATCGAATAAGGTGCAGGATATATCATATATACCGCTGTGCAAAGCAAAAACTATAGAAGCAATCAAAAGACAAACCGAGGGTTGTAGCATCTGCCAGTTATTGCTAAAGGAGTCACTCCCGGTGAAGGGATCTCGGTCCTTTCCTTATCGAATAAGGTGCAGGATGTTCTACAAGGAACACCGTGATGCAAAGCAAGAACTATAGCTACCTGTTTTAATTTGAAATTCGATTCCACAACATCTTTTAGGTTTATTTTCTTTTATTAATCACATTAATGAATATCCCATCATTTAAGTCCACCTAAACATCACAGATAAATACAACGTACGCTTATGCCATCCGCATTCGCCTCGATGTCTCGTCTGCACTGTTAGGTTAGGTAACTAACGGCAGAGCGGGGCAGGGCTAGCGCGGGTGTAAAACATAAGCAACGTCTATATAATATATCATATATACTATATACTATATACTATATCTATCTGAACACATCACATGATCACATCGCAGATAACGCAGCAGAAAATATCATATGAAATATTGGATATACTAGGACGTCCGTGTTTTTAATACGAGCCAGTATAAAACACGGATTCCACGGTCGTGATGAATAGCCAATCCCACACCCCTAGACCCCTACGAGAGCGGCAAGCAACCCTACCAATTCTAGGGTTAGGAGACCCGAACTCGACTCCTCGAGATGGTCTCCCACTGGACCCTAGAACCCGGTTACTTGTGCTCCCCTCCTTGGGTCTATCCTAATGCGGAAAAGTAAATAATATACCTCAACGGTGACATCTTCCGCAACCTGGAAGTGCCCCAATAGAAGAATATTATATACAAGTTTTTTACATGAATGAAAATGAAAAACACTCATCTCACATAAAAAACCCCGGCTATTCAAACACGACGATCCAATATAACATATCCAGCAACACATAACATCACATGTCATCAACGTAAGTAAATATGCGCATCCCAATTGTCGTTGACATATAGCAACGAAACCGGCGATATCACATATTACACTTACGGTCACAGAAAAGAAAGTGTAAAACTACAACAGTTGGAATCCGCAAACTCTTTAGACATCGCATGCCTAACCAAATGAATTCCTTAGACATCGCATGCCTAACAGTTATAAACCTCGCATTTTAGTCTCAATATCGAAAACACTTTTCAATATAAAGTCGGACAATTTAACAAGATTCCCGGCATCCATAACGAATGCTCATCGCAAACTTTAGTGGACGGCCGCACCCCCGATACCGTCGACGAAGTGCACCAAGGCGGAATACCGCTGCTGCGAGCACCCGAACGGATGCTTTTTGGCGACGGGGTTCTCCTACAGTCACTTGGTCGGGGCTATGGGGTGTAGCTGTTTATTAAGTTTACCGGCGAGTATCCGTGTAATCAACGTGATTGCGATGGACTTTTGATCACATCAAAATCCCGTGGCAACCAATCAAGTGAGGCTAAACTGCTATGTTTACAACATCCAAATCAGTTATCTCATAACTACTTGTGGATTCCAAATATTGTATCACATTCCAGATAAATAGAAAATGTTAAACTTTTCGATCGAACAATCAAACACCCAAGTTTTCCCGAAACAGCTCAACACATGAAATAGGTTTAAGAACATTCACTTCATGCCACAGTACCGACGGTCCAGCCGTAGAAGGGTCAAGCCAACGCCTCACATGTGGCACGCCGTACTGCCCCAAACCCTAAGGTTCAAAGGGCAGTTCAAGACGGTCACATAATCGAGTTAAGGTTTGTTGTCTTCTGGAGGGTCCATCGCATTACTTGCACTACTCAGAACGTTCTCAAACTACGGAAAAGTCCAACAGTTGGAAAATTTCCCGGCAGGGGAAAAATTGGGTATTTATATCCGGTCGAACTTTTTAACATGTTCTAAATTACCCGGAAAAACACATAGACAAAATTGGACAATCCGATCGAATCTACGAACTTCCAATACAACCCAGAAAACTCAACTCTTGAGTAGAATTTAAAAATTCCCAGAAAATACAGCACCTACAGATAGGAATTACTGTGCAAAGAAAATGACAAGATGCTCCTATATGGCCGCGGAACCGCCGCACATGCCATGCTCGTGCCGCGGTTTCGCGGCCACTTGGTCGAGTTATGCGCACGTGCTTCACAGTAATTCTTAAAAAAGCCTGCTGATTTTTCTGCATATTTTTAATTCACAAAAAGACCAGTTTTGAAAAATTGTACATAGAAGGATTTTGAATTAGGGTTTCGGATTCGATCGGGTTTCTAACTTCGTCTACCCTTCGCCTAAGGCTCTAGCTAGGCTCTGATACCACTGTAGGGTTCCTAGGCACACCCATGAGGTTCTACAACTGATCAATCATGTCCAATTAAAAAATTTCATGTGCCAAAGAACCCTAAACTAGATCGTTACTAGAGGTAAAGGCGAAACTACAAGCAAGTTAACAACTTAACTAAAAAGTGAAATGGACTACAACCTTTGTAGATCCGGTCCTCCACTTCCTTAGCTCCGTGACGTTGTCCCTTCACTACGATCATCGGATCCCGGACTCTAGCGTCGGCTTCATCGGAGAAATGGGCGGGCTAGGTCGTCGACTTCGATGCCGAAGATGATCTACGTCGAGGCAACTCAAGATCAAGCTCCATCTTCACTTGGTCATAGAACTTGTGAAGATAACACACTCTACTACATGGCAAGTGGTAGAGGATGAAGAAATAGGAAGTGGGTTCACTTTGGATTTGGATTTCTCACTCTTTTGATCATTGCACCATTGGAGGTAGCAAGGTTTCTTCTTGAAGAAGAAGAAGAAGAAGAAGAAGAATATCATAAGAATAATGAAATCAATTTATTAAGAATAATAAATCAAGTGATCTTATCATATAGCAACCATGGGTTATTGTAACTAGTGTAGAGACTAAACTAGGGTTTAGGTGAATGGTTAGGGTTAAGGAAAAAACAAAATGGTAGATAAAGCTAAGAAGCTTCATGAAGCTTAAGCAAGAAACAAAGTTAGCCACCATTTCATTTTTGTCAAAAGGAATAAAGAAAATAAATAAAATGAATAAGTGAATAATTTAAAACCCTAACCATTAACCCAAACATGGTATATAGCATACACTCACCCAAGTTTGCATGTATCATCAAACATGATACAAACTAGTGCACAAAACTATATCATATATACAATGTGCATATCAAGTGAGAAAATCCATCTTAAGTGAACTAATACTAGTTAATGTAAAGTAATATATCAAATATATAATTATACATTAAATCATTAAATCAACACTTGATTTAATGATCCGGTCATACTGCATATAACCGACTATATCAAGTGTATCATTGTATCGAATCAACACTTGATTCGATAACCCGGCTATATCCTATATAACCGTCCAATAATACATATCGCGAGAATAGAATACAGTATCACATACTGGTATTATTCTCGGTCCCGCACATATCTCATATCCGCTCCTATTTCGTTTCGCTTGAGCCAGGAAACCTCTTTGTAGGACTCTAAAGACTCGTCAATACGCTGGCAGCAGGTGATGATCATATTAAACACCCACAAGCCGCAAGCGGTCATCTAAACGTAACGGCCACCCGGCTATTGAGCGATCAGAAGATCAACGAGCAAGCCCGCTCACACTCCTGTGAATCCAACCAGTAACACTTACCGTACAGTCCGGTCTGTTCGTCTGATATGTCGCATATCTCGCCTAGGGGTGGTAAACGTCAGACCCCAGTAGCTTGATAAGTCATGCCGATGTAAGGTCTATAACAAGCGTGAAACTACTGATAACACTTACCAGTAAATCAGTGCAACCCTGGCCAGGGATTTCCAGTTATGGCCAGTCGAGCATAGCACAACATCAACCCCCAATACCGGGAGAGACGAATCCCCTCCTATCGCTCATTGCTTCCATGTGAATCGGGACTGTACCCAAAAACCACCTGTTTGCACGACTCAGTAGAGCCGTGGTAGGGAGGAAATCAAAGCACAGTGGGAGACACACAAGACTCTATGACGATCTCGGGTCAACAGACTAAGTTGTACCAGTGTCACCAGAGAACTGCCATCTGACGTGAGGTAAAATACCATCTGGGAGTTCTCGGCGAGTCCGTTCAGTATACCCAGTCATCACTGAGCACCCGCATACCATCTCTGATGTCAAACACCAATGGATATGGGATCATCCATCGCCCATCACATGGGTCGAGAAGATATACGCTAGTCTACTCTGGAATATCGATGCCCCGTCTCGATATTCCCACGACTAGGAACATTGAAGGATGTACTCATTGACTACCCAGGCCCTACTAGTATGATCTACATCATAGTCCTGGATGTCAAGCACACATCCTAAGGGCTTTATCAACATGTAATAGAGAGACAACAAGTATACATGTTAAGATAAAGAGCAACCAGATAGCGTACTATCATGTCGAGCAAGAAAGTCTTTCCTATATATGTCCCAGCATCCACTACAATATACATCCTATGTACAGTAATGGCCTCTAGGGCATACATATAACTAACAATCGGTTCAAACCGTGAGCCCATAGGGTGTGCAAATAACTTAAAACATCAATTTTGAAAACTGTTTTATCTGCAGTTTTTGCGCGATAAAAATGACGGATTTATAACGTCGCTACAAGCTACCTTAATGTTCTATCTTGGCTCTGATACCATGAAAGTCAACCTTAGCACCACCAAGGGGTTCTAGAGGTATCAAGCATGCTAAATTTTAATTTTTATTATGTGCTAAGTTAGACTAACAAGATCACTACTAGATTATTAGAGTTTAGATCAGTGATGTGAGCAACTAGAGAGAAAAGAAAAGAAGTTATACCCTATAGTATTAAGTCCTTCTTTTCTTAAGCTCATTGCAGCAGTCCTCTTGATTCCTCTAGACTCCACTTCGAGTTGAACGAACCTCCTCGTAGATCTTCGCGCCAAAGACGATCCACCCGAAGTCCACAAGCTCAAGCTAACCCTTCACTAATCTCATTAGTGAAGGCAACACTCCACATCAAATTGCTAATCTAATGTGTGATGTTGAAGTAGGGGTTTAATTTGCTCATTAGGGTTTTCTCAAGTTCAATAATTCACATCACATGTGAGGGTTTGAACTTAGAAGTGATGTGAAGAAAATTGTAGAGAGCAAGAGGAAGCAAGAGCTCAAAAATGGCTAAGGCATGAAGAATGAAATATGAGAGTTAACTAAAATGGCTCTCTCTTTCCTCAATTATTCAAGCATGGAATGAAATTGCAATTCTAAATTGCAACCATGCTTGAATAGTGAGTCAAGACTAATAAAAAAATAATAAAACCTATGCTTTGCCCATTCCATAAATATCTCCACAATTTACACCTCATTTTTCTATTTTCTAAAAATAGAAAAACATGCCATGCTTCATATAATAATATATATATATATATATTTATATATATCAAATATACATTAATATATATATATATATATATATATATAAAGCAATTAGTGAGCTAATGATATTAGTTAAGATATAATTATATCACATATAATATATATCACATTATTAAATCAACATTTGATCTAATAATCCGGTTATATCACATATAACCGACTAATTTCATTAATCTGAATATCACATTAACAAACCAACACTTGATTCGATAATTCGGTTATATCACATTTAACCTGACCGATAACAGATAACTGCCAGATTACAATACGGTATCACATACTCGTATTTAATCAGGCCCACACACATATCTCATATGTGTCCTACTTCGTTTCGCTTGAACCGGGAAACTTCTGTGTGGGACTCTAAAGACTCGTCAATATGCCGGCAGTAGGTGATGATCACATCAGTCACCTACAAGCCGTCAGCGGTACTAGCTGGACGTAACGGCTACCCGGGTATTAAGCGATATGAAGATCAACAAGCAAGCTCGTCCATACTCTCCATGAAGCCTATCAGTAACACTACCGTATAGTCCGGTCTATTCGTCTGATATGTCGCATATCATGTCTAGGGGTGGTAAACGTCAGTCCCCAGTAATATGATAAGTCATGCCGATGTCCGGCCTATAACGGTTTGAGAAACTACTGATAGCTCTTATCAGTAAATCTCAGCAGCAGCCCTGGTCAGGGACTTCCAGTTATAGCCAATCGAGCACAGCGCAACATCAACCCCCAATACCGGGAGAGACGAAACCCCTCCTATCACTCATTGCCTCCATGTGACTCTGGATTGTACCCAAAATCCACCTGTTTCCACGACTCCTTTGCGCCGTGGTAGGAAGGAAATCAAAGCACAGTGGGAGCCACACAAGACTCTATGACGATCTCGGGTCTACAGACTAACCTGTACCAGTGTCACAAGAAGACTGCTATCTGACGATAGGTATACTACCATATAGGCGTCCTCGGCGAGTCCTGTTCGGTGTACCCATTCTCCAATGAGCACCTATGTACAATCTTTGATGTCATACACCAATGGTTGTGGGATCAACCATTGCCCTCTAAGGGACAAGAAACGTACACACTAGTCCACTTTGGAATATTGATGCCCTGGTCTCGATATTCCCACGACTAGGAACTGATTAAAGAATGTACTTATAGACCACCCTGGCCCCACTAGTATGATCTCATCATAATCCTGGTAGTCAAGTACATATCCTAAGAGCTTTATCAACATGTGAGAGTAAGACAGTAAAGAATACCAGTCAACATGTTAAGATAAAGAGTAACCAGATAGCATACTATTGTAAGTCCATGCTACCTCTCCCGGTACTTTCTGGAATGCGGAATTTGGTAAAAAACGATTTTTATAAAGGTGGTAACATGGACCTATAACCCGGATCTTGGTTAAACATCTATCTAACAACCTAACTACGAGTTTCTAGCTACTCGGTTAGGGGGTTATACCTTGCTTGTCTCGAACTCCTTCGTCTTCAAGCTCCAATGGTGGTCCGGATTGGCTTCTTCTCGTCGTCTCCGTACGCCGAAGATAGATCCACCTGAAAGCTCCAACCTTTGGCTCCTTCTTCGTTCTTCGAAGAAACTAGTTCACTCGGTTTGCTAAACCTTGTGAACTAGAATGAGTAGAGAAGAGTTTGTATGGGATTTTATCTAGGGTTCTTGATTCTCAACTCATGAGACAAGAGAACCATAGATTCAAGAGAGGGAGCAAGGGAAAGAGGGTGAGAGCAAATCAAGAGAGCTCAAGAACAAGAGAGAGAATGAGCAAGAAAGAATGAGCTACTCTTTTGTCTTCCACCCTCTCATAATCCAAAGTCATCATAACTCATTATACCAAATCAAGTGTTATGTGATGGTTGAAGCAACCATAACCATATCATTTCATGCACTCATTTTGCACAAATGAGCAAGCAAGCAAAAGTCTTTGCCATGAAATGATGGCTATGGTTATCATGATGGTCAACTAGTCAAGCCTAGTCAACCGATCAACAAAGTCAACAAGTCAACAAAAGTCAACAAGTCAACAAAGTCAACAAAATTCAACAACCATGTCACCATAATACTTAATTAATATAATAGTTAATCATATATCATATTCTCATTAGGGTTGAGCAAAAATTCAAATAGTCAACGGTCAACTGTCAACAACCCTAATGAGAATCCGCTGCCTCTGCCTCCCTGTCAACTGTGCATACACACCCGCATCCGCGTTCCGAGGAACACGAATGCATACTGGATAAATCCAATCCCAAAAGGTACACTAGGATCTGGCTTAAACCAAAGCCCGCTAGTGTAAACTGTCCGGACACTGTACGTGCACAAGTGCACGGATGTGACCGAACCCTGTCGCAAAACCATGCGACCTGTCGCAATACCATGCGACCTCTACTCTTTTGCCTAAAGGCGAAAAGCTTTCTGTGTGGGACTCTAAAGACTCGACACTACGCTGGCAGTGGGTTTAACCACAGACCGCAAGCGGCACTAGCTGTGCGTAACGGTCCCCAGGTAATGCCGACAAGAAGACCGACGAGGCGAAACCCATCTGAACTCCTACTGAGCCTGAGTGTGACATTCTCAATACAGTCCGGTCTGTTCGTCTGATACATCGCATGGCGGGCCTAGGGGGCGGTAAACGTCAGTCCCCCAATAGTGGTACAAGTCGTGCCGGAGCGAAGCCCAAAACACCCTGAGACAACACTGGAAGCCTACCAGTATATCTCGTTTGCCCTGGCCAGGGACTACTCGTGTAATGGCTCTCCTAGACACAGCGCGATGTCAACCCCCAATACCGGGAGAGACGAATCCTGTCTAACCGTCACTGCCTCCAAGTGCTTCGGGACTGCACCCAACTACTACCTGTTTGCACGACTCCTTTGAGCCGTGGTAGGGTAGTGATCAAAGTGCAGTGGGAACACACTCGAGGCGAAGTGACAGTGTCAATTCAGCGGACTAAGCTGTACTCATGTCACCTGGGAACTGATAACTGACGATAGGCATAATACCAACTAGTCAGTTCCCGACGAGTCCTGTCCAGTGTACTCCTAACCCAACGAGCACCCGCATACTCTCTCAAGTACGACGTACTGATGGCTGTGGGACAGACCGTCTCCCACACTGGGATGAGAAGCGCACACGCTAGTCTACTCCGGAGTATCGATGCCCTGTCTCGATAGTCCTGCGACCAGGGACCTGTATAAGGATGTGCTTATAGATTACCCAGCCCCACTAGTGTGACTGCCATCACAACGCTGGTAATCAAGAAAAGATCCTAAGAGCTCCACTAATGTGTATAGGCGATGTACTAAAATAAACACATGTACACATTGAAGTAGAAACAAACCAAGCAGCATACTACTATTTTGAGCAAGATTGTATATACAAGGTGAATATCCTAAGCTTCCATTAAGTAATATACAAACTAGTATGATACAGTAATGGCCTCTAGGGCATATACACTAACAATCTCCCACTTGCACTAAGGCCATGAACTGGCGTATCGAAGACCTATCATCTCGATCAGCCGCTCGAACTGAGTCTGGGGCAGGGCCTTGGTGAATGGATCTGCAGTGTTATCTTCTGAAGCGACTCTCCGAACCTCGATCTCCTGGCGATCCACAATCTCCCTGATCAGGTGATACCGCCTCAAGATGTGTCTGGATCTCTAATGGGACCTGGGTTCCTTCGCTAAAGCTATAGCCCCATTGTTGTCGCAATACAGAGGTATTGGATCAACAATGGACGGAACCACCTGAAGCTCTTTCAAGAACTTCCTTATCCAGACAGCTTCTTTTGCGGCATCAGATGCAGCGATGTATTCCGCTTCCATCGTCGAGTCTGCAACGGTTTCCTGTTTGGAACTCTTCCAACACACCGCCCCTCCATTGAGGGTAAAGACAAAACCCGACATAGACTTGGAATCATCCTTGTCACTCTGGAAGCTGGAGTCAGCAAAGGCCTCGATCTGGAGTTCTTTTCCGCCATACACCAAGAACATCTCCTTAGTCCTTCTCAGGTACTTGAGAATGTTCTTTACCGCTATCCAGTGTTTCTCCCCAGGGTTTGACTGATACCGGCTTACCACAACTCAGTGCATAAGCTACATCCGGTCTGGTACACAACATCGCATACATTATAGAGCCTACCGCAGAAGCGTAGGGTATAATAGACATGCGATCCCTCTCCAAATCAGTCTTGGGAGACATCTCTTTAGAGAGGGTGATCCCGTGACAAGCCGGTAGGTTACCGCGCTTGGAATCTTCCATACTGAATCTTTTCAGTATGGTGTCGATGTACATGGACTGTGAAAGTCCTAATATCCTCTTGGATCTGTCACGGTAGATCCGGATACCCAGAATGTATGAGGCATCACCCAGGTCTTTCATGGAGAACCTGTGTGACAAGAACCCCTTGACAGATTGTAGCATAGGAATGTCATTTCCTATTAAGAGAATGTCATCCACGTATAAAACGAGGAATACTACAGTTCTCGCTACAAATCTACTATAGATGCATGGTTCATCTGGATTTTTGATAAAGCCAAATTCTTTGACCGTCTCATCAAAACAGATGTTCCAACTCCGCGATGCTTGCTTTAGTCCATAGATGGACTTATGCAACTTGCACACCTTTCCGCTGCTCCCACTCTGAATGAAACCCTCTGGCTGGTCCATATAGACACATTCCTCTAAATTTCCATTTAGAAAAGCGGTCTTTACGTCCATTTGCCAGATCTCATAATCGTGGAAGGCAGCAATGGCAAGAAGGATCCGAATGGATTTCAGCATGGCTACTGGAGAAAAGGTTTCGTCATAGTCCAAGCCAGGTCTTTGACGAAAACCCTTTGCTACCAGCCTAGCTTTATAGGTCTCAACCTGTCCATCTACACCAATCTTCCTTTTGAAGATCCACTTGCATCCTACGGGTTTTACCCCGTCTGGAGCAATGTCCAACGTCCATACCTTGTTGGTGTACATGGACTCCATTTCGGTCCGCATTGCATCCAGCCATTTCACTGAGTCAACGCTCTGAACGGCCTGCTGGAAGCTAGTAGGCTCATCATAATCTATGATGCAATCCTCTCTATCCCCGTCTATGAGAAAACCGTAGTATCTCTTGGGCGGATGAGTCTGCCTACTACTCCTGCGGAGCGGCATAGGAATGTCATGTTCTTTTGAACCCTCTGGTTCCACTAGGCTTTCAGTAATAGTCTGTGGTTCTGGGAACTTCTTTCAGTTCTACTGCGCTCCCACTAATTTCCTTTTCTAAGAATTGGTGTTCTAGAAAGTGGGCATTACGAGAAACAAGGACTTTTTGTTCCTCTGCGTAGTAGAAAAGATACCCCCTGGTGTTCTTTGGGTATCCCACAAACTTTCACAGTACTGAGCGTGCCTCGAGTTTGTCCGCATGCTGCTTTTTGACAAAAGCTGGACATCCCCAGATCTTTAGATATTGAAGATAGGGTTTCTTCCCACTCCATAACTCATATGGTGTGGTAGGCACAGTCTTAGTGGGAACTCGGTTCAAAAGGTATGCGGTTGATTCTAGCGCATATCCCCAGAATGATCGCGGTAACTCAGCGTTACTCATCATGGACCGCACCATATCCAATAGGGTGCGGTTTCGTCTCTCCGATACACCGTTATGTTGCGGAGTGTATGGAGGAGTAAGCTGAGAGAGAATTCCGTTCTCTTTTAAATAGTCCAGGAACTCGGCACTCAAGTATTCTCCACCTCGATCCGATCTTAGAATCTTAATACTTTTGCCGGTTTGTTTTTCTACTTCATTCTTATACTCCTGGAATTTTCCAAAGGCTTCGGACTTATGTTTCATTAAGAAGACATGACCGTACCTTGAGAAGTCATCCGTAAAAGTAATGAAGTAAGAATAACCGCTTCTCGCATGTGTAGACAATGGACCGCACACGTCACTGTGTACGAGTCCCAAGAGCTCGCTCGCTCTTACTCCATGTCCAGTAAACGGAGTCTTTGTCATCTTTCCTTTGAGACAGGATTGACAAGTGGCATACGATTGATATTCGAACGCATTCAAATATTCTTCTGTATGTAACTTAGTCAACCTTCTCTCATTGATGTGACCCAGTCTACAATGCCATAAGAAAGTCTGATTTATTTCCGGAGACTTTCTTTTGTGTGTATTCTGGACATTGAAAATCTGTGGTTGGTTTAATACGTATATACCATTACTCAATGTACCTGACCCAATCAAAACTTGATTAAGGTGAATGTTTACAACATTGCTTACAAACGCAAATTCATAACCTTCTTTAGAAACTAAAGATACAGAAATGATATTACAAGTTGCGTTGGGTACAAAAAAGCAATTACGCAAAACCAAAACATGTCCATCTGACATTCCCAGGTGATAGTCCCCCACGGCTTTAGCATCCATGCTAGCTCCGTTCGCAACTCTGAGGGTCATGTCACCTGCCTTCAAAACCCTACGGTTTCTCAACGCCTGCAAAGAATTACAGATATGAGATCCTGATCCGGTATCCAATACCCAGGAAGTAGAGTTTATTGAAAGACAGTTTTCAATAACATACACACCTGAAGCTGAAGCTGCAACTTGCTTCAATTCCTGTGTTCTGGCCTTCCAGGCCCTGCAATCATTCTTCCAGTGTCCTTTCTTATGACAATAGAAGCATTCTTCCTTATCCACAAGCTTCCCCGCTATCTTTGTTGCTTTTGTTTTTCCCTTCGTATCCACTTTACTAACACCGCCCCTTGGTTTGGCGGGGGCTTTCTTCTTCTTTCCTTTGGCTTTCGCCTTGGACCTAGAAGACGATGATCCTCCTACAAACAAAGTGGATGTTTCCCTACCTTTCTGTAGGGTGGCCTCTGCGCTCCTCAGCATGTTGAGGAGCTCTGAAAGTTCAACCTCTTTTTCTTGTAGGTTGAAGTTCAGTATAAACTGGGCGTAAGTGGAAGGAAGGGACTGGAGAACTAAGTCTGTATAGAGCTCACTCTCCAATGTGGTCCCTAGGTCCGCGAGCTCCTCAATGTAGCCGATCATCTTTAGCACGTGCTCGGCTACTGATGATCCGACGGCCATCCTTGCCGAAAATAAATTTTTCGACGCTTCGTATCTTGCGATACGAGATTGCTCTCCATACAGTTCTTTTGTATGGAGAAATATGGATTCAAGGTCCATATTCTCGTGCCTCCTCTGATGTTCGTTGTCCATCGAGGCAAGCACGAGGCACTTGGCCTTCGCGCTATCAATCTCCCAAGTCTTGCGGATTTCCTTATCCGCGACGCTGGAAGTGGGACCAGGGACAGAGGGAGCTTTGGTGGTAAGAAGATACCCCAGCTTGTCGTAAGTGATTGCCATTTTGACATTCCTGAGCCAATCTTTGTAGTTTGGCCCTGTCAGTATGTTTTTATCTAGAAGTAACTTAAGTCCAATCATTTCAATTGGTCGCTGCAATTAGGAGAGAGAAGAAGAAACACTTAGCATGATGCTCTTGCAAGTTTAGAGTGGTTTTTAGTTTGTCTAAACAGGATGGCTCCCACTGTTTCTCGAATCCCTCCTTAAAACCAAAAAGGAAGAATTAGTCAGGATCAATCTCACCGTACAATACTTGCTTAACCGTTCGGCCAGGCTGGTGTCGGTACTTCGAGGGAGGTTTTCCAACGCTTTCGCGAAGTTCCTTAATTTAAGAACCTCTTTTCCCTGGGGCGTAGCCCCGCTAACACCTTTCTAGGCACCTACTAGGTTTATAGCATTGATCGTTAAGTGAAAAAATTTCCCGAGGAGTAGCATATACTCACAGTAGGATCGGGATCCAAATATCATCGCGTGACGAAATGAAGGAATCCTACCAGAATCATCACACTCCAAATGGTATGCAACACTAGCAAGTTTCAGTTCTTTTGAAACTCCCGATGTGGATTTTTTTGCCCCATGCTCTTATGACCTTGGCGTGAGGTCAAAATGTCATAAGTCACATGTCAAGTTCTTCCCATCATTATCCAGGTTAATTTGAATCCACCCGTACCTACCCTTGACGTAGGCCAAAATGGCAGTACGACTGTCTCAAACCAACGCATTCTATCTATGCAACAGATAAATATCCGGCAGCTACCAATCACTATGCCTTGGCGTGTGGTCAAAATACATAGCTTGAATACTACCGAATATTTAACTGAAATGATGGAGGGCTACGGATGGTTTTGGCAAAACCGTGAACGTAGTGAACTTGATTTAGTCGATGGAACGAGATAGCTTTTAAATGGAGTGGCTCAAACTCCGCATTTTAAAAGTTTGTTTTGAAAAGAACCGAGTGGTTTTTCGAAAGTGTTCCAACGACTTTTACTTGGTTTATTTTCTTGCATTAGTTCTTTTAATGCGTGATATTCTTGCATTAGTTCTTTTAATGCGTCCCATCATTTAAACCATTGCAGAAAACAACCAAAATATGACGTACGCTTATGCCATTCGCATTCGCCACTGGGCCCCGTCATTACCCGTTAGGTTACATAACTAACGACAGAGCGGGGGCTGGGCTAGCGCGTCTATAAAACATAAGCAACGCCTAAATAATATCATATATAGATATACTGCAATGATAAACATTTCAGATCACAGATGAATACATTGGATATACTAGGAATCTGTAATTCGTACGAGCCTGTAACGAAAGACAGATTACACGGTTGCGGTGAATAGCCAATACCCCACCCAAGACCCCTACGGGTGCGGCAAACTACCCGCCAAGTACCCGAAGCGTAGCAACCTCCCTCATCTCCATGAGTAGGCCACTCGACACTTCGGCATACCCGGTAGTTTGTGCACCCCCCTCCATGGGTCTATCCTAGGAGCAAAAACAGTAAAAAGAAATTATACAATGACGGCTACAACCCCGACCCGGTTGTGCGGCCATAAAAATAATTATTACATCAATTTACACATTTACATGAATTGAAAGAAAAGAAAACTCTCGTCTCACAACCCCCGGCTATTCACCCGCGACAATCTAACATATTCATATACACATTTCAGCAACAATACAGATCACAGATTTGTATAACCCCCACTAATCGACATATAGCGATTAGTAGACGTTCAATACAAATATCACAATACAGAAAAACCCGTTAGCTTAAGTCTTTTAGAAGTTGGATCAAAAATACGGATTTTCGGGACCCCAAAATAAAATTTCGTTCTGGAAAATCTGGGCAGAAAATATATATTCCAAAAATCCCAAAATACCCCCAGAATAACACTGCACCAAAGATTGACCTCGGCCGAGTTGACTCGGCCGCGGATCCGCGGCGGGAGCGTGCTCCCGCCGCGTTTCCGCGGCGCTTTGACTCAATCGTGGGACCATCTTTGGTGGTTATTCACACAAAAGCCTGAGCCGATTTTAGGTGTTAAAATAATCAACTTTTGAACAGTAAAAAAATCGACAGAAAGTTCGAATTTCGGGGTTCGTTTTCGGGACTTTTTCTTTGATCGATCTTCTAGTTACTTGCTAACATGTTAGATAGAGTTTAACTAGGCTCTGATACCACTGTAAGTCCATGCTACCTCTCCCGGTACTTTCGGGAATGCGGAATTTGGTAAAAAACAATTTTTATAAAGGTGGTAACATGGACCTATAACCCGGATCTTGGTTAAACATCTATCTAACAATCTAACTACGAGTTTCTAGCTACTCGGTTAGGGGGTTATACCTTGCTTGTCTCGAACTCCTTCGTCTTCAAGCTCCGATGGTAGTCCGGATTGGCTTCTTCTCGTCGTCTCCGTACGCCGAAGATAGATCCACCTGAAAGCTCCAACCTTTGGCTCCTTCTTCGTTCTTTGAAGAAACTAGTTCACTCGGTTTGCTAAACCTTGTGAACTAGAATGAGTAGAGAAGAGTTTGTATGGGATTTTATCTATGGTTCTTGATTCTCAACTCATGAGACAAGAGAACCATAGATTCAAGAGAGGGAGCAAGGGCAAGAGGGTGAGAGCAAAGCAAGAGAGCTCAAGAACAAGAGAGAGAATGAGCAAGAAAGAATGAGCTACTCTTTTGTCTTCCACCCTCTCATAATCCAAAGTCATCATAACTCATTATACCAAATCAAGTGTTATGTGATGGTTGAAGCAACCATAACCATATCATTTCATGCACTCATTTTGCACAAATGAGAAAGCAAGCAAAAGTCTTTGCCATGAAATGATGGCTATGGTTATCATGATGGTCAACTAGTCAAGCCTAGTCAACCGGTCAACAAAGTCAACAAAAGTCAACAAGTCAACAAAGTCAACAAAAGTCAACAACCATGTCACCATAATACTTAATTAATATAATAGTTAATCACATATCATATTCTCATTAGGGTTGAGCAAAAAGTCAAATAGCCAACGGTCAACTGTCAACAACCCTAATGAGAATCCGCTGCCTCTGCCTCCCTGTCAACTGTGCATACACACCCGCATCCGCGTTCCGAGGAACACGAATGCATACTGGATAAATCCAATCCCAAAAGGTACACTAGGATCTGGCTTAAACCAAAGCCCGCTAGTGTAAACTGTCCGGACACTGTACGTGCACAAGTGCACGGATGTGACCGAACCCTGTCGCAAAACCATGCGACCTGTCGCAATACCATGCGACCTCTACTCTTTTGCCTAAAAGCGAAAAGCTTTCTGTGTGGGACTCTAAAGACTCGACACTACGCTGGCAGTGGGTTTAACCACAGACCGCAAGCGGCACTAGCTGTGCGTAACGGTCCCCAGGTAATGCCGACAAAAAGACCGACGAGGCAAAACCCATCTGAACTCCTACTGAGCCTGAGTGTGATATTCTCAGTACAGTCCGGTCTGTTCGTCTGATACATCGCATGGCGGGCCTAGGGGGCGGTAAACGTCAGTCCCCCAATAGCGGTACAAATTGTGCCGGAGCGAAGCCCAAAACACCCTGAGACAACACTGGAAGCCTACCAGTATATCTCGTTTGCCCTGGCCAGGGACTACTCGTGTAATGGCTCTCCTAGACACAGCGCGATGTCAACCCCCAATACCGGGAGAGACGAATCATGTCTAACCGTCACTGCCTCCAAGTGCTTCGGGACTGCACCCAACTACTACCTGTTTGCACGACTCCTTTAAGCCGTGGTAGGGTAGTGATCAAAGTGCAGTGGGAACACACTCGAGGAGAAGTGACAGTGTCAAGTCAGCGGACTAAGCTGTACTCATGTCACCTGGGAACTGATAACTGACGATAGGCATAATACCAACTAGTCAGTTCCCGATGAGTCCTGTCCAGTGTACTCGTAACCCAACGAGCACCCGCATACTCTCTCAAGTACGACGTACTGATGGCTGTGGGACAGACCGTCTTCCACACTGGGATGAGAAGCGCACACGCTAGTCTACTCCGGAGTATCGATGCCCTGTCTCGATAGTCCTGCGACCAGGGACCTGCATAAGGATGTGCTTATAGATTACCCAGCCCCACTAGTGTGACTGCCATCACAACGCTGGTAATCAAGCAAAGATCCTAAGAGCTCCACTAATGTGTATAGGCGATGTACTAAAATAAACACATGTACACATTGAAGTAGAAACAAACCAAGTAGCATACTACTATTTTGAGCAAGATTGTATATACAAGGTGAATATCCCAAGCTTCCATTAAGTAATATACAAACTAGTATGATACAGTAATGGCCTCTAGGGCATATACACTAACAACTATTATGTCGAGCATGAAAGTCCACTATATATATATGTCAAAGCATCCACTATAATATACATCACATGTACAATAATGGCCTCTAGGGCATACATATAACTAACACCATATACCTTAACATCATTAAGATATGAAACCATTCTATATACCATATAGAAACAAAGGCACCAATTTAATTGGAACCAGATTCAAAACCATGCAGCTGTCTCCAGTGCATATCAACCAAATGGAAGGAGGCCAAGCATCATTACTCATCATGGAATACATCCACGTATGAGTAGCCTAAAAGAGAATCAAGTTCTCAAAACTATTACTTACTACGGAATACCTTACACAAGTATCTACATTTTCAATCACCTTGAAGAATCCTGATACTTGCAACACATGGTTCTCTACTTTATTCTTATACCTATAACTTCTCAAAATTCGGACCTTGTATTTCAACGAAATATTTGTCTAAAACTAGAGAAGTCATGAGTAAATAAAATATAGTACGAGTACCAACCCCTCTGTCCTAATGGATATCGGACAACATACAATACTTTATATAAGTCCTCTGAGTTTAACAACTCAAACCCTGTGCTTCGTGGGTTGAAAAAGTGTACCATGGTTAAGAAGAATTACACTGTTGAATGCTCCTTATCTAACCATCAACTGATATAGGTAAATGTCATAGACATAATTTTAAAAAGTTATATCTCACTTTATAAAATAAAAGTACAGATATATCAGTTTGAAATTGGTGCATAACAATCAGATATTCAAAACCAAATATTTGCCGTCAGGAAAAACCCAGGTGATTTCCTCAAATATCACCAATTGCAAAGAATTCCGATATAATGAGGATATAATCACTCAATTTCCAATATCTTACTCCCACTCAGCATCCGTAACGCCATACAGATATGAGAATCAAATCTGGTAAATACATACCCTGGAGTCAGAATCTAATTGGGAAAACAGTTTTCAATTAACACTGCACAGTAAAACTGAAACATGAAAATGTTTCGAAGGGGTAGCCGGGTATCCCAAGTAATGCCTCTTCCACTATCCAGATTCATAACAGTAACCGTATACTTCCTTGCCTCTCACTCCAATCCCTTTATATGTCTTTACTTATTACCTTTTGTACACCACCTTTAGGCTAATTAGTTTTCTTCCTTCCCTACCCTTCGGCACGTGCCTAAGGTTTCGAAGAAGACTATCCAATAAGCATAATAGGTGTACACTCCTAACCAGGATCCCCCGCAACCTGAGAGAAGGTAAAGAGAAAAGACAACTGAATAATTCTTATTCTATTCCTCCAGAACCAGAATCCATCTTTGAACTGGAACAAGTTCCTTCGAGTTCGTATGTAACTATACGATGGCATATCTAATAAATGTGGATCTTCGTAGTGATACGGAATATTTCGGAGAAAAGCAAAGGTGAACTAGGAGTGGCAGGGGTATACGCGGTTTCGTCGTGAATGATAGTAGTCGCAATGTATTTTTCCTTCAATCTAATCCCTTTATATGTCTTCCCTTATTACCTTCTGTATATTACACTCAGACTAATTGGTTTTCTTCTTTCCCCACCTTTCGGCACCTACCTATGGTTTAGAATAAGACTATCCAATAAGAGTAATAGGTGCACTCTCCTAACACTAGGAGCTCTCGCAACCTGAGAGAAGGTAAAGAGAAAAGACAACCGAATATTCCTATTCAATTTCTCCAGAACCAGAATCCATTCTCGAACTGGAACAAGTTCCTTCGAGTTCATATGTAACTATACGATGGAATATCCATAAATGTGGATTTTCGTAGTGATACAGAGTGTTCTGGAGAAATGCAAAGGGAAAGAAGGAGCGGCAATGATTTATGCGACTAAATGACAATCCAAAAGCCAAAGTGTTTTAAGAAGATTCGGTTACCTTGGTTCATGAGTTTTAGTTTAAGGTCAGGTCATGGTCGCTGCCAAAGAGAGAAAGAAAAGAAATACACAGCATGCACCCTAATCTAGATCAGAATGGTTAATCACTTTATCCAATCAGGATGGCTCCCACCGTTTCCTCAAATTCTCCTCTAAACCCAAAAGGAGAATTATTCGGGATCATCTAAAATCACCCAAGGAGTAGAAGTTACTCATCAGTGGGAATCGGGATCCAACTATCATCGCTTGATAACTTGATGGAAGTCACTCAAATCACCACACTCCAGAAGGTATGCGTATGCCTGGCAAGTTTCCTGTATGTTTGAAACTCCTGATGTAGTTTTTACCCCAAGCGGCTTATGACCTTGACAAAGGCTAAAACATCATAAGTTGCAAGTTAAGTTTAACCCGTCATTATCCAGATTAATCTAGACCCATTCATACAAGCCCTTGACGAAGGCCAAAACAGCTGTACGCCTGTCCTAAACTAATGCATCTATCTATGCTACAGATAAGCACCCACTAGCTACCAAACATTATGCCTTGGCGAAGGTCAAAACACATAGCATGAATACTAGTTGATACCTATCTGAAATGACAGAGGGCTACGACTGGTTTTTGGCGAAAAACCTTTAACGTAATGAACTTGATATCGTTGAAGGAACCTGATAGCTTTTCAAATATATAATGGCGCAAACTTTTGCTAAAGAGGTCACTCCCGTGAAGGGATCTCGGCTCTTTCCTCGTCAAATGAGGTGCAGGATATTCCTAACCGAATACCATGATTCAAAGCAAAAGAAATGACTATAGTGAAGTTATTACGCCGACGCAAACTTTTGCTCAAGAGGTCACTCCCGATGAAGGGATCTCGGCTCTTGCTTCGTCGAATGAGGTGCTGAATATTCATAACCGAATACCGCTGTGCAAATCAAAAGAAAACGTCTGTAATATCATTTTTAAAATTGGTTCCAACAACATCGAATAGGTTTATTTTCCTTGCATTGATCAGAATCAACGTAGTCCTATCAATTAATCACACCAGAAAAGAACGAAAATAAAATGTACGTATATGCCATCTGTATTCTCCACTGGGCCCCGTCATCACCCGTTAGGTTACTTAACTAACGACAGAGCGAGGCTGGACTAGCGCGGGTGCAAAACATATACAACATCTACTAGTGTGTGTGTGTGTGTATAACATTCGTCTCAGGCATGATATAAGCAACATCACAGAATAGCGATAAGCACACAGAACAAACGGATAATCTGGGAGCCCCGGGTTTCTTTTGAGCCGCAAGTGAAACCCGACGTTCCCCTGGTTGTGTGGATAACCTGTGCAATGAAAACCTAGACCCCTACGAGCGTGGCAAGTCACCCGCCAAAACCAGAAGTAAGGCAACCCCCTTCATCAAAGTGAATGGGCCACCCAACACTTCAAGGAATCCGGTAACTTGAGCACCCCTCTGTGGGTTAACCTGTACCCCCTACGAGTGCGGCGAATAGCCTGCCAATTCTAGAGTGAGGCCCCCTCGTCTCAACGCTATGAGATGCAAGCCCGTTGCCCTCTAGAACCCGGCTATTCGTGCACTCCACCGTGGGGTAATCCTAGTACAGAAAAGAAAATAATATATACAAGGGTTACATCAACCTCAACCCGGTCGTGCCCCAAACAAATAATATACAAAACTGGCAGTGATGGCAGTCCACATGTCGGACGCTCATCCCGCAATATCAAATGTACAAATGAAACTAAACTGTACTAACATTGCACCCAAGCTATCCACCACGACAATCCAACAACAATCACAACACAACACAGAACATCAATGTGAATGTTACGTTCGCAAACCCGTCTAAAAGAACATATAACAATTAGACAAGTTGTACCGCTCTAATGACATTGACGATCGCAGATAGTAATGTATGCTCTGTAAACTTTTAAACGGTGTAAAAATATTGACTTCAAAGCACCCCGAATTTCCCCTGAACAAAAGATAACACTATATCCAAAATGGGAAAAACAAAAAATACCATCGAACCAATATTCCAGAGACTAGACAACCCTACAAAATTCAAGTCCAAACTCCAAAATAAAACCGGCGACACCCATTTTTTTGCATGTTTCACCGGGTCAAATTCGGTGGTTTGGGCTCGTATTTTTAGGGTGTTCTGGTTGTCACCAAAATATCCTTCTGCAGTTGTTTAATTAAAATTTTGAAGACTTTGAAAAATCGACAGAGATTGGAATCTGCATGGTATTGTTTCGGAGTTGTTTCAGTTTCGACACTTTAACATCGCCTAAACAAGCTAGCTAAGGGTTTAAGGGTTGGCTCTGGTACCATGTTGGGTTACGGCAGTGCCCCGGCCATCAAACCATGGCCAAATGCGGAACAAAGTTTTTCTAAACTGGCGCTACCACAACCTGATGCTCGGATCTACCCTTAACCCTATACTAGCAAGCAATATAAAGAGTTAGGAATGGTTATACTGAATGAACCAAGTCCTTCGGGTCTTCAACCATCATCCTATGCTCCTAGTGGTCGCGAATCAAATTTGGTTGCCGGTCTTCCTCCATCTACGATGATCCATCTGAGGGAAACGACGCAAGCTCCAGCCTTGCCTAGCAACCGACGCTCCAAGGTTACTAGCAATGTAGAATGGAGGTGTAGGATTATCTCACTATGATTTTCTCTCATCACAAATGCTCAAGGAGCAACTCAAGAAGATGAATGAGGAGGTGAGGAAACATGTGGCATGAGCAACTAAAGAAAAATTGCTGAGTGTTTTCTCCAAGTGAGAATGAGAATGATTAATGAAGAAAGTCAAGAAAAAGAAAATGAGCAAGGCATCTTGAGAATGATGGCAGCCCCCCATTTTTTCAATCATCCCACAAAAATCTCATCTCATTTTACAATAAAATAAAGCCATGCCATACCTCTCTATATGCTTTACAATGTTCATGCCACCTCACCCCTTCCACCTCATTTCCCAAAATGAGTTTCTAAAAAGAAAATCAAATAATGAGGTGTCAAATCTTCTAGAAACCATTTCGTATAAATACGGAATACAACCTGGTATACGTATCGAAATACATATACGCGTATTCGTACAAAAATACGAATAGCCAAGAGAGAAAATAAATAGTGAACAATAATACTAGAATACATATATATAAATTATTAAATCAAAACCTGATTTAATAATCTGGCTCCGTCCTAAGCCGCTAGTATTATCAATCGTCCGATTAAAGTCTGTGCAGCCTGTATACATATTTAATCGGACACCTGTATGTACCAACATACGTCATCTATACCATATCGCTTGAACCGTGAAAATCCTCTGTGTGGGACTCTAAAGACTCGTCAATACGCTGGCAGTGGGTTTAACCACAAGCTCGTCAGCTGCACTAGCTGTACGTAACGGCTACCCAGGTATTGAGCGAAAGGAAGGCCGACGAGCAAACTTATCCATACCTCTACTGAGCCTGACAGTGACAATCTACATACAGTCCGGTCTGTTCATCTACGAGTATCGCATATCGAGTCTAGGGGGATGGATAAAGTCAGACCCCTAATAACGTGATAATTTGTGTCTGTATGTAACCCATCACCACATGAGAAACCACCGATCCTAGATCAGTAATTCTCGACTATCTTAGCCAAGGATTTCTGGTGATGGCCACCAGTGCACTGCGCGACATCAACCCCCAATACCGGAAGAGACGAATCCCCGACGATCCACTCACTGCCTCCATATGGCTCGGGACTGTACCCAACTAAAACCTGTTTGCACGACTCCTTTGAGCCGTTGTAGGGTAGTAATCAAAGTACAGTGGGAACTCACATGAGACAGATGACGATCTTAGCTCGACAGACTAAGCTGTACTGATGTCACCTGGGATCTGCAATCTGACAATAGGTATAATACCATCTAGCAGGTTCCCGGCGAGTCCGTCCAGTGTACTCATAACCCAATAAGCACCTGTATACTATCTTAGGTGACTAACTGACACCAATTGCTTGTGAGACCGGCCACCGCCCCTTTTCCGGGTCTGGATAAGTATATACTAGTCTACTCCGGAGTATCGATGCCCAATCTCGATATTCCTATGACTAGGGACATTTAAGGATATACTTATAGACCATCCAGCTCCCACGTATATGTTCGCCATCATAATGCTGGTAGTCAAGCAAGAATCCTATGGTCTCTATCAACATGTAATAGTGATCTGTAATGCCACCTAATGCTGTACATGATGACAAAGATAAACCAGATAACATACTATCATCTCGAGTAAGACTGTTCTACCGGTATAGGTCCTCCCTCAATCATCACAATCGCGTGCCTGTGATTCAATAATTGACTTGAGGGCACTATAGCCAACATTCTTGCTGTTCAAAAGCAATTTAAATTTATAACTTGTGCTCAGGCTAAGGTATTCCTTTCTATATTTTGAAAAAATTCTGTACAGAAAGTCCAGGGCTGTTACATTCTACCCTCATAAAAATTTTGTCCTCGAAATTTATAAAAGGAAAGTGTAACATATTCAAAAAAAGTTTGATGACAGTGGTGGTGAAAGAATACTGGTAGCTCATGAAAAGTAACGAGATGATGCAAGGGTTCGAAAAGATTGAAGGGAATTACCAGTGTTACCTTGGTCGATAGCCTCGGCTTCTACGTCCGCTAAAGTGAAAGCCTGTCACCGGGGTACATTCCTCCTAACTAGAGGCACATTCCTCTATCCTTGAGGCTTGTTTCTCATTTCCTGATGGAATTGGCGAGGAGGCTGTGCAGGAGGTCCATGTGGAGGTTGAGATGGTAGTACAAGACGAGGTGCAGGAGCCTGAATAGCTGGCCGCTGCGGATAAGTGATGTGAGTTGGAACTGGGTTGCGTCTATAAACATGTTCCAATTCCATGAGTGGATGCGCCACAAACTAAGCACAGGCCTTTTGCGCGTCTACAGTCCTTCCACAGGTGTCCATCCCTCTTGTAGTAGAAGCAAAAATCTGGACTTGGCCGGTTATATGTTACTTCCGTTCTCTTGGGTTCAAAAGGTGGTATTGAAGAGGCTCCTCCTGCCATCTGAGTGGCAGGGCGCTTCACTCTGGCAGATTGGGGTCTTCACTTCTTCTTCACCACTGCCTCATATCTTCGGGAAGCCTTCAAAGCCAGTTCGTGGGTTGGGAAATCCCCTGTAGCTAAGACAACTTGGATCTCTGGATATAACCTTTGCTGAAATCTTCTAGCCCTGATCTCAGCAGTCGGTATGAGATGGGCCGCAAACCTGCTCAACATAGTGAACTCAGTATCATACTCATCCACCGATTTTCTCTACATAGAGCCTTGTTGTAAGTGGATGAATTGTTTCTCCATGTCGAATCGGGCAGTCTCAGGAAAATACTTCGCGTCGAACATGTCGCGAAACGTTTTCCATTCGATCAGCTGGTCAAGACGGCATTTTTCCACCTTCTACCAAACTCTGGCGTTATCTATGAGTTGCAGTTTCGCAACTCTAACCCAGACAATCTCTGGCACTTATGCTACTGCCAAATCTTCTTCGATACTCTGAGCCCATTCATCAGCTTCCAAGGGTCTCTCTTACCCAGAAAAATTCTTAGGGTGTAGTGCCCGGAATTTCTTCACTCCGAGTGCTTCCGCTTCTGGACGGTTCAATAAGATAGCAGTTTGCTGCTGCTGTCCTTCCAGGAGGCTTCGGATTGCCTCAAGCAATACCTTTTGCTCGTTGATCGGAGCTACAACGGTAGGCGTAAGTGGAAGAGGTGGTGGTGTGTTGTTGAAGTTTGTGCTGGTATTGTTTGGAGAATCCATAATTTTGAAAGAAAAAATAGGGTTAGGATAGATTCAAACATTATGAAATTGTAAGATTCAAGAAATATGAAATGTAAATAATTTTTTTAGTTGCTGATTCTTATGTTATATTTCTTAGGTTTCCATGCAGCACTGACCTGCATGGTAGGGTTGTAGGGTTACTAGGCACTCTCACAAGGGTCTATAAGGCATCAACCATGCCCGATTCAAAATTTAGACATGCCGAACAACCTTAACCAAGATCTTTAAACTAGAGATTAGGCGAAACAAAGCATGTTAAACACTTTAACATCTAAGAGTTTGGGATTACAACCTTTGTAGTCCGGTCCTTCACTTCATAAGCTCCGTGTTGAGGTCCCTTCGCTGCGATCATCATGTACCCGGACTCTAGAGAGGCTCCATGAAGAGAATGATGCAAACTTGCTTCCGATTTTCGATAACTAAGATGATCTACCTTGAAGTTTCATTAACACAAGCTCTCACTCACAAATGAAGTGAACACCCTAATCTAAATGGCTAGGATAGATTAGGATGATGAAGTAGGATTTTAGCTCTCATTTGTTTTCTTTAACTCACTCAAAATCATCACTAAGCAAAAAAGCTAGAAAGCTTTCAAGGAAGAAGAAGAAGAAGCAATTTACTTTGTGATGAATAATGAATTGTCATGAGGTTAGAATTGCAACCATGGGTTAAGTATGAAAACTTAACCCATGTAGAGACTTAACCATGGTCATGGGTTGGGTTGGGTTAATAAATATCATAACAAATATCTTTAGCAAGAAACAAAAGAAAAACCTTCTAGAAGCTTCTAGAAAATATTAACCCAAATCAAACCTTAATCATGTTTAATCTTTACTAATCACATTGCATTAATAACCCTAACTTGTTACAATATTATATATCACATATACAATATTTATTGTAACAAAATAAAATAATACAACTAACATATATCGCATATATATCAATGTATTACCCGAGTGAGAAAAAGAATCTTATAGTGAGCTTATATTAGTTAATGTAATTTAATATATCAAATATATAATTATACATTAAATTATCGAATCAACACTTGATCCGATAATCCGGCTATTTCACAAATAACCGACTAATATAATCTGTATCAGTTCATCGAATCAACACTTGATCCGATGACCCGGCCATATCACATATACCCGGCCGATATCTCATATCGCGAGAATCTAATACGGTATCACATACACGCATTGTTCTCGGTCCCGCACATATCATATATGTGCTCCTACTCCTTTTTGCCTGAGCGAAGAAACCTCTGTGTAGGACTTTAAAGAATCGTCAATACGCCGGCAGTAGGTGATGATCATATCAAACAAGCACAAGCTGCAAGCGGTCAGCTAAACGTAACAGCCACCCAGGTATTGAGCGATCAGAAGATCAACAAGAAAGCCTGTATATTCTCCTGCGAATCCAATCAGTAACACTCCCGTACAGTCCGGTCTCTTCGTCAGATATGTCGCATATCTCGCTTAGGGGTGGTAAACGTCAGACCCCAGTAGTTTGATAAGTCGTGTCGATATGAGGTCCATAACAGTTCGAGAAACTACTGATAACACTTACCAGTAAATCTTAGCAACCCTGGCTAGGGATTTCCAGTTATATCCAATCGAACACAGCGCAACATCAACTCCCTATACCGGGAGAGACGAATCCCCTCCTATCGCTCATTGCCTCCATGTGATTTGGGACTGTACCCAAAAGCCACCTTTTTGCACGCCCTCTTGGACGTGGTATGATGGAAATCAAAGCACAGTGGGAATCACACAAGACTCTATGATGATTTCGGGTCTACAGACTAACCTATACCAGTATCACCAGAGAACTGCCATCTGACGTGAGGTATAATACCATCTGGGAGTTCTCGGCGAGTCCGTCCAGTGTACCCAGTCTCTACTGAGCACCCGTATACCTTCTTTGATGTCAAACACCAATGGATATGGGATCATCCATCGCCCATCATATGGGTCAAGAAGAACATACGCTAGTCTACTCTGTAGTATCGATGCCCTGTCTCGGTACTCCCACGACTAGGAACATTTGAAGGATGTACTTGGCGACTATACTGTCCTCACTAGTATGATCCACATCATAGTCCTGATAGTCAAGTAATCATCCTAAGGGCTTTATCAACATGTAACATAGAGACAATCATAGTACATGTTAAGATAAAGAGTAACCAGATAGCTTACTATCATGTCGAGCAAGAAAGTCCTCCCTATATATGTCCAAGCATCTACTATAATATACATCGTATGTACAGTAATGGCCTCTAGGGCATACATATAACTAACAATCTCCCACTTGCACTAGGGCCATTTGTTGTGGTATCGCATACCCAACAATTAGCTGTGGTTGAAGTATCTCATACTCAACCATCCCATAAAAGTCTCTACTGGGAAAAAGGCCTTTGTGAGTGGATCCGCGCTATTGTCCTCTGTGTCTACTCTCCTAACCTCGATCTCCCTGGAGATCATCCATCTCCATGATCAGGTGATACTGCCTAAGAATTATATCCGGATTTCTGATAGGACGGGGGTTTCTTGGCATAAGCCACAACTCTATTGTCACACAATGGTAGGAACTAAGTTCATCTCATGAACTTATATATATCCAGACTGCCTCTTTGGTAGCATCCTTGGTAACGATGTATCCTGCCTTTAATCGTCTAGTAAGTCACGGTATCTAGCTTGGAACTCTTCCAACATACCGTCCCTCTACTGAGGGTAAATACAATGCCTACGACTGACATTCAGTCATCCTTATCACCCTGGAACCTTTCCAGTGATTCTCCTCAGGATCGATCGATACCATCTCACTACAACTAGTGAGAATTCTAACATCCAATTAGATCTATCTCATAGATATAAAACTTAGGATTTAGGAGGTATCACCTTGATCCTATATGGAGAATCCTTGTGATAAGCGGAGATTGACCGAGCGTAGCATAGGAAACTCCTTCCCTATCAAGAGTATGTCATCCACGTACTCTTCGAGGATCACCACCATACTCCCTACTACCTTTTTGTATATACAAGGTTCATCTACCATTTTGATGATCTTTGACTACCATATCAAAACAGACGTTCCAACTCCGCGATGCCTGCTTTATCACATAAAACATCTTGCACACGTTTCCGTTGCTTCCACTATCTACGAAGCCCTATGGCTGTGTACTTATAGACGCTCTCTTCCAAAACATCATTTAGAAAAGCCGTCATGACACCCAACCGCCAGAAATCGTAGTCATGGTATGTAGCAATGGCAGGTAGGATCTGGATGGACTTAAGCTTAGCTTTGAAAGTCTCAACTTTTTCATGTACACCAAGTAATCTTCTCAAGATATACTTGCTCCTGATGGGGATTTAACCCTTCAAATAAAGCAACCAAAGTCCATACTTTGTTGGTGTATAAGGATTCCATCTCAGATCGCTAAGCATCCAGCCATTCTTACAGAGTCTCACTCCTGATGGCCAGCTCGAAATAAGTTGGGTCATCATCTCATGATGCAATCCTCACTCCCACTGTCATAGAGAAACCGAAGTATCTCTCAGGTGGGTGAGGAACCCTATTAGATCGGCGGAGAGGCTGAGGTTCATTGGAAACTATTGAATCCTTTGGTTCTACCAAATCATCAGTTGCAGTTTGTATAGCTGGAACTCTTTCCAGTTCTACCTCATGACCACTAATTTCTTCACAAGAAATTCCCTTTCACAAAGGTGGCATGCTGAGAAACAAAACATCTTTTGTTCCTCGGTTTGGTAGAAGATATTCCCTTGCGAATGCTTGGGATATCCAACAAACTTCTACAGAACTGACTTTGCCTCGAGCTTGTCCAGATTATGCTTTTAGACATAGGCCGGACAACCCCAAATCTTAACATCTTTAAGAGATGGGCTCTTCCCATACCATATCACATATGGAGTGGCAGGCATCTGATTTGATTGGAACCTTATTCAATAGGTATGCAACTTCACAAGCCCATAACTCCCAAAAGGAAATAGGAAACTCAGTAATACTCATCATAGAGCACACCATATCACATAGGGTGTGATTGCTCCGCCCCGATACACTGACGTGCTGTGGTGTATACGGAGGAGTAATGCTGAGAGAGAATCTCATTCTCCTTTAGAATAGTCCAGGAATCTCGTGCTCAAGTATTCTCCTCCTTGATCTCATCAAAAGACATAATACTTATACCCATTTTTGGTTCTCTACTTCTAACTTATATTCTGTGATTATCTTAAAAGTTTCGGACTTGTGTTTCAACAGGAACATATGTCTGAATCTTGAGAGATTATCAGTGAATGTAATGAAGTACAAAGAACCGGTTCTGGCATGTGTAGACAGGGGACCTACATACATCGGCATGTATCAATCCCAAGAGTTCACTAACTCTTTCTCTGTTTCCAATAAACGGAGCTGTGGTCATCTTATCTTAGTGACATGACTGGCAAGTTTTACAAGATGTAAATCCAAACTAATTTAAATATGCATCTTTATGTAACTTCAGCTAGTCTGGTCACATTGATATGACCTAGTCTACAATACCTCAAGAAGGATCCGTTCATTTCTGAACTCTTCCTCTTGTGTGTGTTCTATATACTAAGAACTGTAGTTTGATTTAGAGCGTCTATGCTTTTAGATAACGTGCCTGAACCGATCAACTCTTGATATATGAAATGTTCAAAACATTATCCAACAATACAAAATTATATCCTTCTTTACTAATAAAGAAACTGATATGATGTTGTATATCAGGTTCGGTATCTAATAACATTTGTTCAGAATCAATGTATTTGTTAATACAGGGTGATAACTACCAACAGACTTGCCTGCAACACTTGCACCGTTTCTATCTCATGAAACTTATCACCCGTTCTCAGTTCTCTACCAATCTGTAGCCCATGTAACAAATTACATATATGGGATCCTGATCTGGTATCAAATACCCAGGACATAAAGGATATTGAGAAACAGTTCTGTGTAATGAACACACCCGAAGAAGATGCATCAATATGCACTTTCTTCGTTTGGGTGGCACGGGAAATATGGTAATCCCCTATTTCCTGCTCTGTCTTATAACAATTATAAGTTGGAGCGGGACCAACGTTCCCCAGCTCAGTATAACAAGTGGGTTCGGTCAATACATCCGTATTATTATCTTGATTAAGGCGTGACATGGTCGCTACCTGGAGAGAGAGAGAGAAGAAAACACTCAGCGTGCGCTTTTACAAGATTAGATTGGTTATTAATTTATCTAATCAGGATGGCTCCTACTGTTTTAGTCAAATCTTCCTTCAAACTCTAAAAGGAAAGACTAGCCGGGATTAATTACACCCTACAAGTTCGCCAATCTATCAGCCAGGCCAGTGCCGGTACTTTAAGGGAGGTTCCCCGTGCTTTCGCACGGACCTAATTAAAATAAACCTCGTTTTCCCAGGGGCGTAACCCCGTTAACACCTTTCTAGACACCTACTTGATCGGCTAATTGTAATGTGTAAAAACTCTCCCAGGAGTAACTCTTACTCGCAGCGGGTATCGGGATTCAACTATCTCATAGAAGGTATGCAATCTCATTGCAAATTTCAACACTTGAAATTCCAAATAATATTTTACCCTTAGCGTCCTATGACCTTGACGGAGGTCAACAAACCATAGGCTGCTAGTCAAGTTCTACCCGTCATTTCCAGATTGAATTAAACCCACCCGCACGACCCTTGACGGAGGTCAACAAGGCCGCACGACTACCCTAAAACAATCTGATCATATGCATAAGCAGATAAATACTAGTTAGCTACCGCACACTACGCCTTGACGGAGGTCAACAAACGTAGTACGAATACTAAGTAGAACTTATCTGAAATGACGGAGGGCTACGACAGGTTTTTAAGAAATCCCTTTGCGTAATGAACTTGATATCGTTGTAGAATCGAGTGATTTTAAATGGAATGTTTTTGAGGCCTTTTCTAGTTTTGCTAAAGAGGTCACTCCCGGTGAAGGGATCGTCGGCTCTTTCCTTATCAAATAAGGTGCAGGATATTTCACAAATACCGCTGTGCAAAGCAAAAACTATAGAAGCAATCAAAAGACAAACCGAGTGTGTAGCATCTGCTAGTTTTGCTAAAGAGGTCACTCCCGGTGAAGGGATCTCGGCTCTTTCCTTATCGAATAAGGTGCTGGATATTCTACAAGGAATACCGCTATGCAAAGCAAGAACTAGAGCTACCAGTTTTTAAACAAGTTTCTACAACATCTTAGGTTTCTTTTAGTTTCATTAATCTCATTAATGAAGTCCCATTTTATTATGCTTCACAATCATCACATTTGAAATGAAATTTGCAATATAACATATATCTCATATATATATAATATAAACATTCGTCTCAGGCAGTAATATGATCTCATCACAGAACATTGCAGCAGAAGAACATATATGAAATATTGGATATACTAGGAGGTCCGTGTTTTAATACGAGCCTGTATAAAGCACAGATTCCACGGTCACGATGAATAGCCAAACCCACATCCCGAGACCCCTACGAGAGCGGCAAGCAACACTGCCAATTCTAGGGTTAGGAGACCCGGTCTCGACTCCTCGAGATGGTCTCCCACTGGACCCTAGAACACGGTTACTTGTGCTCCCCTCCTTTGGTCTACCTAATGCGGAAATGTAAATAATATACAATGGTGACATCATCCTCAGTCCGGAAGTGCCCCAATAAAAGAATATTACATACAAATGAATTTTACATGAATGAAAAAGAAAAACTCTCATCTCACATAAAACCCTCCGGCTATTCAGAACACGACGATCCAATATAACATATCACAGCAATACATAATATCTCATATCATCAACATAAGCAAGTATGCGTATCCTGATTGTCATTGATGTATAGCAACGAAGCCGGCAATACACCACATACTACGCTTACGGTCGCAGAAAAGAAAGTGTAAAAATACAACAGTTGGAATCCGCAACCTCCTTAAACATCGCATGCCTAACCAAATGAATTCCTTAGACATCATATCCCTAACAATTATAAACCCCGCATTTTAGTCTCATTATCGAAAACTCTTTTCAATATCAAGTCGGGCAATTCAACAAGATTCCCGACATCCTGATCGAATGCTCGTCGCAAACTTTAGTAGACGGCCGCACCCCCGATGCCGTCGACGAAGTGCACTAAGGCGGAACACCGTTGCTGCGAGCACCCGAACGGATGCTTTTGGCGACGGGGTTCTCCTATAGTCACTTGGTCGGGGCTATGGGGCGTGGCTATCTATTAAGTTTACCCGGCGAGTATCCGCGTACGCTACGTGATTGCGACGGACTTTTGATCGCATCAAAATCCCGTGGCAACCGATCATCTGAGACCGAACTGCTAGATTAATAACATTCAAATTAGTTATCTCATAACTACTTGTGGATTCCAAATATTGTATCACATTCCAGATAAATAGACAATGTTAAACTTTCCGATCGAATAATCAAACACCCAAGTTTTCCCAAATAGTTCTCAACACTTGAAATTAGTTTAAAAACATCCATCACATGCCACAGTACTAATGGTCCAGCCGTAGAAGGGTCAAGCCAACGCCTCACATGTGGCAACGCCGTACTGCCCCAAACCCTAAGGTTCAAAGGCAGTTCAGACGGTCACATAATCGAGTTAAGGTTTGTGTTCTTCTAGAGGGTCCACCGCGTTACTTGCACGACTTAGAACGTTCTTAAACTACGGAAAAATCCAACACTTGGAAATTTTCCGGCAGGGAAAAAAGTAAGTTATTGATATCCGTTCGAACTTTTTAACACGTTCTAAAAATTACCCTGACAAACTAAATGAAGTTATACTTTCCGATCGAATCAACGAGCTCCCAATACAACCCAGAAAACTCAACACTTGAGTAGAATAAAAATTCCCAGAACAATCAGGAAATCTGTACGGATAATACTGTGTAAAATACAAACCCAAATTTCACTGTTTGGCCGCGGAACCGCCGCGCAAGCAAGGCTATTGCCGCGGTTCCGCGGCTCAATAAAGGCATTTTGGGCACATTTTTCACAGCAATCCATCAAATCACCTGCTGAATTTTCTGAGCATTTTTAATATGAAAAAATCAACTTTTCGAAAATTTCCAGAAACTAGGTTTTTACGGGTATTCGGAGTTCCATCGGACTTTAAACTCCGTCTAGACTTCGCCTAAATCTCTAGCTTGGCTCTGATACCACTTTAGGATTATTAGGCACTCTCACAAGGATCTATAAGACATCAACCATGCCCGATTCAAAATTTAGACGTGCCGAACAACCCTAACCAAGATCTTTAAACTAGAGATTAGGCGAAACAAAGCATGTTAAACACTTTAACATATAAGAGTTTGGGATTACAACCTTTGTAGTCCGGTCCTTCACTTCATAAGCTCTGTGTTGAGGTCCCTTCGCTGTGATCATCATGTACCCGGACTCTAGAGAGGCTCCACGAAGAGAATGATGCAAACTTGCTTCCGATTTTCGATAACTAAGATGATCTACCTTGAAGTTTCATTAACACAAGCTCTCACTCACAAATGAAGTGAACACCCTAATCTAAATGGCTAGGATAGATTAGGATGATGAAGTAGGATTTTAGCTCTCATTTGTTTTCTTTAACTCACTCAAAATCATCACTAAGCAAAAAAGCTAGAAAGCTTTCAAGGAAGAAGAAGAAGAAGCAATTTACTTTGTGATGAATAATGAATTGTCATAAGTTTAGAATTGCAACCATGGGTTAAGTATGATAACTTAACCCATGTAGAGAGTTAACCATGGTCATGGGTTGGGTTGGGTTAATAAATATCATAACAAATATCTTTAGCAAGAAATAAAAGAAAAACCTTCTAGAAGTTTCTAGAAAATATTAACCCAAATCAAACCTTAATCATGTTTAATCTCTACTAATCACCTTGCATTAATAACCCTAACTTGTTACAATATTATATATCACATATACAATACTTATTGTAACAAAATAAAATAATACAATTAACATATATCGCATATATATCAATGTATTACCCGAGTGAGAAAAAGAATCTTATAGTGAGCTTATATTAGTTAATGTAATTTAATATATCAAATATATAATTATACATTAAATTATCGAATCAACACTCCGATAATCCGGCTATTTCACAAATAACCGACTAATATAATCTGTATCAGTTCATCGAATCAACACTTGATCCGATGACCCGGCCATATCACATATACCCGGCCGATATCTCATATCGCGAGAATCTAATACGGTATCACATACACGCATTGTTCTCGGTCCCGCACATATCATATATGTGCTCCTACTCCTTTTTTCCTGAGCGAAGAAACCTCTGTGCAGGACTTTAAAGAATCGTCAATACGCCGGCAGTAGGTGATGATCATATCAAACACCCACAAGCTGCAAGCGGTCAGCTAAACGTAACAGCCACCCAGGTATTGAGCGATCAGAAGATCAACAAACAAGCCTTTACATTCTCCTGCGAATCCAATCAGTAACACTCCCGTACAGTCCGGTCTCTTCGTCAGATGTGTCGCATATCTCACCTAGGGGTGGTAAACGTCAGACCCCAGTAGCTTGATAAGTCGTGTCGATATGAGGTCCATAACAGTTCGAGAAACTATTGATAACACTTACAAGTAAATCTCAACAACCCTGGCCAGGGATTTCCAGTTATAGCCAATCGAACACAGCGCAACATCAACTCCCTATACCGGCAGAGACGAATCCCCTCCTATCGCTCATTGCCTCCATGTGATTCGGGACTGTACCCAAAAGCCACATTTTTGCACGCCCTCTTGGACGTGGTATGATGGAAATCAAAGCACAGTGGGAATCACACAAGACTCTATGACGATCTCGGGTCTACAGACTTACCTGTACCAATGTCACCAGAGAACTGCCATCTGACGCGAGGTATAATACCATCTGGGAGTTCTCGGCGAGTCCGTCCAGTGTACCCAGTCTCTACTGAGCACCCGTATACCTTCTCTGATGCCAAACAACAATGGATATGGGATCATCCATCGCCCATCATATGGGTCAAGAAGCGCATACGCTAGTCTACTCTGGAGTATCGATGCCCTGTCTCGGTACTCCCACGACTTGGAACATTTGAAGGATGTACTTGGCGACTACACTGTCCCCACTAGTATGATCCGCATCATAGTCCTGATAGTCAAGTACTCATCCTAAGGGCTTTATCAACATGTAACATAGAGACAATCAGAGTACATGTTAAGATAAAGAGTAACCTGATAGCTTACTATCATGTCGAGCAAGAAAGTCCTCCCTATATATGTCCAAGCATCCACTACAATATACATCGTATGTACAGTAATGGCCTCTAGGGCATACATATAACTAACAAGGGTTCCATGCAGCATTGACCTGCATGGGCCGCCAACGAAACCTGTCACGCCCTGCTTCCCAGTGTACAGGCAAGGGGACGTGGCGGGTCACGCGACGTATTTACTCAGAAGTAAACACGCTAAGCGTAAATAATCAATATAATAAAGTACACAAGAAAAATGAAAAAAGATGTAATTGAATAGCAACTTTTATTGATTAAATATTTCTTTACAATAAAACTGAAAATGTAAATACAAGAATGGAAAGAAATGCCTAAACAATGGCATGTACTGAAAGTAAAAGTGAGTACAAGTGAAGCCTAATGATCGTGCTGCTCAGTGGTCTGCTCCAAGTGCTCCTGGCTAGTCTCGAATTTCTCAGAGTCGGTTCCTCCTGACAACATTCCAAAGAAAGAAGAGAAATAGGAATGTCGTCAGCGAACAATCGCTTGGTAAGTTCCAAAGAGAGAAATAAATAGAATAGACAGATAAGAGGATATAACAGATATAAAGTTTGATTGTTATGCTAACGCAGTTGTTTGTAGCTTGGTATAGAATATGCCAGTGTATACGAGAGGAGTCCAACTTTTTAGTTATATGTATGCCCTAGAGGCCATTACTGTACATGCGATGTATATTGTAGTGGATGCTTGGACATATATAGGGATGACTTTCTTACTCGACATGATAGTATGCTATCTGGTTGCTCTTTATCTTAACATGTATACTTATTGTCTCTCTATTACATGTTGATAAAGCCCTTAGGATGAGTACTTGACTACCAGGATTATGATGCAGATCGTACTAGTAGGGCAGAGGTAGTCGGTAAGTACATCTTTAGATTTTTCCTAGTCATGGGAGTATCGAGACAGGGCATCGATACTCCAGAGTAGACTAGCGTATACGCTTCTCAACCCATATGATGGGCGATGGATGATTCTATATCCATTGGTGTTTGACATCAGAGAAGGTATACGGGTGCTCAGTGGAGACTGGGTACACTAGACGGACTCGCCGAGAACTCCTACATGGTATTATATCTATCGTTAGATAGAAGTTCTCTGGTGACACTGGTACAGGTTAGTCTGTCGACCCGAGATCGTCATAGAGTCTTGTGTGATTCCAATTGTGCTTTGATTTCCACCATACCATGGTCAAGAGATCGTGCAAAAAAGTAGTTTTTAGGTACAGTCCCGAGTCATATGGAGGCAATGAGCGATAGGAGGGGATTCGTCTCTCCCGGTATTAGGAGTTGATGTTGTGCTATACTCGATTGGCCATAACATGAAATCCCTGGCCAGGGTTGCAGAGATTTACTGGTAAATGTTACCAGTAGTTTCTCGAACCGTTATGGACCTTGCATCGGCATGACTTATCAGGCTATTGGGGTCTGACGTTATACGACCCCCAGGCTATGATATGCGACATATCTGATGAAGAGACCGGACTGTACGTTAGTGTTACTGATTGGATTCGCAGGCTTGCTTATTGATCTTCTGATCGCTCAATACCCGGGTGGCCGTTACATTTAGAAGGCCGTTTGCGGCTTGTGGGTGTTTGATATGATCATCACCTACTGCCGGCGTATTGACGAGTCTTTAGAGTCCTACACAGAGGTTTTCTGGTTCATGCGAAATGGAGTAGGAGCACATATGTGATATGTGCGGGACCGAGATGAATGCGCGTATGCGATACCGCATTCTATTCTCGCGATATGTGATATCGGTCGGTTATATGTGATATAGCCGGGTTATCGGATCAAGTGTTGATTCGATAAGTTGATTCATATGATATTAGTCGGTTGTATGTGATATAGCCGGATTATTAAATCAAGTGTTGATTTGATAATTTAATGTATAATTATATATTTGATATATTAATTTACATTAACTAATATTTGCTCACTAAGTATTTTTTTCTCACTTGTGTGCATATTGTATATATGCGATATATATTAATGTACATTTTATTGTGTCATGCTTGATGATACATGATACATGGGTGTATGAGACTTACACCATGCTTGATATAATGTAGGGTTTATATTTATCTAAGTAATTCAAAAAATTGGATGGATATTTGGCATGGATACAAGATTGTAGAAGCTTGTGGATTCATTGACCAAGTCCACTCTTTTTGTTTCACTTGTAGATATTTATTAACCCAACCATTATACTGTTAGTTGTATGTATGCCCTAGAGGCCAGTATTGTACAGATGATGTATATTATATTGGATGCTTGGACATATATAGAGATAACTTTCTTGCTCGATATGATAGTATGCTATCTGGTTGCTCTTTATCTTAACATGTACACTAGTCTTTTTAAACTGTCTTATAGTTACATGTTGGTAAAGCCTTTAGGATGTGTACTTGACTACCTGGACTATGATGCAGATCATACTAGTGGGGACATGGTAGTCCATAGGTACATCCTTCAAGGTCCCTAGTCGTGGGTGTATCGAGACGGGGCATCGATATACTAGTGTAGACTAGCGTATACGCTTCTTGACCCATGAGATGGGCGATGGATGATCCCATATCCATTGGTGTTTGACATCAGAGATGGTATACGGGTGCTCAGTGGAGACTGGGTACACTGGACGGACTCGCCGAGAACTCCCAGATGGTATTATACCTCACGTCAGAGGGCAGTTCTCAGGTGACACTTGTGCAGGTTAGTCTGTAGACCCGAGATCGTCATAGATTCTTGTGTGATTCCCACTGTGCTTTGATCTCCACCTTACCACGTCCATGAGGGCGTGCAAAACGGTGGTTTTTGGGTACAGTCCTGAGTCACATGGAGGCAATGAGCGATAGGAGGGGTTTTCGTCTCTCCCGGTATTGGGGGTTGATGTTGCGCTGTGCTCGATTGGCCGTAACAGGGAAGTCCCTGGCCAGGGCTGATCAGAGATTTGCTGGTAAGTGTTACCAGTAGTTTATCGACCCGTTATGAGCCTCACATCGGCACGATTTATCGGTTATTGGGGTCTGACGTTTACCACCCCTAGACTTGATATGCGACATATCAGACCGGACTGTACGGTAAGTGTTACTGATTGGATTCACAGGAGTGTGAGCGGGCTTGCTCGTCGATCTTCTGATCGATCAATACCCGGGTGGCCGTTACGTTTAGCAGACCGCTTGCGGCTAGTGGGTGCTTGATATGATCATCATCTGCTGCCAGCGTATTGACGAGTCTTTAGAGTCCTACAAAGAGGTTTCCTGGCTCAAGCAAAACGAAATAGGAGCGCATATGAGATATGTGCGGGACCGAGAATAATGCGTGTATGTGATACCGTATTTTATTCTCGCGATGAATGTTTCGATTGGTTGTATGCGATATAACCTAGTTATCGAATCGAAGATTGATTCGATAAGTCGATACATTGTATACTAGTCGGTCATGTGCCACATGACCGGATCATTGAATCAAGTGTTGATTTAATGATTTAATGTATAATTATATATTTGATATATTACTTTTCATTAAATAGTATTGGTTCACTTTAAAAGGATTTTCTCACTTGATGTGCACATTGTATATGTGATATATTTTTGTGTGCACTTGATTGTATCATGTTTGATGATACATGTAAACTTGAGTTTGTGTAAAGATTAAACCATGGTTATATGAATGGTTAGGGTTTTGTTTACTTATTCATTTATTGATTTTGATTATTTATTTTGGAAAAGAAAATGGAAATGGTGGCTTTCTTTGTTTTTTTCATGAAGCTTCATGAAAAGTTGAAACCTTGACCATTTTTGTTTTTTTCTCTTAACCTAACCATTCACCTAACCCTAGTTTACTCTCTACACTTGACCATGGTTAGTATATGATAAGTATTCATATTATTTTCATTTTTAAAGTGAGACTTATCATATTCTATCATCTTCATCTTCATCTTCTTCTTCTTCTTCAAGAAGAAAGCTTGACTCCATTAATGGCATCTTGAGTAAAAGAGTGAGAAATCTAATTCTAAAGTGAACCCACCTCCTATTTCTTCATCCTCTACCTCTTGCCAAGTAGTATAGGGTGTTTTCTTCACAAGTTTCATTGCTTGGTGAAGTTGGAGCTTGATCTTGTGTTGCCTCGACGTAGATCATCTTCGGCATCGAAGCCGTCGACCTAGCCCGCCCATTTCTCCGATGAAGCCGATGCTAGAGTCCGGGATCCGATATGGACAGCGAGAGGACGTCTACGTGGAGCTAAGGAAGTGGAGAACCGGATCTACAAAGGTTGTAGCCTCTTTCTTTTAGTTAAAAAATTAACTAGTTTCACTTTTCGCCTAAACTCTAGTCAACGAATCCGTATTAGGGTTTCTCGGCACTTGTAAAATTTGAAATTGGCATGGTTGATGCCTTGTGAGATCTCCTTAGCATGCCTAGGAACCCTACAGTGGTATCAAAGCCTAGCTAGAGCCTTAGGCGAAGTGTAGACGACGTTTGAAACCCGATCGAACCGAAACCCTAATTCCAAAATGCTCTCTGGACTTTTATCAAAAACTGGGTTTTTTCCAGATTAAAAATTCTTAAAAAATTCAGCTGGAAATTCTAAGAATTTCGGTGCAAAATTTTCCAAAAGATATGTCCAAAGTGCGGCGGAACCGCGGCAGAAGACTGGCTTCTGCGGCGGTTCCGCGGCCATATGATGACGTCAGCCTTCCAATTTTGCACAGTAATTTGTTATTTGAGGTGCTGAGTTTTCTGGGATTTTTTAATCTGAACTCAAGAGTTGAGTTTTCTGGGGTGTTTTGGAGCTTAGATGATTCGATCGGATTATCAGACTTTGTCTATGTGGCTTTCCGGATATTTTAGAATATGTTAAAAAGTTCGACCGGATGTAAATACCCAATCTTTCCCCTGCCGGGAAATTTTCAATTGTTGGACTTTTCCGTAGTTTAATGACGTTCTAAGTAGTGCAAGTAACGCGATGGTCCCTCTAGAAGACAACAAACCTTAACTCGATTATGTGACCGTCTTGAACTGCCCTTTGAACCTTAGGGTTTGGGACAGTACGGCGTGCCACATGTGAGGCGTTGGCTTGACCCTTCTACGGCTGGACCATTGGTACTGAGGCATGAAATGAATGTCTTTGAACTTATTTCATGTGTTGAACGGTTTCGGGAAAACTTGGGTGTTCGAATGTTCGATCGGAAAGTTTAATATTTTCTATTTATCCGGAATGGGATACAATAATTGGAATTCACAATCAGTTATGAGATAACTGAATGAATGTTATAAATCTAGCGGTTTAGTCTCACTTGATATTGAAAAGAGTTTTCGATAATGAGACTAAAATGCGGGGTTTATAATTGTTAGGCATGTGATGTCTAAGTATTTCATTTGATTAGGCATGCGATGTCTAAACAGGTTGCGGATTCCAACTGTTGTAGTTTTACACTTTCTTTTCTGTGACCGTAAGTGTAGTATGTCAATATCGCCGGTTTCGTTGCTATACGTCAACGACAATTGGGGTACGCATACTTACTTACGTTGATGACATGTGATGTTATGTGTTGCTGGATATGTTATATTGGATCGTCGTGTTCGAATAGCCGAGGGGTTTTATGTGAGATGAGTGTTTTTTTTCATTCATGTAAAAACTTGTATGTAATATTCTTTTATTGGGACACTTCCAGGTAGCGGAAGATGTCACCGTTGATGTATATTATTTACTTTTCCGCATTAGGATAGACCCAAGGAGGGGAGCACAAGTAACCGGGTTCTAGGGTCCAGTGGGAGACCATCTCGAGGAGTCGAGTCCGGGTCTCCTAACCCTAGAATTGGTAGGGTTGCTTGCCGCTCTCGTAGGGGTCTAGGGGTGTGGGATTGGCTATTCATCACGACCGTGTAATCCGTGTTTTATACTGGCTCGTATTAAAAACACGGACGTCCTAGTATATCCAATATTTCATATGATATTTTCTGCTGCGATATCTGTGATGTGATCATTTGATATGTTCTGATGGATACAGTATATAGTATATATGATATATTATATAGACGTTACTTATGTTATGCACCCGTACTAGCCCTGCCCTGCTCTGTCGTTAGTTACCTAACCTAACGGTGCACGAGGGGACATCGAGGCGAATGCGGATGGCATAAGTGTACGTCGTATTTATCTGTGATGTTTAGGTGACTTAAATGATGGGACTTCATTAATGTGATTAATGAAAGAAAAGAAACCTAAAAGATGTTTTAGAATCAAATTTTAAATAAAAAGGGTAGCTACAGTTTTGCTTTGCATAGTGGTATATATGATATACCTTGCACCTTATTCGATGAGGAAAGGGCCGAGATCCCTTCACCGGGAGTGACCCCTTTAGCAATAACTGGCAGATGCTACACACTCGGTTTGTTTTTGATTGCTTCTATAGTTTCTGCTTTGCACAGTGATATATATGATATATCCCGCACCTCATTCGACGAGGAAAGGGCCGACGATCCCTTCACCGGGAGTGACCCCTTTAGCAAAACTAGAAAAGCCTCAAAATCACTCCATTTTAAAACTTCATTTGATTCTACAACGATATCAAGTTCATTACGCAATAGGTTTTCAGAAAAACCTGTCGTAGCCCTCCGTCATTTCAGATAAGTCATGTTTAGTATTCGTGCTGCGTTTGTTGACCTTGTCAAGGCGTAGTGTGCGGTAGCTGACCAGTATTTATCTGCTTATGCATATGATGCAGATTGGATTAGGGTAGTCGTACGACCTTGTTGACCTTGTCAAGGGTCGTGCGGGTGGGTTTAATTCAATCAAGAAATGACGGGTTGAACTTGACTTACGGTCTATGGTTTGTTGACCTTGTCAAGGTCATAGATCGTTTGGGGCAAAAGCATTATCGGGAATTTCAAGTGTTGAAATTTGCAATGAGATTGCATACCTTCTATGAGATAGTTGGATCCCGATACCCACTGCGAGTAAGAGTTACTCCTGGGAGAGTTTTGCACATTACAATTAGCCGATCAAGTAGGTGTCTAGAAAGGTGTCAACGGGGTTACGCCTCTGGGAAAACGAGGTTTACTTTAATTAGGTCCGTGCGAAAGCACGGGGAACCTCCCTCAAAGTACCGACACTGGCCTGGCTGAAAGATTGGCGAAGTTGTAGGGTGTAATTAATCCCGGCTAGTCTTTCGTTTTAGGGTTTGAAGGAAGATTTGATAAAAACCAGTGGGAGCCATCCTGATTTAGATAAGATAATAACCAATCTGATCTTGCAAGAGTATACGCTAAAGTGTTTTCTTCTCTCTCTCTCCAGGTAGCGACCATGTCATGCCCTAATAAAGATAATAATATGGATGTATTGACTGAACACGCATGTTATACTGTGCTGGGGAACGTTGGTTCCGTTCTTTCTTATAAGAGTTATAGGAATGAACTGGACATAGGGGAATACCAGGATTCCCAAGCCACCAGAATGAAGAAAGTACATGTTGATGCATTTTTTTCGGGTGTGTTCGTTACAGAGAACTGTTTCTCCATCTGCCCTACGTCCTGGGTATTAGATACCAGGTCAGGATCCCATATATGTAATCAGTTACATGGGCTCAGGAGAGGTAGAGAACTTGGAGAAGGTGATAAAGACATTAGAGTTGGAAATGGTGCAATTGTTGCAGCTAAGACTGTCGGGGAATATCACCTTGAATTACCAACTGGTAATACATTGGTTCTGAACGAATGCTATTACATGCCGAACCTGATATGCATCATTATATCGGTTTCTTTGTTGAGTAAAGAGGGATATAATTTTGTATTACAGGACAATGTTATGAACATTTTCCGTAACCAAAAGTTGGTTGGATCAGGCACGTTGTGCAATGGCATTTATGTTCTAAATCAATCAACAGTTCTGAGCATAACAAACACACACAAAAGGAAGAGTTCAGAACTGAACGAATCCTTCTTGTGGCATTGTAGACTGGGTCACATCAATGCGACACGACTGGCTAAGTTGCATAAGGATGGATATTTGAAACCATTCGAATTTTCATCTTATGACACTTGCCAGTCATGTCTCAAAGGTAAGATGACCAAAACTCCGTTTACGGGACACGGAGAAAGAGTTACCGAACTCTTAGGACTAATACATAGTGATGTATGCGGTCCCATGTCTACACATGCCAGGGATGGTTCTTCGTACTTCATTACATTCACTGACGATCTCTCAAGATACGGACATGTGTACTTGATAAGACACAAGTCTGAAGCTTTTGAGAAATTTAGAGAATATAAACAAGAAGTCGAGAACCAAACCGGAAAAAGTATTAAAATCCTTCGATCTGATCGAGGAGGTGAATACTTGAGCAATGAATTCCTGGACTTCCTAAAAGAGAATGGGATTCTCTCTCAGCTGACTCCTCCATATACACCACAGCACAACGGTGTATCAGAACGGAGGAAGCGCACCCTATTAGATATGGTGCGCTCTATGATGAGCACAGCTGAGTTACCTATTTCCTTCTGGGGATATGCACTGGAAACAGCAGCATACCTATTGAATCAAGTTCCATCTAAATCTGTACCTACCACACCATATGAGATATGGAGTGGGAAGAGACCATATTTTAAACGAGTTAAGATATGGGGTTGTCCGGCCTATGTCAAAAGACAAAATCCGGACAAACTCGAGGCACGGTCAGTTCTTTGCAAGTTTGTGGGATATCCAAAGAACTCATATGGGTATTTTTTCTACCACAGTGAGGAACAAAAAGTGTTTGTTGCTCAACATGCCACCTTTTTAGAAAAGGAATTCCTTGAAAAAGAAATTAGTGGCAAAGTGGTAGAGCTGGAAGAGGTTCCAGATACACAAACCGTAACTGAAGATTTAGTGGAACCAGAAAATTCAGTAGCTCCCAATGAACCTCAGCCTCTCCGACGATCTAGTAGGGTTCCTCGCCAACCTGAGAGATACTACGGTTTTCTCATGGATGGTGGGAGCGAGGATTGCATCATGGAGGATGATGACCCAACTAGCTTCGAGCAGGCCATCACGAGTGGGGACTCAGTGAAATGGCTGGATGCTATGCGGTCCGAGATGGAATCCATGTACACCAACAAAGTATGGACTTTGGAAGATGCTCCTGAAGGGGTAAAACCCATTGGGAGCAAGTGGATCTTCAAGAAAAAACTTGGTGTAGATGGGAAAGTGGAGACTTTCAAAGCTAGACTTGTTGCAAACGGTTTTCGTCAAAGACCAGGTGTGGACTATGACGAAACTTTTTCTCCAGTGGCTATGCTTAAATCCATCCGAATCATGCTTGCCATCGTTGCATATCATGACTACGAAATCTGGCAAATGGATGTTAAGACCGCCTTTCTAAACGATGATTTAGAAGAGTGCGTGTACATGACTCAGCCAAAGGGTTTCGTAGATAGTGGGAGCAGCGGGAAGGTGTGCAAGCTGCTTAAATCCATTTATGGATTAAAGCAAGCATCACGGAGTTGGAACATCTGCTTTGACGTCGTTATCAAAGAGTTTGATTTCGTCAAAAACCCAGATGAACCTTGTATCTACAAGAAGGTGGCAGAGAGTAAGGTTGTCTTCCTCGTATTGTACGTGGACGACATACTCTTGATAGGAAATGGCATTCCTATGATGCAATCGGTCAAGCTCTTCTTATCACAAAGATTCTCAATGAAAGATCTTGGTGATGCCTCCTGCATATTGGGAATCAGGATCTATAGAGATAGATCCAAACGGATTTTGGGATTGTCCCAATCTAGGTACATTGACACCATACTAAAGAGGTTTAGTATGGAAGAATCCAAGCGTGGGAACTTGCCCACAATCTCTGGAGTCACTCTCTCCAAAGAGATGTCTCCCAAGACTGATTTGGAGAGAGCTCGCATGCAAGGGATACCCTATGCTTCGGCTGTAGGCTCTATCATGTACGCGATGCTATGTACCAGACCCGATGTAGCATATTCACTAAGTGTAGTGAGCAGGTATCAGGCTGATCCTGGAGAGAGTCACTGGACAGCTGTGAAGAGCATTCTCAAGTACTTACGAAGGACTAAAGAGATGCTCTTGGTGTATGGTAACGGAGAACTCCAAGTGGAGTCCTTTACCGATTCGAGCTTCCAGAGTGATAAGGACGACTCTAAGTCGCAGTCGGGATTTGTCCTTACCCTTTACGGAGGGGCGGTTAGCTGGAAGAGTTCCAAGCAGGAAACCATGGCAGACTCGACGATGGAGGCTGAATACATCGCTGCCAACGATGCTGCCAAAGAGGCTGTCTGGATCAAGAAGTTCATCACTGGACTTGGAGTGGTTCCATCCATTGAGCATCCAATACCTTTGTATTGCGATAACAATGGAGCGGTGGCTTTGGCCAAGGAACCTAGGTCCCATCAGCGATCCAGGCATATTCTGAGGCGGTATCACCTGATCCGGGAGATAGTTGATCGCCGGGAGATCGAGGTCAGGAGGGTTGACACGAAGAACAACACGGCGGATCCACCCACGAAGGCCATTCCCCAGATACAGTTTGAGAGACTCTTCGGGATGCTCGGTATGCGATACTACAGCAGCTGGCCCTAGTGCAAGTGGGAGATTGTTAGTTGTATGTATGCCCTAGAGGCCAGTATTGTACAGATGATGTATATTATATTGGATGCTTGGACATATATAGAGATGGCTTTCTTGCTCGATATGATAGTATGCTATCTGGTTGCTCTTTATCTTAACATGTACACTAGTCTTTTTAAACTGTCTTATAGTTATATGTTGGTAAAGCCCTTAGGATGTGTACTTGACTACCTGGACTATGATGTAGATCATACTAGTGGGGACATGGTAGTCCATAGGTACATCCTTCAAGGTCCCTAGTCATGGGTGTATCGAGACGGGGCATCGATATACCAGTGTAGACTAGCGTATACGCTTCTCGACCCATGAGATGGGCGATGGATGATCCCATATCCATTGGTGTTTGACATCAGAGATGGTATACGGGTGCTCAGTGGAGACAGGGTACACTGGACGGACTCGCCGAGAACTCCCAGATGGTATTATACCTCACGTCAGATGGCTGTTCTCAGGTGACACTTGTGCAGGTTAGTCTGTAGACCCGAGATCGTCATAGAGTCTTGTGTGATTCCCACTGTGCTTTGATCTCCACCTTACCACGTCCATGAGGGCGTGCAAAACGGTGGTTTTTGGGTACAGTCCCGAGTCACATAGAGGCAATGAGCGATAGGAAGGGTTTTCGTCTCTCCCGGTATTGGGGGTTGATGTTGCGCTGTGCTCGATTGGCCGTAATAGAGAAGTCCCTGGCCAGGGCTGATCAGAGATTTGCTGGTAAGTGTTACCAGTAGTTTCTCGACTCGTTATGAGCCTCACATCGGCACGATTTATCGGTTATTGGGGTCTGACGTTTACCACCCCTAGACTTGATATGCGACATATCAGACGAACAGACCGGACTGTACGGTAAGTGTTACTGGTTGGATTCACAGGAGTGTGAGCGGGCTTGCTCGTCGATCTTCTGATCGCTCAATACCTGGGTGGCCGTTACGTTTAGCAGACCGCTTGCGGCTTGTGGGTGCTTGATATGATCATCATCTGCTGCCGGCGTATTGACGAGTCTTTAGAGTCCTACAAAGAGGTTTCCTGGCTCAAGCAAAACGAAATAGGAGCGCATATGAGATATGTGCGGGACCGAGAATAATGCGTGTATGTGATACCGTATTTCATTCTCGCGATGAATGTTTCGATTGGTTGTATGCGATATAACCTAGTTATCGAATCGAAAATTGATTCGATAAGTCGATACATTGTATACTAGTCGGTCATGTGCAACATGACCGGATCATTGAATCAAGTGTTGATTTAATGTATAATTATATATTTGATATATTACTTTGCATTAACTAGTATTGGTTCACTTTAAAAGGATTTTCTCACTTGATGTGCACATTGTATATGTGATATATTTTTGTGTGCACTTGATTGTATCATGTTTGATGATACATGTAAACTTGAGTTTGTGTAAAGATTAAACCATGGTTATATGAATGGTTAGGGTTTTGTTTACTTATTCATTTATTGATTTTGATTATTTATTTTGGAAAAGAAAATGGAAATGGTGGCTTTCTTTGTTTCTTTCATGAAACTTCATGAAGAGTTGAAACCTTGACCATTTTTGTTTTCTTCTCTTAACCTAACCATTCACCTAACCCTAGTTTACTCTCTACACTTGACCATGGTTAGTATATGATAAGTATTCATATTATTTTCATTTTTAAAGTGAGACTTATCATATTCTACCATCTTCATCTTCATCTTCTTCTTCTTCTTCAAGAAGAAAGCTTGACTCCATTAATGGCATCTTGAGTAAAAGAGTGAGAAATCCAATTCTAAAGTGAACCCACCTCCTATTTCTTCATCCTCTACCTCTTGCCAAGTAGTATAGGGTGTTTTCTTCACAAGTTTCATTGCTTGGTGAAGTTGGAGCTTGATCTTGTGTTGCCTCGACGTAGATCATCTCCGGCATCGAAGCCGTCGACCTAGCCCGCCCATTTCTCCGATGAAGACGATGCTAGAGTCCGGGATCCGATATAGACAGGGAGAGGACGTATACATGGAGCTAAGGAAGTGGAGAACCGGATCTACAAAGGTTGTATCCTCTTTCTTTTAGTTAAAAAATTAACTAGTTTCACTTTTCTCCTAAACTCTAGTCAACGAATCCGTATTAGGGTTTCTCGGCACTTGTAAAATTTGAAATTGGCATGGTTGATGCCTTGTGAGACCTTCTTAGCGTGCCTAGGAACCCTACATATACTAACCATGGTAAACTCTCTACATGAGTTAGTGTATGACACTAACTCACCCATGGTTCATATTCTCACCTCATGAGTTCATTCTCTCATTCTACTTCACTTGAGATTCTTCTTCCTCATAAAAAGCTTTCTAGCTTTTGAAAATGGTGAGAAAATATTGTGAGAAAAATAAATCTAATGTGATCCCATCCTACTTCATCATCCTCTACTATTAGCCATTTAGTTTAGGGTGTTTGCTTTACTAAACCCTAATTTAGTGAAGAGGTAGTATGAGCTTGAGTCTCTTCGACGTAGATCATCTTCGGCCTCGAAGACTTCAAGCAAGTTTGCATCTTTCACCTTGTGGATCCTCTCAAGAGTTCGGGAGATCATTACTCACAGTGAAGAGACTTCTACACGGAGCATTTGAAGTGAAGGACCGGTCTACAAAGGTTGTATTCCGCATTCACTTAGTTGTAAAGTTGTTTACATATTGTTTCAATTAAAACTTTAGTTAAGATTCTAGGGTTAGGGTTGTTTAGAACGGCAAAATTTTGAAAACGTCATGGACGATGCCTCCCGAAACATTGCTGCCGCGCTAAGTAACCCTACAATGGTATCAGAGCCAAGCTAGAGATTTAAACGATGTTTGTTAGATTACGAAACCGAAACTACTCCGAAACACCCGATACAAAATCTAGTTTCTTTCGAATTTTTAGAGGTGTCAAAATTTTTTTTAAACAACTGCAGAATGTTGTATGTGATATAACATGAACACTATGAAAATTTGAAGCATTTTTGTGCAAAACTGGCCGGCCACATAGGGCATAAAACCGAGCTCACCGGGTCTTTTGGGAAGTTTAGGCTTCAAATTTTTAGGGTGTTCCAGTCTCTGGGTTTTGGTGTTACAGGTGTTGTTTGTTTTTGCTAAATTTGCATGTGATTTTAACTTTCTGCAAAGGCAACACGGAGTGTTTCGTAATCGTAATTCTAACATGTATTCAGGTTATTTAGACGATGTTAAAAAGTTCGAACGGATATCAATAACCCAATTTTCCCTTCACTGAAATTTTCCAAGATTTGGATTTTTCCGAGTTTAAAATTTTCAGAAAATTATGCAAGCAATTCTGTGGACCCTCTAGAAGAACGATACCCAAACTCGACTTTTTGGATCGCGGAACCGCAGTCACACCCTAGGATTTGCTGCAGTTCCGTGGCGACATGAGTGAGGCATGGGTTGGCCCTTCTACGGATGGTTTGTAAGACCACGTTATCTCTCCCGGTACTTACGGGCTTGCGGAAATGATAAAAAACGATTTTTCTTTTGGGAGGTAACATGGACTCAAAATACGGATCTTTGTTAAACAACTATCTAACAATCCTAACAAGAGTTTTACCTACTCGGTTAGGGGTTATACCTTAACTTGAACTCCTTCTCTTGGTCTCCTTGTGGTGGTCGGATGGTTCTCTCCTCGTCGTCTCTTTGTGCCGAAGATGGATACACCTGAAAGCTTCTACCTTTGGCTTCACTTCAAACTAGAAGAAACTAGAAAACTTGGTTTGCTAAACCTTGTGAACTAGGATGAGTAGAGGAGTGTGTTGGGATTTATCTCTATGGTTCTTGCTTCTCAACACACGAGACAAGTGAACCATAGACTAGAGAGAGAGCAAGAGGAAGAGGGAGAGCTCAAGCATGAAAGAGAAAGGAAATGAAAGAATGAGCAAGACTTTTGCCATCCAAGCTCTCATAATCCAAAATCATCATAACAAATAATAGTAATTGAGTATTATGTGATGGTTCAAGTCAAAATGGCCATATCATTTCATGCACTCATTTTGCAAAAAGAAACAAGCAAGCAAAAGTCTTTGCCATGAAATGATAGCCATTATAATGATGAAGGTCAACAAGTCCAACCTAGTCAACCGGTCAACAAAGTCAACAAGTCAACAAAGTCAACCATCAACAACCATGTCATAATAATACTTAATTAATATTATTGTTAATCATATTTCTTATTCTCATTAGGGTTTAGCAAAAAGTCAACAGTCAACAACCCTAATGAGAATCCTCTGCCTCTGTATCTCTGTCAACTGTGCATACACACCCGCATCCGCGTTCCGAAGAACACGAATACAAACGAGATAAAACCAATCATAAAACGTACACTAGGATCTGGCTTAAACCAAAGCCCGCTAGTGATAACTGTCCGAACACTAAACGTGCACAAGTGCATGGATGTGACCGAACCCTGTCGCAAAACCATGCGACCTCTACTCTTTTGCCTAAAGGCGAATAGCTCTCTGTATGGGACTCTAAAGACTCGACACTACGCTGGCAGTGGGTTTTACCACAGACCGCAAGCGGCACTAGCTGTGCGTAACGGCCCACAGGTTGATACCGATAAGAAGACGGACGAGGTGAAACCCATCTGAACTCCTACTGAGCCTGAATGTGACAATCTGCGTACAGTCCGGTCTGTTCGTCTGAGAATATCGCATGGAGGGCCTAGGGGGCCGGTAAACGTCAGTCCCCTAATAGGGGTACAAGTCGTGTCGGAGTGTAGCCCAGAACACCCTGAGATAATCATTGGAAACCTACCAGTATATCTCGCTTGCCCTGGCCAGGGACTTTGTGTAATGGCTCTCCTAGACACAGCGCGATATCAACCCCCAATACCGGGAGAGACGAATCCTGTCTAACCGTCACTGCCTCCAAGTGCTTCGGGACTGCACCCAACTACTACCTGTTTGCATGACTCCTTTGAGCCGTGGTAGGGTAGTAATCTAAGTACAGTGGGAACACACTCGAGGCGAAGTGACAGTGTCAAGTCAGCGGACTAAGCTGTACTCATGTCACCTGGGAACTGATAACTGACGATAGGTATAGTACCAACCAACAGTTCCCGTCGAGTCCTGTCCAGTTTACTCGTAACCTAACGAGCACCCGCATACTATCTCAAGTACGACGTACTGACGGCTGTGGGACAGACCGTCTCCCCTGCTGGGATGAGAAGCGCATATGCTAGTCTACTCCGGAGTATCGATGCCCTGTCTAGATAGTCCTACGACTAGGGACCTGCATAAGGATGTGCTTGTGGATTACCCAGCCCCCACGAGTGTGACTGCCATCACAACGCTGGTAATCAAGCAAAGATCCTAAGGGCTCCACTAATGTGTATAGGTGATATACTAAAATAAACACATGTACACATTAAAGCAGAAACAAACCAAGTAGCATACTACTATTTTGAGCAAGATTGTCTATACAAGGTGAATATCCCAAGCTTCCATTAAGTAATATACAAACTAGTATGATACAGTAATGGCCTCTAGGGCATATACACTAACAATCTCCCACTTGCACTAAGGCCTTGTACTGGCGTATCGAAGACCTATCATCTCGATCAGCCGCTCAAACTGAGTCTGGGATAAGGCCTTCGTGAGTGGATCAGCAGTGTTATCTTCCGTGGCAACTCTCCGAACCTCGATCTACTGGCGACCCACGATCTCCCTGATCAGGTGATACCGCCTCAAGATGTGTCTGGACTTCTGATAGGACCTGGGTTCCTTCGCTAAAGCTATAGCCCCATTGTTGTCGCAATACAGAGGTATTGGATCAACAATGGACGGAACCACCTGAAGTTCTGTCAAGAACTTCCTTATCCAGACGGCTTCTTTTGTGGCATCTGCAGCAGCGATATATTCCGCTTCCATCGTCGATTCTGCAACGGTTTCCTGTTTGGAACTCTTCCAACACACCGCCCCTCCATTGAGGGTAAAGACATAACCCGACATGGACTTGGAATCATCCTTGTCACTCTGGAAGCTGGAGTCAGCAAAGGCCTCGATCTGGAGGTCTTTTCCGCCATACACCAAGAACATCTCCTTAGTCCTTCTCAGGTACTTGAGAATGTTCTTTACCGCTATCCAGTGCTTCTCCCCAGGGTTTGACTGATACCGGCTTACCACACTCAGTGCATAAGCTACATCTGGTCTGGTACACAACATCACATACATTATAGAGCCTACCGCAGAAGCGTAGGGTATAATAGACATGCGATCCCTTTCCAAATCAGTCTTGGAAGACATCTCCTTGGAGAGGGTGATCCTATGACAAGCCGATAGATTACCGCGCTTGGAATCTTCCATACTGAATCTCCTCAGTATGGTGTCGATGTACCTGTACTGTGAAAGTCCTAATATCCTCTTGGATCTGTCACGATAGATCCGGATCCCCAGAATATAAGAGGCATCACCCAGGTCTTTCATGGAGAACCTGTGTGACAAGAACCCTTTGACAGATTGTAGAATAGGAATGTCATTTCCTATTAAAAGAATGTCATCCACGTACAAAACGAGGAATACGACAGTTCTTGCTACAAATCTACTATAGATGCATGGTTCATCTGGATTTTTGATAAAGCCAAATTCTTTGACCATCTTATCAAAACAGATGTTCCAACTCCGCGATGTCTTCTTTAGTCCATAGATGGACTTAAGCAACTTGCACACCTTTCCGCTGCTCCCACTTTGAATGAAACCCTCTGGCTGGTCCATATAGACACACTCCTCTAAATTTCCATTTAGAAAAGCGGTCTTTACGTCCATTTGCCAAATCTCATAATCGTGGAAGGCAGCAATGACAAGAAGGATCCGAATGGATTTCAGCATAGCCACTGGAGAAAAGGTTTCTTCATAGTCCAAACCAGGTCTTTGACGAAAACCCTTTGCAATAAGTCTAGCGTTATAGGTCTCAACCTGTCCATCTACACCAATCTTCCTTTTGAAGATCCACTTGCATCCTACGGGTTTTACCCCATCTGGAGCAACGTCCAACGTCCATACTTTGTTGGTGTACATGGACTCCATTTCGGTCCGCATTGCATCCAACCATTTTACCGAGTCAACGCTCTGAATGGCCTGCTGGAAGCTAGTCGGCTCATCACTATCAATGATGCAATCCTCTCTATCCCCGTCTATGAGAAAACCGTAGTATCTCTCGGGCGGATGAGACTACCTACTACTCCTGCGGAGCGGCGCAGGAATGTCCTGATCTTTCGAACCCTCTGGTTCTACTAAGCTTTCAGTAATAGCCCGTGGTTCTGGAATTTCTTCCAGTTCTATTACGCTCCCACTTATCTGATTTTCCAAAAAATTAGTTTCCAAGAAGTGGGCATGACGAGAAAAAAAACCTTTGGTTCCTCTTCGCAATAGAAGAAATATCCCTTGGAGTTCTTTGGATATCCCACAAACTTGCACTGTACTGAGCGTGCCTCGAGTTTGTCCGCATGCTGCTTTTTGACAAAAGCTGGACATCCCCATGTCTTAATGTGCTTAAGATAGGGTTTCTTCCCACACCATATCTGATATGGTGTGGTAGGCACAGTCTTAGTTGGAACTCGGTTCAAAAGGTATGCAGCTGATTCTAGTGCATATCCCCAGAATGATCGCGGTAACTCAGCGTTACTCATCATGGAACGTACCATATCCAATAGGGTCCGGTTCCGTCTCTCCGATACACCGTTATGTTGCGGAGTGTATGGAGGAGTAAGCTGAGAGAGAATTCCATTCTCTTTTAGGTAATCCAGGAACTCGGCACTTAAGTATTCACCACCTCGATCAGATCTCAGTGTCTTGATACTTCTGCCTGTTTGTTTTTCTACTTCATTCTTATATTCCTGGAATTTTCCAAAGGCTTCGGATTTATGTTTCATTAAGAAGACATATCCGTACATTGAAAAGTCATCCGTAAAAGTAATGAAGTAAGAATAACCGCTTCGTGTATGCGTAGACATTGGACCGCACACGTCGCTGTGTACGAGTCCCAAGAGCTTGCTCGCTTTTACTCCGTGTCCAGTGAACGGAGTCTTTCTCATCTTTCCTTTGAGACAGGATTGACAAGTTGCATATGATTGATATTCGAACGGATCCAAATATCCTTCTGTATGTAACTTCGTCAACCTTCTCTCATTGATGCGACCCAGTCTACAATACCATAAGAAAGCCTGATTTGTTTCCGGAGATTTTCTTTTGTGTGTATTCTGGACATTGAAAATCTGTGGTTGGTTTAATACGTATATACCATTGCTTAATGTACCTGACCCAATCAAAACTTGATTAAGGTGAATGTTCACAACATTACTTACAAATGCAAATTCATAACCTTCTTTAGATAATAAAGATACATATATGATATTACAGGTTGCATTGGGTACAAAATAAAAATCACGCAAAACCAAAACGTGTCCATCTGACAACCCCAGGTGATAGTCCCCCACGGACTCAGCATCCATGCCAGCTCCGTTTGCAACTCTGAGGGTCATATCACCTGCCTTCAAAACCCTACGCCTTCTCAGTGCCTGTAAAGAATTACAGATATGAGATCCTGATCCGGTATCCAATACCCAGGATGTAGAGTTTATTGATAGACAGTTTTCAATAACATACACACCTGAAGCTGAAGCCGCAACTTGCTTCAGATCCTGGGTTCTGGCCTTCCAAGCCCTGCAATCCTTTTTCCAGTGTCCACTCTTATGACAGTAAAAGCATTCTACCTTTCCCACAAGCTTTCCCGCTACCTTTGTTGCTTTTGTCTTTCCCTTCGTATCCACTTTACTAACACCGCCCTTTGGTTTGGCGGGGGCTTTCTTCTTCTTTCCCTTGGCTCTCGCCTTGGACCTAGAAGAGGAAGATCCTCCTACAAACAAAGTGGATGTTTCCCTACCTTTCTGTAGGGTGCCCTCTGCACTCCTCAGCATGTTGAGAAGTTCTGAAAGTTTAACTTCTTTTTCTTGCAAGTTGAAGTTCAGGATAAACTGGGCGTAAGTGGAAGGAAGGGACTGGAGAATCAAGTCTGTGTAGAGCTCGTTCTCTAACGTGGTCCCAAGGTCCACGAGCTCCTCAATGAAGCCAATCATCTTAAGCACGTGTTCCGCTACCGATGATCCGACGGCCAATCTCGCCGAAAACAGCTTTTTCGAGACTTCGTATCTGGCGATACGAGATTTCTCTCCATACAGTTCTTTTGTATGGAGAAATATGGATTCAAGGTCCATATTCTCGTGCCTCCTCTGATGTTCATTGTCCATAGAGGCAAGCACGAGGCACTTGGCCTTCGCGCAATCGATTTCCCAGGTCTTACGGATTTCCTTATCCGTGACGCTGGTTTTGGGACCTGGGACACGGGGAGCTTTGGTGGTAAGGAGATACCCCAACTTGTCATAAGTGATTGCCATTTTGACATTCATGAGCCAATCTTTGTAGTTTGGCCCTGTCAGTATGTTTTTATCTAGTAGTAACTTAAGTCCAGTCATGATGTTTGGTCGCTGCAATTAGGAGAGAGAGAAGAAACACTTTAGCATGATGCTCTTGCAAGTTTAGAGTGGTTTTTAATTTGTCTAAACAGGATGGCTCCCACTGTCTCTCGAATCCCTCCTCAAACCAAAAAGGAAGAATTAGTCAGGATCAATCTCACCGTACAATTTTTGCTTAACCGTTCAGCCAGGCTGGTGTCGGTACTTCGAGGGAGGTTTTCCAATGCTTTCGCGAAGTTCCTTAATTAAATAACCTCTTTTCCCTGTGAGCGTGGCCCCGCTAACACCTTTCTAGACACCTACTTGGTTTATAGCATTGATCGTTAAGTGAGAAATTTCCCGAGGAGTAGCATATACTCACAGTAGGATCGGGATCCAAATATCATTACGTGACAAAACTGAAGGAATCCTACCAGAATCATCACACTCCAAATGGTATGCAGCGCTAGCAAGTTTTAGTTCTTTTGAAACTCCCGATGTGGATTTTTGCCCCATGCTCTTATGACCTTGACTTTGGCCAACAAATCATAAGTCACATGTCAAGTTCTACCCATTATTCTCCAGGTTAATTTGAACCCACCCGTACCTACCCTTGACTTTGGCCAACAAGATAGTACGACTGTCCCAAACCAACACATCTATCTATGCTGCACATGAATACCCAATAGCTACCAATCACTATGCCTTGACTTTGGCCAACAAACATAGCTTGAATACTATTGACCATCCATGTGAAACGACGGAGGGCTACGAATGGTTTTGGCGAAACCGTGAACGTAGTGAACTTGATATAATCGATGGAATGAGATAGCTTTTAAAAGGAGTGGCTTAAGCTCCGCGTTTAAAAGTTGTTTTTGAAAAGAAACCGAGTGGTTTTTGAAAGTGTTCCAACGACTCAACTTTGGTTTATTTTCTTGCATTAATTTAATACGTCCCATCATTTAATCCTACTATTGCAGAAAACAACGAAAATATGACGTACGCTTATGCCATCCGCATTCGCCACGGGGCCCCGTCATTACCCGTTAGGTTACTTAATTAACGACAGAGCGGGGGGTGGACTAGCGCGGATGCAAAACATAAACAACGCCTAAATAGATATCATATATAGATATACACATTCGTCACATGCAATGATAGCCATTCCAGATCACAGATGAACACATTGGATATACTATAAATCAGCAATCCGTACGAGCCTGTAACGAAGAGCGGATTACACGGTCACGATGAATAGCCAAGACCCCACCTTAGACCCATACGGGTGCGGCAAACTACCCGCCAAGTACCCGAAGCGAAGCTACCTCCCTCAACACCGTGAGTAGGCCACTCGGCACTTCGAGATACCCGGTAGTTTGTGCACCCCACCTTGGGTCTATCCTAGGAGCAAAAAAACAGTAAAAGAAATTATACAATGACGGCTACAACCCCATCCCGGTTGTGCGTCCATATAAATAATATTACATCAATTACAAATTACATGAATTGAAAGAAAAAGAAAACTCTCATCTCACAACCCCCCGTCTATTCATCCGCGACAATCCAATGAATTCATATACATATACCATCAACATTACAGATCACAGATATGTATAACCCCCACTAATCGACGTATAGCAATTAGCAGACGTTCAATACATATATCACATCACAGATATAACCCGTTAGCTTTAGTCTTTAGAAGTTCGATCAAAATACAGATTTTTAAGCCCCAAAAACAAATTTTGCTTTCTGGAAAATCTGGGCAGAAAAAACATATTGTAAAAATCCCAAAACACCCCACTGAACACACTGCAAGAAAATTCGCCCACGACCGAGTCAACTCGGCCGCGGATCCGCGGTGGGAGTATGCTCCTGCCGCGGTTCCGTGACGCTTTGACCGAGTCCCTGGACCAAATTTCTACAGTATGTTATAAAAAGCCTGAGCCGATTTTTAGTGTAAGATTTATTATTTTTTGAACAAGAAAAAAAATCGGCAGAAACTATACTTTTCGGGCGTGTTTCGTGACTTTTTCTCCGATCGAACTTCTAGTTACTTTGCTAACATGTTAGATAGTGTTTAACCTGGCTCTGATACCACTGTAAGTCCACGTTACCTCTCCCGGTACTTACGGGCTTGCGGAAATGATGAAAAACGATTTTTCTTTTGTGAGGTAACATGGACTCAAAATACGGATCTTTGTTAAACAACTATCTAACAATCCTAACAAGAGTTTTACCTACTCGGTTAGGGGTTATACCTTAACTTGAACTCCTTCTCTTGGTCTCCTTGTGGTGGTCGGATGGTTCTCTCCTCGTCGTCTCTTTGTGCCGAAAATGGATCCACCTGAAAGCTTCTACCTTTGGCTTCACTTCAAACTAGAAGAAACTAGAACACTTGGTTTGCTAAACCTTGTGAACTAGGATGAGTAGAGGAGTGTGTTGGGATTTATCTCTATGGTTCTTGCTTCTCAACACATGAGACAAGTGAACCATAGACTAGAGAGAGAGAGCAAGAGGAAGAGGGAGAGCTAAAGCATGAGAGAGAAAGGAAATGAAAGAATGAGCAAGACTTTTGCCATCCAAGCTCTCATAATCCAGAATCATCATAACAAATAATAGTAATTGAGTATTATGTGATGGTTCAAGTCAAAATGGCCATATCATTTCATGCACTCATTTTGCAAAAAGAAACAAGCAAGCAAAAGTCTTTGCCATGAAATGATAGCCATTGTAATGATGAAGGTCAACAAGTCCAACCTAGTCAACCGGTCAACTATGTCAACAAGTCAACAAAGTCAACCATCAACAACCATGTCACCAAAATACTTAATTAATATTATTGTTAATCATATTTCTTATTCTCATTAGGGTTTAGCAAAAAGTCAACAGTCAACAACCCTAATGAGAATCCTCTGCCTCTGTATCTCTGCCAACTGTGCATACACACCCGCATCCGCGTTCCGAAGAACACGAATACAAACGAGATAAAACCAATCCAAAAACGTACACTAGGATCTGGCTTAAACCAAAGCCCGCTAGTGATAACTGCCCGGACATTAAACGTGCACAAGTGCACGGATGTGACCGAACCCTGTCGCAAAACCATGCGACCTCTACTCTTTTGCCTAAAGACCAATAGCTCTCTGTGTGGGACTCTAAAGACTCGACACTACGCTGGCAGTGGATTTAACCACAGACCGCAAGCGGCACTAGCTGTGCGTAACGGCCCCCAGGTAGATGCCGATAAGAAGACGGACGAGGTGAAACCCATCTGAAGTCCTACTGAGCCTGAATGTGATAATCTGCGTATAGTCCGGTCTGTTCGTATGAGAATATCGCATGGCGGGCCTAGGGGGCGGTAAACGTCAGTCCCGTAATAGCGGTACAAGTCGTGTCGGAGTGTAGCCCAGAACACCCTGTGATAATCACTGGAAACCTACCAGTATATCTCGCTTGCCCTGGCCAGGGACTTTGTGTAATGGCTCTCCTAGACACAGCGCGATATCAACCCCCAATACCGGGAGAGACGAATCCTGTCTAACCGTCACTGCCTCCAAGTGCTTCGGGACTGCTGTTGGAGATAGTGCCCTCAGAGTCAATTATTGGATCACAGGCACGTGATTGCAATGATTGAGGGAGGACCTATCCCGGTAGGACAGTCTTACTCGAGATGATAGTATGCTATCTGGTTTACCTTTATCATCGTGTACTGCTTTAGATGACCTGACATGTCGCTATTGCACGTTGATAGAGCCCATAGGATTCTTGCTTGACTGCCAGCAGTATGAGGGCGATCATATAAGTGAGAGCTAGAGTCTATAAGCACATCCTTAAAAGGTCCCTAGTCGTGGGAGTTTCGAGACAGGGCATCGATTCTCCAGAGTAGACTAGTGTATACAGTCGAGACCCCGACGAGGGACGGTGGCCGGTCTCACAAGCCACTGGTGTCAGTTGGTTCACCTAAGATGTATACAGGTGCTCATTGGGTTATGAGTACACCGGACAGGACTCGCCGGGAACATGCTAGTTGGTCTTATACCTGACGTCAGATAGCAGTTCCCTGGTGACATGTGTACAGGTTAGTTCATCGACATGGGGATCGTCATTTGTCTCGTGTGAGTTCCCACTGTACTTTGATTACTACCCTACCACGGCTCAAAGGAGTCATGCAAACAGGTTTTAGTTGGGTACAGTCCCGAGCCACATGGAGGCAGTGAGCGGATCTTCAGGGGTTCGTCTCTCCCGGTATTGGGGGTGAGGTCGCGCTGTGTCTAGGAGAGCCATTACACGAAGACCTTGGCCAAGGCAGGAGATTTACTGGTAGGTATTCCAGTAGTATCTCAGGGTGTTCTGGGCTACACTCCGACACGACTTGTACCGCTTTTGGGCGTCTGACTTTTACCAACCCCCTAGGCCCGACATGCGATGCTCATAGACGAACGGACCGGACTGTACGGATATTGTCACTGACAGGCTCAGTAGGGTGTCAGGATGAGTTCGCTCATCGACGTCCCTTTTAGTCAATAGCTGGTGGCCCGTCACGTATTGGCTTATACCTCTGACGTGCTAGTGGTTAAATCCACAGCCATAGTATTGACGAGTCTTTAGAGTCCACCACACTTTCAGTTACTCAAGCTTTCGGGCGAAACGCTGTAGAGGCCGTATGGAGATATGGCAGGGTTCGATCAGATACGTGCGGTATTGCACGGATCGTGATCGGACGGTTTTTACTAGCCGGATTTGGCTTAAACCGGATCTTAGTATTTGATAGTGTAGTTTTGTCTCATTGCATTTGTATCCGGACGGAATACAGATGCGGGTGTGTATGCACAGTATCGGAGTTTTCCTGTAATTTATTACGGGACCAGTTTTCTGGACTTGCCAGTTTGCATTCCGTTCCGACCGGTTTTCCTTTGTTCTTTCCCGGCCGGACTTTTCCGATGGAGGGGGTTATTTGCAAGTTTGCAAATAACACATTGTGGAGGTTTTTCTTGCAAATGTATTTATTATGAAAGCATCTTTTGATACCATTCTTATCCATCATTATCACTTGCTTTTTGTTGATTAGAAGTGATTAGAGTTTGATGTGAGATGGTTATGATGATGTTTTGGATGTGGTCACCTCTTCTGCTCCTACCATCACCTCCCTTCATGCTTCATATTCTTTCCTCCACCATTTCTAAGATATAAGTTTTTTCATGGTTGAGAGAGAATAAGATGAGAGCTTCATTTTGAGAGTGTAGCATTTTGATCTCTTTTCATGTTAAGAAAAATGCAAGCACCATTTTTTTTATCTTGTTTCCTCCATCATCTTCAAATGGCAACGAACCCAAATGAGACATAGCCTCTACACTACACTTCCTACAGCAAATCTTGGACGCGTCGACTCGCCAGCTTCGCGCCCGAGTTGCCTCGGTATTGAGGTGGGAGCCCGTAAAAGATGCAGGCGATGTGGTGCCCTTCCGGCGAAGAGGCGACAACGAGGAGATGAAGGACGAAGCGTCCGCGGGAGATCGGAGAGGAGACGAAGACCGAAGGACTCGGATCATTCGGTATATCTCTTCCCCTTCTTGTACTTTGCTAGATCTAGTTTAATGGCCCGATCCGGGGTTTAGTGCGCGGTGGTGCCGGTTTGCTAAGTCCGTAAAATTAAAGTTTATCACTGCTTCCGCATTCCGGCGTCGGATTGACGGCCGGGGCGCCGCCGTGCACTTACAGTGGTATCAGAGCCTCGCCATTAACTTCGTCTAGATCTGTTTGATGTGTTTTTCAGTTCCGATCGACCAAAATTCCAAAAACCCAATTTTAGTTCACATCAGTTTTCTGTTGAAATTTTTTGATGTCTAAAAATTTTTCAGGTGGTCTCAGAATGATGTGCAGGGAGTTCTAAGAACTCTGGGAAAATTCTAGACAATGATCCCTCAGCTCGAGCGCGGAACCGCGGCAAAACCCCCCTTGTTGCCGCAGTTCCGCCGCAGGTTGGTGGGATCAATGCTTCGAAATTCTCCAGTAGGCTTCTGGGCTGTAATTAGGGGATTTGGAATATTAATTTTGGGCCCAGAATTTCTGTGAGTACTACAGTATTGCTTGGGGGCCCACTTGTTAATTTTTGATCGATCGGATATTTTAAACACATTATTTCACAGTATTTACATTATATCTGCGACCGTGAATGTCACTTGATCGGAAAATCCGGTCTAACTGCTATAGCCCGGTTAGACGGATTTGCGAACGTGACTTTCACGTTGATGTTCTGTTTTTGCTGTGATGTTGCGGATCGGTCGTGGGGGATAGCCTGGATGCAATGCTAGTACAGTGTTGGTGTATTATGTACATTTGATATTGCAGGGCGAGCGTCCGACATGTGGACTGTCGTCACTGCCTGATTGTATTATTCTTTTGGGGCACGGCCTGGTTGCGGTCGATGTACCCGTTGTATGTATATTTTACTTTCTGTACTAGGATTACCCCGCGGTGGGGTGCACGGATAGCCGGGTTCTGGAGGGCAACAAGCTCGCATCTCATGGCATTGGGACGGAGGGGGCTTCACTCTAGAATTGGCGGGCTATTCGCCGCACTCGTAGGGGGTACAGGTTGACCCAGGAGGGGTGCCCAAGTTACCGGATTCCGTGAAGTGCTGGGTGGTCCATTCACGGCGCTGAAAGGGGCTGCCTCGCTTCAGGTTTTGGCGGGTAACTTGCCGCGCCCGTAGGGGTCTAGGATTTCATTGCACAGGATATCCACACGACCAGGGGAACGTCGGGTTTTCAGTAGTGGCTCTGTGAAACCCGGGGATCCCAGATATCTGTATTGTTCTGTGATGCTGTACATTTCTGTGATGTTGCATTTTTTTTATCACGCCTTGAGCGAATATAATATATTGATATATATACTAGTAGATGTTGTATATGTTTTTCATCCGCGCTAGTCCAGTCCCCGCTCTGTCGTTAGTTAGCTAACCTAACGGGTGATGACGGGACCCAGTGGCGAATGCGGATGGCATATACGTACGTCAGTATATTTTCGTTCTTTGTGGTGTGATCAATTGATGGGACTGCGTTGATTCGGATCAATGCAAGTTAAAACAAACCTAATCTGATGTTGTTGGAACACTTTTCAAAAAGGCTGTTATTGCAAAGACGTTCTCTTTTGTTTTGCATCGTGGTATTCAGTTGGAATATCCTGCTCCTCAGTCGACGAGGCAAGGGCCGAGATCCCTTCACCGGGAGTGACCCCTTGGATAGAAGTTTGCGTCAGGGCAATAACTTCACTATAGCCGATTGCTTTTGCTTTGCATCGTGGTATTCATTTGGAATATCCTGCACCCCATTCTACGGGGAAAGAGCCGAGATCCCTTCACCGGGAGTGACCTCTTTAGTAAAGGTTTTCGTCACTATATTTTCTAAAAAGCTATCCGTTCCTTCAACGATATCAAGTTCATTACGTTAAAGGTTTTCACCAGAAACCATTCGTAGCCCTCCGTCGTTTCATATGGGTGGTCAATAGTATTCAAGCTGTGTATGTTGGCCAAAGTCAAGGCACAGTGATTGGTAGCTATTGGGGTATTCATATGCAGCATAGATAGATGCGTTGGTTTGGGACAGTCGTACTGCCATTTTGGCTAAAGTCAAGGGTATGTACGGGTGGGTTCAAATTAACCTGGAGAATGACGGGTAGAACTTGACATGTGACTTATGATATGTTGGCCAAAGTCAAGGTCATAAGAGCATGGGGTAGAAATCACATCGGGAGTTTCAAAAGTACTGAAACTTGCCAGATATGCGCATACCTTCTGGAGTGTGACACCGTGAGCGGATTCCGTCACGTTATCATGCAATGATAGTTGGATCCCGATTCCCACTGATGAGTTAGTTTACTTCTCGGATGACCCCGACTAATTCTTCTTTCAGGTTTGGAGGAGAATTTGAGGTACAGTGGGAGGTTTCCTGATTAGAAAAAGTGATAACCATTCTGATCTAGGATAGAGTGCACGCTGAGTGTTTCTTTTCTCTCTCTCTTTGGCAGCGACCATTGACCTGACCCTTGACTATGACTCAGTGACCAAGTTGACCGAACCTTCTTAACACTGGCTTTTGGATTGTCAGAGTTGCAAACCTCTTTGCCACTCCTGCTTTTACCCTTTTCTCTGGGACACCCCGTATTATTACGAACGTCCACTTCCATTGGACAAAACCATCGTATGGTTATATACGAACTCGAAGGACTTCGAGGATGGTTTCTGGTTCTGGAGAAAAACGGATAGGACTATTCAGTTGTCTTTTCTTTTCACCTTCTCTCAGGTTGCGAGTACTCCTTGGTTTAGGAGTAGTACACCTATTACGCAAATTGGATAGTCTTCTTCCAAACCATAGGCTGGTGCCGACCGGTAGGGAATGAAGAAAACCAGTTAGCCTAAACGGTGTACAGAAGGTATTAAGTTAAGACAAAGCAAGGGATTAGTAAGAGGGCAAAGTAAAGTGCGACTACTATTCATGAACAAACCAAGTATTTCTTCGCCAATCCTAAATCACCTTTGTATTTCTCCAGGACACTCCGTATTACTACGAAGATCCCAGTTTATTGGATAATCCATCGTATGGTTATATACGAACTCGAAAGGAACTTGTTCCAGTTCGGGGATGGATCCTAGTTCAGGAGAAATAGGAATAAAGTACATTCAGGTGTCTTTTATCTTCACCTTCTCTCGCGTTGCGAGTGCTCCTAGGATTACGACAGTACACCCTTTATGCTTATTGGATAGTCTTCTTCCAAACCATAGGCTGGTGCCGAACGGTAGGGAAGGAAGAAAACCATTTGGCTTAAAGGGGTGTACAGAAGGTAATGACTAAAGACATATAAAGGGATTTGGAGAAGTGGCAAAGAATTATACGGTTACAGTTGTGAATCTGGATAATGGAAGAGGCATTGCTAGGAATACCAGGATACCCCATCGAAACATTTCAATGTTTTAATTCAACTGTGTACTGTTAAAAGAAAACTGATTTCCCGATTAGACACTTGCTCCAGGGTATGTATTTACCAGGTTTGATTCTCATATCTGTATGGTTTTACAGATGATGAGTGGGAGTAAGTTATTGGGAATTGGGTGATCATCCTCATTATATCGGGATTCGTTGTAATCGGTGATATTTGAGGGGATCATCTGGCCTGTTTGCCGGTCGGCAAATATTTGGTTTTGAATATCCGCTGTTGTGCACCAATTTCAAATTGATATATCTGTACGTCTATTTTCATAGAGTAAGATATACCTTTTGAAATTATGTCTATGACATTTACCTATATCAGTGGATGGTTAGGTAAGGAGCATTAAACAGCGGTGTAATTCTTCTTAACCATAAGTACAGTTTTCAACCTACGACACACAGTGAAAGAGTTGTTAGACTCAGCGGACTTATACAGAGTATTGTATGTTGTCCAGTGTCCATTAGGACAGAGGGGTTGGTCCTCTTACTATATTCTGTTTACTTTTAACTTCTCTAGTTCTTAGATATGTGTTTCGTAGAAACACAGGGTCTAAGTTATGAGGAGTTATAGGTATTTGAATAGAGTAGAGAACCGGGTGTAGCAAGTATCGGGATTCTTCAAAGTGATCGAAGATGTAGATACTTGTGTATGGTATTCAGTTGATAGTAATGATAAAGAGAAATTGCTTCTCTTTCAGGTTACTCATAATTGGAAGCATTCCTAAGTTGAGTAACGCTGATCGGCCTCTCTCCATTTAGTTGACATGCACTGGAGACAGCTGCATGATTTGAATCTGGTTAAATTAAATCAGTGCCTCTGGTTCTATATTGGATATAGAACAGTTCATATCTTAACGATGTTAAGGTACGGGGAGTTGTCCGGCTTATGATTAAAACCAGACACTGGACAACTCAAGGCACGTTTCTGTAATGGCTATTTGTGGGTTGACCCAGGCTATGACGAGGGTTGATTTTCTACCATCTGGCGGATCAATAGAAATATTGTTCTAGACTCGCCACAGTTTTATTAAAAATGGATTTTTTCAAAAACAGTAGTGGGAGTATGGTAGAACTGGAAGTGATTCCAGAACCGCAAACGATTACTGAAGATTTGATAAGAAACCTAAAGATTCAATCTGATTTGACATTCCATTGGCCACTCCGCAGATAAGGTGGATAACTTTAGGCACCCGAGAGGTACTCCGGTAGCCTCAAGGACGGTGACAGGGAAGTTCTTGTTTACCCACACTTGCCATTGTTGTTGTTCCAGGCTGCGAGACCCGGCAGGAGGATGAGTATAGCGTCGTTCTAAACTTGATTTAGAAGTGCACGTCTATATGACTCTGCCAGAGGGTTGTCGTAGTCAGTGGGAGCAGCGGAAGCATTGGTGGACATCAGGCTTATGTCTATTTATAGACTAAAGCAGATGTAGCGGAGATAGATCATCTATTTCTGATGTGACAGTCATAGGTTTGACGTCATCAGAATAGGGGATGGATCTATTGAGAAGGTAGTAGGAAGTGATATTCCTATACTACGATCGGTTATATTTTGGTCGTCACACAGTGGTTTCTCCACAAAGGACTTGGACATTATATCAGACATACTGGTTACTAGATCTATGGTTTTAGATCTAGATTTGGGTGGTTTCCCAATCAGGGTACTTTGACAGCATTCTAAGAATATTTAGAATGGACGACTCCTGGCACGGTAGTGTACCTGCAGGTGATGGAGTCACCCTCTCTAAAGGTGTCTTATAGACTAAAGTAGAGAGGGATGCACATGATTGGCAGATCACTTGCTTAGGCAATTAAGTCAATCATGAGAGGTCAAGTACCACACCAGATGTTGTTCTTGCACTAGATGCAATAAGTTGACATTGATCCAATCCTGGAGAAACAGTCGGAAGCAGTTTTAGAACATAAGTGGATGTTCTAGGGATATGATAACGACAACCTCATTTGGGAGACAATTATCATTCCAGGCTTCCAAGGTGACATGGACGACAATGAGGTTGTCAGAGTTATATTTTTCCTTCTGACGAGGGGCAGTATTTTGGACAGGTGGTCCAAGGCAATACTGAGGGTGGCATGGCGCAGGAAACTGATTAAGTTCAGTTGACGATACAGTCTAAGAAGTTTGGATTTGGAGTTCATTTATGAGCTAGGTCCCATCAGACATCCAGACATTCTAAGACAGGTATTGCTCATTTCGGGAGATGGTTTTCTCCGCGAACTTGAGATATAGAGAGACATAGAAAGAAACATCAAGACGGATCCACTCACTGAGGCTATTCCTCGAACGCAATAGTTTCGCAAACGAGTTTTGTGAGACTGACAAGTAGAGGAGTTGGGTGTTCGGTATCACACGGGCTGTGAGTATGCGACATCGCAATAATTAGCCTTGAGTGCAAGTGGGAGATTGTTGGAGATAGTGCCCTCAGAGTCAATTATTGGATCACAGGCACGTGATTGCAATGATTGAGGGAGGACCTATCCCGGTAGGACAGTCTTACTCGAGATGATAGTATGCTATCTGGTTTACCTTTATCATCGTGTACTGCTTTAGGTGACCTGACATGTCGCTATTGCACGTTGATAGAGCCCATAGGATTCTTGCTTGACTGCCAGCAGTATGAGGGCGATCATATAAGTGAGAGCTGGAGTCAATAAGCACATCCTTAAAAGGTCCCTAGTCGTGGGAGTTTCAAGACAGGGCATCGATTCTCCAGAGTAGACTAGTGTATACAGTCGAGACCCCGACGAGGGGCGGTGGCCGGTCTCACAAGCCACTGGTGTCAGTTGGTTCACCTAAGATGTATACAGGTGCTCATTGGGTTATGAGTACACCGGACAGGACTCGCCGGGAACATGCTAGTTGGTCTTATACCTGACGTCAGATAGCAGTTCCCTGGTGACATGTGTACAGGTTAGTTCATCGACCTGGGGATCGTCATTTGTCTCGTGTGAGTTCCCACTGTACTTTGATTACTACCCTACCACGGCTCAAAGGAGTCGTGCAAACAGGTTTTAGTTGGGTAAAGTCCCGAGCCACATGGAGGCAGTGAGCGGATCTTCGGGGGTTCGTCTCTCCCGGTATTGGGGGTGAGGTCGCGCTGTGTCTAGGAGAGCCATTACACGAAGACCTTGGCCAAGGCAGGAGATTTACTGGTAGGTATTCCAGTAGTATCTCAGGGTGTTCTGGGCTACACTCCGACACGACTTGTACCGCTTTTGAGGGTCTGACTTTTACCAACCCCCTAGGCCCGACATGCGATGCTCATAGACGAACGGACCGGACTGTACGGATATTATCACTGACAGGCTCAGTAGGGTGTCAGGATGAGTTTGCTCATCGACGTCCCTTTTAGTCAATAGCTGGTGGCCCGTCACGTATTGGCTTATACCTCTGACGTGCTAGTGGTTAAATCCACCGCCATAGTATTGACGAGTTTTTAGAGTCCACCACACTTTCAGTTACTCAAGCTTTCGGGCGAAACGCTGTAGAGGCCGTATGGAGATATGGCAGGGTTCGATCAGATACGTGTGGTATTGCACGGATCGTGATCGGACGGTTTTTACTAGCCGGCTTTGGCTTAAGCCGGATCCTAGTATTTGATAGTGTAGTTTTGTCTCATTGTATTTGTATCCGGACGGAATACAGATGCGGGTGTGTATGCACAGTATCGGGGCTTTCCTGTAATTTATTACGGGACCAGTTTTCTGGAGTTGCCAGTTTGCATTCCGTTCCGGCCGGTTTTCCTTTGTTCTTTCCCGGCCGGACTTTTCCGATGGAGGGGGTTATTTGCAAGTTTGCAAATAACACATTGTGGAGGTTTTTCTTGCAAATGTATTTATTATGAAAGCATCTTTTGATACCATTCTTATCCATCATTATCACTTGCTTTTTGTTGATTAGAAGTGATTAGAGTTTGATGTGAGATGGTTATGATGATGTTTTGGATGTAGTCACCTCTTGTGCTCCTACCATCACCTCCCTTCATGAATCATATTCTTTCCTCCACCATTTCTAAGATATAAGTTTTTTCATGGTTGAGAGAGAATAAGATGAGAGCTTCATTTTGAGAGTGTAGCATTTTGATCTCTTTTCATGTTAAGAAAAATGCAAGCACCATTTTTCTTATCTTGTTTCCTCCATCATCTTCAAATGGCAACGAACCCAAATGAGACATAGCCTCTACACTACACTTCCTACAGCAAATCTTGGACGCGTCGACTCGCCAGCTTCGCGCCCGAGTTGCCTTGGTATTGAGGTGGGAGCCCATAAAAGATGCAGGCGATGTGGTGCCCTTCCGGCGAAGAGGCGACAACGAGGAGATGAAGGACGAAGCGTTCGCGGGAGATCGGAGAGGAGACGAAGACCGAAGGACTCGGATCATTCGGTATATCTCTTCCCCTTCTTGTACTTTGCTAGATCTAGTTTAATGGCCCGATCCGGGGTTTAGTGCACGGTGGTGCCGGTTTGCTAAGTCCGCAAAATTAAAGTTTATCACCGCTTCCACATTCCGGCGTCGGATTGACGGTCGGGGTGCCGCCGTGCACTTACAACTGCACCCAACTACTACCTATTTGCACGACTCCTTTGAGTCATGGTAGGGTAGTAATCTAAGTACAGTGGGAAAATACTCGAGGCGAAGTGACAGTGTCAAGTCAGCGGACTAAGCTGTACTCATGTCACCTGGGAACTGATAACTGACGATAGGTATAGTACCAACCAACAGTTCCCGTCGAGTCCTGTCCAGTGTACTCGTAACCTAACGAGCACCCGCATACTATCTCAAGTACGACGTACTGACGGCTGTGGGACAGACCGTCTCCCCTGCTGGGATGAGAAGCGCATACACTAGTCTACTCCGGAGTATCGATGCTCTGTCTCGATAGTCCTATGACTAGGGACCTGCATAAGGATGTGCTTGTGGATTACCCAGCCCCCACGAGTGTGACTGCCATCACAATGCTGGTAATCAAGCGAAGATCCTAAGGGCTCCACTAATGTGTATAGGTGATATACTAAAATAAACACATGTACACATTAAAGCAGAAACAAACCATGTAGCATACTACTATTTTGAGCAAGATTGTCTATACAAGGTGAATATACCAAGTTTCCATTAAGTAATATACAAACTAGTATGATACAGCAATGGCCTCTAGGGCATATACACTAACATGGTTCATAGGAGCTGTGGCATGTTCTGGGTACTTTTTGAACTCCGCTCAAGTGCTGAGCTTGTTGGGAAATTTTGGGTGTTTGTATATTCGATCAAAAAGTTTAACATCGCCTAGCTATCTGTGATTGTGATACAATATTTGGAATCCACATAATTAGTTATGAGATAATTAGTTTGAATTTTATAAATCTAGCAGTTTAGTCTCATTTGATCGGTTGCCAAGGAATTTTGATGTGGATCAAAAGTCCGTCGCAATTACATAGTGTACGCGGATACTCGCCGGGTAACCTTACTAGATAGCCACGCCCCATAGCCCCGACCAAGTGACTGTAGGAGAACCCTGTCACCAAAAGCATCCGCTCGGGTGCTCACGGCCGCTGTGTTCCACCTTAGTGCACTTCGTCAACGGCATCGGGGGTGCGGCCGTCTACTAAAGTTTCCGACGAGCATTCGATCAGGTTATCGGGAATCTTGTTAAATTACCCGACCAGTGGAAAGTGTTTTCAATATCGAGACTAAAATGCGGGGTTTATAATTGTTAGGCATGTGATGTCTAAGGAATTCATTTGGTAAGGCATGAAATCCAAATTATGTGATACATTGGGTTTATGATGTCTAATATAGTTGCGGATTCCAACTGTTGTATTTTTATACTTTCTTTTCTGCGACCGTAAGCGTAGTATGTGGTGTATCGCCGGCTTCGTTGCTATACATCAACGACAATCGGGATACGCATACTTGCTTATGTTGATGATATGGGATATTATGTATTGCTGTGATATGTTATATTGGATCGTCGTGTTCTGAATAGTCGGGGGTTTTATGTGAGATGAGAGTTTTTCATTTTCATTCATGTAAAAGCTTGTATGTAATATTCTTTTATTGGGGCACTTCCGGGTTGAGGATGATGTCACCATTGATGTATATTATTTACTTTTCTTCATTAGGATAGACCCGAGGAGGAGAGCACAAGTAACCGGGTTCTAGGGTCCAGTGGGAGACCATCTCGAGGAGTCGAGACCGGGTCTCCTAACTCTAGAATTGGTAGGGTTGCTTGCCGCTCTCGTAGAGGTCTAGGGATGTGGGTTTGGCTATTCATCACGACCGTGGAATATGTATTTTATACGGGCTTAATTTAAAACACGGAATTCCTAGTATATCCAATATTTCATATGTGTTCTTCTGCTGCTGATATTCTGTGATGTGATCACTTAATATGTTTTGAGACGAATGCCTATATTATATATATGATATATAATAACTATATGATGCTTTCGTTTCTTATGTGATGCTTAGGAAGCATAACTGATGGGATTTCATTAATGAGATTAATGAAAGAAAAAGAAACCTAAAGATGTTGTAGAAACTTGTTTAAAAACTGGTATCTCTAGTTCTTGCTTTGCATAGTGGTATTCCTTGTAGAATATCCAGCACCTTATTCGATAAGGAAAGAGCCGAGATTCCTTCACTAGGAGTAACCTCTTTAGCGAAACTAGCAGATGCTATAACACACTCGGTTTGTCTTTTGATTGCTTCTATGGTTTTTGCTTTGCATAATGGTATTTGTAAAATATCCTGCACCTTATTCGATAAGGAAAGAGCCGAGATCCCTTCACCGGGAGTGGCCTCTTTAGCAGAACTAGTAAAAGCCTAAAAAACACTTCTTTTCAAAATCACTCGATTTTACAACGATATCAAGTTCACTACACAAAAGGTTTTCATAAAAACCTGTCGTAGCTCTCCATCATTTCAGATAAGTAGTATTTAGTATTCATGCTACGATAGTTTGGCCTCCGTCAAGGTATAGTGTGCGGTAGCTGATTAGTGCTTATCTGCTAGCATATGATGCGATTGGATTAGGGTATTCGTACGGCGCTGTTTGGCCTTCGTCAAGGGTCGTGCGGGTGGGTCTAATTCAATCAGGAAATGACGGGTTGAACTTGACTAGCGGACTATGGGTAGTTTGGCTTTCGTCAAGGTCATAGGACGTTAGGGGTAAAATATTATCGGGAATTTCAAGTGCTGAAATTTGCAATGAGATTGCATACTTTCTATGAGATAGTTGGATCCCGATACCCACTGCGAGTAAGAGTTACTTTTGGGAGAGTTTTACACATTACAATTAGCCGATCAAGTAGGTGTCTAGAAAGGTGTTAACGGGGTTACGTCCCTGGGAAAACGAGATTTATTTTAATTAGGTCCGTGTGAAAGCACGGGGAACCTCCCTTAAAGTACCGACACTGACCTGGCCGAAAGATTGGTGAACTTGTAGGGTGTAATTAATCCCGGCTAGTCTTACCTTTTAGGGTTTGAAGGAAGATTTGATAAAAACAGTGGGAGCTATCCTGATTAGATAAAATATTAACCAATCTGATCTTGCTAAAGCGCACGCAGAGTGTTTTCTTCTCTCTCTCTCCTGGTAGCGACCATGTCACGCCTTAATCAAGATAATAATATGGATGCTTTGACCGAACCTGCTTATTATACTGTGCTAGGGAACGTTGGTTCCGCTCCAACTTATAATTGTTATAAATCTGAGCAAGAAATAGGGGAATATCCGGATTCCCATGCCACCCAATCGAAGAAAGTGCATGTTGATGCATCTTCTTCGGGTGTGTTCTTTACCGAGAGCTGTTTTTCAGTATCCTCTACGTCCTGGGTATGTGACACCGGATCAGGATCCCGCATATGTAATATGTTACATGGGCTACAGATAGGTGGAGAACTGGAAATGGGTGATATCTCTCTAAGTGTAGAGAAAAGTGCAATTGTTGCAGCCAAATCAGTTGGCAAATATCACCTTGTATTAATACATTGATTCTGAACGAATGTTATTACATACCGAACCTGATATACGACATTACATCGGTTTCTTTAATGAGTTAAAAAAGGATATAATTCTGTATTGGAGGATAATATTGTGAACATTTTCCTGAATCAAGAGTTGATTGGATCAGGCACGTTATATAATAGCATATACGTTCTAAATCAAACCACGGTTCAAACTATATAGAACACAAACAAGAGGAATAGTTCAGAAATGAACGAATCCTTCTTGTGGCATTGTAGACTAGGTCATATCAATGCGACACGACCAGCTAAGTTACATAAAGATGAATATAAGAATCTGTTCGAATTTTAATCTTATTATAATTGCCAGTCTTGTCTCAAAGGTAAAATGACCAATACTCTGTTTACTCGAAACAGAGAAAGAGTTACTGAACTCTTGGGACAGATACATGATGATGTATATGGTCCTATGTCTACAAATGCCAGGCTTGGTTCTTCATACTTCATTATATTCACTGATCATCTCTCAAGATTCAAACATATGTTCCTGTTGAAATACAAGTCTGAACTTTTGAGAAATTCAAGGAATATAAGCTTGAAGTTGAGAACCAGACGGGTAGAAGTATTACAGTCCTACGATGTGATTGAGGAAGCGAATACTTGCGCATAGAATTCCTGGAGTTTCTAAAAGGAGAATGTGATTCTCTCTCAGCTTACTCCTTCGAATACACCACAGCACAACGGTGTATCGAGACGGAGGTATCGCACCCTATGAGATATGGTGCGCTCTATGATGAGTATTACTGAGTTACCTGTTTCCTTTTGGAGTTATGCACTTGAGAAGATGCATACCTATTGAATGGGGTGTTCCCTCATAAAATACAAGAAATGGGGCATCACGTGCCCACACGTGATCGGGGGTCACGTGCCGACACGTGATAGTTTCCTGAGGACTGAAATAATAAGAATTAAATTCTGATCAAAAGGGGTCACGTGCCCACACGTGATAGGCCTTTAAACCCACTAAAAGGAATTAAAAGGTATAATACAACAGCAAGAAAAAATCCCAATGGGGCATCACATGCCCACACGTGACCAGGGGTTACGTGCTGACACGTGATGAGTTCTCGGGTTCTTTAAAATAATAGAATTAAATTCTGGTTAAATGCTTAATCAGTGGGTCACGTGCCACCACGTGATAGGGTCTTAAAACTCTCTGAATTAGTGGAAAGAAAACCCTAAATGGGGCATCACGTGCCCACACGTGACAGGGGGTCACATGCCAACACGTGATGGGTTCCTAAGATCTCTGAACTGATAAAATTAAATTCTAATTAAATGGTCAATCAGTGGGGTCACGTGCCTACACGTGATAGGCTCTTAAACCTTCTGAACTAATAGAATTAAATTCTAATTAAGGGAAATCAAAAACACTAATATTTCTCTAGATCTTTCTAAGCAAAAAGATCGCGCTCTGTAAAGTGGAGCACCGTTCGATTAAAAATCCAATGGTGATTAAAAAATCACCAATTTATAGAAAGATTCTATACAAGGAGATATTTCCTTAAAATTTGCCAGGAACAACAGATAAAATATCTTTTGGATTAAAAATCCAATGGTGAATAAAATTCATCGAGTTATCTAAAAGTTCATGTTGGTTACAAAATCAATCAAAATCTTTCAATGAAAGATTGACTAAACAAACCGATCCTTTTCTTTCTCCTATAAATAGGAGCCAAAGGTAGAAGAAAAAAAAAGAAAAGGAAAAGAGAGAGAGAGAGATATACAACAACAGAGAGAATACAAAAAAGAGAATTTAATTCTCCAGAGAGAAAAAAAGATCTCTTCAGAAAAGAAATAAACCCTAGGTAAGAGAGGGAATGAGATCATTCTATAAGCTCCCACAAAACAAAAAGAGAATTTAATTCTCAAACTAAGAGTTTAACTCTTCTGAATAAGAACTTAGTTCTTTCTTTGGTTGAAGATCTGCAGAAGCAGATCTCCCCATAAGTTGAGAATTTAATTCTCATCGGAGGGATTCTGCCATGCAGATCTAAAGCCTAAGGGAGGACTTAAGTTTAGAGAATTTTATTCTCGCACAAAGCACATAGGAATTTAATTCCTCCAACAAAGATAGGGTTTAACCCTTAATATAAGAACTTAGTTCTTCCTATGGTTGAAAATCTGCAGAAGCAGATCTCCCCATAAGTTGAGAATTTAATTCTCATTGGGGAGATTCTGCCATGCAGACCCAAAACTTAGAGGGAGAATTAGGTTTAAAGAATTTAATACTTCCAAATACATAGGAATTTAATTCCTCTAAATAAAATCAAGGTTTAACCCTATAAAAGAATTTAATTCTTAAACAAGAGACTTAGACTTTTCATGCACGTAAAAAGATCAAGTACCCAACGTGATCTCGTGGCAACACGTGACCCCCCCTCAATGGTCAAAAAAGAATGAATGAGATCAGGTCACGTGCTCCCACGTGACCCTTGAACAAACTTCTCAAAATAAAGGCAGAACAGACTTTAGGCACCCTCACATGCCCCCACGTGACCCCTAACAAACACTTTAATATCCAAATTATGGATACCCATCACATGCCCACACGTGATGGCCATAAAGGCCAAGTGTTTAACACTTGCATATTCTGAGAATAGAATAAAGGAAGTTTGGGCCCAACACTCAAGCGCCTCATGTGACCCCACGTGAGCGCTTCTTTTTTAGTGTTTAACACTATTTTGTGCGCTGCATCCTTAGTGTTTAACACTATTTTAAGCGCATCACGTAGGAGCACGTGATAGCTGAATGTACTCTAGTGTTTAACACTATATCCAAGCCAATCTTAGCTTGAACTAGCCAAGTTTTCCAGTGGAAGATCTCCTGAAACCGAACTCCAACCATACTCTTGACATTCAAAATAATTCCCAGAGCCCTTTCAATCAACTTTGGTTCGACGGTACATCTCTTCACACCTCTGATACATGTCGTTGTAATTCTTCAACGTCTTTAGAGAGGTGGTGGGTCCCGCTGACCAATAACTATCTAGTGCATTTCCAAACCCATGTTTGCATCTGAACTTGGACCGTAATGTCCTTAAACTAACTATGGACCGTAATGTCCTTAAGCTAAACAATAGAGCCCATATACTCTTTTGTTGGATTTAAATGATCCTGTTAAGTAGATCTTAGTCTAAAATTAGACTAACGTATCCTTAACAAACATTTAAGTTGATTCTAATCTCAAACGAGATTAACGATCCTTAAATCAATCCAATTACAGATCTCCCAACCAAAATTGGTTCAAGGGTACATCTCTTCACCCCTCTGATATTTGTCGTTGTAATCCTTCAACGTCTTCAGAGAGGTGACGGGTCCCGACAACTAAACACTTTACGGACTGTGGGGTCCTTAAACCCATGGACTATGATGTCCTTAATCTCGGACTGTGGGGTCCATAAGCCCATGGACTATGATGTCCTTAACCTCGGAATGTGGGGTCCTTTAAGCCCATGGACTATTATGTCCTTAACATTGGACCGTAATGTCCTTAAACTAACAATTGACCGCGATGTCCCTAAACTAAACAATAGAGCCCAAATGCTCTCTTGTCGGATATAAATGATCCCGTTAAGTTGATCTTAGTCTAAAATTAGACTAACGTGTTCTTAACAAACGTTTAAGTTGATCTTAGTTTCAAATAAGACTAACGTATCCTTAAACCCAACCCCAAATCCAAATCTAAGAAGATACGGATTTGGACTAATCCACGCCCTACGGGCGACAACATAAGTTAGTCTCCGTATACAATCCACGGGAAACCAAAAACAAAACAAACACACACGACACGAAGTGACCATCTGGAGAAGGAGAAAGTGGTTACCGCGATGCGGTAGCGTAATTAACTGCAGAGGCTTGCGTCTGCAGGGAAGAGCGTCCCTACAATAAAAAACCCTTCAACGAGGGGAAATCTGACGAAGTCTGCTACAACGGCCGCATCCGTCTAAACCTTCGATATATGGTGTCATAAATCAATTTGGCAACTTCGGAGAGGTGGAAGGATAGCACCAAATAGCATCTGCCCTCGAAATTCAGGCCCGGACGTCCCAACGTCCCGGTCGCGTCCTTCGGCGAAGAATATGGGGTTCCATTCAAATCGGTGCCTACCACTCCATATGAGATATGGAATGGGAAGAGACCGTGTATTAAATGAGTTAAGATATGGGGTTGTCCGGCCTATATTGAAAAGCAAAATCCGGACAAGCTCGAGGCAAGGTCAGTTCTATGTAAGTTTGTTGGATATCCCAAACATTTGCGAAGGTATATCTTCTACGTAACTGAGGAGCAAAAGGTGTTTTGTTTCTCAACATGCCATCTCTTTAGAAAAGGAATTTCTTGTGAAGAAATTAGTGGACATGAGGTAGAACTGGAAGGAGTTCCAGCTAAACAAACTAACAGCTGATGATTTGGTGAAACCAAAGGATTCAATAGTCTCCAAAGAACCTCAGCCTCTCCACGAATCTGGTAGGGTTCCTCATCCACTTGAGATATACTATGGTCTTCTCGGTGACAGTGGGAGCGAGGATTGCATTATGAGATGATGGCCCAACCAGGTTCAGGCAGGCCATCACGAGTAGGGACTCTGTGAAATGGCCGGATGCTATGCGATCAAAGATCGAATTCATGTACACCAACAAAGTATGACTTTGCATGTTGCACTTGAATGGGAAAAACTCATTGGGAGCAAATGGATCTTGAGAAGATTATTGGTGTAAATGGAAAAGTTGAGACTTTCAAAGCTATGCTTAAGTCCATCAGGATCAATGCAAGCATCGCAGAGTTGGAATATCTATTTTGATGTGGTAGTCAAAGAGTTTGACTTCATCAAAAAGATAGATGAACCTTATATATACAAGAAGGTTGTAGAAAGTAAGATTGTTTTACACGTATTGTACGTAGATGACATACTCTTAATAGGAAATGGTTTCCTATGCTATACTCGGTCAAGCTTCTCTTATCACGTAGATTCTCCATGGAAGATCTGGATGATACCTATTACATCTTGTGGATTATGATCTATGTTGATAGATCTAAGTGGATGTTGGGAGTGTCCCAAATCCAGGTACATTAACACCATACTAAAGGGTTTAGTATGGAGGATTCTAAGTGTGGTGGTTCTTCCACTTACTCAGGAATCACTCTCTCCAAAAGGATATCTTCCAGGACTGATTTGGAGAGAGCTCGCATGCAAGGGATACCCTATGCTTCGGCAGTAGGCTCTATCATGTATGCGATGTTAGGTGCCAGACCAGATGTAGATGACTCACTAGGTGTAGTGATTAGAAATCAATCGGATCTTGGGAGAATCACCGGACAGCTGTGGAGGAAATTCTTAAGTACTTGAGAAGCACTACATGAATGTTCTTGGTTCGAGCTTCCAGAGTGATAAGGTCGAATGAGAGTCAGTCGCAGGCATTGTCTTTACCCTCAGTAGAGGGACGGTATGTTGGAAGAGTTCCAAGCTAGATACCGTGACAAACTAGACGATAAAGGCTGAATACATTGCTACCATTGATGCTGCCAAAGTGGCTGTCTGGGCATTTCTTGTTCATTAGATGAACAAGGTTCCTACCATTGAGCGTCCAATAACTGTTATTGTGGCAACAATGGAGTTGTGGCTTTGGCCTAGGAACGTTGGTCCCATCAGTACTCCAGACATATTCTGAGGCTAGTATCACCTGATCAGAGAGATGGTTGATCTCCAAGGAATCGAGGTCAGGAGAGTAGATCTGAAGGATAACACAGCGGATTCACTCATAAAGGCCTTACCCCTAGAGAGACTTCTATGGGATGGTTGAGTATGGGATACTATAACCACTACTAAATTGTTGGGTATTGGATACTACAACAGATGGCCTTAGTGCAAGTGGAAGATTGTTAGTTATATGTATGCCCTAGAGGCCATTACTGTACATGCGATGTATATTGTAGTAGATGCTTGGACATATATAGGGAGGACTTTCTTGCTCGACATGATAGTATGCTATCTGGTTGCTCTTTATCTTAACATGTACACTTATTGTCTCTCTATTACATGTTGATAAAGCCCTCAGGATGCGTACTTGACTACCAGGATTATGATGCAGATTATACTAGTGGGGCAGAGGTAGTCGGTAAGTACATCCTTAGATTGTTCCTAGTCGTGGGAGTATCGAGACAGGGCATCGATACTCCAGAGTAGACTAGCGTATACGCTTCTCGACCCATATGATAGGCTATGGATGTGTTGGATATAGTGCCCTCAAAGTCAATTATTGGATCGCAGGCACGTGATTGCAATGATTGAGGGAGGACCTATGTCGGTAGGACAATCTCACTCGAGATGATAGTATGCTATCGGTTTATCTTTATCATCGTGTACATGCTTTAGGTGGCATTACAGATCACTATTACACATTGATAGAGCCCTTAGGATTCTTACTTAACTACCAGCAGTATGATGGCGATCATATACGTGAGAGTTGGGTATTCTATAAGCACATCCTTAAAGTGGTCCCTAGTCGTGGGAGTTTCAAGACTGGGCTTCGACACTCCATTAGTAGACTAGTGTATACAGTCGAGACCCCGACGAGGGGCGGTGGCCGGTCTCACAAGCCATTGGTGTCAGTTGGATCACCTAAGATGTATACATGTGCTCATTGGGTTATGAGTACACCGGACAGGACTCGTCGGGAATATGCTAGTTGGTATTATACCTGACGTCAGATAGCAGTTCCCTGGTGACATGTGTACAGGTTAGTTAATCGACCTGAGATCGTCATTTGTCTCGTGTGAGTTCCCACTGTGCTTTGATTACTACCCTACCACGGCTCAAAGGATTCGTGCAAACAGGTTTTAGTTAGGTACAGTCCCGATCCACATGGAGGCAGTGAGCGGATCGGCAGGGGTTTCGTCTCTCCCGGTATTGGGGGTGAGATCGCGCTGTGTCTAGGAGAGCCATTACACGAAGTCCTTGGCCAAGGCAAGAGATTTACTAGTAGGTATTCCAGTAGTATCTCAGGGTGTTCTGGGCTACACTCCGACACGACTTATACCGCTTTTGGGGGTCTGACTTTTACCAACCCCCTAGGCCCGACATGCAATACTCATAGACGAACGGACCGGATTGTACGGATATTGTCACTGACAGGCTCAGTAGGGTGTCAGGATGAGTTCGTTCATCGACCTCCCTTTTGGTCAATGTCTGGTAGCCCGTTACGTACAGCTAGTACCACTGACGTGCTAGTGGTTAAATCCACAGCCAGTATATTGACGAGTCTTTAGAGTCCCCCACAGACAGTTTCTTAAGTTTCGGCGAAACGTTGTAGAGGCTGTATGGTATTATGGCAGGGTTCGATCATATACGTGCAGTCGTGCACGGATCATGATCGGACGGATCATACTAGTGGGCTTTGGTTTAAGCCGGATCCTAGTATTAGATTTGTTGGACTACTTTCGTCTCATCGCATTTGCATTCAGTCGGAATGCGGATGCTGGTATGTATATACAGGTGAGGGGTACTCTTGTGCTCCGTCACGAGTTTACTTTAGTAGTCGCCATTCTATTTGTTGTTGTAAACATTTGGATTTATGTTTACAAGTGGAAATTGTGAGCTCAAGCCATGATGGAGTGCATTAAATGTGGCATGTGCAAGGGTAGTGACTCATGGTCTTATTTTTTGTGCATGCCATCATTTCTTGATTGTTTAGGGTGTTGAATTGATGTGAGGAGAGAGAAGGGGCAGCAACTTACTCTTGGGTTGGCTCTTGGATTTTCATTTTCTAGTGCTCTCACAATAATTCAACATAATAACAAAAGCACTTCTTCTATTTTCTTCTCTTGAGCTCACAAGTTCCTTATCCATGGCTTCTTCTTCTACCTCCACTCTACCCATCTCATGTGTTAAGAATCCTAGAGTGTTAAGAGACAAAGTTATCACACACATTCTCTACTTCACCTTGGACACGTCGGCTAGCAAACTTCGTATCCGAGTTGCTTCGGTTCGAAGCGGGAGCCCGTAAAAAGACTCATAGATGTGGTGCCCTTTCCGATGAGGAGATTGGAGATCGAGCGAGATCGGAGATGCCGCAAGGAACTAAAGGTGGTGGCTAAAGACCGAAGGACACGGATCGATCAGTATAGCCTTTCTAACCTTCTTGTAGATTGCTAGTTTAATGTTAATGGTTCGATCCGGGTAAAAGTATACGTTAGCGCCAGTTTCAAGTTCGTAAAAAGTTTTTTGTTTCCGCATTTTGGCCTCGAATCGACGGCCGGGGCGCTACCGTAGACTTACATGGTATCAGAGCCACGCCATTAACCTTAGTTAGCTTGTTTTAAACAATGTTAATCTATCGAAAACGAAACTAAACCCAAACACTGCCACTGCTGTCCAAGTCTCTGTCGTTTTTAAAAGTGTTCAGAAAAATTTTCAAACATGTGCAGAAGACCACTCCTGAGACCACAAGTCCACAGCCCAAAAACGAGCCCCACCCCTCGGAGAAAAACTGGCCACCCACCTTATAATTCCGCCCAGGCCGGCCATTAAGGGGAATCTGGGTTTGGTTTTTGGGCTGTACTCTGGTCTCTGGGATTTTGGTGCAGTGGTATTGTTTGTTCGGCCCAATTTGGATATGATTTTATCAGTTTTTCTGGGCTATTCGGGGGGTTATTTTGGATTCGATATTTTATAATATTGTTTAAAGTTTACAGTGCATTTCATTATATCTGTGACCGTGAATGTCATTTGATCGGTAAATCTTGTCTAATCGCTATAGCCCCTTTAGACGGATTTGCGAACGTGACATTCACGTTGATGTTCTGTGTTGTGCGGTGATGTTGCGGATTTTTCGTGGTGGATAGCCTGGATGCAATGGTAGTACAGTTTGGTATTATTTGTACATTTGATATTGCGGGACAAGTGTCCGACATGTGGACTGCCGTCACTGCCTGTTTGTATATTATTCTTTTGGGGCACGACCGGGTTGAGGTCGATGTACCCGTTGTATATATTTTATTTTCTGTACTAGGATTACCCCGCGGTGGGGTGCACGGATAGCCGGGTTCTAGAGGGAAACGGGCCCGCATCTCATGGCTTTGAGATGGAGGGGGCTTCACTCTAGAATTGGCGGGCTATTCTCCGCACTCGTAGGGGGTATAGGTTGACCCAAGGAGGGGTGCTCAAGTTACCGGATTCCGTGAAGTGCTGGGTGGTCCATTCACTTTGTTGAAGGGTGCTGCCTTGCTTCAGGTTTTGGCGGGTAACTTGCCGCGCCCGTAGGGGTCTAGAATTTCATTGCACATGCTATCCACACGACCAGAGGAACGTCGGGTTTCAGTTGTGGCTCAAAGGAAACCCGGGGAACCCAGATTATCTGTATTGTTCTGTGATGCTTATTACATTTCTTTGATGTTGCATTTATCACGCCGTGAGCGATTATTATATATTGATATATATACTAGTAGATGTTGTATATGTTTTACATCCACGCTAGTCCAGTCCCCGCTCTGTCGTTTGTTAAGTAACCTAACGGTTGATGACGGGACCCAGTGGCGAATGAAGATGGCATATACGTACATCATATTTTCGTTCTTTATTGGTGTGATCAATTGATGGGACTGCATTGATTCGGATCAATGCAAGCTAAACAAAACTGTTTGATGTTGTTGGAACATTCAAAAAGCTGTTATTACAAGGACGTTCTCTTTTGTTTTGCACAGTGGTATCCGGTTATGAATATCCAGCACCTCAGTCGACGAGGCAAGTGCCGAGATCCCTTCATCGGGAGTGACCCTTTGGGCAGAAGTTTGCGTCAGGGTAATAATTTCACTATAGTCCATTACTTTTTGCTTTGCATCGCGGTATTCAGTTGGAATATCCTGCACCTCATTCTATGGGGAAAGAGCCGAGATCCCTTCACCGGGAGTGACCTCTTTAGCAAAGGTTTTCTCCACTATATTTATAAAAAGCTATCCGGTTCCTTCAACGATATCAAGTTCATTACGTTAAAGGTTTTTCGCCAAAAACCATTCGTAGCCCTCCGTCATTTCAGACGGGTAGCACTTAGTATTCATGCTATGTTTTTTGGCCAAAGTCAAGGCATAGTGTATGGTAGCTATTTGTTACCTTTCTATTGCATAGATAGATGCATTAGTTTTGGACAGTCGTACCACTTTGTTGGCCAAAGTCAAAGATGTATGCGGGTGGGTCTAAATCAATCAGGACAATGACGGGTAGAACATGACTTGCGGGTTATGATTTGTTGGCCAAAGTCAAGGTCATAAACCGCTTGGGGTAAAAATCACATCGGGAGTTTCTAAAGAAACTGAAACTTGCCAGATATGCGCATACCTTCTGGAGTGTGATAACGTGAGTGGATTCCATCGCGTTATCATGCGATGATAGTTGGATCTCGATTCCCACTGATGAGTTGGTTTACTCCTCGGGTGATCCCGACTAATTCTTCTTTCAGGTTTGGAGGAGAATTTGAGGATACAGTGGGAGGTTTCCTGATTAGATAAAGTGATAACCATTCTGATCTAGGTTAGAGTGCACGCAGAGTGTTTCTTTTCTCTCTCTCTTTGGCTGCGACCATGGCCCGACCCTAGACTATGACTCAGTGACCAACTTAACCGAACCTTCTTAAAACACTGGCTTTTGGATTTTCAGAGTTGCATACCTCATTGCCACTCCTACTTTTACCCTTTTCTCCAGAACACCCCGTATTACTACGAACATCCATTTCCATTGGATAAAACCATCGTATGGTTATATACGAACTCGAAGGAACTTGTTCCAGATTCGAGGTTGGTTTCCGGTTCTGGAGAAAATGAATAGGACTATTTAGTTGTCTTTTCCTTTTACCTTCTCTCAGGTTGCGAGTGCTCCTTGGATTAGGACGGTACACCTATTACGCTAATTGGTAGTCTTCTTCCAAACCATAGGCAGGCACCGAACGGTGGGGAATGAAGAAAACCAATTAGCCTAATGATGGTGTACAGAAGGTAATAAGTTAAGACAAATAAATGGATTAGAAAGAGGGCAAAGTAAACTGCGACTGCTATTCACGACCAAACCAAGTATTTCATCGCCACTCCTACTTTACCTTTGTATTTCTCCAGAACACCCCGTATCACTACGAAGATCCACAGTTATTGGATATTCCATCGTATGGTTATATACGAACTCGAAGGAACTTGTTCCAGTTTGGGGATGGATTCTGGTTCAGGAGAAATAGAAATAAGGTTTATTCAGTTGTTTTTTATCTTCACCTTATCTCGCGTTGCGAGTGCTCCTAGGATTAGGACAGTACACCTATTACGCTTATTGGATAGTCTTCTTCCAAACCATAGGCTGGTGCCGAATGGTAGGGAAGGAAGAAAACCATTTGGCCTAAAGGTGGTGTACAGAAGGTAATGACTAAAGACATATAAAGGGATTTGGAGAGATGGCAAAGAAATATACGGTTACAGTCATGAATCTGGATAACGGAAGAGCCATTACTAGGAATACCAGGATACCCCTTCGAAACATTTTCATGTTTCAGTCTCACTGCGCGTTGTTAACAGAAAACTGATTTCCCAATTAGTCCTTGCTCCAGGGCATGTATTTACCAGGTTTGATTCTCACGTCTGTATGGTTTTACAGATGATGAGTGGGAGTAAGTTATTGGGAATTAGGTGATCATCCTCATCATATCGGAATTCGTTGTAATTGGTGATATTTGAGGAATTCGCCTGGGTGTTTGCCGGACGACAAATATTTAGTTTTGAATATCCATAGTTATGCACCAATTTCAAACTGATATATCTATACGTTTATTTTTATAAAGTGAGATATAACTTTTTGAAATTATGTCCATGACATCTACTTATATCAGTTGATGGTTAGGTAAGGATCATTCAACAGCGGTGTAATTCTTCATAAGCATAGTACAGTTTTCAACCTACGACGCACATGGTTTGAGTTATTCAACTCAGGGGACTTATACAAAGTATTGTATATTGTCCAGTGTCCATTAGGATAGAGGGGTTGGTCCTCGTACTATACTCTGTTTACTTGTGACTTCTCTATTTTTTAGACAAGTGTTTTGTACAAATGCAAGGTCTAAGTTTTGAGAAGTTATAGGTATAAAAATAAAGTAGAGAACCAGGTGTTGCAAATATCAGGATTCTTCAAGGTGATCGAAGATGTAGATACTTGTATTCGGTATTCAGTTGATAGTAATGGTTTTGAGAAACATGTTTCTCTTTCAGTTTACTCATATCTGGATGCATTCTTAAGATGAGTAATGATGATCGGCCTCCTTCCATTTAGTTGACATGCACTGGAGACAGCTGCATGATTTGAATCTGGTTCCAATTAAATCAGTGCCTCTGTTTCTATATTAGATATAGAATGGATCATATCTTAACGATGTTGAGGTATATGGAGTTGTCCGGCTTATGCTTAAAACCAGACTCTGGATAACTCAAGGCACGTTTCTGTAATGGCTGTTTGTGGGTTGACCCGGGCTATGACGAGGGTTGACTTTCTACAATCTGGAAGATCAATAGTGATATTGTTCTTGACTCGCCACAGTTCTGATAAAAATGGATTTTTTCAGAAAACAGTAGTGGGAGTATGGTAGAACTGGAAGTGATTCCAGAACCACAAACGATTACTGGAAATTTGATAAGAACCTAAAGATTCAATCTAGATTGAAATTTCATTAGCCACTCCGCAGATATGTAGGGTAACCTCAAGCACCCGAGAGGTACTCCGGTATCCTCAAGGACGGTGACGGGGAGGTTCTTGTTTACCCAGACTTGACACTACTGTTGTTCCATACTATGAGACCCGGCAGGAGGATGAATATAGCGTCTTTCTAAACTAACTTTAGAAGTGCATGTGTATATGACTCTGCCAGAGGGTTGTCGTAGTCAGTGGGAGCAGCGGAAGCATAGTGGACAAGTAGCTTATGTCTATTTATGGACTAAAGCAGATATAGCGGAGATAGATCATCTATTTTTGTTGTGACAGTCATAGGTTTGACTTCATCAGAATAGGGGATGGATCTGTTAAGAAGGTAGTAGGGTATGATGTCCTGGTATATGGATGACATACACATAGTAGGAAGTGAAATTCCTATACTACGATCGGTTATATTTTGGTTGTCACATAGTGGTTTCTCCACATAGGGCTTGTATATTATATCAGACATTCTGGTTACTAGGTCTATGGTTTTAGATCTAGATTTGGGAAGTGTCCCAATCTGGGTACTTAGACCGCATTCTAAAAGGTATTTTAGAATGGACGACTCCTGGCATGGTGGTGTACCTGCAGGTGATGGAGTCACCCTCTCTAAAGGTGTCTTACAGATTAAAGAGGAGTGGGATGTGCATGATTGGCATATCACTTGCTTAGGCAATTGAGTCAATCATGAGATGTCAAGTACCACACCAGATGTTGTTTTTGCACTAGCTGCAATAAGTTGATATTAATCCAATCCTAGAGAAACATTCGGAAGCAGTTTTAGAACATAAGTGGATGTTCTAGGGATATGATAACGACATCCACCTTCGGGAGACATTTATCATTCCAGGCTTCCAAGGTGACCTGGATGACAGAGTGACTGTCAGAGTTATAGTTTTCCCTCTGACGAGAGGCAGTAGTTTGGACAGGTGGTCCAAGGGGATACTGAGGGAGGCATTGTTGGAGATAGTGCCCTCAGAGTCAATTATTGGATCACAGGCACGTGATTGCAATGATTGAGGGAGGACCTATCCCGGTAGGACAGTCTTACTCGAGATGATAGTATGCTATCTGGTTTACCTTTATCATCGTGTACTGTTTTAGGTGACCTGACATGTCGCTATTGCACGTTGATAGAGCCCCTAGGATTCTTGCTTGACTGCCAGCAGTATGAGGGCGATCATATAAGTGAGAGCTGGAGTCTATAAGCACATCCTTAAAAGGTCCCTAGTCGTAGGAGTTTCGAGACAGGGCATCGATACTCCAGAGTAGACTAGTGTATACAGTCGAGACCCCGACGAGGGGCGGTGGCCGGTCTCACAAGCCACTGGTGTCAGTTGGTTCACCTAAGATGTATACAGGTGCTCATTGGGTTATGAGTACACCGGACAGGACTCGCCGGGAACATGCTAGTTGGTCTTATACCTGACGTCAGATAGCAGTTCCCAGGTGACATGTGTACAGGTTAGTTCATCGACCTGGGGATCGTCATTTGTCTCGTGTGAGTTCCCACTGTATTTTGATTACTACCCTACCACGGCTCAAAGGAGTCGTGCAAACAGGTTTTAGTTGGGTACAGTCCCGAGCCACATGGAGGCAGTGAGCGGATCTTCGGGGGTTCGTCTCTCCCGGTATTGGGGGTGAGGTCGCGCTGTGTCTAGGAGAGCCATTACACAAAGTCCTTGGCCAAGGCAGGAGATTTACTGGTAGGTATTCCAGTAGTATCTCAGGGTGTTCTGGGCTACACTCCGACACGACTTGTACCGCTTTTGGGGGTCTGATTATTACCAACCCCCTAGGCCCGACATGCGATGCTCATAGACGAACGGACCGGACTGTACGGATATTGTCACTGACAGGCTCAGTAGGGCGTCAGGATGAGTTCGCTCATCGACGTCCCTTTTGGTCAATAGCTGGTGGCCCGTTACGTATTGGCTTATACCTCTGGCGTGCTGGTGGTTAAATCCACAGCCATAGTATTGACGAGTCTTTAGAGTCCACCACACTTTCAGTTACTCAAGCTTTCGGGCGAAACGCTGTAGAGGCCGTATGGAGATATGGCAGGGTTCGATCAGATACGTGCGGTATTGCACGGATCGTGATCGGACGGTTTTTACTAGCCGGCTTTGGCTTAAGCCGGATCTTAGTATTTGATTGTGTAGTTTTGTCTCTTTGCATTTGTATTTCGGTTGGAATACAAATGCGGGTGTGTATGCACAGTATCGGGGTTTTCCTGTAATTTATTATGGGACCAGTTTTCTGGGGTTGCCAGTTTGCATTCCGTTCCGGCCGATTTTTCATTGTTCTTTCCCGGCCGGACTTTTCCGTTGGAGGGGGTTATTTGCAAGTTTGCAAATAACATTTGTGGGGGGGTTTCTTGCATATGTATTCATCTTTCATCCATGATGGTGCATTAATTGAGATTTGATAGGATATGGTTTGTGAATGGATTGAGTTGGAAATTGGTGTGACTAATTTTCCATTCATTCATTCCCTTTCTCCTCTTTATTTATTCCTTTTTCCCACTTGGAGATTGATGGGCCGGCCACTGTTGTGAGGATGAGTGGAGTGAGGGGCCGGCCATATCATGTGAGGAGAGAGAGAGAGTTTTAATTGGGTGATAATTTTCCTTCTTGATTTATTTTGTGGACCCCCCCATTGTGTTTTTGGCAGTGAAGGAATTTTTCCTTTTCTCCTTGGGATTAATTAATGCACACTTCTTACTTGATTTCCAGTGAGCAAAATATGAGTGGTGGCTTCATTGTTCTTCCAGGGAGATCAATTTTTAGTTTGCTGGCCGAGCTCAATTTTGAGATTGCATGCTCTTTTCTCTTAGCATCCATCCATGGAAAAATTCTTGTGCAAAATTCCTCCAACATGGCAACCTCTTAAACCCCAAAGAGACATGGCCACTACACTATTCTACAACAAATCTTGGACGCGTCGGTCAGCCAACTTCGCGCCCGAGTTGCCTCGGTATTGAGGTGGGAGCCCGTAAAAGAAACAGGTGATGTGGTGCCCTTCCGGCGAGGAGGCGACGACCGGAGTTTCCGCGGGAGATCAGGACGATGACGAGAAGACCGGAGGACTCGGATCAGTCGGTATATCTCTCTTCCCTATCTTGTTACTTTGCTAGATCTAGTTTAATGGCACGATCCGGGGTTTAGTGCGCGGTGGTGCCGGTTTGCTAAGTCCGCAAAAATTAAAGTTTATCACCGCTTCCGCATTTGGCCGTCGGATTGACGGCCGGGGCGCCGCCGTGCACTTACAGTGGTATCAGAGCCTCGCCATTAACTTCGTCTAGCTTCGTTTGATGTGTTTTTCAGTTCCGATCGACCAAAATTCCAAAAACCTAATTTTAGTTCACATCAGTTTTCTGTTAAAATTTTTTGGTGTCCAAAAATTTTTCAGGTTGTAAAAAACCAATGTACTGGAAATTATAAGACTACTGGAAAAATTCGATACATTCAGTCGACGATTGGAGCGCGGAACCGCGGCCAAACCCAACCTGGGGCCGCGGTTTCGCCGCACATTGGAGTCGTCAATGCATCATTTTTTCCCAGTGGGCTTCTGGGCTATTTTTAGGGGTTTTGGAATATTAAAATTGGGCCCAGGTTTTCTGTGAGTGCTACAGTATTGATTGGGGGCCCACTTGTTAATTTTTGATCGATCGGATATTTTAAACACATTATTTCACAGTATTTACATTATATCTGCGACCGTGAATGTCACTTGATCGGTAAATCCAGTCTAACTGCTATAGCCCGGTTAGACGGATTTGCGAACGTGACTTTCACGTTGATGTTTTGTGTTTTTGCTGTGATGTTGCGGATCGGTCGTGGGGATAGCCTGGATGCAATGCTAGTACTGTTTCTGTTGTATTATGTACATTTGATATTGCGGGGCGAGCGTCCGACATGTGGACTGCCGTCACTGCCTGATTGTATTATTCTTTTGGGGCACGACCTGGTTGCGGTCGATGTACCTTTTGTATGTATATTTTACTTTCTGTACTAGGATTACCCCGCGGAGGGGTGCACGGATAGCCGGGTTCTAGAGGGCTACAAGCCCGCATCTCAGGGCATTGAGACGGAGGGGGCTTCACTCTAAGATTGGCGGGCTATTCGCCGCACTCGTAGGGGGTACAGGTTGACCCAGGAGGGGTGCCCAAGTTATCGGATTCCGTGAAGTGCTGGGTGGTCCATTCACGGTGCTGAAAGGGGCTGCCTCGCTTCAGGTCTTGGCGGGTGACTTGCCGCGCCCGTAGGGGTCAAGGATTTCATTGCACAGGCTATCCACACGACCAGGGGAACGTCGGGTTTCAGTAGTGGCTCTGTGAAACCTGGGGATCTCAGATATCTGTATTGTTCTGTGATGCTGTACATTTCTGTGATGTTGCATTTTATCACGCCTTGAGCGAATATAATATATTGGTATATATATTAGTAGATGTTGTATATGTTTTACATCCGCGCTAGTCCAGTCCCCGCTCTGCCGTTAGTTAGCTAACCTAACGGGTGATGACGGGACCCAGTGGCGAATGCGGATGGCATATACATACGTCAGTATATTTTCGTTCTTTGTGGTGTGATTAATTGATGGGACTGCGTTGATTCGGATCAATGCAAGTTAAAACAAACCTATTATGATGTTGTTGGAACACTTTTCAAAAAGCTGTTATTGCAAGGACGTTCACTTTTGTTTTGCATCGTGGTATTCATTTCGAATATCCTGCTCCTCAGTCGACGAGGCAAGGGCCGAGATCCCTTCACCGGGAGTGACCCCTTGGACAGAAGTTCGCGTCAGGGAATTAACTTCACTATAGCCGATTACTTTTGCTTTGCATCGTGGTATTCATTTGGAATATCCTGCACCCCATTCTACGGGGAAAGAGCCGAGATCCCTTCACCGGGAGTGACCTCTTTAGTAAAGATTTTCGTCACTATATTTTCTAAAAAGCTATCCGTTCCTTCAACGATATCAAGTTCATTACGTTAAAGGTTTTCGCCAGAAACCATTCGTAGCCCTCCATCATTTCAGTTAAATATTCGGTAGTATTCAAACTATGTATTTTGACCTCACGCCAAGGCATAGTGTTTGGTAGCTGCCGGGTATTTATCTGTTGCATAGATAGATGCGTTGGTTTGGGACAGTCGTACTACTATTTTGGCCTACGTCAAGGGTATGTACGGGTGGGTTCAAATTAACCTGGACAATGATGGGCAGAACTTGACATGTGACTTATGATATTTTGACCTCACACCAAGGTCATAAGAGCATGGGGTAAAAATCACATCGGGAGTTTCAAAAGTACTGAAACTTGCCAGATATGCGCATACCTTCTGGAGTGTGATACCGTGAGCGGATTCCGTCACGTTATCATGCAATGATAGTTGGATCCCGATTCCCACTGATGAGTTGGTTTACTCCTCGGGTGACCCCGACTAATTCTTCTTTCAGGTTTGGAGGAGAATTTGAGGTACAGTGGGAGGTTTCCTGATTAGAAAAAGTGATAACCATTCTGATCTAGGTTAGAGTGCACGCTGAGTGTTTCTTTTCTCTCTCTCTCTTTGGCAGCGACCATTGACCCGACCCTAGACTATGACTCAGTGACCAAGTTGACCGAACCTTCTTAACATTGGCTTTTGGATTGTCAGAGTTACAGACCTCATTGCCACTCCTACTTTTACTCTTTTCTCCAGGACACCCCGTATTACTATGAACGTCCACTTCCATTGGACAAAACCATCGTATGGTTAGATACGAACTCGAAGGAATTCAAGGATGGTTTCTGGTTCTGGAGAAAACGGATATGATTATTCAGTTGTCTTTTCCTTTTACCTTCTCTCTCAGATTGCGAGTACTCCTTGGCTTAGGAGATAGTACACCTATTATGCAAATTGGATAGTCTTCTTCCAATCCATAGGCTGGTGCCGACCGGTAGGGAATGAAGAAAACCAGTTAGCCTAAACGGTGTACAGAAGGTATTGAGTTCAGACAAAGCAAGGGATTAGTAAGAGGGCAAAGTAAATTGCGACTGATATTCACGACCAAACCAAGTATTCCTTCGCCAATCCTAAATCACCTTTGTATTTCTCCAGGACACTCCGTATCACTACGAAGATCCACAGTTTATTTGGATACTCCATCGTATGGTTATATACGAACTCGAAAGGAACTTGTTCCAGTTCGGGGATGGATTCTGGTTCAGGAGAAATAGGAATAAGGTTTATTCGGTTGTCTTTTATCTTCACCTTCTCTCGCATTGCGAGTGCTCCTAGGATTAAGACAGTACACCCATCATGCTTATTGGATAGTCTTCTTCCAAACCATAGGCTGGTGCCGAACGGTAGGGAAGGAAGAAAACCATTGGCCTAAGGGGTGTGCAGAAGGTAATGACTAAAGACAAATAAAGGGATTTGGAGAGGTGGCAAAGAATTATACGGTTATAGTCGTGAATCTGGATAATGGTAGAGGAATTACTTGGAATACCAGGATACCCCATCGAAACATTTCAATGTTTCAGTTCAGCTGTGTACTGTTAAAAGAAAACTGATTTCCCGATTGGACACTTGCTCCAGGGTATGTATTTACCAGATTTGATTCTCACATCTGTATGGTTTTACAGATGATGAGTAGGAGTAAGTTATTGAGAATAGGGTAATCATCCTCATTATATCGGGATTCGTTGTAATCGGTGATATTTGAGGAGATCACCTGGGCTGTTTGCCGGTCGGCAAATATTTGGTTTTGAATATCTGCTGTTGTGCACCAATTTCAACATGATATATCTGTACGTCTATTTTCATAGAGTGAGATATACCTTTTGATATTATGTCGTTGACATTTACCTATATCAGTGGATGGTTCGGTAAGGAGCATTAAACAACGGTGTAATTCTTCTTAACCATAAGTACAGTTTTCAACCTACGACACACAGTGAAAGAGTTGTTAGACTCAGCGGACTTATACAGAGTATTGTATGTTGTCCAGTGTCCATTATGACAGAGGGGTTGGTCCTCTTACTATATTCTGTTTACTTTTAACTTCTCTAGTTCTTAGACATGTGTTTCGTAGAAACACAGAGTCTAAGTTTTGAGGAGTTATAGGTATTTGAATAGAGTAGAGAACCAAGTGTAGCAAGTATCAGGATTCTTCAAAGTGATCGAAGATGTAGATACTTGTGTATGGTATTCAGTTGATAGTAATGATAAAGAGAAATTGCTTCTCTTTCAGGTTACTCATAATTGGAAGTATTCCTAAGTTGAGTAACGCTGATCGGCCTCTCTCCATTTAGTTGACATGCACTGGAGACAGCTGCATGATTTGAATCTGGTTTAATTAAATCAGTGCCTCTGGTTCTATATTGGATATAGAACAGTTCATATCTTAACGTTGTTAAGGTACGGGGAGTTGTCCGGCTTATGATTAAAACCAGACACTGGACAACTCAAGGCATGTTTCTGTAATGGCTGTTTGTGGGTTGACCCAGGCTATGACGAGGGTTAATTTTCTACCATCTGGCAGATCAATAGAAATATTGTTCTAGACTCGCCACAGTTTTATTAAAAATGGATTTTTTCAAAAACAGTAGTGGGAGTATGGTAGAACTGGAAGTGATTCCAGAACCGCAAACGATTACTGAAGATTTGATAAGGAACCTAAAGATTCAATCTAATTTGACATTCCATTGGCCACTCCGCAGATAAGGTGGGTAACTTCAGGCACCCGAGAGGTACTCCGGTAGCCTCAAGGACGGTGACAAGGAAGTTCTTGTTTACCCACACTTGCCATTGTTGTTGTTCCAGGCTGCGAGACCCGGCAGGAGGATGAGTATAGCGTCGTTCTAAACTAGCTTTAGAAGTGTACGTCTATGTGACTCTGCCAGAGGGTTTTCGTAGTCAGTGGGAGCGGCGGAAGCATTGGTGGACATCAGGCTTATGTCTATTTATAGACTAGAACAGATGTAGCGGAGATAGATCATCTATTTCTGATGTGACAGTCATAGGTTTGACTTCATCAGAATAGGGGATGGATCTGTTGAGAAGGTAGTAGGAAGTGATATTCCTATACTACGATCGGTTATACTTTGGTCGTCACACAGTGGTTTCTCCACAAAGGACTTGGACATTATATAAGACATACTGGTTACTATATCTATAGTTTTGGATCTAGATTTGGGTGGTTTCCCAATCTGGGTACTTAGGCAACATTCTAAGAGTATTTAGAATGGACAACTCCTGGCATGGTAGTGTACCTGCAGGTAATGGAGTCACCCTCTCTAAAGGTGTCTTATAGACTAAAGCAGAGAGGGATGTTCATGATTGGCAGATCACTTGCTTAGACAATTGAGTCAATCATGAGATGTCAAGTACCACACCAGATGTTGTTCTTGCACTACATGCAATAAGTTGATATTGATCCAATCCTGGAGAAACAGTCGGAAGCAGTTTTAGAACATAAGTGTATGTTCTAGGGATATGATAACGACAGCCTCATTTGAGAGACAGTTATCAATCCAGGCTTCCAAGGTGACCTGGACGACAAGGAGGTTGTCAGAGTTATAGTTTTCCCTCTGACGAGGGGCAGTATTTTGGACAGATGGTCCAAGGCAATACTGAGGGAGGCATGGCGCAGGATACAGACTAGATTCAGTTGACGATACAGTCTAAGAAGTTTGGATTTGGAGTTCATTTATGAGCTCGGTCCCATCAGACATCCAGACATTCTAAGACAGGTATTGCTCATTTCGGGAGATGGCTTTCTCCGCGAACTTGAGATATAGAGAGACATAGAAAGAAACATCTAGGAGGATCCACTCACTGAGGCTATTCCTCGAACGCAAGAGTTTCGCAAACAGGCTTTGTGAGACTGACTAGTAGGGGAGTTGGGTGTTCGGTATCACACGGGCTGTGAGTATGCGACATCGCAATAATTAACCTTGAGTGCTAGTGGGAGATTGTTGGAGATAGTGCCCTCAGAGTCAATTATTGGATCACAGGCACGTGATTGCAATGATTGAGGGAGGACCTATCCCGGTAGGACAGTCTTACTCGAGATGATAGTATGCTATCTGGTTTACCTTTATCATCGTGTACTGTTTTAGGTGACCTGACATGTCGCTATTGCACGTTGATAGAGCCCCTAGGATTCTTGCTTGACTGCCAGCAGTATGAGGGCGATCATATAAGTGAGAGCTGGAGTCTATAAGCACATCCTTAAAAGGTCCCTAGTCGTAGGAGTTTCGAGACAGGGCACCGATACTCCAGAGTAGACTAGTGTATACAGTCGAGACCCCGACGAGGGGCGGTGGCCGGTCTCACAAGCCACTGGTGTCAGTTGGTTCACCTAAGATGTATACAGGTGCTCATTGGGTTATGAGTACACCGGACATGACTCGCCGGGAACATGCTAGTTGGTCTTATACCTGACGTCAGATAGCAGTTCCCAGCTGACATGTGTACAGGTTAGTTCATCGACCTGGGGATCGTCATTTGTCTCGTGTGAGTTCCCACTGTATTTTGATTACTACCCTACCACGGCTCAAAGGAGTCGTGCAAACAGGTTTTAGTTGGGTACAGTCCCGAGCCACATGGAGGCAGTGAGCGGATCTTCGGGGGTTCGTCTCTCCCGGTATTGGGGGTGAGGTCGCGCTGTGTCTAGGAGAGCCATTACACAAAGTCCTTGGCCAAGGCAGGAGATTTACTGGTAGGTATTCCAGTAGTATCTCAGGATGTTCTGGGCTACACTCCGACACGACTTGTACCGCTTTTGGGGGGTCTGATTATTACCAACCACCTAGGCCCGACATGCGATGCTCATAGACGAACGGACCGGACTGTACGGATATTTTCACTGACAGGCTCAGTAGGGCGTCAGGATGAGTTCGCTCATCGACGTCCCTTTTGGTCAATAGCTGGTGGCCCGTTACGTATTGGCTTATACCTCTGGCGTGCTGGTGGTTAAATCCACAGCCATAGTATTGACGAGTCTTTAGAGTCCACCACACTTTCAGTTACTCAAGCTTTCGGGCGAAACGCTGTAGAGGCCGTATGGAGATATGGCAGGGTTCGATCAGATACGTGCGGTATTGCACGGATCGTGATCGGACGGTTTTTACTAGCCGGCTTTGGCTTAAGCCGGATCTTAGTATTTGATTGTGTAGTTTTGTCTCTTTGCATTTGTATTTCGGTCGGAATACAAATGCGGGTGTGTATGCACAGTATCGGGGTTTTCCTGTAATTTATTATGGGACCAGTTTTCTGGGGTTGCCAGTTTGCATTCCGTTCCGGCCGATTTTTCATAGTTCTTTCCCGGCCGGAATTTTCCGTTGGAGGGGGTTATTTGCAAGTTTGCAAATAACATTTGTGGGGGGGGGGGGTTTCTTGCATATGTATTCATCTTTCATCCATGATGGTGCATTAATTGAGATTTGATAGGATATGGTTTGTGAATGGATTGAGTTGGAAATTGGTGTGACTAATTTTCCATTCATTCATTCCCTTTCTCCTCTTTATTTATTCCTTTTTCCCACTTGGAGATTGATGGGCCGGCCACTGTTGTGAGGATGAGTGGAGTGAGGGGCCGGCCATATCATGTGAGGAGAGAGAGAGAGTTTTAATTGGGTGATAATTTTCCTTCTTGATTTATTTTGTGGACCCCCCCATTGTGTTTTTGGCAGTGAAGGAATTTTTCCTTTTCTCCTTGGGATTAATTAATGCACACTTCTTACTTGATTTCCAGTGAGCAAAATATGAGTGGTGGCTTCATTGTTCTTCCAGGGAGATCAATTTTTAGTTTGCTGGCCGAGCTCAATTTTGAGATTGCATGCTCTTTTCTCTTAGCATCCATCCATGGAAAAATTCTTGTGCAAAATTCCTCCAACATGGCAACCTCTTAAACCCCAAAGAGACATGGCCACTACACTATTCTACAGCAAATCTTGGGCGCGTCGGCCAGCCAACTTCGCGCCCGAGTTGCCTCGGTATTGAGGTGGGAGCCCTTAAAAGAAACAGGCGATATGGTGCCCTTCCGGCGAGGAGGCGACGACCGGAGTTTCCGCGGGAGATCGGGACGATGACGAGAAGACCGGAGGACTCGGATCAGTCGGTATATCTCTCTTCCCTATCTTGTTACTTTGCTAGATCTAGTTTAATGGCACGATCCGGGGTTTAGTGCGCGGTGGTGCCGGTTTGCTAAGTCCGCAAAAATTAAAGTTTATCACCGCTTCCGCATTTGGCCGTCGGATTGACGGCCGGGGCGCCGCCGTGCACCTACAGGCATGGCACAGGATACTGATTAAGTTCAGTTGACGATACAGTCTAAGAAGTTTGGATTTGGAATTCATTTATGAACTAGGTCCCATCAGATATCCAGACATATTCTAAGACAGGTATTGCTCATTTCGGGAGATGGCTTTCTCCGCGAACTTGAGATAAAGAGAGACATAGAAAGAAACATCAGGGCGGATCCACTCACTGAGGCTATTCCTCGAACGCAATAGTTTCACAAACGGGCTTTGTGAAACTGATTAGTAGAGGAGTTGGGTGTTCGGTATCACACAGGCTGTGAGTATGCGACATCGCAATAATTAGCCTTGAGTGCAAGTGGGAGATTGTTGGATATAGTGCCTCAAAGTCAATTCTTGGATCGCAGGCACGTGATTGCAATGATTGAGGGAGGACCTATGCCGGTAGAACAATCTCACTCGAGATGATAGTATGCTATCTGGTTTATCTTTATCATCGTGTACATGCTTTAGGTGACATTACAGGTCACTATTACACGTTGATAGAGCCCTTAGGATTCTTGCTTGACTACCAGCAGTATGATGGCGACCATATACGTGAGAGTTGGGTAGTCTATAAGCACATCCTTAAAGTGGTCCCTAGTCGTAGGAGTTTCGAGACTGGGCATCGACACTCCATTAGTAGACTAGTGTATACAGTCGAGACCCCGACGAGGGGCGGTGGCCGGTCTCACAAGCCATTGGTGTCAGTTGTATCACCTAAGATGTATACAGGTGCTCATTGGGTTATGAGTACACCGGACATGACTCGCCGGGAACATGGTAGTTGGTATTATACCGTCAGATAGCAATTCCCTGGTGACATGTGTACAGGTTAGTTCATCGACCTGAGATCGTCATTTGTCTCGTGTGAGTTCCCACTGTGCTTTGATTACTACCCTACCACGGCTCAAAGGAGTCGTGCAAACAGGTTTTAGTTGGGTACAGTCCTGAGCCACATGGAGGCAGTGAGCGGATCGGCAGGGGTTTCGTCTCTCCCGGTATTGGGGGTGAGATCGCACTGTGTCTAGGAGAGCCATTACACGAAGTCCTTGGCCAAGGCAGGAGATTTACTGGTAGGTATTCCAGTAGTATCTCAGGGTGTTCTGGGCTACACTCCGACACGAATTGTACCGCTTTTGGGGGTCTGACTTTTACCAACAACCTAGGCCCGACATGCGATACTCATAGTCGAACGGACCGGACTGTATGGATATTGTCACTGACAGGCTCAGTAGGGTGTCAGGATGAGTTCGCTCATCGGCCTCCCTTTTGGTCAATGTCTGGTATCCCGTTACGTACAGCTAGTACCACTGACATGCTAGTGGTTAAATCCACATACAGTGTATTGACAAGTCTTTAGAGTCCACCACAGATAGTTTCTCAAGTTTCGGGCGAAACGTTGTAGAGGCCGTATGGTATTATGGTATGGTTCGATCATATACGTGCAGTCGTGCACGGATCATGATCGGACGAATCATACTAGTGGGCTTTAGTTTAAGCCAGATCCTAGTATTAGATTTGTTGGATTACTTTCGTCTCATCGCATTTGCATTCAGTCGGAATGCGGATGCAGGTATGTATATACAGGTGAGGGGTACTTTTGTGATCCGTCACGAGTTTACTTTAGTAGACGCCATTCTATTTATTGTTGTAAACATTTGGATTAATGTTTACAAGTGGAAATTGTGAGCTCAAGCCATGATGGAGTGCATTAAATGTGGCATATGCAAGGGTAGTGACTCATGGTCTTATTTTTTGTGCATGCCATCATTTCTTGATTGATTAGGGTGTTGAATTGATGTGAGGAGAGAGAAGGGGCAGCCACTTACTCTTAGGTTGGCTCTTGGATTTTCATTTTCTAGTGCTCTCACAATAATTCAACACAATAACAAATGCTCTTCTTCTATTTTCTTCTCTTGAGCTCACAAGTTCCTTATCCATGGCTTCTTCTTCTACCTCCACTCTAACCATCTCATATGTTGAGAATCCTAGAGTGTTAAGAGACAAAGTTATCACACACATTCTCTACTTCACCTTGGACACGTCGGCTAGCAAACTTCGTGTCCGAATTGCTTCGGTTCGAAGCGGGAGCCCGTAAAATGACTCATAGATGTGGTGCCCTTTCCGACGAGGAGATTGGAGATCGAGAGAGATCGGAGATGCCGCAAGGAGCCAAAGGTGGTGGCTAAAGACCGAAGGACACGGATCGATCGGTATAGCCTTTCTAACCTTCTTTTAGATTGCTAGTTTAATGTTAATAGTTCGATCCGGGTAAAAGTACATGTTAGCACCAGTTTCAAGTTCGTAAAAAGTTTTTTGTTTCCGCATTTTGGCCTCTGATCGACGGCTGGGGCGCTACCGTAGACTTACAGGATGATCCCATATCCATTGGTGTTTGACATCAGAGAAGGTATATGGGTGCTCAGTGAAGACTGGGTACACTGGACGGACTCGCCGAGAACTCCTAGATGGTATTATACCTATCGTCAGATAGCAGTTCTCTGGTGACACTGGTACATGTTAGTCTGTCGACCCGAGATCGTCATAGAGTCTTATGTGATTCCCACTGTGCTTTGATTTCCACCATACCACGGTCAAGAGATCGAGCAAAAAGGTGGTTTTTGGGTATAGTCCCGAGTCATATGGAGGCAATGAGCGATAGGAGGGGATTCGTCTCTCCCGGTATTGGAAGTTGATGTTGCGCTATACTCGATTGGCCATAACATGAAATCCATGGCCAGGGTTGCTGAGATTTACTGGTAAATGTTACCACTAGTTTCTCGAACAGTTGTGGACCTTGCATCGGCATGACTTATCAGGCTATTGGGGTCTGACGTTATACCACCCTCAGGCTATGATATGCGACATATCTGACGAAGAGACCAGACTGTACGGTAGTGTTACTGATTGGATTCGCAGGAGTATAAGCAGGCTTGCTTATTGATCTTCTGATCGCTCAATACCCAGGTGGCCATTATGTTTAGCAGACCACTTGCGGCTTGTGGGTGTTTGATATGATCATCACCTACTGTCGGCGTATTGACGAGTCTTTAGAGTCCTACACAGAAGTTTCCTGGTTCATGCGAAACGGAGTAGGAGCACATATGTGATATGTGCGGGACTGAGATTAATGCGCGTATGTGATACCGCATTCTATTCTCGTGATATGTGATATCGGTCGGTTATATGTGTTATAGCTGGGTTATCGGATCATGTGTTGATTCGATAAGTTGATTCATATGATATTAGTCGGTTGTATGTGATATAGCCGGATTAATAAATCAAGTGTTGATTTGTTAATTTAATCTATAATTATATATTTGATATATTAATTTACATTAACTAATATTTGCTCACTAAGTATTCTTTTTCTCACTTGTGTGCATATTGTATATATGTGATATATATTAATGTACATTTTATTGTGTCATGCTTGATGATACATGATACATGGGTGTATGAGACTTACACCATGCTTGATGGATGGGTCATTTCGGCGCAAAACGAGGGGTCTGATTTTTTGTCGCTGACCGGAAGTCGATTTCGACTTTCCGAGGCGCTAAAAAACGGGCATTAATGGCGAGGTTCAAACGAGGAAAGGCTTACGGTATAATGTAGGGTTTATATTTATCTAAGTAATTCAAAAAATTGGATGGATATTTGGCATGGATACAAGCTTGTAGAAGCTTGTGGATTCATTGACTAAGTCCACTCTTTTTGTTTCACTTGTAGATATTTATTAACCCAACCATTATACTAACCATGATAAACTCTCTACATGAGTTAGTGTATGACACTAACTCACCCATGGTTCATATTCTCACCTCATGAGTTCATTCTCTCATTCTACTTCACTTAAACTTTTTCTTCCTCACAAAAAGCTTTCTAGATTTTGAAAATGGTGAGAAAATATTGTGAGAAAAATAAATCTAAAGTGAGCCCATTTCCTACTTTATCATTCTCTACTATTAGTCATTTAGTTTAAGGTGTTTGCTTCACTAAACCCTAATTTAGTGAAGAGGTAGCATGAGCTTGATTCTTCTCGACGTAGATCATCTTCGGCCTCGAAGACTTCGAGGTAGTTTGCATCTTTCACCTTGTGGATCCTCTCAAGAGTTCGGGAGATCATTACTCGTAGCGAAGGGACTCCTATACGGAGCATTTGAATTGAAGGACCGATCTATAAAGGTTGTATTCCGTATTCACTTAGTTGTAAAGTTGTTTACATATTGTTTCGTTTAAAACTCTAGTTAAGATTCTAGGGTTAGGATTCTTTAGAACGGCAAAATTTTGAAAACGGTATGGATGATGCCTCCCGAAAGCTTGCTGCCGAGCTAAGTAACCCTACACAACTTACACCGTGGACTATGGTAACCCGTAGTATAAGGCTCCGTCGATAAAACCACAGAACAACGGCAATGGATGTATAGTTATGTCTTTTAATGACCATCTCGTGCCACTTTTAACACATTCCGTGCCAGTCTACCCCTTTAAAACCCCGCAATGTGTTATATATTGATGTGTATTGTTTTGTTTAATAGATGTAAGACTTGTCGAAACTATGATATCATGTAAACGGAATGGATATAAATGGATAGTTATGTAAACAAGTCAAATGTATATCCATGGTTCGGTCAAATCATGTTCATGTTGATATAGATTGAATTCTGGTATAAATAGATTCATGTTGTATTGCAGTTATACTTGAATCATATTCAAGGATAGATCGATTGATTTCAAATTAGACGGAGACTCTGCCTGAGTCAGACACTTAAACAGAATTGAAGTCCTGAATTAGTTTTGATGTTATCGGTAACTGCTGCACATGGACGACAGGATTTGTGTCTTTTTCCAAAACAATTACCGTATTGATAACACCATTTTTAGTTTGTCTACCTTAGATATGTAAGCACCCAAATTCTCCGGTTCCCTGAGGCTCAAGAGAACCGGTCCCGCTTAAATCTATATTTACTAGGGCCCTTATTGTTATTTAATATAACTTGCGGGGGTTTTATAAAAAATAGTTTTGATATATTTTCAAAATAAATCTCAAGTATTTATTGATCGTATTTAGGGTTTTCATAGTTGTAATTTTTATAAAATGAAATATTCTAGTGGATATAAACCTAACTTGAATAGTATGTGGTATTTTCATGTAATTTGACTTGTATTGATTGTGATGGTATTTTCATGAACTTTTGTCATTCTTTTCTTTTGATTAGAAAATATGGAATATATTATATAATTAAAATAGATATTTTGATAATATTTATATATATATATATATATAATTATAAAAATAGAATTTATTTATTAAATAAAAATCACATTTTCTTGAAAATTGTAATAAGAATTCCATCGAGATCGAATGCTCCGTGAGGAGGTCTGTCTCTCACTCTACTAGTCCCGAGGACGTGTGATAACCCGCACTATCCCGATCGAGTTCTTCAAAATGGGTTGTAGAGGTTTATTTGTAAGGAATTAATTAAAACAATTTAAAAATTACGGGTTTTGATAGTTTAAGGTATTTTAATGTAAATTGTGTTTTGTTCCACAAAAATAATTACAAAAGCCATCGTGCTATTTCAAGATGAGTGTTGTGATGAGATAGGTCATTACCTTGTAAGCTTTCTAAAGGTAATATGAGCAAAAAAATAAAGTAATGTCGTATGTAAACTTGATGGTATTTTACCGTAAAAGTGAAATAGAATTTGTTTAACATTAAATTTTGAATTGATTCGTGGTCAAATTGTTGTTTTATGTTTGTTAAACAATAAATAAAAAGATGGTAAATTTGTTATTAAGAAAAATTGTGTTTTTAAAGAAATGAGAATCGGAAGCCGGAATAACTCCGCTTCCGACGAATTTTGAAAAGAGAGTGTTTTAGATTAGAATGAGAGGAGGGGAGATGGGACTTACTGATTGATTATATAGGGGGGAGGTAGAGGGAGATTTCGAAGGCATCGTAGAGTCTCGTCGTCGCCGGATTTTTCCCGAATCGTCGTTGGAACTTTGACCTTGGCTAACTCCACTTATACAACTTTTGGACTTATAAATTTTAGAGAGTTTTGACAATAGATTTCTGAATGAGGAGGGCCAAAGTGTAGGAGGGTATTTATACGATAGAATTAGGGTTTAGGGTAATGAAGAAAGAATTAAAAATATTCATTAAAATGGATTAAAGAGGTGAATTATCACTTTCTGGGTAAATGCAGGGAAATCAAACAGTATGAGAGTAGTCGGGTAGACCAAGGGGTGCTAGGGTTAAACGATGGAGGCAATAGGGACGGGTTCAACCGGCGGCGCCGGCCCTAGGCGAAATCTCGCCGGCCATTTTGTTTGGGTGTGGGGTTGGATTGCTGCCACGTGTCAGGTTCAGTGCATATAACATTTTCCACATGTTTGTTTTTAGTGACTTTTCAGTTTTACGTACAGTGCACGTGCAAACTTTTGAGCTTCTAAAAGTTTAAAAAAAATTAATAAAAATAATATGTGGCTGAGGGGATTTGAACACAGAGCCTACGTCATAGCAGTGCAAGGATTTACCAATGAGCTATAAGTGTTTTCTTGCCGTTCAAAAGCAATTTAAATTTATAACTTGTGCTCGGGCTAAGGTATTCCTTTCTGTATTTTGAAAAAATTCTGTACAGAAAGTTCAGGGTTGTTACAAAGAACATATATGGCTTATTTGTAAAAAGGTTTTGTCATATGTTTCTTAAGTTATAATTAATATAATTGGGTGTAATATATGCATATCATATTTAAATAAAATATTCATGAGATTCTTAATTATTAAAATATGCATGTCATGTCATATCAAATATTCTTAACCATTATTATTAAGATATCATATCATATCATATCCATTAAGTATTTTAAATAAAAATTGGTTAGAATATTATCTCAAATAAAATAAATGCAACTAATGATTTAATTTGAGATATTGTGCAAGTATTAAAATAACAAATCAATTCAAGACTACAAACACAAGTAAGAGATCAGATCAAATTGAGTTAGCAAACCAAATCTGTCGAAATTTAGGAGCAAATTGAAGAATCTTGCAACTACAGAGAGAAAAATATATTTTCAAAATATATTCATCAGAAAGATCTCTAAATATCGAGAGAAGAAAGAACAAAAAATCTGGCGAAAAGATACAACCAACAAGCGGCGGAACCGTGGTTAAATGAGGCAAAGGGCGGTGGAACCGCAGTCATCTCATGACCGTTGGATGTGAAATTTCAGGGGCTTGATTGTCTTTTCATATATTTCAAGATAACGTCTAGGGTTTCAAGTTCCAGAGCCTATATAAAGGGCCGAGAGCAATTAGGGTTATTATCTATCGATCATCTACTGATCGAGCAATCTAGATTTATCGAGCAATTTAGGTTTTTTTTTATTTCTTTTAGTTTTTTCAGCAATCAAGTTATGTAAAGCAAAAGTTTCAATAAAAGGTAGTTTTTTTTAATCTTGTCTCATTACTTTACGCATTTATTTTCTGCATTTACTTTCCGCACTTTTCTTTTTTGTTTAACTTATAGGTTCCTTATTCTTCTGTCTTTCGTCGTTTTTCCTAATGAGCGAGTAAATTCTCGTTTGTTAGGGTTTGTAGGATATGTTAGTATAATGAATGAAAAAAATCTCTTAACTTCTTTTTAACTTTTAATTTTTATAAAATTTAGCAAAGCGAGTCTTAACCCTCTTATTCGAGCGTGCTATCAATTTATGATAGTTACGACCACGATTTAAAATTCGTTAATATTTACTTTGTTGATGGCTTGAGATAAATAGGGATTAGTGGAAGGACAAGGGTTGGTAGAGTGAAACCCTAATCCCTCTAAGAACCCTAATCCACATTCATCGCTATTTCTCTAGTATTAAATAATTAAAAGATAAAAAGAATTATTTTTAAAACTCCATCCTTTAACTACTCAATCCGAAAAACCCTACAAGCCCTTATCTTATAAAATTTACAAATCTCTTTAGTATAAAACGATAAAAATCCCACCTTTCTTTATTAACTCATCTAAAATAAGAAAGATAGTTCACTATTTCCCTATGGACGACCAGTATTCACTATTGTCTTGCTATTGCGACACCGTTATTGATTGCGGTAATTAGGAAACACAAAGTCACAGTTTTTCACATCAATCAATCGTCTAATACAAGATCCGGTCTCCAAACGTCTCCGCTGGCACACCTTGATCGATCTAAGTTCACCAACCGCCAATCTGATGCTCTGTCGGATCAAAATTTCTTCTTTATGATGTCTCCGCCGCTCTGACTTAACATCATATCGATTGTTGTATATAAGATCCGGTGTCCAAACGTCTCCGCTGGTATCTTCTTGACCGATCTAATTTCGACAACCGTCAATCCGATACTTCGTCATATCAAATCTTCTTCTATATCATACTTTCGCCACTCCGACTTGACATCACATCGACTGTCTAATACAAGATCCGGTTTCCAAACGTCTCCGCTAATATCTCCTTGACCGATCTAATTTTGACAACCACCAATCCAACGCTCTGTCGAATCAAATCTTCTTCTTTATGATACCTCCGCTGCTCCGCCTTGACACCACATATACCTCTATCTCGCGAACTCAAAATTCCGATCGAACACCATGAGCTCTTATACCACTTGTTAGGAATCTTCTGTTAGTGTATGTGCCCTAGGGGCCATTATTGTATCATACTAGCTTGTATATTACTTAATAGAAGCTTGGGATATTCACAGTTATATTAACAGTCTTGCTAAACATGGTAGTATGCTACTTGGTTATATCTATCTTAATATGTGTGTACGTATTGATAGAGCCCTTAGGATCTTGCTTGAATACCAGCGTTGTGATGGCAGTCACACTAGTGGGAGCTGGGTAGTCTACAAGCACATCCTTTTTCAGGTCCCTAGTTTATCGAGACAGGGCATCGATACTCCGGAGTGGACTAGTGTGTACGCTTCTCATCCCAGTTTGGGAGATGGTCTGTCCCACAGCCATCAGTACGTTGTACTGGAGATAGTACGCAGGTGCTCGTTGGGTTACGGGGTACACCGGACAGGACTCGCAGGGAACTGTTGGTTGGTATTATACCCGTCGCCAGTTAACAGTTCCCAGGTGACATGAGTACAGCATAGTCCGCAGACTTGACACTGCTGCTTCGCCTCGAGTGTGTTCCCGCTGTTCTTAGATTGCTACCCTACCACGGCTCAAAAGAGTCGTGCAAACAGGTAGCAGTTGGGTGCAGTCCCGAACACTTGGAGGCAGTGGCGGTTAGACAGGATTCGTCTCTCCCGGTATTGGGAGTTGATATCGCGCTGTGTCTGGAGAGCCATCACGCAAAGTCCCTGGCCAGGGCAAGCGAGATTTACTGGTAGGTTTTCCAGGAGTTTCTCAAGGTGTAATGGGTTTCGCTCCGACACGACTTATACCGCTTTTAGGGGACTGACGCTTTCCGTCCCCCTAGGCCCGATATGCGATAGTCCTAGACGAACAGACCGGACTGTACGGAGATTGTCACATCAGGCTCAGTAGGAGTTCGGATGGGTTTCCTCATCGACCTTCTTATCGACATCTACCTGGGGACCGTTACATACAGCTAGTGCCGCTTGCGGTCTGTGGTTAAACCCACTGCCAGCGTAGTAGTTGAGTCTTTAGAGTCCCACACAGAGAGTTTCCCTGCTCCGGGCGAAACAATATAGAGGTCGTATGGTTTTACGACAAGGGTTCGGACGCATACGTGTATTTACGCACGTACGATGTTCGGACAGTTTTTATTATCCGGCTTTGGTTTAAGCCAGATTCTAGTATCGGATTATTGGATTTATACAGTCTAAAGTTTTCCGTGTTTTCACGGTTAGGAGGGGCGTTCTCGTAATTTGGCGAGAAGCTTCTAGAAGGATGATGACTTGGGGGTTAAGGTGGCATTTGCATCTATTGATTTAGTGACTCATTTGTGTGATTCATCCATGGAGTTAATGATGCATTTAATGGCTAATGACTCATGAGATGAATCACACAAGGTGAATGAATGAGGCATGGTTGATAAATCATTTGATTTATTCATTTAATAAATCATCATGCTTCATATATTCAAAATGAGTTATTATTTCATTTCATTCTCACTCTCACCTTCTCTCTCCTCAAGCTCTCTCTTTTCAAACCCTAATCCTAACTTCTCATGTGTTGAGATCAAGGATTAGCAAGACTCATTAATCCATAATCACACTCTATATTCCCTAGGTGACTTTGATCAGCAATTGGAGTAACCTAGTTTCCTCAAGTTAGAGGTAAAGCTTGGAGTAGAAGCTCTCGGGTGGATCGTCTATTACAAAGAGGAGGCCGACGAGGAGGTGGTTAACGAGAAGAAGAAGGACTTGGTTCATTAGGTATAATCTTCTTTCATAGTAGCTAATTACTCCTATGATTATGTTAGTTAGTGTTTAGCAAAGATCCTTTCGGTTAGTCGATGTTGTTTTAAACAAAATAATTGCTTTACCTATTCCGCCTCCCCGCAACTCGTGAGGTGTACAACATAGGCTTACATCTTCCCCTCCGATACCTATCGTCGAAAGGAAAGATCCCATCTTTAACATTCGAACACGCAAGACATCAATCCATAAGAAAAAGTAACTACACAGAGATTTTTAACGTGGTTAGACCGACCGGCCTATTCAACGGGACAAATATAAGGATTTCATTGATATAAGAAAGAGTACACCCGGTATCTTATTTTCTCCTTGATTTGATCATCTAAATATATTAGCATATCTCAAATCTAAATTAGAACCCTAATTTCTCAATGAAGAGAAAACTTATGAGATCTCACACATCTCAACTTTCTCGTAAATCATCTCATCTTCGCTCTCTTAATCTCACCTCAAGAGAGTCGAGTTACAATCCTTATAAAGCTAGAGACTACATCTCTCTTGTCTTAGACTTGGCCTTAGCCCTTGTTGTGCCGTTGTTGCGCTAATCCTTCTTGATGAAAGTATCTCCCTATTTATTGCATAGAGTAAGTCTTCTCTTAATTAGATTATGATCAATATAAATCTATTTTATACTTATCTAATAAAATATTTTCTTTTCTTTTAATTTATATTTAAATAAGAGACTTATCTTAATTCTATTTATAATAACAAACTATTTAAATTTAAACTAATCTCAACGGTTAAGAGATGCAAACTGTGGTTTGCAAGTCTCAATCTCCAAAAATGGAGTTATTTAAACTTTTATCAAATTGGAGTTTAGATAACTGCAGTTTTCTCATTTTCAAAAGTAAGATAACAATAGTTATCTTAACTCCAAAATGAGCCCCAAACAGGACAAAATTAACATTTTGAAGTTAATTTTGCTAACTTTATGAAACCGCATATTAGAAAACTTAACTCAATTGCCAAACAGGGCCTTATTGGCGGGCTCTGATACAATGTCATTTTTAATATTTAATATTTGAAAAGTGTTGGGCTTTATATATAAGTGCACGTGTGCTTTCAATATAGATGAGGTTCATCCATATAGACTTAAGCCTTATTGGTGGGTTGCCTAATCTCTATGAAGCATGGACACTTTTACTTGCTCTCCGTGTCCGTGTCCGACACGTATCAGACATTTGGACACTCAGACACTCCATCCAACACGTGCCCTACACACTTGAGCTGTGTCCATCTATATTGGACATGTTTGACACTTATGGATTATATATTTATGTGTTTTGCTTTTAGTTTTATATATGTATTTGTTTTTGCTTAAAAGATGTCGTGGTTTTGAATGAAAATTATAATATTGATTTTATTTTTATTGTGCTTTTAATGATAAACTGGTATATGATTACTCTCGTAGCGCATTATATTTTGTCTAATATATATAATTTAATGTATTAAAAAACAATATAGCCGTGTCACTGTATCCATCTTTTTACAAATTAGCCATGTCCGTATCCGTATCCGTGTCCGTGCTTCTTACTTTAATCTATATCTCATATCTATGTATGTCTCTTTTTTTCCCCTAACGTGGGACTACTAATCTCACACATCTCAAAGCAGGCATCAAAGCAAAGCTCGTTTTAATGATCTTATTTCTGCGTCAAACTTTCGAAGTAATGGATTATTAAATTCCGATGTAATGTATTTTTATATCATAATAATAATAAGTTTAGCTTAATAAATTGAACTCACCTTCCACTTGGACTGGGAGAGCTTTGGATGCTCGCAAGGATGTTTGCAGAAGAAAACAACAGCTTTTGCAATACTCCAAATAAGCATCTAGATATCTTTCCGTTGACTCCATTGGAACATTTTGCTCCCTCTATCATCCAACGTAAAAATATTTAAAAAATAAGAATGCCATATAATTGGACAATTTTTTATATTAAACTATATTAAAATAATATTTAAAAAAAACCGTTTTCAAAATATATTATAAAAACAACCCATTTTGTGCCTCGTTGGCGTCACGTCAGCGCCAGCTCAGGACTGACGCTGGCATCAATAAATTTTTTTTCCATTAAAGGGCGCAGTTTGAAACTGCACCTATTACAAATGTATGGGACGCACTTTCAAACTTTGTCCCATACAATTGTACTTGGCGTAGTTTAAACCGCGCCCCATACAAATGTAATGGACGCAGTTTCAAACTGCGCCCAGTACAATTGTACGGGACGCAGTTTGAAAGTGCGTCCCATATATTTGTAATGAGCGCAGTTTCAAACTGTATCACTTAAATTTAGCAAAATAATATGAATCATTTTCATTGTTAGGACTTTATTTTTTTTGGGCGTAGTTGCAAACCGCGTCTCAAAAAGAAACATGCTCATTCACAGATATGTGTTTTTTATTGTGCAGTTTGCAGGTGCGTCTCAAAAGAAAACACTACTATTTATGGGTAGACTTTGTTTTTTTTTTTTCTGGTGCAGTTGCAAACTGCGTCCCAAAAAAAAACATACCTCAGAAGAAAACACTATCATTCATGGGTAGACTTTTTTTTTTGGCGCAATAGCAAACTGCGTCCCAAAATGAAACACACTCATTCATGGGTCTGTGTTTTTTTATGGCCCAGTTTACGGGTGCTCCCTAAAAGGTAACACAATCATTCATGGGTATGTGTTTTTCTGGAGCGCGGTTGCCACCAAAAAAACACATACCCGTGAATGATTGTGTTTCTTATATTAAGAGTTCAATCTCTTCATCTCTATCTCAAATCTCACTCTCTGTTCCGAACTCTGTCACACTCTCTCAGATCATCGCCATCACATTCTCTATCTTTCTCCCTCTCAGTTCTCAGTCTCACTCTCTCTTAATGTCAGGATTTTCATCTACAGAATTGCCATCAATCGATGAAATTAAGAGGTGCATCCTTTACACCGTGGTGAAATTTGTATACACGATTATAGACCACTCTGGTTATGAAGTCATTTTTTATCGATTACAAAGGGGTATGAACTGGCCGATGAAGATCGATCGTGAAATATTGCGGCTCTTGCACTTAACTGTATTGGATGCACTCATGTCTCCTCCTGAAGAAGTAACCCATAACCACCATATGGAAGCAAATCTTCGTCTCCACTTCTTTCATTCTATAGGTCTTCTTTCAGGTCGCAATATCGATTACTCCGCAACCTCTCTCTACCGTATCTTTATGCACCGTCGGATTTTGAACCATCTCGAACTCACTCGAGATTCCGCGGTAGGTGATGAGGCCATTGATGCAATTACAGAGCGGATTAATTATGTTGCTGCGGAGCTCAGCAACGTAGAGGATTTATTTCTGAAATTTTAGTGATGAATTATGGTGTTGTTACTGTTCTTTCTATCTATTTTGTTTGCGTCATTCTCATATATGTTGTGGATGTGTGTACCATATATGTGTAATATATCGTGTATGAACATGTGTTTGTGTGAGAGAGAATTGCCATTTTAATTAAAATGTATTAAAGTGTTGTTTTGTAAGTAAATAATGTTTGAAAATCGGACAGCACCTTGTTCGTAAATTTTGAATAAAATTCATGTACAAGCATAATAAAATAATAGCATCCATAGACGGAGCTAACTCAATACCCAAACGGCGGAGACACAATCTACGCAAAATATACAACGCCAAATGGTGAAGAACAATAAACTGAAAACAATAAACAATATAAAATAAATAACGAATTCATCGCAACACAATATAACACAAACACTTCGTGCAATCTAACGAAGTTGTCGCACCATCCCTGGTGTCCTCTTCGCTATAGGACATCGAGGCTATGACGATCCGGCTTCGTCGGCGGCAGGTGACTGAGACGGCTCTGGTTGTGATGGTCCATACTCGTACTCATCGGAATACTGAGACGGCTCTAGCTGTGCCCATCTACGTCTTGTTCGTGCATATGTGATAGGAATGGCAGGTGCAGACACAGCTGGTGGAAGCACGGGTGGTGTAGGGACGGGTGGTGGAGGCACAGGTGGTGCAGGCACGGACAGACGTGCGAATCTGTGCCTCGTCATCACACTCCTGATGAGAGACTTGATGTTCATAAAGCAGCTCACTGAGTCCCTGGTGTCACTAATCCCATCATTAGCTATATTCTCTAACGCGTAAATGGTTTGGACCTATATTGATGGTGAATAAGAAAATGAATTTCATAAAAATAAGATTATAGTTTTAAAAGGTTTGATATAAACTAACCAAATTTCTCTCTATCAGTCCTCGAGTCGTCTATGAGGTGGGCGGAGGGGCGGCAGTAATGACAAACTGTGTTTAATCATCTAATACCAGGAAAAGTACTGGTCTATCGGTATACCTGGCTGTATCTCATCGGCTATGTGGTGTACCCGACTGTACTATCGACCCACTCAAATTTGATACTCCACGAGCCAAAGATCCCCAACTAGCACTCCTCCCTGACGCGGTGTCCGCTCCACCGCGCCTAGTATGTGCTGCCTCAAGTCGAACTGACGAAGGACACGGTATGGCATGTGCATCTGAATAACATTGTTGCAGACGATTGGCATCCGCGCACGCCAGAAGCCGACACCTGCCAAGCATAATGGATGCAAAGTGACCATCCGGTCATGTGTGTACGGTGTCCACATAACTGATGCCTCCTCCATGACATCGAACTCATTGCGGTAGAAGCGGAGGCTGCGATCTTGTGTCACATCACATGACTTGGGCACATTCCACCTGCATAGAGATTACACACAAGTTAATATTACAAAAAAACTTAAAATTTGAAATATACGCATAGTTTCAATTAATTACTGGCAACCATATGGTCTTTGGCCATCTAAGGCGAACTGTGTCGTAATAGTCGGACGGCCAATATAGAGATATGTTCATGACCATATCTGAAATACAATATGATAGAATTACGTTTTACATTGAATAACAATTTAATTATGCAAAATTAGTAGAATGCGGTTTTAAGTATTTTATATCTGAAGAAGCGTCAAACAGCCCTCGAAACTCTTCTGCTCCATCAATGCATCCATCCTCAGCTCGCTGTAGAGGAATGCCAGAATTACACTCCCACACGATAAAGTGCCACACTGGTGATTAGCTAAAAGAGGCAGTTAGGCAAAACTAACTCTACTCTTGCTCCTATCCAGGAATAAGCGAACCCCTATCTGATATAAAATGCAGGCTCGTGCGTGCTGCTTGATCGCCACAGGGTTAGCATCTATGGCAGGCTCAGCACCAAACGCATCACGCCGCCAACTCAAGTTAATGCTACTGCCTCTTCTCTGCCCAATAGGTGGAATCCTATCCAACAAGCTGAGACACAAATCTGTCCAATCGTGGTTGTACTCCACAACAATCACCTTTCCGTCTATAGGCAGGCCAAGCAGCACAACGACGTTCTGAAGGGTGATAATGATCTCACCTACTCTAAAATGAAATGTGGGGACTCTAGTCTCTATCTATCTACCAGATCCATAATCAAGTTTCTATCCAGACGTATACACTCTAATCTGGATAGAACATAAATTCTTGCCCGTTGCAGTTCAGCCTGCACACGGGCATCTCCAGCAGGGATCCTGCTGCTCTGGACTGAGTGGTCAATACATATAATCACCTGATCGCCAATTACAAAAAGAGGATTTATATCAGTAACGTATAAATAACATATGTAATTAGGGAAAATAATATCACAAAGTTTTACCTGTATTACTGCGGCGTTGGCCGATCTGTGGTCAGCTTGCAAGTATAGAACACTCGTTGTATATGCTAGACTTCTTAACTCTAGTCATCTTAGTTTTTCCACCGACATATTCAGGAATATTATTTTTTCCAATCGTTAATTGGAGATTGAAATAGCAAACTAGATGGATATAATTATACTTCATTTTCCCACCTGCTAGAAATATTGACGCACTTTGAGAGTTCTCATCAAACAACCTACTTATTTATATTCACAATTATATTCATCTAATTACATAAAGTTAGTTCTCATCAAACAACCTACTTATTTATATTCACAATTATATTCATCTAATTCCATAAAATTACAATAAAATTCATATTTATAGAATGCAACAAGTTGTAAGAACTTATCCTACTTATTGATCTGCCACAAGTAAAATCGGAGAAACCCCTAATATATATCCAATTTGTTTGAATTGCTTACCCAATCCAAAATTTTAACAAATTTTTTTTTGAATTGTTTTAAAATAAAATTAGGGTTTAGCTAACCTTCGAGATACTCACAGTGGTGATGACGATGGAGAAAATGAAGGTGATTGTTTGTCCATGAATTTCCACCTAAATCTGTATATGCAAGAGACTGTGGGATTGAGAGAGACAGATGAGAGAGAGATAGAGGGAGAGAGATGAGAGAGACTAGAGGAGGTCTCGGAGGGGAGGTCGGGAGGAGGGGGTCGGTGGGGGGAACAAAGGGGGTCGGTGGGGGGAACAGAGGTCTCAGAGGGGAAAGAGATCGAGTGAGAGGGAGAGAGAGAGAGCGCAGAGAGAGAGAGAGAGAGAGAGAGAGAGAGAGTGAGAGTACCTGAGGTATAGAGAGCGACCGAGAGAGAGAGAGAGAGAGAGAGAGAGAGAAATGGGTAATGAGAAAAGTTAATACATCGTATTGATTTAAGTAGGGGAATGAACAAAGTGCGCTTCATTATTTTGGACTAAAAATATATTGGCGCAGTTTGAAACTGCGTCCCATTACATGTATGACACGCAGTTTCAAACTGTTGAAACTGCGTCCTTTAATAAAAAAAATTATTGACGCTAGCGCCAGCGCTGACATGGCGTTTATGAGACAGAAAGTGGCTTGTTTTTGTGTTGTGTTTTGAAATTGGTTTTTTAAAAACAATATTATTTTAATATGTTTTAATATAAAAAAATTTCCTATATAATTTAGTACCATAAATCCGTTGTGAGTTGGTTATTGAATATCAATCTCGATGGAATTCATCCAAGGTCTTTTCTTAGCTTTCCTATTTTGTTGTGCTTTTTTCATATACTTCAGGCGCAGTTCAACTTCCTCTCCTCCGCTGCCACCAGGCCCCGCCGGCCTCCCCATCGTCGGCAGCCTCCCCTTTCTCGACCCCGAACTCCACACATACTTCGCGGGTCTCGCCAGAACCCATGGGCCTATCTGCACTCTCAAACTCGGCTCCAAACTCGGGTTCGTGATCACGTCACCGGGCCTTGCCCGTGAGGTCCTCCGCGACAATGACGCCATTTTCGCCAACCGGGTAGTTCTGGCCATCATGCGGGCCGTCCCTTATGGTTCTTCTGATATCGTCAGTTCCTCAAACGGCCCGACCTTGCGGATGCTACGTAAGGTGTGTATTCAGCAGATGCTGAGCCCTGTCAGCCTTGATGCTGTGTATCATCTTAGACGGCGAGAGGTAAACTTGCAGAGCACTGATCCTTTTCAATTTTGAATAAATTTCAGATTGTAAAATCAAAATTAGGTTTTACTTTTCCATAGGTAAGGTCAGCCGTAAACCGCCTTTTCCACTCTGCTGGAAATCCGGTCGATGTTGGAGCTGAGGTCTTTCTTACGGTGATGAACGTAGTAACAAGCATGCTATGGGGAAGCACGATGGACACAACAGTCGAAGAGGGTAGGAGTGTGGTGGGAGTCGAGTTTCGGAAGGTGATGGGAGAGATCACAATTTTGCTGGGAAAGCCTAACCTATCTGATTTTTTCCCGGCGCTGGCATGGTTCGACTTGCAGGGTTTAGAGAGGAAGATGAAGGGGTTGATTGAGAGGTTTGATCGGATTTTCGATAACATGATTGAACATAGAAAGAAGGTAGGGGAGACCGGGGCAAAGGACTTGCTGGGGTTTATGCTCCGGTTAGAGGCCGAGGGTGTCGACGGAAATGTTCCATTTACCATGATGCATGTCAAGGCTCTTCTATTGGTAACCTATCTATACCTTTGTTCTTTTCACTGCCAATCTACTCGAGTGATCCGCTTCATTCTAGTTAAAACGCCTTATGGTTATGTTTGGTTTGATGTATTCAACGCCTCATAGATTTCCAAATACACTGAAATCTATGAAGTGATTCGTTTAAGTTGTAGCTCAAACATATGATCGAAACAATAATTTTTATGAGAAAAATATATATATAGTAACAACTATTTTCAACTTGAGCATTTCCTCACTGACAATAAAAGAGTTTTAACATGATATAAAGAGTCATGATGTAGCAATCGTGCTGCAATTACATTTAACCAAACACATGTTAATTTGTAACACATACAGTTAGAACTATACTTTAATCAAACATAAAAATATGGTCGTTGCAACTGTTGTAATTGGAGCTTTGTGTGATTGCAAAAACATTCCCTTTTCAACCGCAAGCAATCAAACATGCCCAAAAACGATTGTGATATACAAAAGGATACAATTTTGGATTTCTCTTAACCATGCTATTAAATGGTGGGTGACAGGACATGATCGTAGGAGGAACAGACACGAGTTCGAATGCAATGGAGTGGGCTATGGCTGAAATGATGAAGAAGCCCGAGACGATGAAAAAAGTTCAAGACGAACTAGACGTAATTGTCGGAAAAGAGAACATTGTCGAGGAGTCTCATATCCCAAAACTTCGATACTTGGCCGCAGTCATAAAGGAGGTTCTTCGGTTGCACCCAATACTTCCTTTATTAGTCCCTCATTCCCCAAGCTCAACATGCATCATTGGCGGCTACAAAATTCCTGAAGGAAGTCGTGTGTTTGTGAATGTGTGGGCGATTCATAGAGACTCTGCGGTTTGGGATGATCCAACAGAGTTCAAGCCTGAAAGGTTTCTCGACACAAGTAAAAAATGGGATTTTACAGGCAATGATTTCAATTACTTTCCATTTGGATCTGGAAGAAGAATATGTGCCGGGATTTCAATGGCCGAGAGAATGACTATGTATACTATAGCCTCGTTATTACATAGTTTTGATTGGAAGATATCCGAAGGGACGAAGCTTGAGCTTTCAGAGAAGTTTGGAATTGTTTTAAAGAAGGCTAATCCTCTAATTGCAATACCCACACCAAGATTATCGAACCTCGATCTTTATTCCTAAAGATCAATACTACATCGATGTGGTTGTGAAGTTGAAACTACTTTTACGGCGATATATGTTGTTGCTTGGAACTAGGCCAAGATGAAACTTTAATGTTTTTCCCAGTTAATTCAATAATTGAAAAATGAAGTGTAGTTGCTCCATATGACCATTTGAAATGGTTTCAATTGGTTAACAAAAAGAATGTTTGTGCTTAAATCATTTGATAAGACATGCATGCGCGCGCGGTAAGAAATGAGAGGGAGAATAATTTGGAAGAAGAACTTGTATTGATACCAAAATATATCTATATATATAGATATAGACACACACCGCGCACAAAGTATGAGATATTTACAATATTTGTGTACCTACATTCATGCGTTACTAATTATAGAAGAGTGATTTAAGGCTCCAGATGTGGCAAGGGCAACCTTTCATTTCTTTGAGATCAAGCAATGCTAATGTTGTGCCGCTACAAATATGACCAATAGTAACGGGGAATTGGTCACGGTTATAACGGTGACCAATTTAGTGTAATGGTTTCCATAGATTTGGTCACGATAAATCCCAATTCCCTCACCAAATCCCTTAGATCGAGCCTCCAAAAATTTCCCTGCCCCCAAAAATTTCCCTCAACCCAATTTTCTTCCGCGCTCCTTCCCTCCTTGTCCTAGCAGTCATCGAAGCCCTTCGTTGTTGAGGCCAGCCCCCTCGAAGCCTCCGTAGTCAATCCTTTCCCCCATCGAAGCCCTCGACGCGTCGCTCGGCTCTGTGATCGACGCCGTTGCCGCCTCGTCCTAGCCCCAGATCGAGCTCTTTGAAGCTCGCTACCGTGAGCTGTCTCTGCTCCGTGATCGTCTACAGGTAAGTATAAAAGTAGTTTAATTTTAAAATTTTGGATATAATTTTAAAATTTTAATTTGCTCCCAAAAATTAAATTTTATGTGTTGATCTTGCTGCTGCTGTTTATATTGTTGTTGATGCTGCATATTGTTGCTGTTGTTATCATTGTTATTGGTGTTGATGTTGTTGCTGTAGGGGTCAGATATGGTTAGGGTTTGGGTTTGTGGGGGCCGGGTTAGGTAGGGTTAGGTTTAGGGAAAGAGGTTAGGATTAGGGGTAGGGATAGGGTTAAGTGTTAGGATTAGGGTTCGGGTAAATGGGGTATTTTAGTGAAAAGCTACAGTAGTTGTAGATGTTTTAGTGAATAACAACAATAGTTAAAGGGTATTTTAGTAAAATTTATAGTAATTTAGTTAATTTAAGAATATGAATTGTGTAACAACATGCGCGCGCGCGCAAACACACACACACACACAATAAGCATACACACACTCATGTACAAACACACACACACTAACGTGTGCACGCACACAAACAAAAGGACGAACCTTAATTCATCATCATTCTCCTCTACATAGAACTATTGTCATATACACAAACAGACACACACATACACAAATTTACAGACACATATAAACAAAGGCTAAACCCTAATTCATCATCATTCCCTTCTACATTGAACTCTTGTCAGCTCCCACCCTAACCTTTTCCCTAAATCTAAAATCTTAAAATCGATTAAGAGAACCCTCATCTTTAAAAAAAATTAGCTTAAACTTAGAACTTTAAAACCTTGTATTTGAAATGTAAACGTAAAACTAATTGAAATCAAATCTAAAACTAAGTTTATGATTTTCGATGATAATATGAAATTTTCATATTCTCATCGATAATTAATCATATGTAAAAATGAAAACAAAACTTAGTTCCCGTCTATCGGTTAACAACGTTCGATATTCATCGTGACATAAAACTACATGAAAGTTGTTAAACACCGGACGTTATCGTTTGGTTTCTAACAACCGTCGCGTAATCTATGTGACGAGAATTAATATTCGATCATATGATAACCAATAGATTTGTCCAGTATGGAAAAGTTAGGAATGTATAAAGTAGGCACCTGCATTCATTTGTGTTTTTCATTCATTTCGGGATATTTCATCGGTACCTTTCCGCTGGTTCTCCGTGTACAACAATAAATTAGATGTTCGTTTCAATGGTGTTTCACAGTATTGAAACGATTATCTGTTCTATTACAGTGTACTCAGAGAACAGCAGGGAGGAGCTGGAGAAATTTTCTCGAAACGGATGAAAGCACAAGTAAATGGATATATACTTTATACATTCTTAATGGGATAGGCGTCTTACCCCTACAGCCGTTATTCTCGACATCCAATAAAGAACATTTAATATTATCATCATCTTTCTTAAAAGAAGAATCCAACTATTGAGTTTTGAGATTAAAAGGAGAAAGTTCTCAATAGGAGTTTGAGAAGAGCCTAATCCAATAACAATTGAATCCAAACTTAACGAAGTTGTCAATTAAACTTAACACTAATGCTTCTTATTATCCTTCTATCTCGTATTTGTCACAAAATTTTAATTCCATGACTCATATCTATAGGAACCTTGCTACGTTTCATTTTCTTTCAATATGGCATCCCCGTATGTCCACGATAAGAGTTGGATGTACGTCAACGTTTCCTCGAGCGCCACTGATTTTTTCCATAACGGTGTTTTTTTTTACCGATTTTTCTTACGCACGTCTTGGGATACCAAGAGAGCACAAAATCTATTGTCCTTGCTATAAGTGTATGAACATGCGATTATAGAAGAAGTCAGATATTAAGTTACACATCATGAAAAACGGTTTCGTTAGAGATTATACTAAGTGGGATATTCATGGAGAAAAGGACGATGGAGGGCCAGTGCAAGAGACGGAAAACGAATTCATTGAAGTGGAAACTGAAGAGCGGCAAGGAATAGTAGAAGAAGAGGATGATGAGGAGGAATGGCAGTTTGAAGAAGACGAAGCCGTCGATGACAATGATGCTGTATTCGCGCCGGTCGATGACATGGATGGGCTTATAAATGCCGTTGGACTTCCTTATGATATAGAAAGCACCAGACCCGCGTTATTGGAGAAGTACAAGGCTTCCTTGAGAATCCCTCTATATCTAAATTGCAAAGGATTTTGGATACTATCCTTTTTCGTACGTCTCTTTCAGATCAAGTGCAAGAACAAATGGAGTGACCAATCTTTCACCGATCTCCAATCATTGCTGAAGGAAGTTTTTCCCGACGGAAATGAAGTGCCATCGAGCTGGTATGAGGTGCAAAAGATAATCACAAACAACAGCCTAAAGTGTAAGAAGATACATGCATGCGAGAATGACTGCGTTTTGTTCCGAAAAGAACACGCCGCACTTAAAAGCAACCCAGTGTGTGGGAAAAGCCGATTCAAGCCTAAGAAAAACTCCCATTCGAGTGATGTTCCCGTGAAGATTCTTCGTCATTTTTCGTTAATACCGAGGATGCAATGGTTATTTATGCGTGAAGAGACGGCGTCCGAAATACAGTGGCACCATAAAACGCCTCATGAAGAGGGAAATATGAGTCATCCTAGAGATTCGATATCGTGAAATTGTTTAGATGAAAAACATTCTTCGTTCAGCGTAGACCCTTATAACGTGAGGCTGGGGATTGCGAGCGACGGTTTCAGTCCATTTGGGATAGTTCGCGGCGGGCGTACTCACAGTACTTGGCCTGTTGTGGTGACTATATACAATTTGTCACCATGAAGGGCTATGACGCAGTCTTATTTTACGTTGATACTTTTAATCGATAGTCTCTCATCTCTTGGGAAAAATATCGACGTATACCTTCAACCCTTGATCGATGAGTTAAAGTTGCTTTGGGAACCTAGTGTGAGAACCTATGACGCAGATGGTAAACAATTTTTTCAGATGCATGATGCATTGTTATGAACGATCAATGATTTTCCTTGCTACGACATGTTGTTGGGATGGACAACTCAAGGTAAGCTTGCCTGCCCTGGTTGTCATATTCATAGGAGCAGCGTACGCTTGAAGTTTAGCGGGAAAGAGTCCTTTATGGGTCACCGACGATTCTTTCTTATAACTCACAGATTCAGAAGGAATAAAGAAATGTTCAATGGCAAGACGGAGACCGGCATACCACCTGGATTATTTTCCGGTAACGATATACTACAACAATGGATAGGTTATCAGAATATCACATTCGGAAAGAAACAGAACAAAGATGCAATGCCATGCCCATCTGGCGGGAAGAAGCTTGGTGGTTTATTTCAGCTTCCGTACTGGTCCGATATATCGCTGCACCACAATTTAGATGTCATGCATATCGAGAAGGGCGTTTCCGAGCACATCATCAATCTTTTGCTGTGTAAAGATGGAAAAACGAAGGACAATTTCAACGGCCGTTGTGATTTGACAAATTTGGATGGTTTGTCCATTAGAAAAGAATTGCAATTTCGGCCTGTGGCTGATAAATCGGGTTATTACAAGATCCCACCGGCAATCCACAACATGAACAAAGAGGAGAAGCGGCTGTTCTTGCGTGTGTTGAAAAAATTGAAAGTCCCCGACGGTTTCTCATCGAACATTTCCATACAGGTGTAAGTAGAAAAAGAAAAAATCGTAGGACTCAAGAGCCACGATTACCACATATTGATGCAGTATCTTTTTCCTTTATGCCTCAGAATATTGGTAAAACCATAAGTTGGTCACGTGCTTAATGACTTTTGCACGTATTTCTGCCAATTGTGTTCCAAAAACGTGGATGTCAATGAGATAGATACATTCCTTTGATCCTCTGCAAGCTTGAAACTATCTTTCAACCTTCCTTTCTCGATATTATTGTTCACATGTCCGTTCATCTGGCAACCGAGGTCGGGATTGGCGGTCCGGTCCATTATCGTTGGATGTATCCAATCGAGAGGTATTATTGACGTTTATTTTTCATCATTTAAATTACAAAGAATTATCATGAATTATTAATTTATTTCATTTTCAACAGATATCTATTAACTTTAAAAAACTATATCCGCAACAAGTATCGTCCTGAAGATTCGATTGCTCAAGGTTATCTCCTAGAAGAAGTCATGTCTTTCTGTACTCATTTCCCGAACGACGATATCAGGATGAAGCTGAACAAACCGCAAAGTGTTCCTGATGGTCCAATTGAAGCAGGAAGGCTAAAGAACATATCTTACGATCTCGCGACCAGTGTACATGCGTGCATCTTGATAAATAACGATTGTTTTGCTAAATATGTAAAGTAAGTGTTTATTATTTCATTGTTTTAAACATTCGAAATTAAATTTACTCTAATTAATATAACTGTATATTAATGAACAGAGCGCACAAAGATATACTCACAAGATCGAATCCTAGGACATGGTCGAATGATAAGATCGAAGAAGAACAGAGGCGCACTTTCGCCGCTTAGTTTATAAAAGAAGTGAACGAATAATTGAATCATGGAGAGCACGTTGATAGAGAGGTCCACGACCTTTTAAACGGTCCAACGATTACAACTAGGTTTTATAACGGGTACGGGATATCTGGATATAAATTTGAGGTAGAAAGTACATAACATATTAGAGCTACGTAAAATAGCGGTATCATAACCGTTGACGAGGATGGAAATCCCTACTACGGTGTTCTTGAGGAAGTTATAGCGGTCCCATACCAGTATAAAACTGTCCCATTTCATATATTCCAATGCAGATGGTATGATACCAAAACTGACCGAGGTATGAAGGTTGATCAATACGGTCTGACTTTGGTAAACACTAAACGAATGTTATCAAAATACGACAGGTTTATCTTTCTAACAATGGAAACACAAATACATTATTCTCGGGACTTGTAGAAAGTTGACTGGGACGTTGTTTGTCATTGGAAACTGAGAGATTATTATAACGTGCCTACGTTGAATGGCTCTGAAGATGAGAGCGACGATGAAGATCTCGTGATAACACGTCTCAGTCTATTTATTGAACGTACCGGGGATCCAAACTATTCTGCGCCGTTCATCCATACGTTTGTAAGAAGTGACATGAACCAATTGATTATCACGGATAAATATTTTGAGAACCCACCCAATGAATCTTCAGATAATGTACCACATAAACGTGTTAGGTAATGAAGTTAAATTGAATGTTCTAAATTGTATGATGATTGTAAGTAATGAAATAACGTTTAGATATATATGTAGGATTTGATCATGGACGCAGGCAAAGGCACTAAATGCCACAAGAGACAGTGTCTACAGAATATTCTGAGTCAATCCATACCCACCGATGAGACTGTCCCAGGACCCTTAGCAGGTACGGGAGCCACAGCAGTAGTGCCTATCTCTAGCAGCGCTCCCCCATTACCACTACATCACCCCTCATGGCCCCCCTACTCACATTGCATCACCCTCGACTGCCCACTATCCTTACTAGCGCTCCTCCTATTGCCGCCACGTCACCCCCATGGCTCCCTACTCACATCGCATCATCCCCGACTGTCCCCTATATCCTTACTAGCGCTCCCCATACTACAGTCAGATCACCCGCAGCGTCGCAGCTTCCCCTACCTTACTAGTGCGTCAGCGGGTCCTCATACCCCCGTCACTCCTATGCATGGTGCGTAGTTTACTCATTTAAAATTTGATACATCATTACAATATATGTGAATATTGAATCATCTAACAGTTTATTGTTTGTATATCCGCATTCTACTTGCACGATGGCATCTGGTGCCGGTTCTAGCACCATGCCGGGGACGACAAATATAATCGTTATTTCTTAAAGGTTTTAAATAATGATTGTAATTTGAATTTATCAAATTCTATATTCATATTATAAATATTATAATACTGTGTATGTATATCTATTTTTTCGCAGGCTCGAGCAGTGTTAGGACGAGGGGTCCTACTGGGCCCGACTGCTGCAGGCCGTGGGCAGATGCTGAGTCATGGGATCTAATCTTTAACGTGACATATGTGCTTGTTGGAGAGCACGCGACCCAGTGGGGGAGTTATGTTGGGAAGGAGATCCGTACTTATTACAAGTACCCGCTCCATATTCAGTTGAACAAGGCCCAGACCGAGCGTGCTACGCGGTTTTTTAGGTCGGAAGAGGTATGGCATACCCTTTCACACATTTAATTTTCAATCGTCGTTATATACATATACATATAATTATTTGTTTAATATATTTCAATTTCAGACCAGGAATAATTATAGATTCGTTGGCGAGCCTAACGAGGATGGCGTGTACAGGTCATTCGATATAGATCGCACCTTCGCTCACTTCCTAGGCCAGTGTCAAGTGATTAAGAGACATCGCCGATGGGAAGTGAAGAGTGAAATTTACTTTCCTTGGGCCGTGGCGACCGAGGATTAGCGGATGCACTTGATGAAGGTCATAGCGTTGGAGATCCCCACAGAGTATTAGCTGCTTCTTGTCGTCTATTTTGAGTGCGATGATGTGCAGGTATAAATTTAATTTTTAAGATTTTAATAATATAACATGAAATAATATTATAAAATATATTATAATCTTTATTTTTGCAAGATGATGTCGGTTCGAAATAAGCAGAACCGGAACAACGACGTGCGAGAACGCGTTATCCCGATCCAAGGGAAGCGCTCACAGGCCAATGCTCGGTGGCACTTGGTGAGTATTTCGATACTTAATTCCATATTTTTTCTATATTTTTAATTAATTATTAAACTAAATCCTAATTTCATTGCAGAGTAAGAAAGAGCCTGCCAACTACAATGAAGCCAAGGGATGGGCCGCGTTACATAGGGGCACGGGCTCGTACATGGTAAGTTTCATATAATCAAGTTGGTTACGTATTTTAAGGTAGCACCTGTGTAGATACACACACACACATATCTACATATATTCTTTACAGACCCAGTTTCAGGAGCAGGCGAACGCCTTGGGACTTGGTCCCAACGACTCGATCACCGTCATTGTCCCTGTCCTAGATTCGATATCCGATGGGAATCACGATAGGTATGAGCGTGGGGTTGGTCCTGGGGCCCATCGATTTTTTGATAGATGTTCAACCGCGCATGAATACTCCGTAACCAAGACGCGGGCGAATGTGGCAGCTGCGTCACGGGAGGAGATCCATCGGCTCCGTGAGCAGGTGGAGCAGAAACATCAGATGCAGCAGGAGACACAGCAGGAGCTTCAGGAGATGTGGCACGAGCTGCACGTGCTTAAGACGGAGATCCGAGACATGAGGCAGTCGCACGCCGATTCCATCCAGCAGGCCATACGAAATGAGTTGAGTGCATTCCTTAGGCCACAGGACGATAGAGGTGGATCGTCGTCCCAACAATGTTAGTTCTATTTTTTGATTTGTTGACACATACAATAGGACTTTAGTGGAGTATTGATCATATTGGACTATTTTTTGATGCGTACATTTTCTGATTTGTTGTTGATTGGTGGAGTATTGATCATATTGACTGTATTTATATTTTTTGTTTATGTTTGCATGCGATTCGATGCTTATTAATTTGATTATCGTATATTGTGTGAGATTTGAATACATTACGTGAATTATAATTATATATTGCTACTTGTGAATAGAAATTATATATTGCTGGTTGTGATTGAAATTAACGTGCATGAGGCATGAAAAATTTAATTATTTAAAAAAATTAATTGGTCACGGTTGGAACCGTGATTAAAGACAGTTGGACACGGTTACAACCGTGAACAAAAAGCTGCTCCAGAAACCGATATTTGGAGCAGGTCTGTGTTATGGGTCACGGTTACAAATTTTGTTCACGGTTGTAGCCGTGACCCATAACTGGTTTTGTTCAAGGTTAGAACCGTGAACAAAAACCTGGGGCCTACCAACTAACTGATTTTTTAACTTTTCACGCTAAGAAACGTTCACGGTTATAACCGTGAACGTTTCTTTTTTTGTTTACGGTCAGAACCGTGACCAAATATTTGCTTACATAGGTTTAGATCATGGTTCTTTCACGGTTTAAACCGTGAACAAATCCCTACCCTGTAATAGTGTTGTATGGTATTTGCTTAATAGGGATGTCATGTCCCGCTTCTCAATATACGCAAATACGGAAACGTAACAAAACCAACCATGCTACCTACGGTAAGAAATCATCCTTTTATAGTCACATTAATACTGTCAATCAATAATCAAGAACAATAAATAATATCTATTTATCACATGTGCAATATACCACAATAAACAACAACAATAATAACGAGTCCATAGCGGAATCAATGAATAATGGCCAAGTCTCAAGATCCAAGCATATAAGAATAGCGATATCCAAAACCCGTCTCTTATGGGATCACAATAAAAAAAACCCAAAAAAGTGCAATACTAGAAAAGAATCCTAAATCATAAACAATAAACTAGATCAATGGATTATTCCTTACTGATCAGCAACCTTCTCGAAGCATTCATGATCCTTCTCTGCTAAAGTCAATGTATCTGGGCCATGCAAAACCCAGACGTCAGTGCGTCGAATGTAACATCATAATGAATATAACCGGAATGGAACTCAATATACCATTCTTAAGAATCAATATCATGTATGTATTCAATAACAATAACAATACAGATGATGTATCAATCGATATAACAATCAATCATGTCATGTGTATTTTATGGGTTCATGTCGCTAAGTTATCTATTCTATAGGTATTTGAAAACAATTAATATAATTTTCAATGTAACTCAACAGCATTCCGTACGTTCCCGGGACCACGGTCTCATGACTCTGGAGGTTGAATCCGAGACGTGCCGCAAGGCAGTAAAACAATGTCAATATCTGGACGAATGATGTCAAAACCATCATTCCGGAGCCTGTAGTTCGTATCGACTGATCAGTAGCAATCAATCCCACTGAGTTACAATTCAGTTTCCATTATTGATTTCCCTTTTTTCCCAAGTTTTAGTTTCATGTCAAGTATAATAGTATATTACCTAACACCAACACAATAATAAACATGTACATGTACAGGTCATGTCTGTCCAGACAACAAGTCAATCAATCAATACTAATGAGTTGTCAGCATTTCGGTGAACATAACGATTCAGGTGTAGTGGCATGATAACAATAGCAATAATCAATCAATCATGGTTTCATATAAACAAACAATAGCATGTTCAGGAATATCGTAATCTACCAATTTCATGATCAAGTTACTAGCAATTGACAAAATAACATAGGCAATCAATTCATGTGCAATATCATGATCAGGTCAAGTAACATGTCCAGTCATCATGTACTCGTGGAACAAATTAACATGTCAGTTTCATATCAGGTTTTAAATATCGGTTTTAGCAATTTTATTCACTGGTCGTCTGTAAGAGATGTCTGGTCTACTTCAAGTTCTACTCCAGACGTTTGTAGGACACGTCTGGTCCCTGCAGAAGACGTCTGGGGATATATCTCTAGTTCAATTCAAGTTCTGAAAATTAAATATAGAGACATCTATCACTGTAGACGGATTTTTGTAGTTCAATTTTATTTATTGTAAAATCATTATACAGATGTCTTGTTTCCTGTAGGAGACGTCTGCACGGGATTTTTCCTGAACGATCAGATTCTAAAATTAAGGTTTTCTAGCAATATTTCCAATACAAATTTTACACAATATTAAACATAAAAACGATGCAAGTGTAGTACATTAAACTAGTCGGTTATAAAGGCGATAAATTCTTGGGTTTGGCAATGCATATAAAACCTAAATTGTGTTTATCGCCAAATCTCGATTCCGATCTCGATGTGTATTCAATTATATTTAAAAAATCTACATTAGTTAATATACTCGTTGTACAACAAGTTTGACTTGCTGTACTAGCATATTAAAGCAAGTATTGGGTACTTTCCTCGAAGATGAAAATACACAACGTAGAAGACGATAATGATGATCTCAAATCAACAACCACCAAAAAGCGATGTTGTAGGGAAGAAAAAGGAAAAGTGGATGACGAGACGATCACAACCATGATGACGATCATGGTGATTATGACGGTGATGTGGATCGGCTGGTTAGACTAGGGTTAGGGTTTGATGGAGAGATATGGAGGCTAGGGTTTGGCTTTAAAAAGGAAATATGAAAGTATGAAAATATATGAGAGTTATGATAGTTTAAATAGCCTAATTATAATATGGGCCGGATATTAAATTAACCTTATACAACCTAACAATACTACAATAAGGGGTTGCCCCTACGGATATAGTTATCTGTGGGGGCAATAAAAGTTTGTCCCTACGGATTAATCCGTAGGTCCCCATGGTTGTCCCTACGGTGCCATACGAATTAATTTAAAAATATTAAAGTGTAATTTGTTATTTGGCCCTACGGAGCCGCAAAAGAAAGACCTACGGTTGAATCCGTAGGGGCATGTATATGAGTTATTAATAAGAAAATAAACACAGAAAAGTCCTCGATCCCAAAAAAAATACTCTCTCTCATCACTCGATCTCCCGCGCGCGCCTCTCGTCGCCACTGGCCGCGCCTCATCGCCACTGCCCTTCCGCGCACGGCTCGTCGTCCCCGACATCACCGGCGACTTCCTCGTAGCCACCGCCCGCGACTCGTCGCCGATTGCGTCGTCGACCGTCTCCGGTATCCTTCATCGCTGGCCTAGCTACAGGTTAGTAAATTTCATAGTTTTACTTCTAATTATGCTTTTATTTCTGTTTTTGTTGATTATTGGGTTGCTACTTGGGCTAGGGTTAGGGTTCAGGGTTCGGTTAGGGGGAGGGTTAGGGTTCAGTTGAGGGTAGGGATCAGTTGAGGGTTCAGTTGAGGGTAGGGTTGGTTAGGGTTCAGTTGAGGGTAGGGTTAGGGTTAGGGTTCGGTTCAGTTAGGGTTAGGGTTAATTAGTTAGGGTTAGGGTAAGACTTGGGCTAGGGTTAGGGTTAGGGCTCAGTGTATGGTTAGGGTTAGGGTTAGGGTTTGGTTCAGGTTTAGGGTTAGAGCCTAGGGTTAATTTGGATTAATTAAAGGCTAGGGTTAATTTGTGTTAATTATTGATAATTTGAAAGGGTTAGGGTGCTGATTAGGGTTAATTAGGTTAATTTGGGTATATTGGATAAAGTTTGGGTTGATTAGGGTTAATTAGGTTAATTTGGGTAAATTGGGTTAAGTTTGGGTTGATTAGGGTTAATTAGGTTAATTTGGGTAAATTGGGTTAAGTTTGGGATAATTTGTGTTAGGGTAACGATTATAGTTAATTGTGGTTAATTAGGTTAATTTGGGTTATTTAGGGTTAGGGTTTAGGATGACTAGTTCATTCAGTAGGATACTCGATGATAACGTAAACGTACAATTTTACCGTAAACGCAAGAAAAATTTACCCTAAACTAAAACTTCGAACCCTTAATAACGAAACGTAAACGTAAAACCCATTCAAGTTAAATGTTCAAGTTAAAACCAATATATGATACTCAATGATAATATGAAACTTTCATATTCTCATCGATACTGATATATGAAAATCAAAGCGCGACTTAGTCCTCGTTTATCGGTTAACATACTGATTGAATTGTTTTCCGGATTGTGTATGTGTAAAAGTATCGATTCAAATAGTCCCCGATTTCGGCGCTATTTGATTGATCGTAAAATGCAAGACTGAGTAAGTAAATCAAATCGATAAGAGTCTCTTTGAGTCGGTAATTAGAAAATTGAATAAAGTTCACAATCAAAAAATTATATTTGACCGCAATCAACTACGGTGTCAGTTGTAGATCGTAAGCGAGTGCGGACCGTCCACAGGGATTGTGCGATTCGTTTTTATATTTGATTTGTTTGAATCGAAAAGTTAATCGAAAAGAAAAGAAAACATGATTCAAGAATTTATCAATTGATTCAGGTGTCACGAGTTTAATCAAGAATCAAGAAACTGATAAACAATCAAGAATTGGGTTTCGATAATATTTCCAACCAAAATGTCAAGAATCTAAATGAGGCTCGTAGGAATCGATCGGATCTATAGATGTGATGTAACCTCAAGATTTCGTGTTCTTGTCCTTCGAAGGATTGATACTAGATCGATGATGATCGACGAGAGTTAGGGCTTTCTTGATGAAACTAGGGTTTCATCGTTTAACCCTTGTTCTTTCGTCGATATCATTCACATTCTAGCCTTTAGCAATTTCAAGAAACGATCGTAACTCCCCAATTTCGAGCGATATCAATCAAGAAAGCATCGCAACGAAATGGGTCGTCGGTTCTTGAATTTGGTAGGGTTTACAAAACTCGTAGGAATCAAGAATCGATTTAAGATATATTACATCATCATTCTATTGATCGTCTCGACTCCTCGACGAGCGGAGTATTACTCAAACATCACAACAAGAATTATAACTAGAAATTTAGATTGACTCATGATGCAAGAATTTAAAGAAAACAAGATAAAAGAATTTCACCTTTTATTTATATCAACAATTTGATTACAGTCGCTCAAGAACTACAAGAGGAAGAACTAAATTGTCGACTTGGCTTCGCTCGGCTTCGTGAGTCGCGAATCGGCTTGGACCACTTGCTCCGTTGAAGACCGGCTCGGCTCCTAAAAGGTTGCAAGGCTTCTTGCTTGAATGGGTACTCGGGATCTTGGCTTTTGAATGGAATTAGGGTTAGGGTTTCACACAAGTCCTCTCACTAGACTTGTGGAAGAAGAAGATGAAGAAAAAAGATAGAATGGCTCTAAATTGGCTACTAAAATCTACTAATCAAAGATCAAGTCCAAGATGATTTACAAGTGAGCCTAGGGACTTATTTATAGAGCACCCAAACCCTAAGCGTTTGAGTCCCCTCCAAAAGTTTGTTGAAAGACTTCTAGAAAGAGTTTGTTAGGCTTAGCTTAGGGTTTAAGCTAGGGTTTAAGAAGAAGTTTCTAGAATACAAGGCTTAGTTTAGTGTAGGGACAAGGGTTTGCTGATCTGCCAGAAGTCTCTGGAGTCTTCTGGAAATTGTTGTGTCTTTCTGAAGTGTGGGTCCTGAGAGAAGAGTTTTGATGCAAAGATGAAGTGATGACGTCATCAAGTAGCCACGGAACCGCGGCGCAAGCAGGCTCCGGCCGCGGTTCCGCGGCCATGTTGGCTCCTTGGGCTTTGTTCTTTCTTCTGTGGTCTTGGGCTAATATTTAGAGATTTAGCTGATATGTTGAATTTTATTTTGCCTTTTGGATTGCTTCCAGAACTGAAATCATTGAGTTGGCGTCAAGTTTGATCGGTACCCTGTAAATTTTGGCCTTTCTTTTGGATTTTCCTGCACAGATCTCAAAACAAGTGTTGCGCAAATGTAGGGATGATGCGATAACATGAAATGCAGTCAATTTCCTTTATAGTGTTGGTTTTAGAGTCTAATACATGTAATCTGATATTTTGCGACAGTTTTGCTAATATGTAAAATATGAATGCCGAACACTTCTATATGGATGCAAATGATGAGGAAATTGCCGGCTAAAATATACAATATTTTCGACTAATCAAATTCCCCCAAACTTAATTTCGATCGTCTCGAGCGAACTGTTTTATTAAAAGGAGAAGGAGAAAATAAAGAAAGAGAAAAAACTAACTAGCACACTTTCGTAGGCAACACGATTGCACTGAGCACGTGCAACAAGTCTTTAAACCTCTAGGTGTCCCTAGTAGGAGGAGTGTTGTCTCCTGAGGGTTTTCAGCGGATTGCACCCACAAAATCCAGTAATAAAAGCAAGATCATGAATATTACATTTAAAGAAAAGAATTGTAAAAGAAAAGCCTTGAAAATTAGGGTTTCCAACTAAGCTAGCTTTTCGGTTGTCATGAGCCCTATCTTAATGGTCATGAAAAGATGTTAGAAATCACGTCCTCCCTCAATAAAACATCGTCTTATTCTTCATTCCTATCTTTCTTCCAAACATCGATCATATAACCCTGCGTGTGTGTAAAGTACATCCCTACACCCGGAGAATTCAATTCAAGCTATCATACTCTTGCCCATCAGCCTCAGTACTTTTTAATTAATGAATATTTAGATGAGATTGCTCACACACTTTCATGCGACCGTTAATACTTCTTGAGGTACTAACCGACCGATTACTCCTGTGCTTGCTTACTTGGTGTATTTTCCTCGTCTTGCACCACCTCAGGCATAGTAGTGACTCCCAGACCAGTTGGCCTTAGGGCACTAGGTGAAGAGGCACCCTCGCTAAATTTTTTTATTTCCCTCGGTGATAACAAAACCAGTGTTCATTTTTCTCACCACTTTATATTTTATTCATTTTTTATTTTTTTATACTTTTGGCTTTAAGACAAGAGCATTTCAAGGTATCCTCTACTATCCCAGGCTTTAAGACGTGTGTAAGTGCGAATAGCAGGGTAGCAACGTTCAAAATGTTTGGCTTCCAGAATAGAAACTATTTTTCAGACTTATTTTTATCCTCAGATTAGTGACGTCCTTCATCTTACTAACCCTTGGGACAACGGCTCATAACTACTTATTACTAGTTCGTATAAGAAAACTTCTAATTTTCTTGGTTTTCTTAAATTTTTCTAATCTCATGGATGTAATTGTTCACTATCTAAACTTTCATTATCTTATTTATATACAAAAAAGTGTAAATATTAAAATTATTTTTATACTTAAAATTTTTTAAATTTTTATGGGTTTTGAAATTTTTTTAAATTTTTATAGATTTTTAAAAGAAAAGAAATGTTTTGTGCTTATGCAAATGATATGCAAATGATGCGAAAATAAGCACAAACCTCCCCCAAACTTGTTTTCAACAGTGTCCTCACCGTTGCCAACAGCTATATCTGAAAAACCTATAAGTCTGGGAGGAATTATTAGTGGGGGCAAAATATATAAGTGAAGAACTTCCCCCAAACTTACTCTTTTCACTCACCTCCATTCAAAAGAATGATGCAGTGATATGCAGGACATGAAGGTGAGACGGAGGAATTTTAATCCAAATAAACTGGCTCTTGTAAGAACAAGAGCTCCTCCGTGGGGTCAGTGGAAAAATACGGCTTTAGTCTATGTCCATTTACTTTGAAAAAGGTTCCGTTTTTAACATTTTCTACTTCTACTGCCCCGTGCGGGTATACAGACCGCACAACAAAAGGTCCCTTCCATCGAGATCGGAGCTTACCCGCGTGAAGGTGTAATCGTGAATCATAAAGAAGGACTTGTTGACCTTGTGTAAATGTTTTCCTCAAAATGTTTTTATCGTGAAAACCCTTAGTCCTATTCTTTGTGATCACAGCATTATCATAAGCTTCATCGCGGAGTTCGCTTAGCTCATTAAGTTGCAGCTTCCGAAAGTTGCAAGCAAGGTTTAAATCAAAATTTATTTCTTTAATAGCCCACAATGCTTTATGTTCTATCTCGACGGGTAAATGATATGCTTTTCCAAACACTATCCTATATGGAGACATCCCTAGGTCGGTTTTAAATGCAGTTCTGAATGCCCAAAGAGCATCCGTCAATTTGGTCGACCAGTCTTTTCTATTCTTAGCAACAGTTTTCTCCAGGATAAGTTTGATTTGTCTGTTTGAGATTTCAGCCTGCCCGCTTGTTTGGGGGTGATAGGGTGTAGAAAGTCGGTGGTTGATTGAGTATTTCCGCATCAGAGTCTCGAAAGACCTGTTGCAGAAGTGTGTCCCATTATCGTTAATGATAGCGCGTGGGTTTCCAAATCGCGAGAAGATATTCTCTTTTAAGAACTTAATGACAACTTTCTTGTCATTAGTGCGACATGGAATGGCTTCTACCCACTTTGAGATATAATCAACCGCCAGCAATATGTATAAATTCCCAAAGGAGTTGGGAAAGGGACCCATAAAATCAATGCCCCAAACATCGAATATTTCAACAACCAAAATGGGTTGCTGAGGCATTTCATTCCTCTGGGAGATTCTACCCGTATACTGATATTGTGTACAGGTTTTGCAATGCTCAAATGCGTCCTTGAATAAGGTCGGCCAATAAAATCCACATTGCAAAACCTTCTCCGCCGTCTATTTAGGACCGAAGTGACCCCCACAGGCCTGATCATGACAAAAAGAAAGAACACTCTTGAACTCTTCATTCGGGACACACCGGCGAATGATCTGATCAGGACAATATTTAAACAAATATGGCTCATCCCAGTAAAAGTGTTTTACTTGGGATAGAAAACCGTATTTGTCCTGTTTTGACCAATCGCTGGGTATCAGTCCCGTGGCATGATAGTTCACAATATCCCTGAACCATGGTTCATTGGATACGCTCAAGAGTTGCTCGTCAGGAAACGAGTCATTGATCGGCAGGGTCACAGGGGAAGAAATGATGCGTGAAAGATGGTCAGCTACTACGTTTTCACATCCTTTCTTATCTTTGATAACAAGATCGAATTCTTGTAACAGTAGGATCCAACGTATTAGTCGACCTTTTGCATCTTTCTTCGCCAGAAGATGTTTTAAAGCGGAATGGTCAGTATACACAACTATATGTGAGTCAATTAAGTAAGGCCTGAATTTTTCTAATGCAAATACAACCGCTAAAAGTTCTTTTTCTGTGGTTGTATAATTGATTTGCGCATTATTCAGGGTCTTACTAGCATAGTATATCACGTGTGGCATCTTTTCAATGTGCTGTCCTAAGACTGCACCTACTGCAAAGTCGGATGCATCACACATCAGCTCAAAGGGGTAGTCCCAGTTTGGTGATGATAAAACGGGGGCTGAAGTGAGTGAGTGTTTAAGTGAGTCGAAAGCTATCTCGCAATCCGAGTCAAAATGGAAGGTCGTATCCTTGGCCAGGAGAAGAGTTAAAGGACTAGCAATTTTGCTAAAGTCCTTAATGAATCTCCTATAAAAGCCCGCGTGTCCAAGGAAAGAGCGAATATCTTTGACGCTTTTGGGACGAGGGAGGTTTTGAATGACATCTATTTTAGCTCTGTCAACCTCAATGCCTTTCTGTGAAATGACATGTCCAAGTACAATTCCTTCTTGGACCATAAAATGGAATTTTTCCCAGTTCAAAGTCAAATTCTTCTCTTTGCAACGAGTAAGAACATCGTCAAGATTCGCAAGGCAATCGGAAAAAGAGTCTCCAAAAATCGAGAAATCGTCCATAAAGATCTCCAGAAAATTCTCTACCATATCAGAGAATATCCCCACCATACACCGCTGAAAGGTAGCGGGAGCATTGCATAACTCAAAGGGCATGCGACTATAAGCAAAGGTACCAAAAGGACAAGTAAAAGTGGTTTTATCTTGATCCTTTTTGGCGATGGGGAGCTGATTATAGCCTGAGTATCCGTCCATAAAACAATAATACTCTCGTCCTGCTAAGCGTTCCAGCATTTGATCAATGAATGGTAGAGGAAAGTGGTCTTTCCTCGTGGCAGCATTGAGTTTTCTATAATCGATACATACACGCCACCCAGTTTGGGCGCGTGTTTGAATCAACTCATTCGCCTCATTGGTTATAACAGTGATGCCGGATTTCTTAGGAACGACATGTATAGGACTCACCCATTGGCTATCGGAGATGGGGTATATAATACCATTATCTAAGCATTTGACGATCTCTTTCATGACCGCTTCCTTCATGACGGGATTCAACCGTCTCTGTGGTTCTCGAGTTGGTCTGGCATCATCCATCACATGTATATGATGTTCAACTATCAAGGGACTAATCCCTTTGATGTCCGCCATACTCCAACCAAATGTCTCTTTGTTAGATCTCAATACCGATAAAAGTGCATTCTCTTGCTCTAATGCTAGAGAAGCGGAAATTATAACCGGTAAAGACTCCTTCTCACCTAAATAAGCATATTTCAGATGAGAGGGTAAAATTTTGAGATCTAATTCGGGCGGAGAAATGATAGAAGGAGGGATCATTGAGTGATTTTTGGATTTACAAAGAAGCTCAGAGCCTGTGAAAGATACAGACTCGGGTGGAGAAAAGTCAGAAGTGCAGGACTCAAGTGTAGGTAAAGTGTCCTCACTAAGATCTTGTGTGAAATCAAACAGAGATGTGGTAATGTCATCGAGATCAGTAAAGCAAAGTTCCTCAGCTCCACAACTATCGGGAGCGATCTCATGGACAGAGCACACATCTAAAATATGAGCAGAGGGTTCTGATGGCTGACTTCCAACTTTGTAGATATTTAGTTCAATGGTCATATTTCCAAATGATAGGTTCATTGAACCGTTTCTACAGTTTATAACAGCGTTGGAAGTGGCAAGGAAAGGACGACCTAGAATCACCGGAATTTGGCCCCGGGGGTTTGCTATAGGATGTGTGTCGAGTACAATGAAGTCTACAGGGAAAACAAATTCCCCGACCTTTATCAACACATCCTCTAATTCACCCCTTGGTTTGGTGGTTGAACGGTCTGCCATCTGGAGAGTGCAGTGAGCAGGTTTCAGCTCTCCAATCCCTAATTGCTCATAGACAGAATATGGAAGGAGGTTAACACTTGCGCCAAGGTCTAAAAGAGCACGATTTATGTTTTTACCCCCAATAGAAATCGATATTGTAGGACATCCTGGGTCCTTTCGTTTCTTTGGTAGCTGGGGAATAAAAGCAGTGCTGATATTATTAGCCATGAAGATCTTCTTCGGCACTTGGGTCTTCCTCTTCCTAGTGCACAAGTCCTTAAGAATTTTCGCATAAGCGGAGACTTGTTGAATTGCATTTAGGAGAGGGATATTGATGTTAACCTGTTTGAATATTTCTATAATTTTCTCCATATGAGGACTCGTTCTATTACACCTTAACCGGTTCGGGTAAGGAGCTTTCGCAATAAGCGTCGGGTCCATCATAGGAGAAGGAAGAAGGGGTAGACGAGGTCCCAAAAGAGGTGTGGGGACCGTCTGTGGAGAACTATAAGGGTTGGGAGAAGGTGTCGAGCCTAGTGGGAAATGGAGAATAGGCTCGCGTGAAGATGGTGTGGTAGAAGAAGAAGGATCAGAAGGAGAAGTGTGTGTGTGTGGAAAGGTCTCAGCCGGGGTGTTGATATGATTTTCAGTATCATCAATACCTTCCCCGATATGATTATTCAGCACTTTTCCCGATCTCAATGTTGTGATGGCATTTACATTGTAATGCCCAGGATTCTGTAGGGGTTGAGAGGGAAGTTTCCTTTTTTCTCTCGCACTCATTTCGGCTTTTAGGCGTGCGATTTCAGCTTCCATCAATCTGATACTCTCAGCTTGGGACGCTGAGTTTTTCTTTATCTCACTGACGGAAGATCTAACCTCAGTCGAAACCTCTATGAAATTTGATAAAAGTGATTTCATGGTTTGAGTGAATTGAGAGAATTCGTCAGAACAGGACAACTGCATAGGATTAGACTGTGCAGGATTGTTGCCCTGGTTTTGGAAATTTTGTGACTGATAGGGGTGCTGAGTGAGTTGAAGGGATTGCTGTTGTGGTGGAGGAAGAGCCCTTTGAAATTGATTCGTGTTTGGAACCGTGTTTTGAGATTGGTTTTGGTTCCAAGCGAAATTTGGGTGATTCCTCCAATCCTGATTGTACGTGGAAGAATATGGATCGTTTCGAGGTCGTTGAAATGCGGCATTAGAATGCTCGTGACCTTGAAACGCAAATGGACATTCTTCCGTTAAATGAGACGGATCAGAACAGCACCCACAAACAGTTTTGGGGAGCGACATTGGGTTTAGGGAGGCTGCAGAAAATTTGTGTTCCATAGCGTCGAGCTTCTTTTGCATTGCTGCCATCTCAGCTCGAACACCTATGGACACATCTATTTGGTGTACGCTACCCCTATTCAATGGTTGGGTTCCACTCTTCCACTGTAGTGATTTTTCAGCGAACTCTTCTAAGCTTCCCCATCATCCTTGGTCATAAAAGTACCTTGACACATGTTTTCAAGGCTCTGTTTAGTGTTTGGATTAATGCCCTCATAAATGATTCGGCACAATTCCCATCTCGGGATGCCGTGATGAGGACACTGAACCAAAAGATCCTTGAAACGTTCAAAGCATTTAGAGAATGGTTCGGTAGGGAGCTGGGCAAATTGATTCAGTTCGCTACGGATTCGAGCTGTCTTTTGGATTGGGTAAAATTTCTTAAGGAATGCAGCGACGAATTCTTCCCAACTCGTAATAGAGTGTGCGGTAGTGTTATATAGCCACTTCTCGGCTATATCGCACAATGTAAATGGAAGAAGTCGTAGACGCATCGCATCCACTGAAAGTTGTGACGTACCCATCATTGCGCATACGTTTTCAAATTTGGTAATGAAAACGTAAGCGTTCTCAGTCTCGAGTCCGTGGAATTTGGGTAAAAGATTGATATACTGGGGCTTAATCTCAAAGTTATCCCCATTGGCTGGTGGTGTGGATAAGCAGGTCGAAAGAGGACCTCGAAGTGGGTAGCACCTCTCCTAGAGAGAGATGCGGGGTGGATTCTGCGCACCAATGGACGGCGGCAGATTAGGGTTAAAGAAGTTTGATGGAGTTGGATCCATCGGTGTGGGTGTGGTAGTAGGTAAAGGAAAGGTAAATGGAGAATTATCGACTTCGGAGTCGATAAAGGGTACGCGGACTAAACGGGCACTAGAATCCCGTGTCCAGCCTATCTTGTACTAAAAAGGGTTAGTACAAGTGGCAGCGTTGGCTTATAATTAGGGGTAAATGAATGCGGTGTTTGCTTTTGAAAAAAGGACGGATTTTTTTGAAAAAATGATGCGACAAAATAAATGCAACACACAAACCCTAGAATCTAGTGGTCACCTAGGTCCGGCTCTAGACCGCTCCTAACTGCCAAAAGAAAAGTCGCGGGATAGAATCCTCCACTGCCTCTTTGTTCCCCTGTGGCCAGGTATGTGCCAGGTAAGTGGGAAGGTACTCCACTACGTAAGTAGTGGGCCTAATTAATAACCACTAGCCTTCGACAAACTTGCCTAGGCACCACAAGAAAACGCGGATAAGCAATGAATTACCCACGACCTTCTTCTGTTCTAATTGAGCGCGACAGTCCTTAGAGTCATCTCTAGATTTCTTTTAGTTAATGTGGGTCAATGCGGATGCAAGTTTGTGGTTTTCGGGGCCTAGGAAGGGTAATGAAATCCCCACCTAATTTGGATTTGGCCGTGCCCCTTAATATCCGTATTTATAATGCAAACAACCAAGAAAAAAATCACGCACAAATTTAATTTTGCAATTTGCGAGCTGCGATTATTTGCAAAGAATCCTGCAGAAAATTGTCAGTTGGAGCTAAAAAGAGGAGAAAGGAGAAGGTAAGAAATCACCTGAAGCAAAAATTGCACAGAGACCCCCCAAGCTTGCCGCGGTTCCGCCGCAAATGGGCACTTAGGCCGCGCTTCCGCGGTTGTATGGTGTGATCACTGAACAAAACTTTTTCAGGGAGCTTCTGTAGACTCCCTCTACTCTCTGGTATTTTCCAAAATTTTTTCCAAATTCCCAGCAAGCTCCAGATCTCCTTGCAATGAAACACAACAAATTGTTTAGGGTTTGCACGAATTTTGATCTCAAAAATCACAATGAAATAAATCTTTCAATTCAAACTTTGATATAAAACGAATTAGCGCGCGATCCCCGGCAACGGCGCCATTTTGATTGAATTTTTTTCCGGATTGTGTATGTGTAAAAGTATCGATTCAAATAGTCCCCGATTTCGGAGCTATTTGATTGATCGTAAAATGCGAGACTGAGTAAGTAAATAAAATCGATAAGAGTCTCTTTGAGTCGGTAATTAGAAAATTGAATAAAGTTCACAATCAAAAAATTATATTTGACCGCAATCAACTACGGTGTCAGTTGTAGATCGTAAGCGAGTGCGGACCGTCCACAGGGATTGTGCGATTCGTTTTTATATTTGATTTGTTTGAATCGAAAAGTTAATCGAAAAGAAAAGAAAACATGATTCAAGAATTTATCAATTGATTCAGGTATCACGAGTTTAATCAAGAATCAAGAAACTGATAAACAATCAAGAATTGGGTTTCGATAATATTTCCAACCAAAATGTCAAGAATCTAAATGAGGCTCGTAGGAATCGATCAGATCTATAGATGTGATGTAACCTCAAGATTTCGTGTTCTTGTCCTTCGAAGGATTGATACTAGATCGATGATGATCGACGAGAGTTAGGGTTTTCTTGATGAAACTAGGGTTTCATCGTTTAACCCTTGTTCTTTCGTCGATATCATTCACATTCTAGCCTTTAGCAATTTCAAGAAACGATCGTAACTCCCCAATTTCGAGCGATATCAATCAAGAAAGCATCGCAATGAAATGGGTCGTCGGTTCTTGAATTTGGTAGGGTTTACAAAACTCGTAGGAATCAAGAATCGATTTAAGATATATTACATCATCATTCTATTGATCGTCTCGACTCCTCGACGAGCGGAGTATTACTCAAACATCACAACAAGAATTATAACTAGAAATTTAGATTGACTCATGATGCAAGAATTTAAAGAAAACAAGATAAAAGAATTTCACTTTTTATTTATATCAACAATTTGATTACAGTCGCTCAAGAACTACAAGAGGAAGAACTAAATTGTCGACTTGGCTTCGCTCGGCTTCGTGAGCCGCGAATCGGCTTGGACCACTTGCTCCGTTGAAGACCGGCTCGGCTCCTAAAAGGTTGCAAGGCTTCTTGCTTGAATGGGTACTCGGGATCTTGGCTTTTGAATGGAATTAGGGTTAGGGTTTCACACAAGTCCTCTCACTAGACTTGTGGAAGAAGAAGATGAAGAAAAAAGATAGAATGGCTCTAAATTGGCTACTAAAATCAACTAATCAAAGATCAAGTCCAAGATGATTTACAAGTGAGCCTAGGGTTTTATTTATAGAGCACCCAAACCCTAAGCCTTTGAGTTCCCTCCAAAAGTTTGTTGAAAGACTTCTAGAAAGAGTTTGTTAGGCTTAGCTTAGGGTTTAAGCTAGGGTTTAAGAAGAAGTTTCTATAATACAAGGCTTAGTTTAGTGTAGGGACAAGGGTTTGCTGATCTGGCAGAAGTCTCTGGAGGCTTCTGGAAATTGTTGTGTCTTTCTGAAGTGTGGGCCCTGAGAGAAGAGTTTTGATGCAAAGATGAAGTGGTGACGTCATCAAGTAGGCGCGGAACCGCGGCGCAAGCAGGCTCCGGCCGCGGTTCCGCGGCCATGTTGGCTCCTTGGGCTTTGTTCTTTCTTCTGTGGTCTTGGGCTAATATTTGGAGATTTAGCTGATATGTTGAATTGTATTTTGCCTTTTGGATTGCTTCCAGAACTGAAATCATTGAGTTGGCGTAAAGTTTGATCGGTACCCTGTAAATTTTGGCCTTTCTTTTGGATTTTCCTGCACAAATCTCAAAACAAGTGTTGCGCAAATGTAGGGATGATGCGATACCATGAAATGCAGTCAATTTCCTTTATAGTGTCGGTTTTAGAGTCTAATACATGTAATCTGATATTTTGCGACAGTTTTGCTAATATGTAAAATATGAATGCCGAACACTTCTATATGGATGCAAATGATGAGGAAATTGCCGGCTAAAATATACAATATTTTCGACTAATCACATACGTTCGATGTTCATCGTGACATAGAACTATACGAAGGTTGTTAAATATCTGACGGTATAGTTCGGTACTAACAACCATCGTATATTCTATTTGACGAGAAGATTCAATCGTATGATAACCGATAGATTTATCCAGTGTGGACAAGTTAGGGATGTATAAAACAAACACCTGCATTCACTTGTGTTTTCATCCATTTCGAGTTATTTCGTCGGTACTTTTCCGCTGGTTCTCCGTGTACAAAGATAGATTAGATGTTCATTTCAACGTTGTTTCACAGCTTTGAAATGATTATCTATTCTATTACAGTGTACTCGGAGAACATCGGGGAGGTGCTGCCGAAATTTACTCAAAACGGTTGAAAACACAAGCGAATGGGTGTCTGCTCTATACATTCTTAATTGGATAGAAGCCTTACCCCCGAACGCCGAAACACACACATACAACACGAATACAAAACAAACACGCATACAGCACATACAGACTTACAACCCTACACTTAAGCGAAATCATAAATTTAAACACACATATATAGAATACAACTCATACATGGGTATCCTCAAATATAATTTTGATTATCGATAATTTATTCTTTTCAACAACAAACGCACACACAAAGCATATACACGGATTTTCTTCTTTGTCAGTAACCATCCCGTTCTTAGATTTCTCAATATAGTCATCATAACCTACAATTTATATGTTATACAGTCTAATATGGCCCATGAGTACATCAGAGTTAAGGACTGGATGTATGTGGATTGGCAACAACGTATGCAACCTAAGTTTGTCGCAGGAGTTGCTGCTTTTATTGAATTTTCATGCGCACATAATAAGATCGTGATAGAGGATATTCTCTGCCCGTGCGATAGATGTGGGAATAAGTACTGGCAGAAGGTAGAATTTGCAGAGCTTCATAACGTTAAACATGGTTTTACTAGACTTTATACAACTTGGCTATATCACGGGGAAGGAGAAGAAGAAAGTAATGCGACAGAAGAAGAAGGAGAAGACGGTAATGCGGCAGAAGAAGAAGAAGGAGAAGACGATAATTTCTTTCCAAGAGAAGAAATGGAGGATATGGTAGAGGCTATCCTAGGTGATCTATTCGTACGGAAGAGGACATTCCTTCCGGTCAAGGATCGCGTGCGGATAAGTATGAAAATTTCATGAATGATGCTAGAAAACCAAATTATAAGAATACAAAGTATTCCACCCTCACATGGTTTGTCCAACTTTTCCAGATTAAGTGCCTAAATGGATGGAGCAACAAGTCATTCACAATTCTTCTTTCGTTCTTGAAAGATTCTATGCCCCCGGGAAATAACGTGCCCGATAGCTGGTACGGAGCCCAGAAGATGATGTCTGATTTGGGTCTGAAGTGTGATAAGATTCAAGCATGTCCTAAAAATTGCGTATTTTACCGGAAAGAGAATTCAGATTTGAAAGAGTGTCCAACATGCGGAGAGACCAGGTGTAAGGCTACGCCGGCGCCCCGGCCGTCAATCCGAGGCCAAGCGCGGAACAAAAACTTTTCAAACTGGCGCTAACGTAACCCTAAAACCCGGATCGTGCCATTAACCCTATACTAGTTAACTGTAAAATGGAGTTTAAGAGATTATACCGATCGATCCGTGTCCTTCGGTCTTCAACCTCTTCCCAAGCTTCTCGCGGCTGCTCCAAGATAAGTTCGATCTCCGGTCTCCCTTGCCGAAGAAGATCCACGTCGAGGGTTCTTTATACGGGCTCCCGCTTCAAACCGAAGCAACTCGGGCATCCAGTTTGCTAGCATAGATACCCAAGGTGAAGTAGAGATAGTATGTGCATATTTTGTCTCAAGACACCCAATGATTTGGGTGGAGGTAAATGAAGTTGCCAAGGATGTGAAGATGTGAGCATAGGATTTTTGCTTAGAGAAAAAAATGAGCTTCCTTGGAAAAAATGGCTCAGCCAAAACAAGAAATGGTTCTCTGGGGAATGTTTGAAGTGGTGGTGGGGATTAATTAAAGCAACTCATAAAAAATACCCTCTCCCAAAATATCAACAGTCACCCTCGAAAATATCATAAAAAATATCCTACACCTATACAAAAACATTCAATGCACAATTAATCATCGCCCACTACAAGCCACCTCACACACAATTGCCACACCAAAAACCCACGAATTGCCCACTGGCCCATGCCCACGAAATTAGTCCACAACCCTAAGAAATTAACCTCACCAAATATGCCCAGCCCAAAAAGAAATGGCCACGAAATTCCTCACTCACATTTCAAAATAAACATTAAACCAAATGTTTAAGTCGAGAAAAGAAATTGGCAACTTAAAAAGTAATCGCGTAACGAATTACAAGATTACCCATCATCCGTATATACATACCTGCATCCGTATTCCAACTGAATACGAATACAACGAGATGAAAATATTCCAACAGTCTAATACTAGGATCCGGCTTAAACCAAAGCCCACTAGTATGATCCGTCCGATCATTATTCATGTACAAGTGCACGTATATGATCGAACCCTGCCATAAAACCATACGGCCTCTACAACGTTTCGCCCGAATTAGGAAAACCCTCTGTGGGGGACTCTAAAGACTCGTCAATACGCTGGCATTGGGTTTAACCACAAGCACTGTTAGTTATATATATGCCTTAGAGGCCATTGTTGTACATATGATGTATATTATAATGGATGCTTGGATATATATAGAGAGGACTTTCTTGCTCGACATGATAGTATGCTATTTGGTTTCACTTTATCTTAACATGTTGACTTATATTAGTTTACTGTCTTACTCTCACATGTTTATAAAGCCCTTAGGATATGTACTCGACTACTGGGACTATGATGAGATCATACTAGTGGGGCTAGGGTAGTCAACGAGTACATCCTATAACTGTTCCTAGTCGAGGGTGTATCGAGACAGGGCATCGATATACCAGAGTAGACTAGCGTATACGCATCTTGACCCATATGATGGGCGATGGATGATGCCATAGCCATTGGTGTTTGACATCAGAGATGGTGTACGGGTGCTCAGTGGAGACTGGGTACACTGGACGGACTCGCCGAGAACTCCCAGATGGTATTATACCTCACGTTAGATGGCAGTTCTCCGGTGACACTGGTACAAGGTAGTCTGTAGACCCGAGATCGTCATAGAGTCTTGTGTGATTCCTACTGTGCTTTGATTTCGAACTTACCACGTCCAAGAGGGTGTGCAAAACGGTGGCTTTTGGGTACAGTCCCGATTCATATGGAGGCAATGAGCGATAGGAGGGGATTCTTCTCTCCCGGTATAGGGAGTTGATGTTGCGCTGTGTTCGATTGGCTATAACTGGAAGTCCCTGGACAGGGCTGATATAGAGATTTACTGGTAAGTGTTACCAGTAGTTTCTCGACCTGTTATGAGCCTCATATCGACACGACTTATCGGTTACTGGGGTCTGACGTATACCACCCCTAGACTAGATATGCAATATATCAGACGAGGAGACCGGACTGTACGGGAGTGTTACTGATTTGGATTCACAGGAGAATGTGCAGGCTTGCTTGCTGATCTTCTGATCGCTCAATACCTGGGTGGCTGTTACGTTTAGCTGACCGCTTGCAGCTTGTGGGTGTTTGATATGATCGTCACCTGCTACCGGCGTATTGACGATTCTTTATAGTCCTACACATAGGTTTCTTGACTCAGGCAAAACGGAGTAGGAGCACATATGTGATATGTGCATGACCGAGGATAATGCGATATGAGATACCGTATTATATTCTCGCGATATTTTGATATGAGCCAGATCATCGAATCAAGTGTTGATTCGATGAATCGGTATATGATATATTAGTCGGTTACATTTGATATAGCCGGATTGTCGGATCAAGTGTTGATTCGATAATTTAATGTATAATTATATATGTGATATATTACATTACATTATCTAATATTGGCTCGCTTTATTGATTCATTTTCTCACCGGGTAATACATTGATATATATGCGATATATGTTAATTGTATTATTTTCTTTTGTTACAAAAATATATTATATATGTGATATATAATATTGTAACAAGTTATGATTACTAATGCAACATGATTAGTGGAGATTAAACATGGTTAGGGTTTGATTTTGGTTAGCTTATTCATGAAGCTTCTAGAAGCTTTTCTTTTGTTTCTTGCAAAGATATTATGTGTTGATATTTTGTGAGATATTTCCTAACCCAACCCACACCCTTAACCCTACTTAAGTCTCTACAATGGTTAGCCTTCTCATCTTTGACCATGGCTGCATTTGTAATCATAATATCATTTTCATTATTCATCACAAAAGAATATTCATTCTTCTTCTTCTTCCTTGAGCTCACAAAAGCTTTCTAGGTTTTTATTTTGTAATCAATGAGTGTGAGAATTTGATAATAAAAGACAGCATAAATCCTACTTCATCATCCTCATCTAATCTAGCTAATTGGATTAGAGTGTCCACCTCATTAGTAAGTGAGAGCTTGAGTTAAAGAAACTTCAAGGTAGATCATTTTTTGAAAAGGAAGACTACATGAAAGCATGGATCATTCGGGTTGTGGAGCCTTTCTTGAGTCTGGGAGATCATGGATCGCGGCAAAGGGACTACTACTCGGAGCTTATGAAGCGAATGAGCGGACTACAAAGGTTGTAATCCCTCTCTCTTAGTTGTAAAGATGTTTATTTGCATGTTTAACCCTAATTATCTAGCAAATATCCTCGCTTTGGGTTGTTCGGCACGTCTAAATTTTAAATCGGGCATGGTTGATGCCTTATAGACCCTTGTAAGAGTGCCTAGTAACCCTTCAGTGGTATCAGAGCCTAGCTAGAGTATTAGGCGACGTGTATACGAAGTTAAAACTCCGATCGAACCCCGAAACATCGAAATTGACCCCTTCTCGGGAAATTTTTTAAAAATGTTATTTTTTCTGCATTAAAAATACTCAAAAAAATTAGCAGGGAATTCTAAGGATTGCAGTGAAACACGAGCCCCCAATACCATCAAGTCGTCGCGGAACCGCGGCAGGAACCTGCTTTGCGCGGCGGTTCCGCGGCCGAACTTTGGTATTAGGGACATGTGTTTTTAGGGTAAATCCGTAGTTATTTGTACTTACTTCTGGGTATTTTTAATCTTACTCAAGTGTTGAGTTTTCTGGGGATATTTTGTAATCGTTGATTCGATCGGAAAGTTTAATTTCGTTTAGTTTTCCGGATAATTTAGAAAGTATTAAAATGTTTGAACGGATATCAATAATTCACTTTTTCCTGACACGAAAAACTTTCAAGTGTTGGAATTTTTCCGGGTTTAAAACTTACAGAAAAACATGCAAGCATATCTGTGGACCCTCTAGAAGAACACTAACCTTAACTCGATTATGTGACCGTCTGAACTGCCTCTAAACCTTAGGGTTTGGGGCAGTACGGCGTTGCCACATGTGAGGCGTTGGTTTAACCCTTCTACGGCTGGACCATTGGGGCTGTGACATGTTCTGGGATTTTTTGAACTCCGCTCAAGTGTTGAGCTATATTGGGAAACATTGGGTATTTGATTATTCGATCGGAAAGTTTAATATTGTTTATTTATCTGGAATATGATACAATATGTGGAATTCATATAGTTAGGCATGAAATGCGAAGTATGTGATATTTCGGATTTGCAATGTCTAAAGTGATTGTGGATTCCAAATATTGTAATTTTACACTTGCTTTTCTGTGACCGTAAGTGTAGTATGTAGTGTATCGCCGGTTTTCGTTGCTATACATCAACGACAATCGGTGTATGCATACTTAATTACGTTGATAATATTTGATATTATGTGTTGCTGTGATATGTTGTATTGGATCGTCGTGTTCTGAATAGCCGAGGGTTTTATGTGAGATGAGGGTTTTTATTTTCATTCATGTAAAATTCAATTGTATGTAATATTCTTTTATTGGGGCACTTCTGGGTTGAGGTTGATGTCACCTTTGTATATTATTTACTTTTCCGCATTAGGTAGACCCAAGGAGGGGAGCACAAGTAACCAGGTTCTAGGGTACAGTGGGAGGCCATCTCGAGGAGTCGAGACCGGGTCTCCTAACCCTAGAATTGGCAGTGTTACTTGCCTCTCTCGTAGGGGTCTAGGGATATGGGTTTGGCTATTCATCGCAACCGTGGAATCCGTGTTTTATACAGGCTCGAAATAAAACACAGACATCCTAGTATATCCAATATTTCATATGTTATCTTCTGCTGCAGTGTTCTGTGATGAGATCATATTATTGCCTGAAACAAATGCTTATACTATATATATATATATGCTGATATATAAATATTACTGTTTTCGTTTCTACTGTGATGCTTAGGAAGCATAAGCTGATGGGATATATTAATGAGATTAATAAAAAGAAAAGAAACCTAAAAGATGTTGTAGAATCAAAACCTTATAAAAAAAGGGTAGCTACAGTTTTGCTTTGCATAGCGGTATATATGATATACCCTGCACCTTTTTCGATGAGGAAAGAGCCAAGATCCCTTCACCGGGAGTGACCTCTTTAGCGAAACTGTCAGATGCTATAAACTTATGGTTTAGTTTTTGACAGCTTCTATAGTTCTTGCTTTGCACAGCGGTATATATGATATATCCTGCACTTTATTCGATGGGGAAAGAGCCGAGATCCCTTCACCGGGAGTGACCTTTTTAGCGAAACTAGAAAAGTCTCAAAAACACTCCTTTTCAAAATCACTTGTTTCTACAACGATATCAAGTTCATTACGCTCATGGTTTTCTGAAAACCTGCGTAGCCCTCCGTCATTTCAGATAAAGACTATTTAGTACTCGTGCTGCGTTTGTTGGCCTTTGTCAAGGCGTAGTGTGCGGTAACTGACTAGTACTTATCTGTTTAAGCATGTGATGCGATTGGATTAGGGTAGTCGTACGACCTTGTTGGCCTTTGTCAAGGGTCGTGCGGGTGGATTTATTTCAATCAAGAAATGACGGGTTGAACTTGACTAGCTTCCTATGGTTTGTTGGCCTTTGTCAAGATCATAGGGATTAGGGGTAAAAGCATTATCGGGAATTTCAAGTATTGAAATTTGCAATGAGATTGTATACCTCCTATGAGATAGTTGGATCCTGATACCCACTGAGAGTAAGAGTTACTCCTGGGAGAGTTTTACATAGGACAATTAGCCGATCAAGTAGGTGTCTAGAAAGGTGTTAACGTGGTTATGCCTCTGGGAAAACGAGGTTTACTTTAATTAGGTCCGTGCGAAAGCACGGGGAACCTCCCTCAAAGTACCAACACTGGCCTGGCTGAAAGATTGGCGAACTTGTAAGGTGTAATTAATCCCGGCTAGTCTTTCCTTTTAGGGTTTGAAGGAAGATTTGATAAAAATAGTGGGAGACATCCTGATTAGATAAGATAATAACCAATCTAATCTTGCAAGAGCATACGCTAAAGTGTTTTCTTCTCTCTCTCTCTCCAGGTAGCAACCATGTCATGCCTTAATCAATATAATAACATGGATGTATTGACTAAACCCGTTTATTATACTGAGAAGGGGAACGTTGGTCCTGTTCTTTCTTATAAGTGTTATAAGACTGATCAGGGAATAGGAGAATATCTTGATTCTCACGCCGTCCAAACGAAGAACAAGCATATTGATGCACCTTCTTCAGGTGTGTTAGTTATTGAGAACTGTTTCTCAGTTCACCCTACGTCCTGGGTATTAGATACCGGATCAGGATCCCACATATGTAATTTGTTACATGGGCTACGTAAAGGTAGAGAACTGGGAAAGGGTGATCATTCCATAACAGTAGGGAATAGTACACATATTGCAGCCAAAGTAGTTGGCGAATATCACCTTGTATTACCAAGTAGTAATACATTGATTCTAAATGAGTGCTATTATATACCGAACATGATGTGCAACATTATATCAGTTTCTTTATTAAGTAAAGAAGGATATAATTTTTTAATAAAGGATAATGTTATGAACATCTTCCCAAATCAAAAGTTGATTGGATCAGGCTCGTTACATAATGACATATTCATTCTCAATCAAAATACAGTCCTTAATATACAAAACACACACAAGAAGAAAAATTCAGAAATGAACGAATCCTTCTTGTGGCATTGTAGACTTGGTCATATCAATGCGACACGACTAGCTAAGTTACATAAGGATGGATATTTGAATCCGTTCGAATTATCATCTTATGAAACTTGCCATTCATGTCTCAAAGGAAAAATGACCAAAACTCCGTTTAGTGGACACGGAGAAAGAGTTACCGAACTCTTAGGGCTGGTACATAGTGATGTATGCGGTCCCATGTCATGCCAAGAACGGTTCTTCTTACTTCATTACATTCACTGACGATATGTGTTCCTAATGAAACATAAGTCTGAAGCTTTTGAGAAATTTAGAGAATATAAGCACGAAATAGAGAACCAAATGGGGAAAAGTATTAAGATTCTTCGATCTGATCGAGAAGGAGAATACTTAAGTAATGAGTTCCTAGACCATCTAAAAGAGAATGGGATTCTCTCTCAGCTTACTCCTCCTTATACACCACAGCACAACGGTGTATCGGAGCGGAGGAATCACACCCTATTAGATATGGTGCGCTCTATGATGAGTACAGCTGAGTTACCTATTTCCTTATGGGGGTATGCACTGGAGACAGCGGCATACCTATTGAATCATGTTCCAACTAAATCTGTACCTACCACACCATATGAGATATGTAGTGGGAAGAGACCATGTCTTAAACGAGTTAAGATATGGGGTTGTCCGGCCTATGTCTAAAGGAAAAATCCAGACAAACTCGAGACACGGTCAGTTCTATGCAAGTTTGTGGGATATCCCAAACATTCACATGGATATCTTTTCTACCATCGCGAGGAACAAAAGGTGTTTGTTTCTCGACATGCCACCTTTTTGGAAAAAGAATTTCTTGCAAAAGAAATTAGTGGCGATGAGGTAGAACTGGAAGAAATTCCGGCTACACAAACTCAAACTGAAGATTTGGTGGAACCCGAGGACTCGAAAATAACCAACGAACCTCAGTCTATCCGCCGATCTAGTAGGGTTTCTCATCCACCTGAGAGATACTACGGTTTTCTTATTGATAGTGGAAGCGAGGATTGCATCATGGAAGATGATGACCCGACTAGTTTCGAGCAGGCCATCACGAGTGGAGACTCTGTGAAATGGCTGGATGCAATGCGATCTGAGATGGAATCCATGTACACCAACAAAGTGTGGACTTTGGAAATTGCTCCTGAAGGGGTAAAACCCATTGGGAGAAAGTGGATCTTTAAGAAGAAACTTGGTGTAGATGGAAAAGTTAAGACTTTCAAAGCTAGACTTGTTGCAAAGGGTTTTCGTCAACGACCAGGTGTGGATTATGACGAAACCTTTTCTCCAGTGGCTATGCTTAAGTCCATCTGGATCTTACTTGCCATTGCTGCATACCATGACTATGAAATTTGGCAAATGGATATTAAGACCGCCTTTCTAAACGGTGATTTAGAAGAGTGCGTGTACATGACTCAGCCAGAGGGCTTCGTAGATAGTGGGAGCAGCGGAAAGGTGTGCAAGCTGCTTAAATCCATCTATGGGTTAAAGCAGCATCGCAGAGTTGGAACATCTGTTTTGATGTTGTATTCAAAGAGTATGACTTCATCAAAATGAACCTTGTATTTACAAGAAGGTTGCAGAGAGTAAGGTTGTATTCCTCGTATTGTACGTGGATGACATACTCTTGATAGGAAATGATGTTCCTATGCTGCATTCTGTCAAGCTCTTCTTATCAGAAAGATTCTCAATGAAAGATCTAGGTGATGCCTCCTGCATACTGGGAATCAGGATCTATAGAGATAGATCTAAATGGATACTGGGATTGTCCCAATCCAGGTACATTGACACCATACTAAAGAGGTTTAGTATGGAAGAATCCAAGTGTGGGAACCAACCCACGATCTCCGGACTCACTCTCTCCAAAGAGATGTCTCCCAAGACTGATTTGGAAAGAGCTCGCATACAAGAGATACCCTATGCTTCGGCAGTATGCTCTATTATGTATGCGATGCTATGTACCAGGCCCGATGTAGCATACTCACTAAGTGTAGTGAGTCAGAATCAAGCAGATCCTGGAGAGAGTCACTGGATAGCTGTGAAGAACATTCTCAAGTACTTGCGAAGGATTAAAGAGATGTTCTTGGTGTTTGGTAATGGAGAACTCTAAGTGGAGTCCTTTACCGATTCCAGCTTCAAGAGTGATAAGGACGACTCTAAGTCGCACTCGGGATTTGTTTTTACCCTCAATGGAGGGGCGGTGTGTTGGAAGAGTTCCAAACAGGATACCGTTGCAGACTCGACGATGGAGGCTGAATACATCGCTGCCAACGATGCTGCCAAAGAGGCTGTCTGGATAAAGAAGTTCATCACTGAACTTGGTGTGGTTCTATCCATTGAGCATCCAAATATCTTTGTATTGCGATAACAATGGAGCTGTGGCTTTGGCCAAGGAACCCAGGTCCTATCAGAAGTCCAGACATATTCTGAGGCGGTATCACCTGATCAGGGAGATAGTTGATCGCCGGGAGATCGAGGTCAGGAGAGTAGATACGAAGGACAACACTGCGGATCCACTCACAAAGGCCATTCCCCAGATACAGTTTGAGAGATTATTCGGGATGCTAGGTATGAGATACTACAACAGCTGGCCTTAGTGCAAGTGGGAGATTGTTAGTTATATATATGCCCTAGAGGCCATTGTTGTACATATGATGTATATTATAATGGATGCTTGGATATATATAGAGAGGACTTTCTTGATCGACATGATAGTATGCTATTTGGTTTCACTTTATCTTAACATGTTGACTTATATTAGTTTACTGTCTTACTCTCACATGTTGATAAAGCCCTTAGGATATGTACTCGACTAGTGGGACTATGATGAGATCACACTAGTTGGGCCAGGGTAGTCAACGAGTACATCCTATAACTGTTCTTAGTCGATGGTGTATCGAGATAGGGCATCAATACACCAGAGTAGACTAGCGTATACGCATCTTGACCCATATGATAGGCGATGGATGATCCCATATCCATTGGTGTTTGACATCAGAGATGGTGTACGGGTGCTCAGTGGAGACTGGGTACACTGGATGGACTCGCCGAGAACTCCTAGATGGTATTATACCTCACGTCAGATGGCAGTTCTCTGGTGACACTGGTACAGGGTAGTTTGTAGACCCGAAATCGTCATAGAGTCTTGTGTGATTCCCACTGTGCTTTGATTTCCTTCTTACCACGTCCAAGAGGGCGTGCAAAACGGTGGCTTTTGGGTACAGTCCCGAATCACATGGAGGCAATGAGCGATAGGAGTGGATTCGTCTCTCCCGGTATAGGGAGTTGATGTTGTGCTGTGTTCGATTGGCTATAACTGGAAGTCCCTAGCCAGGGCTGATATAGAGATTTACTGGTAAGTGTTACCAGTAGTTTCTCAACCTGTTATGAGCCTCATATCGACACGACTTATCGGTTACTGGGGTTTGACGTATACCACCCCTAGACTAGATATGCAACATATCAGACGAGGAGACCGAACTGTACGGGGCTGTTACTGATTTGGATTCACAGGAGAATGTGCAGGCTTGCTTGTTGATCTTCTGATCGCTCAATACCTGGGTGGCTGTTACGTTTAGCTGACCGCTTGTAGCTTGTGGGTGTTTGATATGATCGTCACCTGCTACCGGCGTATTGACGATTCTTTAGAGTCCTACACAGAGGTTTCTTGACTCAGGCAAAACGGAGTAGGACATATGTGATATGTGCATGATCGAGGATAATGCGATATGAGATACCGTATTATATTCTCGCGATATTTTGATATGAGCCGGATCATCGGATCAAGTGTTGATTCGATGAATCGGTACATGATATATTAGTCGGTTATATTCGATATAGCCGGATTGTCGGATCAAGTGTTGATTAGATAATTTAATGTATAATTATATATGTGATATATTACATTACATTATCTAATATTGGCTCGCTTTATTGATTCATTTTCTCACCGGGTAATACATTGATATATATGCGATATATGTTAATTGTATTTTTTCTTTTGTTACAAAAATATATTATATATGCGATATATAATATTGTAACAAGTTATGATTACTAATGCAACATGATTAGTGGAGATTAAATATGGTTAGGGTTTGATTTGGGTTAGCTTATTCATGAAGCTTCTAGAAGCTTTTCTTTTGTTTCTTGCAAAGATATTATGTGTTGATATTTTGTGAGATTTTTCCTAAACTACCCCACACCCTTAACCCTAGTTAAGTCTCTACAATGGTTTGCCTTCTCATGTTTGACCATGGTTGCATTTGTAATCATAATATCATTTTCATTATTCATCACAAAAGGATATTCATTCTTCTTCTTCTTCCTCTTCCTTGAGCTCACAAAAGCTTTCTAGGTTTTTATTTTGTGATGAATGAGTGTAAGAATTTGATAATAAAAGAGAGCATAAATCCTACTTCATCATCCTCATCTAATCTAGACAATTAGATTAGGGTGTTCACCTCATTAGTGAGTGAGAGCTTGAGTTAAAGAAACTTCAAGGTAGATCATCTTTGAAAAGGAAGACTACAAGCAAGCATGTATCATTCGGGTTGAGGAGCCTCTCTTGAGTCCGGGAGATCATGGATCGCGGCGAAGGGACTACTACTCGGAGCTTATGAAGCGAAGGAGCAGACTACAAAGGTTGTAATCTCTCTCTCTTAGTTGTAAAGATGTTTATTTGCATGTTTAACCCTAATTATCTAGCAAAGATCCTCGCTTTGGGTTGTTCGGCACGTCTAAATTTTAAATCGGGCATGGTTGATTCCTTATAGACCCTTGTAAGAGTGCCTAGTAACCCTTCAAGCACGTCAGTGGCACTAGCTGTACGTAACGGCTACCCAGGTATTGAGCGAAAGGGAGGCCGACGAGCGAACTCATCCTAGAACCCTACTGAGCATATCTGTGACAATCTCCATACAGTCCGGTCTGTTCGTCTAAGAGTATCGCATATCGGGCCTAGGGGGATGGTAAATGTCAGACCCCCAATAGCGGTATAAGTCATATCGGAGTGTAACCCAGAACACCTTGGGAAACTACTGGAATACCTACCAGTAAATCTCATTTGCCTTGGCCAAGGACTTTGTGTAATGGCTCTCCTAAATACAGCGCGATATCAACTCCCAATACCGGGAGAGACGAATCCTGTCTAACCGCCACTGCCTCCAAGTGCTTCGGGACTGCACCTAACTACTACATGTTTGCATGACTCCTTTGAGCCGTGGTAGGGTAGAAATCAAAGAACAGTGGGAACACACTTGAGACAAAGTAGCAGTGTCAAGTTAACGGACTAAGCTGTACTCATGTCACCTGGGAACTGCTACCTGACGATTACTATAATACAATCCAGCAGTACCCCTGCGAGTTCGTCCGGTGTACTCATAACCCAATGAGCACCTGTGTACTATCTTAGGTGAACCAACTGACACCGATGGCTTGTGAGACCAGCCACCGCCCCTCGTCGGGGTCTCGATCCGTATACACTAGTCTACTTATGGAGTATCGATGCCCAGTCTCGAAACTCTCACGACTAGGGACATTTTAAGGATGTGGTTATAGACTACCCAACTCTCACGTATATGATCGCCATCATACTGCTGGTGGTCATGCGAGAATCATATGTGCTCTATCAACATGTAATAGTGATCTGTAATGTCACCTGAAGCATATACACGATGATAAAGACAAACCAGATAGCATACTATCATCTCGAGTAAGACTGTTCTACCGGTATAGGTCATCCCTCAATCATTGCAATCACGTGCCTGTGATCCAATAATTGACTTTGAAGGCAATATATCCAACAATCTCTCACTTGTACTTAAAGCTAATTATTGCGATGTCGCATACTCACAGCCCGTGTGATACCGAACACCCAACTCTTCTACTAATCAGTTTCACAAATCTCGTTTTTGAAACTATTGCTTTCGAGAAATAGCCTCAGTGAGTGGATCCGCTCTGATGTTTCTTTCTATGTCTCTCTTAATCTCAAGTTTGCGGATAAAGCCATCTCCTGAAATGAGCAATACATGTCTTAGAATATTTCTGGATATCTGATGGGACCTAGTTCACAAATGAACTCCAAATCCAGTAAACTTCTTAGACTGTATCGTCAACTGAATTTAATCAGTATCCAGCGCCACACCTATTTCAGTATCCGCTTGAACCACCTGTCCAAAATACCGCCCCTCGTCAGAGGGAAAACTATAACTCTGACAGTCACTCTGTCAGCCAGGTCACCTTGGAAGCCTGGAATGATAACCGTCTCCCGAAGGAGGCTGCCGTTATCAAATCCCTAGAATATCCACTTATGTTCTAAAACTGCTTCCGAAAGTTTCTCCAGGATTGATTAATATCAACTTATTGCAGCTAGTGCAAAAACAACATCTGGTGTGGTACTTGACATCTCATGATTAACTTAATTGCCTATGCAATTTATATCCCAATCATGCACATCCCTCTCCTTTTTAGTCTATAAGACACCTTTAGAGAGGGTGGCTCCATCACTACAGGTACACCGCCTTGCCAGGAGTCGTCCATTCTAAAACACCTTTAGAATACTGTCTAAGTACCCAGATTGGGACACTACCCAAATCTGGATCTAAAACCATAGATCTAGTAACCAGAATGCTTAATATTATATCCATATCCTATGTGGAGAAACCACTGTGTAACAACTACAGTATAACCGATTGTAGGATAGGAATTTTACTTCCTATAACGTGTATGTCATCCAAATACCAGGACATCACACCCTACTACCTTCTTAACAGATCTATCCCCTATTCTGATGAAGTCAAAGCCCATGACTGCCACATCAAAAACGATGATCTATCACCGCTATATCTGCTTTAGTCTATAAATAGACACAAGCTACTTGTCCACTATGCTTCCGTTGCTCCTACTGACTACAACAACCCTTTGGCAGAGTCATATACACATACACTTCTAAAGCTAGTTTAGAACGACGCTATACTCATCCTCCTGCCGGGTCTCATAGTCTAGAATAGCAGTAATGACAAGTCTGGGTAAACAAGAACCTCCCTGTCACCGTCCTTGAGGATACCGGAGTACCTCTCGGGTGCCTGAGGTTACCCACCATATCTGCGGAGTGGCAAATGGAATGTCAAACCTGATTGAATCTTTAGGTTCTTATCAAATTTTCAGTAATCGTTTACGGTTCTGGAATCACTTCCAGTTCTACCATACCCCCACTACTGTTTTCTGAAAAAGTCCATTTTACTAAAACAGTGGCGAGTCAAGAACAATATCATTATTGATCTTCCAGATGGTAGAAAGTTACCCCTCATCATAGGCCGGGATAACCCACAAACCGCCATTAATGAAACGTACCTTGAGTTATCCAGAGTCTGGTTTTAAGGATAAGACGGACAACTCCAAATACCTTAACATCGTTAAGATATGATCTATTCTATATACAATATAGAACCAGAGGCTCTGATTTAATTGGAACCAGATTCAAATCATGCAGCTGTCTCCAGTGCATGTCATCCAAATGGAGAGAGGCCGATCGACATTACTCAACTTAGGAGTGCATCCAAATATGAGTAACATGAAAGAGATACAAGTTTCTCAAAACCATTACTATCTACTGAATACCTAACACAAATATCTACATCTTCGATCACCTTGAAGAATCCTGATACTTGCAACACATGGTTCTCTACTTTATTCTTGTACCTATAACTTCTCAAAACTTGGACCTTGTATTTCTACGAAACACGTGTCTAAAACTTGAGAAGTCACAAGTAAACAGAATATAGTACGAGGACCAACCCCTCTGTCCTAATGGACACTGGACAACATACAATACTTTGTATAAGTCCCTTGAGTTTAATAACTTAAACCCTGTACGTCGTAGGTTGAAAACTGTACTATGGTTATGAAGAATTATACCGCTGTTGAATGCTCCTTACCTAACCATCAACTGATATAGGTAAATGTCATGGACATAATTTCAAAAAGTTATATCTCACTTTATAAAATAAATGTACAGATATATCAGTTTGAAATTGGTGCATAACAACGGATATTCAAAACCAAATATTTGTCGTCAGGCAAAACCCTAGGTGATTTCCTCAAATATCTCCAATTACAACGAATTGCAATATAATGAGAATGATCACCTAATTCCTAATAACTTACTCCCACTCATCATCTGTAAAAACATACAGATGTGAGAATCATACCTGGTAAATACGTACCCTGGAGTAAGGATCTAATTGGAAAATCAGTTTTCAATTAACAACGCATAGTGAAACTGAAACATGAATATGTTTCGAAGGGGTATCCGGGTATTCCTAGTAATGCCTCTTCCATTATCAGATTCATGACTGTAACCGTATATACGCGGTTTGGTCGTGAATTATAGCAGTCGCAATTTACTCTGCCCTCTTTCTAATCCCTTTATTTGTCTTTACTTATTACCTTCTGTACACCACACTTAGGTTAATTGGTTTTCTTCATTCCCTACCTTTCGGCACCTGCCTATGGTTTGGAAGAAGACTATCCAATAAGCGTAATAGGTGTACTGTTTCCTAATCCTAGGAGCCCTCACATCCTGAGAGAAGGTAAAGGGAAAAGAAAACCGAATAATCCTATTCAATCTCTCCAGAACCAGAATCCATCCTCGAATCTGGAAAAAGTTCCTTCGAGTTCGTATGTAACTATACGATGGATTTATCCAATGGATGTGGATGTTCGTAGTGATACGGGGAGTTCTGGAGAAATGCAAAGGGTAAAAGAAGGAGTGGCAATGAAGTATGCAACTCTGACAATCCAAAAGCCAGTGTTTTAAGAAAGTTTTGGTTAACTTGGTTACTGAGTTATAGTCTAGGGTCGGGCCATGGTCGCTGCCAAGAGAGAGAAAAAAGAAACACTCTGCATGCACTCTAACCTTGATCAGAATGGTTAATCACTTTATCTAATTAGGATGTCTCCCACTGTATCCTCAAATTCTCCTCCAAACCTGAAAGGAAAATTAGTCGAGATCGCCCGAAAAGTAAACCAACTCATCAGTGGGAATCGGGATCCAACTATCATCACATGATAACGTGATAGAATCCACTCACGTTATCACACTCCAAAAGGTATACGCATGCCTGGCAAGTTTCAGTTTCTTTAGAAACCCACGATGTGATTTTTACCCCATGCTCTTATGACCTTGACGAAGGCCAACATATCATAAGTCACATGTCAAGTTCTACCCGTCATTATCCAGGTTAATTTGAATCCACCCGTACATACCCTTGACGAAGGCCAAAATAGTAGTATGATTGTCCCAAACCAACGCATCTATCTATATAACAGAAAAGTAACAAATAGCTACCATACACTATGCCTTGACGAAGGCCAACATACATAGCATGAATACTAAGTGCTACCCGTCTGAAATGACAGAGGGCTATGAATGGATTTTGGCGAAAAACCTTTAACGTAATGAACTTGATATCGTTGAAGGAACCGGATAGCTTTTTATAAATTTATAGTGGCAAAAACCTTTGCTAAAGAGGTCACTCCCGGTGAAGGGATCTCGGCTCTTTCCTCATGGAATGAGGTGCAGGATATTCTAAACTGTATACCGCGATGCAAAGCAAAAAATAATCGACTATAATGAAGTTATTACCCTGACGCAAACTCCTGCCTAAGGGGTCACTCCCGATGAAGGGATCTCGGCCCTTGCCTCGTCAAATGTGGTGCTGGATATTCATAACCGAATACCACTATGCAAAGCAAAAGAGAACGTCCTTGTAATAACAGCTTTTTGAAAATTGTTCCAACAACATCGAATAGGTCTGTTTTCCTTGCATTGATCCGAATCAACGCAGTCCCATCAATTAATCACACCACAGAAGAACGAAAATATGATGTACGTATATGCCATCCGCATTCGCTACTGGGTCCCGTCATCACCCGTTAGGTTACTTAACTAACGACAGAGCGGGGACTGGACTAGCACGGGTGTAAAACATATACAACATCTACTAGTATATATATAGCAATATACAATAATCACTCCAGGCGTGATAAATGCAACATCACAGAAAAGTAATAAGCATCACAGAACAATACAGATAATCTGGGAGCCCCGGATTTCCTTTGAGCCGCAACTGAAACCCGACATTCCCCTGGTCGTGTGGATAGCCTGTGCAATAAAAACCTAGACCCCTACGAGTGCGACATGTTACCCATCAAAACCAGAAGCGAGGCAACCCCCTTCAGCAAAGTGAATGGACCACCCAGCACTTTACGGAATCCGGCAACTTGAGCACCCCTTCTTGGGTCAACCTGTATCCCCTACGAGTGCGGCAAATAGCCCGCCAATTCTGGAGTAAGGCCCCCTCCTTCTCAAAGCCATGAGATGAGGACCCATTGCCCTCCAGACCCGGCTATTCGTGCACTCCACCGCGGGGTAATTCTAGTACAGAAAAGAAAATATATACAACGGTGACATCGACCTCAACCAGGTCGTGCCCCAAAAGAATAATATACAAATATGCAGTGACGACAATCCACATGTCGGACACACGCCTCGCGATATCAAATGGACAAACAAAATTAAACTGTACTAACATTGCATATAAGCTATCCACCAAGAAAAACTGCAACATCACAGCACAACACAGAATATCAACGTGAATGTCACGTTCGCAAACTCGTCTAAAAGGACATATAGCAATTAGACGAGCTATACCGATCAAATGACATTCACGGTCGCAGATAGTAATGTAAGTACTAAAAACTTTAAACGATGTTAGAAATATCAACTTCGAAATAACCCCGAATAGCCCTCAAACAACTAGATAAATCCATATCAAAACTGGGCTAAACTAGCAATACCATTGATCCAATATTATTGGGATGAAGAAAATGTGAAGCAATTGATTTTTGGCCAAGTCTAGAAAAGAAAAAAATGGCCGTCGAAATGAAGAAGTGAGCATAGAATTTTGGCTTTGAGAAAAATGAGCTCTCTGTGGAATTGAGGAAAAATGGTATTGGCTAATGAAATGGCTGTGGTTTTTTATTAGAAACACTAGAAAGATCCATTCCAAAAAAAAACAAACACAGCCACAAAGAATGCCTGCACACCCCCAATTCGCAGCCCCCCAATTAAAACCCACAGCCACTTCATAAATATCCTTCTTACTCAAAAATCAGCCACCAAATTAACCCCCTCACCAAAAATTTCATTGGTATTGTATTTGGGTTGTTTCGGTTTCGATATTTTAACATTGTCTAAACATCTAGTAAACGGTAAATGGGTTGGCTCTGATACCATCTAAGGCTACGCCGGCGCCCGGCCGTCAATCCGAGGCCAAGCGCGGAACAAAAACTTTTCAAACTGGCGCTAACGTAATCCTAAAACCCGGATCGTGCCATTAACCCTATACTAATTAACTGTAAAATGGAGTTTAAGAGATTATACCGATCGATCCGTGTCCTTCGGTCTTCAACCTCTTTCCAAGCTTCTCGCGACTGCTCCAAGATAAGTTCGATCTCCGGTCTCCCTTGCTGAAGAAGATCCATGACGAGAGTTCTTTATACGGGCTCCCGTTTCAAACCGAAGCAACTCGGGCATCCAGTTTACTAGCCTAGATACCCAAGGTGAAGTAGAGATAGTGTATGAATATTTTGTCTTAAGACACCGAATGATTTGGATGGAGGTAAATGAAGTTGCCAAGGATGTGAAGATGTGAGCATAGGATCTTTTCTTAGAGAAAAAAATGAGCTTCCGTGGAAAAAATGGCTCGGCCAAAACAAGAAATGGTTCTCAGGGGAATGTTTGAAGTGGTGGTGTGGATTAATTTAAAGCAACTAATGAAAAATATCCTCTCCCAAAATATCAACAGTCACCCCTAAAAATATCATAAAAAATATCCTCCACCTATACAAAAACATTCAATGCACAATTAACCATCACCCACCACATGCCACCTCACACACAATGCCACACCAAAAACCCACGAATTGCCAACTTGCCCATGCCCACGAAATTAGTCCACAGCCCTAAGAAATTAACCTCACCAAATATGCCCAGCCCAAAAAGAAATGGCCACGAAATTCCTCACTTACATTTCAAAATAAACATTAAATCAAATGTTTAAGTCGAGAAAAGAAATTGGCAACTTCAAAAGTAATCTCGTAACGAATTACAAGATTATCCATCATCCGTATATACATACCTGCATCCGTATTCCTACTGAATATGAATACAACGAGACGAAAATATTCCAACAATCTAATACTAGGATCCGGTTTAAACCAAAGCCCACTAGTATGATCCGTCCGATCATGATTCGTGCACAAGTGCACGTATATGATTGAACCCTGCCATAAAACCATACGGCCTCTACAACGTTTCGTTCGAACTAGGGAAACCCTCTGTGTGGGACTCTAAAGACTCGTCAATACGCTGGCATTGGGTTTAACCACAAGCACGTCAGTGACACTAGCTGTACGTAACGGCTACCCAGGTATTGAGCGAAAGGGAGGCCGACGAGCGAACTCATCCTGGAACCTTACTGAGACTATCTGTGACAATCTCCAAACAGTCCGGTCTGTTCGTCTAAAAGTATCGCATATCGGGCCTAGGGAGATGGTAAACGTCAGACGCCCAATAGCGGTATAAGTCGTGTCGGAGTGTAGCCCAGAACACCTTGAGAAACAACTGGAATACCTATCAGTAAATCTCACTTTCCTTGGCCAAGGTCTTTGTGTAATGGCTCTCCTAAACACAGCGCGATATCAACCCCCAATACCGGGAGAGACGAATCCTGTCTAACCGCCGCTGCCTCCAAATGCTTCGGGGCTGCACCCAACTACTACCTGTTTGCACTACTCGTTTGAGCCGTGATAGGGTAGCAATCAAAGAACAGTGGGAACACACTTGAGACAAAGTATAAGTGTCAAGTCAACGGACTGAGCTGTACTCATGTCACCTGGGAACTGCTACCTGACGATTGGTATAGTACCATCCAACAGTACCCCTGCGAGTCTGTCCGGTGTACTCATAATCCAATGAGCACCTGTATACTATCTTAGGTGAACCAACTGACACCAATGGCTTGTGAGACCAGCCACTGCCTCTCGTCGGGGTCTCGATCCGTATACAGTAGTCTACTCATGGAGTATCGATGCCCAGTCTCGAAACTCCCACGGCTAGGGACATTTTAAGGATGTGCTTATAGACTACCCAACTCTCACGTATATGATCGCCATTATACTGTTGGTAGTCATGCAAGAATCATATGGGCTCTATCAACGTGTAATAGTGATCTGTAATGTCACCTGAAGCATGTACACGATGATAAAGACAAACCGGATAGCATACTATCATCTCGAGTAAGACTGTTCTACTGGTATAGGTCATCCCTCAATCATTGCAATCACGTGCCAGCGATCCAATAATTGACTTTGAGGGCACTATATCCAACACCAGGTATAAGCCGAAATATTCTGATAAGAAGCCCGATATACCTGTCAAGATAGCATGATACTTTCCCATAACATAGAGGCTGCAGAGGCTATTCAGGTGCAAGAAAACAGCCGAGGCAATGATTTGACATCACCGTACTCCTCCAAGTGAAGATGGAAAAATGAGCCATCCAAGAGATTCACCGGCATGGAAGGATTTTGATAGGAGGCATGAAATATTCAGTAGCGATCCTCGCAATGTCAGGCCCGGACTCGCTAGTGATGGTGTTAGTTATGTATATGCCCTAGAGGCCATTGTTGTACATATGATGTATATTATGATGGATGCTTAGATATATACAGAGAGGACTTTCTTGCTCGTCATGATAGTATGCTATTTGGTTTCACTTTATCTTAACATGTTGACTTGTATTGGTTTACTGTTTTACTCTCACATGTTGATAAAGCCCTTAGGATCTGTACTCGACTACTGGGACTATGATGAGATCATACTAGTGGGGCCGCGGTAGTCGATGAGTACATCCTATAACTGTTCCTAGTCGAGGGTATATCGAGACAGGGCATCGATACACCAGAGTAGACTAGCGTATACGCATCTTGACCCATATGATGGGCGATGGATGATCCCATATCCATCGGTGTTAGACATCAGAGATGGTGTACGGGTGCTCAGTGGAGACTGGGTACACTGGACGGACTCACCGAGAACTCCCAGATGGTGATATACCACACGTCAGATGGCAGTTCTCCGGTAACACTGGTACAGGGTAGTCTGTAGACCCGAGATCGTCATGGAGTCTTGTGTGATTCCCACTGTGCTTTGATTTCCACCTTACCACGTCCAAGAGGGCGTGCAAAACGGTGGCTTTTGGGTACAGTCCCGAATCACATGGAGGCAATGAGCGATAGGAGGGGATTCGTCTCTCCCGGTATAGTGAGTTGATGTTGTGCTGTGTTCGATTGGCTATAACTGGAAGTCCCTGGCCAGGGCTGATATAGAGATTTACTGGTAAGTGTTACTAGTAGTTTCTCGACCCGTTATGAGCCACACATCGACTCGACTTATCGGTTACTGGGGTCTGACGTATACCACCCCTAAACATGATATGCGACATATCAGACGAACAGACCGGACTGTACGGGAGTGTTACTGGTTGGATTCACAGGAGAACGCGCAGGCTAGCTTGTTGATCTTCTGATCGCTCAATACCTGGGTGGCTGTTACGTTTAGCTGACCGCTTGCAGCTTGTGGGTGTTTGATATGATCATCACCTGCTACTGGCGTATTGACGATTCTTTAGAGTCCTACACAGAGGTTTCTTGGCTCAGGCGAAACGGAGTAGTGGCACATATGTGATATGCGCAGGAACGAGAATAATGCGATATGAGATACCGTATTATATTCTCAGGATATTTAGATATGAACCGGGTCATCGGATCAAGTGTTGATTCGATGAATCGGTACATGATATATTAGTCGGTAATATTCGATATAGCCGGATCGTCGGATCAAGTGTTGATTCGATGATTTAATGTATAATAATATATATGATATATTGTATTACATTATCTAATATAGGCTCGCTTTATTATTTCATTTTCTCAGTCGATGATACATTGATATATATGCGATATATGTTAATTGTATTATTTTCTTTTGTTGCAAATATATAATATATATGTGATATATATTATTGTGACATGATATGATTAATTGTTAAACATGTTTAAGGATGATTAATTGAGATTAGGGTTTGATTTGGGTTAGATGTTTCATGCATCTTCTAGAAGCTTTTTCTTTTGTCATTCTTAAGATATTATGGATGACACATTCTTTAACTCAACCAAACCCTAACTCTAGTTATTTCTCTACTAAATCCTAGCCAATCATCCTTGACCATGGTTTACAATTCAATCATATAGTTTATATTCTATTCATCACAAAAGGATTAATATGATTATTGATTTTCCATTATCATCTTCTTCTCTCTTGAAGAAAGCTTGCTAGTTTTTCTTTGTGTGATGAAATAATATGAGAAAATGATATAAAAAGAAAGCAAAATTACTACTCTCTCATCCTCATCTCATCTAGCCCATGGGATTAGTGTGTTCATCTCTTTTGAGTGAGAAAGTTTGAGTCTTTGCAACTTCGAGGTAGATCATTGGAGATTTGGAATACTTCGAGCTAGCATGGATCGTTCGAGTCGTGGAGCCTCTCATGAGTCCGGGAGATCGTGGATCACGGCAAAGGGACTTCTACTCGGAGCTTGTGAAGTGAAGGAGCGGACTACAAAGGTTGTAATCCCTCACACTTAGATAAAAGTTATCATCTTGCATGTTTAAACCTAATAATCTAGCAAAGATCCCGGCTTTGGGTTGTTCGGCACGTCTAAAATTTAATCCGGGCATGTTTGATGCCTTATGAACCTTCACAAGAGTGCCTAGGAACCCTACAGTGGTATCAGAGCCTAGCTAGAGCATTAGGCGATGTGTTTACGAAGTTAAAACTCCGATCGAACCCGAAACGACGGAAAAAGCCCCCTCTCTGGAAATTTTTTAAAATTTGGGATTTTTCTGAATTAAAAATATGTAAAAAAATCAGCAGGGAATTCTAAGAATTACCATAAAACCCGAGCCCCCAATTCGATCAAACGGCGGCGGAACCGCGGCGTAAGCATGCTTCCGCGGCGGATTGATAGGATTGTGACACGTGGATTTTCTGGTAATGACCGTAGGTACTTGTTGAGGCTTCTGGATATTTTTAACAGTGATTCCAGTATTGTTTAAATCTGGGGTTTATTTTGTAATAGTAGATTCGATCGGAATTTTTAAGTTCGTATTTCTTTCCGGATATTTAGAAACTGTTAAATTATTTGAACGGATATCATTAACTTACTATTTCCCGGTACGGCAAACTTTCAAGCGTTGAATTTTTACCGGGTTTAAATCTTTCGGAAAATTGTACAAGTTAAGCGGTGGACCCTCTAGAAGACAACAAACCTTAACTCGATTATGTGACCGTCTTGAACTGCCTTTTGAACCTTCGGGTTTGGGGCAGTACGGCGTGCCACATGTGAGGCGTTGGCTTGACCCTTCTACGGCTGGATCACCGGTACTGTGACATATTCTGGGATTATTTGAAATCCTCTCAAGAGTTGAGCACTTTGGGAAATTTTGGGTATTTGATTATCTGTTCGGAAAGTTTAATACTGTCTATTTATCTGGAATGTGATACAATATGTGGAATTCATAGAGTTAGGCATGAAATGCGGAGTTTGTGATATTTCGGATTTACGATGTCTAAAGTGATTGTGGATTCCAAATATTGTAGTTTTACACTTTCTTTTCTGTGACCGTAAGTGTAATATGTGATATCTCCGGTTTCATTGCTATATGTCAACGACAATTGGGATGCGCATATTTACTTACGTTGATGATATGAGATATTATGTGTTGCTGTGATATGTTATATTGGATCGTCGCGATCAGAATAGCCTGGGGTTTTATGTGAGATGAGGGTTTTTATTTTCATTCATGTAAAATTCATTTGTAATGTAATATTCTTTTATTTGGGGCACTTCCAGGTTGCGGTTGATGTCACCAGTGTATATTATTTACTTTTCCGCATTAGGTAGACCCAAGGAGGGGAGCATAAGTAACCGGGTTCTAGGGTCCAGTGGGAGGCCATCTCGAGGAGTCGAGACCGGGTCTCCTAACCCTAGAATTGGCAGTGTTACTTGCCGCTCTCGTAGGGGTCTTGGGATGTGGGTTTGGCTATTCGTCGCGACCGTGGAATCCGTATTTTATACAGGCTCGTATTGAAAACACGGACGTCCTAGTATATCCAATATTTCATATATGTTCTTCTGCTGCAATGTTCTGTGATGAGATCATATTACTGCCTGAGACGAATGCTTATACTATATATATATGCTGATATATAAATATTACTGCTTTCGTTTCTTCTGTGATGCTTAGGAAGCATAAGCTGATGGGATTTTTATTAATGAGATTAATAAAAGAAAAGAAACCTAAAGATGTTGTAGAATGAAAACTTTATAAAAAGGGTAGCTACAGTTTTGCCTTGCACAGTGATATATATGATATGTCCTGCACCTTATTCGATGAGGAAAGGACCGAGATCCCTTCACCGGGAGTGACTCCTTTAGCAAAACTGGCAGATGCTACAAAACTCGGTTTGTCTTTTGATTGCTTTTAGTGTTTTGCTTTGCACAGCGGTATATATGATATATCCTGCACCTTATTCGATGAGGAAAGGACCGACGATCTCTTCACCGGGAGTGGCCCCTTTAGCGAAACTAAGAAAAGCCTCAAAAACACTCCTTTTCAAAAACACTCGATTCTACAACGATATCAAGTTCATTACGCTCAGGGTTTTCTGAAAAACCCGCGTAGCCCTCCGTCATTTCAGATAAAGACTATTTAGTATTCGTGCTGCGTTTGTTGGCCTTTGTCAAGGCGTAGTGTGCGGTAGCTAACTGGTACTTATCTGCTTAAACATATGATGTGATTGGATTAGGGTATTCGTACAACCTTGTTGGCCTTTGTCAAGGGTCGTGCGGGTGGGTTTGATTTCAATCAAGAAATGACGGGTTGAACTTGACTAGCTTCCTATGGTTTGTTGGCCTTTGTCAAGGTCATAGGGGTTAGGGGCAAAAGCATTATCGGGAATTTCAAGCGTTGAAATTTGCAATGAGATTGCATACCTCCTATGAGATAGTTGGATCCCGATACCCACTGCGAGTAAGTGTTACTCCTGGGAGAGTTTTACACAGGACAATTAGCCGATCAAGTAGGTGTCTAGAAAAGTGTTAATGAGGTTACGCCTCTGGGAAAACGAGGTTTACTTTAATTAGGTCCGTGCGAAAGCACGGAGAACCTCCCTCAAAGTACCGACACTGATCTGGCTGAAAGATTGACGAAATTGTAGGGTGTAATTAATCCCGGTTAATCTTACCTTTTAGGGTTTTAAGGTAGATTTGATAAAAACAGTGGGAGACATCCTGATTAGATAAGATAATAACCAATCTAATCTTGCAAGAGCATACGCTAAAGTGTTTTCTTCTCTCTCTCTCCAAGTAGCGACCATGTCAGACCATAATCAAGATAATAATATTGATGTATTGACTGAACCCGCTTATTATACTGAGCAGGGGAACGTTGGACCCGTTTTTTCTTATAAGAGTTATAAGACTGAACAGGAAACATGAGAATATCTGGATTCTCACGCCGCCCAAAAGAACATGCATGTTGATGCATCTTCTTCGGGTGTGTTAGTTATTGAGAACTGTTTCTCAGTTCACCCTACGTCCTGGGTATTAGATACCGGATCAGGATCCCACATATGTAAATTGTTACATGGGCTACGAAAAGGTAGAGAACTAGGAAAAGGTGATCATTCCGCTCAAGTAGGGAACGGTGCAAGTATTGTAGCCAAAGCAGTTGGCGAATATCACCTTGTATTACCAAGTCGTAATACACTGATTCTAAATGAGTGCTATTATATACCGAACATGATGTGCAACATTATATCTGTTTCTTTATTAAGTAAAGAAGGATATAATTTTGTAGTACAGGATAATGTTATGAACATATTCCTAGATCAAAAGTTGATTGCATCAGGCTCGTTACATAATGGCATATTCATTCTAAATCAGAATACAGTCCTAAATATCCAAAACACACACAAGAGGAAAAGTTCAGACATGAACGAATCCTTCTTGTGGCATTGTAGACTTGGTCATATCAATGCGACACGACTGGCTAAGTTACATAAAGATGGTTATTTGAATCCGTTCGAATTATCATCTTATGATACTTGCCATTCATGTCTCAAAGGAAAAATGACCAAAGCTCCGTTTAGTGGACACGGAGAAAGAGTTACCGAACTCTTAGGACTGGTACATAATGATGTATGCGGTCCCATGTCTACGCATGCCAGGAACGGTTCTTCCTACTTCATTACATTCACTGACGATCTCTCAAGATTCGGATATGTGTTCCTGATGAAACACAAGTCAGAAGCTTTTGAGAAATTCAGAGAATATAAGCACGAAGTAGAGAACCAAACGGGCAAAAGTATTAAGATTCTTCGATCTGATCGAGGAGGTGAATACTTAAGCAGTGAGTTCCTAGATTATCTAAAAGAGAATGAGATTCTCTCTCAGCTTACTCCTCCTTATACACCACAGCACAACGGTGTATCTGAGCGGAGGAATCGCACCCTATTAGATATGGTGCGCTCAATGATGAGTACAGCTGAGTTACCTATCTCCTTCTGGGGGCATGCACTGGAGACAGCAGCATACTTGTTGAATCAAGTTCCAACTAAATCTGTACCTACCACACCATATGAGATATGGAGCGGGAAGAGACCATGTCTTAAACGAGTTAAGATATGGGGTTGTCTGGCCTATGTCAAAAGGCAAAATCCAGACAAACTCGAGGCATGGTCAGTTCTATGCAAGTTTGTGGGATATCCCAAACATTCACATGGATATATTTTCTACCATCGCGAGGAACAAAAGGTGTTTGTTTCTCGACATGCCACCTTTTTAGAAAAGGAATTTCTTGAAAAAGAAATTAGTGGCGAAGAGGTAGAACTGGAAGAAATTCCAGCTACACAAACTCAAACTGAAACTGAAGATTTGGTAGAACCGGAGGATTCAATAGTACCCAACGAACCCCAGCCTCTCCGCCGATCTAGCAGGGTTTCTCGTCCACCTGAGAGATACTACGGTTTTCTCATTGATGGTGGAAGCGAGGATTGCATCATGGATGATGATGACCCGACTAGTTTCGAGCAGGCCATCACGAGTGGTGACTCTGTGAAATGGCTGGATGCAATGCGATCTGAGATGGAATCCATGTACACCAATAAAGTATGGATTTTGGAAAATGCTCCTGAAGGGGTAAAGCCCATTGGGAGAAAGTGGATTTTTAAAAAGAAATTTGGTGTAGATGGAAAAGTTGAGACTTTCAAAGCTAGACTTGTAGCAAAAGGTTTTCGTCAACGACCAGGTGTGGATTATGACGAAACCTTTTCTCCAGTGGCTATGCTTAAGTCCATCCGGATCTTACTTGCCATTGCTGCATACCATGACTACGAAATCTGGCAAATGGATGTTAAGACCGCCTTTCTAAACGGTGATTTAGAAGAGTGCGTGTACATGACTCAGCCAGAGGGCTTCATAGATAGTGGGAGTAGCGGAAAGGTGTGCAAGCTGCTTAAATCCATTTATGGGTTAAAGCAAGCATCGCGGAGTTGGAACATCTGTTTTGATGTTGTAGTCAAAGAGTTTGACTTCATCAAAAATATAGATGAACCTTGTATCTATAAGAAAGTAGCAGAGGGTAAGGTAGTCTTCCTCGTATTGTACGTGGATGACATACTCTTGATAGGAAATGATATTCCTATGCTGCAATCAGTCAAGCTCTTCTTATCACAAAGATTCTCAATGAAAGATCTAGGTGATGCCTCCTGCATATTGGGAATCATGATCTATAGAGATAGATCTAAACGGATACTGGGATTGTCCCAATCCAGGTACATTGACACCATACTAAAGAGGTTTAGTATGGAAGAATCCAAGCGTGGGAACCAACCCACGATCTCTGGACTCACTCTCTCCAAAGAGATGTCTCCCAAGACTGATTTGGAGAGAGCTCGCATGCAAGAGATACCCTATGCTTCGGCAGTAGGCTCTATCATGTATGCGATGCTATGTACCAGACCCGATGTAGCATACTCACTAAGTGTAGTGAGTCGGTATCAAGCAGATCCTGGAGAGAGTCACTGGACAGCTGTAAAGAACATTCTCAAGTACTTACGAAGGACTAAGGAGATGTTCTTGGTGTATGGTAACGGAGAACTCCAGGTGGAGTCCTTTACCGATTCCAACTTCCAAAGTGATAAGGACGACTCTAAGTCGCATTCGGGTTTTGTCTTTACCCTCAATGGAGGGGCGGTATGTTGGAAGAGTTCCAAACAGGATACCGTTGCAGACTCGACGATGGAGGCTGAATACATCGCTGCCAACGATGCTGCCAAATAGGCTGTCTGGATAAAGAAGTTCATTAGTGAACTTGGTGTGGTTCCATCCATTGAGCATCCAATACCTCTGTATTGCGATAACAATGGAGCTGTGGCTTTGGCCAAGGAACCCAGATCCCATCAAAAGTCCAGACATATTCTGAGGCGGTATCACCTGATCAGGGAGATAGTTGATCGCCGGGAGATCGAGGTCAGGAGAGTAGATACGAAGGACAACACTGCGGATCCATTCACGAAGGCTATTCCCCATATACAGTTTGAGAGATTATTCGGGATGCTAGGTATGCGATACTACAACAGCTGGCCTTAGTGCAAGTGGGAGATTGTTAGTTATGTATATGCCCTAGAGGCCATTGTTGTACATATGATGTATATTATGATGGATGCTTAGATATATACAGAGAGGACTTTCTTGCTCGTCATGATAGTATGCTATTTGGTTTCACTTTATCTTAACATGTTGACTTGTATTGGTTTACTGTTTTACTCTCACATGTTGATAAAGCCCTTAGGATCTGTACTCGACTACTGGGACTATGATGAGATCATACTAGTGGGGCTGCGGTAGTCGATGAGTACATCCTATAACTGTTCCTAGTCGAGGGTATATCGAGACAGGGCATCGATACACCAGAGTAGACTAGCGTATACGCATCTTGACCCATATGATGGGCGATGGATGATCCCATATCCATCGGTGTTAGACATCAGAGATGGTGTACGGGTGCTCAGTGGAGACTGGGTACACTGGACGGACTCGCCGAGAACTCCCAGATGGTGATATACCACACGTCAGATGGCAGTTCTCCGGTGACACTGGTACAGGGTAGTCTGTAGACCCGAGATCGTCATGGAGTCTTGTGTGATTCCCACTGTGCTTTGATTTCCACCTTACCACGTCCAAGAGGGCGTGCAAAACGGTGGCTTTTGGGTACAGTCCCGAATCACATGGAGGCAATGAGCGATAGGAGGGGATTCGTCTCTCCCGGTATAGGGAGTTGATGTTGTGCTGTGTTCGATTGGCTATAACTGAAAGTCCCTGGCTAGGGCTGATATAGAGATTTACTGGTAAGTGTTACTAGTAGTTTCTCGACCCGTTATGAGCCACACATCGACACGACTTATCGGTTACTGGGGTCTGACGTATACCACCCCTAGACTTGATATGCGACATATCAGACGAACAGACCGAACTGTACGGGAGTGTTACTGGTTGGATTCACAGGAGAACGCACAGGCTAGCTTGTTGATCTTCTGATCGCTCAATACCTGGGTGGCTGTTACGTTTAGCTGACCGCTTGCAGCTTGTGGGTGTTTGATATGATCATCACCTGCTACCGGCGTATTGACGATTCTTTAGAGTCCTACACAGAGGTTTCTTGGCTCAGGCGAAACGGAGTAGTGGCACATATGTGATATGCGCAGGAATGAGAATAATGCGATATGAGATACCGTATTATATTCTCAGGATATTTAGATATGAACCGGGTCATCGGATCAAGTGTTGATTCGATGAATCGGTACATGATATATTAGTCGGTAATATTCGATATAGCCGGATCGTCGGATCAAGTGTTGATTCGATGATTTAATGTATAATAATATATATGATATATTGTATTACATTATCTAATATAGGCTCGCTTTATTATTTCATTTTCTCAGTCGATGATACATTGATATATATGCGATATATGTTAATTGTATTATTTTCTTTTGTTGCAAATATATAATATATATGTGATATATATTATTGTGACATGATATGATTAATTGTTAAACATGTTTAAGGATGATTAATTGAGATTAGGGTTTGATTTGGGTTAGATGTTTCATGCATCTTCTAGAAGCTTTTTCTTTTGTCATTCTTAAGATATTATGGATGACACATTCTTTAACTCAACCAAACCCTAACTCTAGTTATTTCTCTACTAAATCCTAGCCACTCATCCTTGACCATGGTTTACAATTCAATCATATAGTTTATATTCTATTCATCACAAAAGGATTAATATGATTATTGATTTTCCATTATCATCTTCTTCTCTCTTGAAGAAAGCTTGCTAGTTTTTCTTTGTGTGATGAAATAATATGAGAAAATGATATAAAAACAAAGCAAAATTACTACTCTCTCATCCTCATCTCATCTAGCCCATGGGATTAGTGTGTTCATCTCTTTTGAGTGAGAAAGCTTGAGTCTTTGCAACTTCAAGGTAGATCATCGGAGATTTGGAATACTTCGAGCTAGCATGGATCGTTCGAGTCGTGGAGCCTCTCATGAGTCCGGGAGATCGTGGATCGCGGCAAAGGGACTTCTACTCGGAGCTTGTGAAGTGAAGGAGCGGACTACAAAGGTTGTAATCCCTCACACTTAGATAAAAGTTATCCTCTTGCATGTTTAAACCTAATAATCTAGCAAAGATCCCGGCTTTGGGTTGTTCGGCACGTCTAAAATTTAATCCGGGCATTTTTGATGCCTTATGAACCTTCACAAGAGTGCCTAGGAACCCTACAGATGGCTTCTGCCCATTCAACCATATGGCAGGAAGCCACAGCACATGGCTCGTTGTAATGATAGTTTATAATCTGTCGCCTTGGTTGGCTATGGACCAATCATATTTTATGATTCCTCTTCTTATCGACGGACCAAACTCACCGGGAAACAATATCGACGTCTATCTCCGACCTCTGATCGAAGAGTTAAAATCTTTATTCATTGATGGTGTAGAGACTTATGATGCAAACACAAATACAACCTTCATACTGCGTGCAGCTTTAATGTGGACAATTAATGACTTTCCTGTGTGTGGAATGCTATCAGGTTGGTCCGTACATGGTCACAAGGCATGCCCTTATTGCCATCAACATACAACATTGAAATTCTTGAATTTTAGCAGGAAGGTTTGTTATTGCGGCCATCGACGTTTCCTGCCTCTAGACCACCCCTACAGGTTAGACCCTGTTCACTTTGATGGTCATCAGGAGCTTCTTGGACCTCCAGCCCCATTGTCCGGAGAGGACGTGACTGCTCAGTGGGATGGTTACAATAATGTGACCTTCGGGATGGATCCGATAAAACAGGTCAAACCACCATTCTGGAACAAGTTAAGCATTTTCTTCGAGCTTCCGTACTGGTCAACAAATTTAGTGCGTCATTGTCTGGACGTCATGTACATAGAGAAGGGAGTATCCGAGCACGCACTCAACTTGCTTCTTTGTAAAGACGGGAAATCGAAAGACAACCTCAATGCTCGGATGGATCTACAGACTGGGAAATTAGAAGTGAATTGCATCCTAAACCGATAGCGGGTAAACCAGGAAAGTTTGTACATCCCAATGCCGCGTATCATATGTCACAACCGGAGAAGAAAAGATTCCTGTAGGTGTTGCATGATTTGAAAGTTCCCACAGGTTTCTCAGGATCATTCAGCAAGAAGATAAAAATTGTGAACGGCAAGATCGATGGGCTAAAAAGTCATGATCACCATGTTATTATGGAGTACCTTCTCCCATTAGCCCTCAGGACTTCCCTTCCCGAATCGGTTGGTCTAGTAATCAATGACCTATGTTGTTTTTTCAGAGAATTATACGCTAAAACACTGGATGTTGTGACGCTGGAGAAACTAGAAAATTCTATTTCGTTGATACTTTGCAAGTTTGAGCATATTTTCCCACCGTCATTCTTCGATATCATAATATACCTGACGGTCATATTGCAACTAAGGCTAAGTTAACTGGACCGGTACAATATCGATGGATGTATCCCGTCGAGAGGTACGTAGAATTTTTCGTTTCGCGCAATTTGTAAAATTATTGTTGTCCTGTATGCCCGTATTTATTTATTTAACATATTTTTCTTTAGGTGTCTCTACACTCTAAAAAAGTATATACACAATAGAAATCGACCAGAGGGTTTTATCATGCAAGGTTATCTTCTAGATGAAGCAACCACATTTTATTCCCGCTATCTGGATGAGAACATTGAGACGAGACTTAACCGGCCTCAAAGAATTCATGACGGGCCATATGGTAAAGCCGATTATAAGAGGGTAGACACTATGTTTATCAACAAGATATACTGGTTTATCCTCCTCAATAGCGCATGTCTTGAAAAACTTAGAGAGTAAGTTTTTTTGGATTAATTGTTATATTTGTGTTTGTGTGTTTATGAAATGGCCCATGTAGAGAATAAACCATGGCTAATTGATTAGGGTTAGGTTAATAAATATCTTAGGTAAAAAAAAAACAAGTGGATTTAGTCAATGGTTCTACAAGCTTCATCCAAGCTCATGACTAATTCCAAGTTTATTTGAATTACCTAATATAAATGAAAACCTAACCATTATCATATAGCATGGTATGATTCTCATATACCCAAGTTGCATGTATAACCTAGCATGTCACAATATTATATATCACATATATAATTTATGAACAAAAGAAAACTATACAATAAACATACATCACATATATGTTAAATGTATAATAAGTGAGAAAAATAAATACTTGAATGAGCATATATTGGTTAATGTAATTTAATATATCAAATATATAATTATACATTAAATTATTAAATCAACACTTGATTTAATAATCCGGCTATATCACATATAACCGACTAATATAATATGTATCATTTTGTCGAATCAACACTTGATCCGATAACCCGGTTATATCACATATACCCGGTCGATATCACATATCGCGAGAATAGAATACGGTATCACATACATGTATTAATCTCGGTCCCGCACATATCACATATGTGCTCCTACTCCGATTCGCCTGAGCCAGGAAACATCTGTGTAGGACTCTGAAGACTCGTCAATACTCCGGCAGTAGGTGGTGATCATATCAGTCACCCATAAGCCGTCAGCGGTCAGCTAAACGTAACGGCCACCCAGGTATTGAGCGATCAGAAGATCAACAAGCAAGCGCGCTCTTACTCCTGTAAAGCCTGTCAGTAACACTACCGTACAGTCCGGTCTCTTCGTCTGATATGTCGCATATGCAGTCCAGGGGTGGTTAACGTCAGACCCCAGTAACCGATAAGTCGTGCCGATATGAGGCTCATAACGGATCGAGAAACTACTGATAACACTTACCAGTAGATCTCCGTAGCAGCCCTGGCCAGGGACTTCCTGTTATAGCCAATCGAACATAGCACAACATCAACCCTAAATACCGGGGGAGACGAAACCCCTCCTATCGCTCAATACCTCTATGTGATTCGGGACTGTACCTAAAAGCCACCGTTTTGCATGTTCTCTTGAACGTGGTAAGGTGGAAATCAAAGCACAGTGGGAATCACACAAGACTCTATGATGATCTCGGGTCTATAGACTAACCTGTACAAGTGTCACCAGAGAACTGCTATCTGACGATAGGTATAATACCAACTAGGAGTTCTCGGCGAGTCCGTTCAGTGTACCCTGTCTCCACTGAGCACCCGTATACCATATTTGATGTTAAACACCAATGGATGTGGGATCATCCATCACCCATCATATGGGTCAAGAAGCGTATACGCTAGTCTACTCTGGAGTATCGATGCCCTGTCTCGATACACCCTCGACTACGAACAATTATAGGATGTACTTGTGGACTACCCTGACCCCACTAGTATGATCTCCATCATAGTCCTAGTAGTCAAGTACACATCCTAAGGGCTTTATCAATATGTGAGAGCAAGACAGTATCACAATACAAGTCAACATGTTAAGACAAAGAGGAACCAGATAGCATACTATCATGTCGAGCAAGAAAGTCCTCTCTATATATATCCAAGTATCCACTTTAATATACATCACATGTACAATAATGGCCTCTAGGGCATATACATAACTAACAAACATCCCATAGCGCAAAACTCCATCTATTAATAAATAATTTTAAATAACCATAAAAAATGAATTATCATAACTTTATTCCATTAAATTACCGTACGATAGTTTTAGGGTGTTACAAGGGAAATGGTTTTATTTATTTCCCTTCACGCCCCTGCAAGTGAAACGGTATGCAATGGAGTTTGAGCTTGGACCTTAGAAAGTTGAAACGATCTTTTGACAGACCCTTCATGAAAATATCGGGTAGTTGGCGTTCAGAAGGGATATAGTGTGCACGTAAGGCACCACGATCAAGAAACTCCCATATAAAATGATAGTATATCTCTATATGATGAGTGCGAGCATGAAAAACAGGATTTGCTGCCATATGAAGTGCTGAAATGTTGTCACATAGCAATCGTGGCGGTGAATATAGAGTTATGCCCAACTCTAGAAACAAATAGCAAAACCAATGAATTTCAGAAGCGGCGGTTGTAAGAGCCCGATATTAAGACTCCACACTAGATCTTTGACACTGTGGTTTGTTTCTTTGCTCTCCATGAAAGAAGATTTGGCCCAAAAAATATACAAGCTCCTGATGTTGAATGGCGGTTTTCTGGATCATCGGCCCAATCCGCATCAGAGAAAGCAAGAAGAGTTACTTGAGGGATTGAAAGAGAGACCATGTTGCAAAGTTCCCTTGACATAACATAAAATTCAATTGACAGCCTGAAGATGAGTAGTGCACGAACTATGCATGTATTGGCAAACTTGGTGAGCAACGAAGGCAATATCTGGTCGACACTACTCGATACGGTACATATTAGCCACCGTACGGAACAGTCGCTAATACTTTGTGCATGGTCGCTAATATGTATTAGCGACCGTCTAAATTGTATATAGCCTCTAATACAGGATCACTGAAAAATCAATCGTTGATAACCGTATTAGCGATCGTATAATAAACGGTCGCTAATAAATCTGGTTGCTGATACGTATCAGAGACCGTCTCACACGGTAGCTGATACGTACACATGGACTGTTCACGTGGGAGTTTAAACGGTCGCTAATACGTATTAGCGACCGTTCTCTCGTATCAGCGTATGGTCGCTAATACGTATTAGCGACTGTCCGCTAATACCTAAAATTGCACAAAAATATATATAAAATCTTATATCAATACAGCACCCATTTAGGGTTTTTTCAAGCCGATAAGCCCTCTTGAATTATAAACACAGATTCTACATTCCTGACAACAACAACAATTTTTTAAACAGATTCATTATAATTACATTTGGAAAAACAAACACTTTTCCCTCAAATTTCGTTCATCACAAACTACAAAGAGCTAAATATCATCAATTACTACATAGAACCATTAACAGTGGGCAAAAGAAAATATGCACAAAAGAAACAATGATTATCCTTGGGCATGATGGAATGATGATGCTCGATATCAGTGACTCTCCAGATGCTGACACGCTGCAGATGATGTGTCCTAGAACCTACAAGAAAGGATCGAGAACTTTAGCAGGGATCACTCCTCAGGCCTCCGGCCCAAGGAGTATCCCGACCTTCGGTGGCCTTCCAGACCACCCCCCAGCTCGCCTCCGAGCTATCATAGAACCAAGATGCCTCTTCCTTCCGCTCGTGCTCGAGCTTTCCCCCGAGCTCATCTTCCTCGGTCTCACCGACCGACCCACAGCGCTGATAATAGGCGCCTACGCTACGGCTCCGCGAATCTCACCACGCGAGAGATATCCGCCGCCCACGATCCCGCGTTCCATGGCATCACGATCCCCCATTAATGAGCCTGTCTCGTCATTAATGCAGGATCCTGCCTATCACGCGGACGTAACTCCAGGGGCATAACGGTCGGCGTGAATCTGGCGCCCGCCTGCCCATTGCTGCCGCTATATAAACCCCTCTCTTAGACGATTCAGGTAAGCCAATTTTAATCCAATAGGCCGTTACTCTGCCAAAATACCCCGTCTAACTTGATCGTCGGAGGTTCCTCGGTGGCACAACCATCCCGGGACTTCTTTGCAGGTAGCTCGAACTCAACCACACCAAACCCATTGAGATCCACACGCTTCAGGAGTCAACCCTCCAACTCAATCTCAGCCGTCCATCAGCACACGAAGAGATCAACGGAAGATATCATCTGAAGGAGATCCAGAGATCCATCAGTTGGCGTCGTTTGTGGGAATCGCTAGTTCCACTCAACCAAAAGTTCATCTTCCGATCTCGACTACATGGCAAGCGGTCACCGCGACGATCCAAGCACCAGCCGTCAGCCTCCCCACAGTGGAGACGAGGGAGAATCCCCTCCTCCACCGAACGCCATTCACGCCTTATCCACTCGAATAGATCGACTCACGTCCGTCGTGGATGCGCTCGTCCGTGTCCAAGCGGCCGGGCAAGCTTCCCAGGTCGCCGCTCCCCCTCCGCGGGACCGGGACCCCTACAGAGGGAGAGAAGACTCTGCCCGCGTTGGCACTACCGATCACCACCTCGCTGTCTCCGGTGGCCGCAGATCCCCTTGGTTGACATATTAAATGACCCGGTGGGCGCCGCACAGTTTAACTCCGAGGTCTTAAACCAGAGCGCCTCGCCCTGAGGCCCATCACGCCCCTGTCCCTCCCGAAGAGGTGTCGGTCAGCTCGCCTGCGCCAAGGCACGACCGGCGCCCCCTCCCTCGACGGGGTCGCGCACACGTGACTCGCCATGGCAGCTCGATAACGACCTCGCCAGGAGACCTGAGGAATGTCATCGAACGGAATCGGGGCCGTGGCCAGGCAGAGGTCTCCGGCAACAGAGGCCAAAAATCAGAGTATGCCGACTCATCGGGATACCACGGCCGACTCGACGCCCTCGAAAAGAAGATTGAAGGTATGCATCGGGAAGGTCGTCATTCGAGCGATGGGGCTAAATATGCCGCCGACTCGCTCACGAAGCCCTTCACCGAAGAGCTACTTGCCTTCCACGTCTCCTCGATGAACAAGCCCCCGAAAGTCTCACTCTTCGACGGGAAGTCCGACCCGAAGGACCATTTGGACGCGTTTACAGCCGGAATGAGTTTCCAGGACTGTTCCGACGCCGCTCAATGCCATGCTTTCCCCGACACTCTCATCCGTTCTGGGCGAGACTGGTTCCGAGGACTCGCACCTCGCTCAATATCCACCTTCGATGGGTTGGCCACCCAATTTCTCTGCCACTTCGTCAGGAACAGGCGGCAGAAGCGGACCGTCGACCATCTCTTCACCATAAAGAGCGGAGACAAAGAATCATTCAATGGGTACGTCACCCGCTTCTACAACGCCCTCCTTGAAGTTCCGGAACACCGGGACGAAACGGTCATTACGGCACTTAGGTCGGGTCTTAGGCACAAGGAGTGATTATGCTATTTTGCATTAGCGCAACCTAAGACCATGGCCGAGGTAAAGGTCTGGACCGAACGTAAGATCCAACTTGAATCCGAGGTGAACTCCAATCTTCCTCGGACAGAACAAGCTGAGGCCCGGGAAGATAAAAAGAAGATTGAGCGACCGAAGCCCTACTCCCCGAAGTTTCAGGAGTACAACCCGCTCAACGTCTCCCAGACGGTACTTCTGGAGGAGGCTAAGGGCGAGAGGTTCTTCAAACTCCCCAAGTCTCGAACAGGGCAGAAAAGCGCACCCGGGGTTCCAACTGTGGCTTCCACAGGTCGCAGGGCCACTCCACGGAGAACTGCAAGCAGCTCCAAGACTACATCGAGGAACTAATACGCTCGGGGCACCTGGCAACGTACTTGCGGGACAAGCGGCAAGCTGACCGTGAGCAAGAGCAACGTCCCCCTCCCGGTGATTTAACAATCGGCCAGATCATGGTCATGTCAGCGGGGGGGGGGGGGGTACGGCGAATACCTGCGAGGCTCAGCACCCCTCACCGATCGAAGGGACTGACAGCCACCCGAGGAAGAAGGCCAGGGCAGCCGAGCCGATCATTTTTAATGACGAGGACCTCCACGGTATATCCCTGCCCCACAAAGACCGCTGGTGATCATAGCCCGGGTCCACCACTACGAGGTGCAGAGGATATTGGTCGACTCTGGAAGCTCGGTAGACATTCTATTTTATGACTGCTTCCTGCGTATGGGTCTCATGCCGTTGGACCTAAGGCCGACCACCCACGTCCTGTCAGGGTTCACTAACTACTCCATCCTGGCGGAAGGGGTAATCACTCTCCGATTTAACATCGGGGAGGCCGGTCGTACGCGCACCGTGCCTTTGGAATTTATTGTAGCGAGAATCCGGCGGCCTACAACATCCTCCTCGGCCGCCCTACACTGAACTCCTTCAGGGCCCAGATATCAACCTACCACCTGGCGATGAAATTCCCGCTCGACCAAGGCGGGATAAGTCAGGCCTACGGAGACCAACGAACTGCAAAGGTTTGCTTCACCGCAACATCTATGTCCGAGCGGCCAAACAATGATGTTGAGGGTGAGGTTGACATCAGGGGTTCTTTGGACACTCGAGATGAGAAAAAAGAGGTCCGAGGGACCCCGGTGGAGCCACTGATAGAGGTCCCCCTGGTAGAAGGGGATGATGAACGAACTGTTCAGATCCAGTCACTTCTGACGGGGACTTAGCGAGACAACCTGGTTCATTTCCTCATAAACAACTCTGACGTGTTCGCGTGGGGGCCTGCTGACATGCCTGGGATCAACCCTAAAATCATATCTCATAAGCTCGGGTTAGATCCTACGGCCCGACCCGTCAGACAGAAAAAGCGAAGCTTTGTCCCGATCAAGTAGAAGGCGATCGAGGACGAGGTAGACAGGCTCCTTGCCGCCAATTTCATTCGGAATGTGCCTTACTCCGAATGGTTGGCAAACGTGGTCATGGTCAAAAAGTCAAGCGGGAAGTGGAGCATGTGCGTCGACTTCACCGACCTCAACAAAGCCTGTCCGAAAGACAACTATCCCCTCCCTCGGATAGATCAGCTCGTCGACAGCTCGACAGGCCACGAGCTACTTAGCTTCATGGATGCTTTTTCCGGCTACAATCAGATCTGTATGAATCCGGAAGATGAGGATCTCACCTCATTCACAACGAACCGGGGGGTATACTGCTACAAGGTGATGCCTTTCGGCCTCAAAAATGCCGGAGCTGCGCACCAACGCTTGGTCAATCGCATGTTCGAACTACAGATCGGCAGGAACATGGATGTTTATGTCGACGACATGCTCATCAAGTTGGTCTCATCGGTCGACCACGCCAAGGATCTGGGAGAGGCCTTCGTCATCCTCAGCAAGTTCAAGATGAAACTGAACCCCGCCAAGTGTGCATTTGGGGTCACCGGCGGAAAATTCCTCGGTTTCATGGTCACCCACCGTGGAATCGAAGCTAACCCGGAGAAAATCAACGCCATCCTCAACATGGCCGCACCCAAGATTAACGTCGAGATCATGCGGCTGACAGGGCGGGTAGCCGCTCTGAGCCGTTTCATGTCGAGGTCCGGGGAGAAGTGCTTCCCGTTCTTCAAGGCTCTAAGGAAGATTCCAAGGTTCGAGTGGTCGGAGGAGTTCTAGACCGCCTTTGACCAAGTAAAGAGGCACCTTGCGACTCCACCGCTGCTCACCCGACCAGATGAAGGGGACGAGCTATCGCTATATCTGGCGATATCCGACCAAGCAGCGGGTTCAGTGCTCTTCCGAGAGGTCGACGGAGTCCAGAAGCTGGTATACTATGTGAGCCACGTCTTCAAAGACACAGAAATGAGGCACCCAGCCATAGAGAAGATCGTCTTGGCACTCATCGTGGCCTCAAGGAAGCTACGACACTATTTCCAGGCGCACACCATCCTCATTCTTACCGAGCGCCCTTTGGAGGCTATTCTCGCCTCACCCGAGTCCTCTGGCCGCTTGAAGAAGTGGAGGTGGGAGTTATCCCAGTTCGACATAAAATACCGTCCGAGGCAGGCCATCAAAGCACAAGCCATGGTTGATTTTATCGTCTAATGCACCATCCCCAGCAATGAACCGGAGTCAATGCCGGCCCCCACAGCTCAACCCTCGATCGATGGGAAGCCCGACTCAGTCCTTGATTGGATCCTTTACGTCGACGGGTCTTCGACCGAGGAAGGTTGTGGTGCCGACCTCATCATTCAGGGCCCGAATAAGGCAGAAATAGAGTATTCTCTGAAGCTCGGGTTCAAGGCCTCCAATAACACGGAGGAATACGAAGCCTTGCTGGCCGGACTGGGAATAGCCTTCGGAATGGGGTTGATGATTCGGATCCGCAGCGACTCCGCCTTAGTCGTTGGCCAAGTGACCGGCCGATTTGAAGCACATGAGCCTCTAATGGTGAATTACCTGGCCGAGGTAAGAAGATTGTGGAACGACTTCGACGAAGTCCAGGTGGAGCAGATCCCCAGACAGCTCAACGCCCAAGCCGACGCCCTGAGTAAGTTGGCTTCATCTTATACGGCCAACAACAAGAGGAACATCCACTTCGAGGTCTTGCTATGGCCCAACGTGGAAAACGAGGAAACAATGCTCCAAGTGTATACAGCCCGGGAAGAAGACCGGGATTAGAGAAAGCCCCTCGTAGAATTCCTGAGGGGAGGTACACTCCCAGAAGATCGGGGAGAAGCCCGCCGTCTCCGAGCCAAAGCTCTCCATTTCGTCTAGAGCAATAGAAACCTCTATAAGAAGTCCTTCACTCAACCCCTGCTCCGGTGCGTCGAACCCCACGAAGCTGACTACGTCCTCCGTGAGATCCACGAAGGGGTCGGCGGCGCGCACCAGGGGGCCTGCACCTTAATCCAGAAGGCGCTGCTCCAGGGGTACTACTGGCCGACGATTCATCAGGATGCCCAGAAGCTCGTCAGGAGATGCAAGAGCTGCCAACTCTATGGAAGCATACCTCGCCTCCCGGCTACCGAGCTAACCGCCCTAACCTCCCCGTGGCCGTTTTCCCAGTGGGGAATGGACATGATGGGCCAGTTCCCTACCGGTACCGATGGGCACAAGTACGTCCTTGTCGCAGTGGACTACTTCACGAAGTGGATCGAGGTCATTCCCATCAGGAAACCGGATGCCACCACGACTATTAAGTTCTTGCAGAACAACGTGATACTCCGGTTCGGCATCCCGAGGTGTATCATCATCGACCATGGGACAAATTTTGAAAACGAAAGCGTTGAGGAATTCTGCAGCGAATATCGTATCCTCATGAAGTTTTCCACGGTCGCACATCCCTAATGCAACGGGCAGGCCGAGGTCGCTAACCGGGACGTCATCCGAGGCCTTCGGACATGCCTAGAAGGACGCCGAGGCAGTTGGGTCGAGGAATTGCCCCGGATATTATGGGCCCTGCGCATGTCCAAGAAACCCCCCACCAGGGAAACCCCTTTCAGCTTCTGCTGCGGAACCGAGGCAATGGTCCCAGCGGAAATCGGGCTCCCCAGTCACCTGGTCGAGCACTTCGACAATGAAGAGAATACCTCGGCACTCCGAAATAACCTGGACATCGTGTTGGAGAAATGAGACCGGGCTTAGATCAGAGCTGCCGCCTACCAACAGCAAACCGCCCGCTACTACAATGCGCGAGTCAAGCGTCGCTTCTTCAAGATTGGAGATTTAGTCCTAAGGCGGAACGAGTTCGTCGATTAAGGCAAGCTGCATAAGTTTTCCCCAAAATGGGACGATCCTTTCGTCGTCTCCGAGGTCCTGCCCGGCGAAGCCTACCGCTTACAAGACGCGGATGGTTGCAAGTTTCCACGGCTTTACAACGCTGAGAAGCTCAAACTGTACCAATGAAAAGAATATCTACGAGTGTGTATTTCTTCTTTCACAAAAACAATGTAAACCTTTCTAAAAGATCTTTCTATTTAAATAATAAGAAGGGAATACTAGAACATTGCAAAAAGAAGAATTTTATTCATTCAAAAGGTACTACGGGCTCCTCAACCTTACAAAAAAAGGAAAAAGTTATAACAGAGGTGGAATGAGATCAATGAAGTACTCCTGGTGGTACTCGGAGTAGATCTCCGCTAGCCAGGCTCTAGCCTCTGCAGTCCGCTCCCGCCGATGCTGCACGCGAACTCGGGACGCCACGGAAGTGCCCGACACTCTTCCCTCTGCGCCTTGGATCACGATGTACCTCATTTTGAAGCACTCCAGAATGAGGTCCAAGGATCGGTCATGCCTATCTTTCGAGATGAAGCCGAGAAGGAAGATCGAGCGCACCTGTCGAGCGCCTCGTCCAGAAACTCCTCGGTGAAGGGGTTGTCCAACCCCGGGGACCTCCTCCAAATCACGTACATCAACAACTGAAGAAGGGACAACCGCCGAGGGAGAAGCCGGCCGACGTGACCCTCGAGGCACTGAACCACTTCCCGGTTCCCATCCTCAGCCAGGGATTGGTCATACAAGGAGACGTCGTCAAAGGTGATGATCTCTTCGATCGAATACATACGCCCAGTCATCTAAAAAGAAAATGATGACGAAGGGGTTGCCATCTACTTCTCTATTTATAACCCCAAACAGAATCCTTAAGGGCCCAGATTCGTGCACGAATCCTGGGATCCGCCAAGATTGACCCAATACTGCGCCGCCACGTGGAAAAAGTGACGCGGCTCCCCGAAACGTTACGCCTTCCCCAAGCGTTCCTGGCACGTGCTGCCTGCGACGGTCGCCACTCCCAATGTTCACGAACCAGGGAAGGTCGAGCTGAACCTCCTGATCCACCGAGTAGCTACCCTGCTCGGTCCTTCCTTAGCAGGCCACTACTTGGGTTCTTCAACAAAGCAATGTAAATTCTTCTAAGTTCTTTTTTATTTAAACAACAAGAAGGACACGAAAAAGCATTGCAGAAAAGAAGAATTTTATTAATTCAAAGAGGTATTGTAGGCTCCTCAGCCGTAGATTGAAAAAAGAAAAAAAAAAGAGAAAAATACAGCAGCGGGGGAAAGGGGTGTAGGAAACATTGCTCGTGGTACTCCGAGAATATTTCCGCCAGCCGAGCCCGCGCCGCCTCGGACCTCTGCCTCTGATGTCGTCCGTGAACATCGATGAGATGCTTCAATTGGTAACACTCGAGGATGAGTGCCACCAAGCGATCCCTCCGACTCATCGAGATCATTCCGAAGCGGCACAAAGACCTCAGCTTACCAACATCCTCGTCCTTCAGCTGCTCAGATAAGGGGTTGTGCAGCCCCGGCGATGCCCTCCAGATAGAGTACATCAACAACTGAAGCAGGGGTGAGCGCCGGGGAAGCAGTCAGCCGAAATGGTCCTCCACACGCCCGATCACCGCCTGCCGCGTATCCTCGGAACACAGCTGGTCGTACAATTACACGTCCTCGAAGGAGATGATCTCGGGGATGGTGAAAGGGAAAGTGTCCATTCTGACGCTTTGGGGATGAAGAAAGGAGTGATCAACGCGCCCTCCGCTATATCGCCCCACAGCGCCCCCAGGAGTCCAACAGTCGGTCGTTTCTTACACAACTGTACCGCCACGCGGCGGACATCCCGCCTTTCTCTGCGAAATCGGAACGATGCGGCTTTTACGCTTTGCCTCCCCCGCGTGTTCATAACACGTGTCGACCGCGACGATTACTCTTCTCGATGTTCAAGCACCGGGGAAGGTCGGATAGAATCACACGAATCCACCGAGTAGAAACCCTGCTCGGTCCATCCTTGGCTGGTAATTTCTTACCCCATGACGCCAGGGATCAAAGCCCTCACCAAGCGGCCACCGAGCAGCTACCCTGCTCGGTCCATCCTTTGCAGGACTCTCCATACCCTCCCACGCTAAGGATCAAAGCCCTCAACAATAGGCCACCGAGCAGCTACCCTGCTCGGTCCATCCTTGGCATAATTCCTTACCCCACAACGCCAAGGATCAAAGCCCTCACCAAGAGGCCACCGAGCAGCTACCCTGCTCGGTCCACCCTTGGCTGGTAATTCCTTACCCCACGACGCCAAGGATCAAAGCCCTCGTCTAGAGGCCACCGAGCAGCATCCCTGGTCGGTCCATCCTTGGCTGGTAATTCACTACCCACCGACGCCAAGGATCAAAGCCCTCACCAAGAGGCCACCGAGCAGCTACCCTGCTCGGTCCATCCTTGGCAGGTAATTCACTACCCACCGACGCCAAGGATCAAAACCCTCACCACGAGGCCACCGAGCAGCTACCCTGCTCGGTCCATCCTTGGCTGGTAATTCACTACCCACCGACACCAAGGATCAAAGCCCTCACCAAGAGGCCACTGATAGCTACCCTGCTCGGTCCATCCTTGGCTAGTAATTCCTTACCCCACGATGCTAAGGATCAAAGCCTTCACCAAGAGGCCACCGAGCAGCTACCCTGCTCGGTCCACCCTTGGCTGGTAATTCCTTACCCCACGACGCCAAGGATCAAAGCCCTCATCAAGAGGCCACCGAGCAGCATCCCTGCTCGGTCCATCCTTCGGTGGTAATTTCTTACCCCACGATGCCAGGGATCAAAGCCCTCACCAAGAGGCCACCGAGCAGCTACCCTGCTTGGTCCATCCTTGGCTAGTAGTTCACTACCCACGACGCCAAGGATCCAAGCCCTTATCAAGAAGCCACCGTCCAACTACCCTGCTCGGTCCATCCACATCTAAGCGATCTCCACCTCGACTTCGGGGCCATGGAGATACCGACCTATCACCGGTCTTTGCACACTTGGCAAATGGTCGACTTCAACTCTCAATTCGACGTGCAATCGCTGGACAAAAAACCAACCTAGCATGAAAGCAATACTGCGCAAATATAAATGTTTACCACAAACAAATGGAAAATGCGCACGCAAAGACTACTGCAAAAAGATTTTTTTTATTATTCACAAAAAACCTCAAGTCTTTACAGAGCTATTATGGGCTCCCCAGCCTTCCAAAAACGCCCGGGGGGCTTACAAAATTTTGGCGCAAAGAAAATAAGGTGGCGGGGAAGTTTAGGCCTCAGGGCCGGGAAGAACCTCGATGGGTTGCGCGTCCACTACGACAACCGGGGCGGCGCTTGTCACGACCCAAGTTTGGATGTGACCGGCACTTAGATTGTATCATATCTAAAGATATGCACACAGTCCAAGTAAGTCGAAAACCAAGATCAAATCCTTTTTGCGGAATTCTTTATATAGAAAAATTTAGTTTTTTAGTAGAACTCGCATGTTATGAAATTAATGTATTTAACAAGTATAAGGTGTTAAATTTGGTTGTATTCCTAGTTGGGATCAACAATACCAACAACGGAAAATAAATTTCGATATTTAGAGTATCAATACGAATCTCAAACATATAGAAATGAAACCACAATTTATAGAACTAATAATCTCAACTGTCAATAATATACATATATTCTCTCACACTAAGTCATATACAGGTCTGATGGAGATTTCTAGATACAAAATACTATACCAAAATAGAAGGTTACTACATATGTAACCCACCTAGCAAAAGATGTGATAAAGAAGCAAACGTAGATCTGCACCGCAGCTAGCCGTCCACTCTACCCCTGCAAGGAACTGTGGCACAACGGGGGTGAGTTGCCAACTCAGTGAATATAACTAACATATAACGGTTAATTATGCAAATATAACTATCATACTAACTGAAATATGAATAAGTATCATGTATGATTATCTATGGAAATCATGAATCTATAATATATGATTCTCATAATCAAAACTGAAATCTCATCCTTTATTCCCAATAAAATTCTCACTTTCCCGTGTCCATCACCGACACAAAACATTCCTCAAATGATCCTGAAATCAACAATACCGGTCGTTATCATCTAGATACACGCCGTATTTTTACCACTATCTCCTGTATCGAGTAACCTCGCTAGGCTCTCCGGCCTCAATGCGACTATCCTGCCCCTCGGTCTCGACCGGGTCCACCATGTATCCAACTGTATATCTCCCCCACTCAGTATGGATAATGTAAATCCGCGACCGTATATCTTCCTCACTCGGTCCGGAATAAAATCAAATCATAAAACATCTCATGGTGGACATGACACATCAATCAGAAAATCACTGGATTTATGTAATAGTATTTAAAACTCAAAACCATAAATCCTCAATAATACGTATATCCACATGAAATACTTAGATACTAAAACATGATATAAATGATACAATTTACTACTATTTATTGGTGTGTATGATATGAATCATTTTAACAAGAATTTTGCTAAGTGTAAAGTGACATGGTAATATCGATGAGGTGTGTGTAACATATAAGATGTGCACGTGGCATGACTCGTCGATAATTGTGCAGTGTTCTAGCAACTAAACGAGGTATATGTGAATGATAATTGCATGATGTCAATATGGCATAAAAAAATAAGGCATTAAGTTAAATAAAACTACGGGCGTATCATGCCATCTTTACACAATTCCCCGGTAGATGTTTAGTCTACTCACCGGAAACGTCGAAACTATTCAGGAATTGCCAATCCTTTTCCTTTCCTCGCTGCCTCCGAAATTCCCGTATTCGAATCTAATATAACAATTTTAACGTATATAAGAAAACGGCTATTCCGACAAGACGGAAATGAAAAACACCCGTTTACTCGTACTAGTTATATTATATACGACTATATCGAGTTATTAAACACTTATTCTTACTGGAATTTTTTAACCCTAACCTGCATCGCTACAGAATTTAAATTGCGATGTATTTTAACCGTATCGTATTTGGAGTTTTAAGATACCCTTTCCGATATACGTTTCCAGATTTTATCTGTAATGAAACTAATTTATTTAAACAACACCAAAATGTCCAAAATTATACACTGGAACCTACCTAACAAGGCAAATCCACCTAGCTCCCTATATGGCCGGCGACGCCGGAATTTCCTTCATGGCCACCGGCCAAAAACCGGCCCCCTGGGTTCGTGATCCTATGAGTTGTTCTAGGTGTTTCCTACATCATTTTAACACTGTTTTTTTAAGTTAATTATCTTCCTAATATTAGCATATTTCAACAGAGCTTAATTTAGACAAAAAAAATACGAATTATAGGACAATGTTCAATTCAAATTTTACTAATCTACAGAACTTAAATTACCTACCGTGTTTAAGAATTTTACCCTCTAATTAGTTGTTGGAATAACCCTCCAAGATGCTAAGTTCCTCCTAGCTTGATGGTGATGAAAATCAAGAACATTGCTTCCTTCTTCTTCTTCTTGTTCTTTCTTTTTCTCTTTATTTTTATTTTGATTTCAGAAATTTCAGAATTTTAAATCAACTTTGATCTGAACATAACCTATATATGAGAAGAAGGAAGGGTGAGGTGGTAAGAGGAGGTGTCAAGGGTTGAAGAGTGTTCAATTCATGCAAGGAGGAGGTGTGAGATGAATGTGTGTGCATGCAAGCATGATGTGTTCATGCCTTATCCATTAATTTGTTTTAATTTGAAACTAAATTCTGAACTAAAAATGAATCTTCATCCCATTTTCATTTACAACCTTAAAAATTTCCTATTTGGACAAAAACTTAAACTTTACTTATAAACCCTTCACAACCTAGCTTATTATAAAACACCCATTTTATTAAAATGAAGCTAAATTTGTCACTAAAACCCTTATAACTTATTAATGTTGCATACTAAAATTTTAATTTAAATTGTTTTACATACAACTTATGAAAATTGACTTATTGAATTTTAACAACTTGTGACTTATCAAATTATTTTTAATTTATTTATTTCTAAATTTTCAAAATGCTACAATATTCCCCCCTTAAGAAAATTCGGTCCCCGAATTTAAAATAATTACTAGACATACCTTCGAAAAGATGTGGAAATTTCTTCCGCATCGCATCCTCGGTCTCCCAAGTAATCTCTTCACGATTATTTCCTCGCCAAAGAACCTTCACAGACGGAAGTACCCTTGATCGTAGTTTCTTTGCCTGCATGTCCAGAATAGCGACTGGCTGCACTGTGTAGGATAAATCCGGCTCAAGCTGTAAGTTCTGGTGCTGGATCGCGTGAGATGGATCGTGAAGATACCTCCGAAGCATCGAGACGTGGAACACTGGATCCACATCGGGAAAACTCGGTGGAAGTGCTAAGCGATAAGCTACAACACTCACTCTCTCCAGAATCTCGTAAGGCCCGACATATCTGGGGCTGAGCTTCCCTTTCTTCACAAAACGCATCACACCTTTCAGTAGAGATACCCGAAGGAACACATGATCTCCCACTCCAAACTCGAGTCTACGACGTCATCGATCTGCATACGATTTCTGTATGCATTGGGCCGCCTTCATTCTATCCCGTATCAACTGAATCTTCTTTGTAGTCTCCTGTACTATCTGCGGTCCCAATATGCAACTCTCGCTCAGTTCCGTCCAGCAAACGGGTGATCGACATTTCCTCCCATACAAGGCTTCAAAGGTTGCCATCTGGATCGTCTCCTGAAAACTGTTGTTGTACGAGAATTCTATCAAAGGTAGGTGACGATCCCAACTACCACCGAAATCAAGGCTACAAGCCCGAAGCATATCCTCTAATATCTGAATGGTCCGCTCCGACTGACCATCTGTCTGTGGGTGGAAAGCTGTGCTAAAACTCAGTCATGTACCAAGAGCGTCTTGAAGTTTCTGCCATATCCTGCTAGTAAACTGGGTACCCCGAACTGATACTATGTATGTCGGAACTCCATGTAGACGTACAATCTCATCGATATAAACCTGTACATACTGTGCAAAACCATACGTCGTCTTCACTGGGAGAAAATGAGCTGCCTTTGTCAACCTATCAACAATCACCCAAATGGAATCATACCCTCTGCTAGTCCTGGGTAGACCCACCACGAAATCCATAGAAATCTGTTCCCATTTCCACTCGGGAATGGGTAAGGGTTGCAACTCTCCGGCTGGCCTCTGATGTTCTGCTTTGACTTGCTGACAAGTCAAGCATCTCGAAACATATTCTGCAACATCCCTCTTCATTCCTTCCCATCAATAAACATTTTTCAAATCATGATACATCTTGGTGGAATCAGGATGAATACTGTATGCTGATCTGTGAGCCTCCTCTAAAATCTCACGCCTCAATCCGTCAGAATATGGCACACAGAGCCGAGTCCTAAAATGTAATACTCCATGATCATCAATCACAAACTCCGTCTCCCTGCCCTGCCTAACCTGATCCATAATCTCTATCATACGAGTATCTGCGGGCTGTGCCTCTCGAATGCGATCCAATAACTGAGGTCTGGTGCGAACATGTGCTAGTTGGCCTCCTGCCGAGGTAAACTCAAACTGTATATGACTATCATATAAGATCTGCCAGTCTGTAGAAGACTGTCTCTGCAAGATGCGCAAATGAGATAAGCTACCTCCAGGTCTCCGACTCAGAGCATCTGCTACAACATTCGCCTTGCCTAGATGGTACAAAATCTCACAATCGTAATCTTTCACCAGTTCCATCAATCTACGCTGCCTTAGGTTCAGATCTCTCTGCTGGAAAATATACTTTAAGCTCTTATGATCTGTGAAGATTTGACACGACTCTCCATACAAGTAATGTCTCCAAATATTCAATGCGAATACCACAGCAGCCATCTCTAGATCATGAGTGGGGTAGTTTTGTTCATTCCTCTTCAACTTTCGAGAAGCATAAGCTACAACCCTGCCATGTTGCATCAACACACAGCCTAAAACCACTCTAGAAGCATCACAATACACAACAAAACCTCCTGACCCGGAAGGTAAAGATAATACAGGTGCAGTCGTCAAGCGCGTCTTCAACTGCTGGAAACTCTGCTCACACGCATCTGTCCACTGAAATGGGAACTCCTTCCTAGTCAATCCAGTCAAACGTGCAGCGATCCGTGAAAAATCCTGCACGAAGCGTCGGTAATAACCTGCCAGACCTAAGAAACTCTGAACCTCTGTAACTGACAAAGGTCTGGGCCAGTGCTGTACCGCTTCAATCTTCTTTGGGTCCACACATATACCCTCTCTCGTAACTATGTGACCCATGAACTCCACACTATCGAGCCAAAAAGCACACTTATAGAATTTTGCAAACAGCTGATGCTCCTTCAAAGTCTGCAACGTAATATGCAAATGCTGCTCGTGCTCCGTCCGACTCCGAGAATAAACAAGAATGTCATCAATGAACACTATAATAAACCGATCAATGAAGGGTCTAAAGATACGGTTCATCATATCCATAAAAGCTGCTGGAGTGTTGGTGAGTCCGAATGACATCACCAGAAATTCATAGTGTCCATATCTCGTACGAAACGTCGTCTTCGGAATATCATCCTTCCGAACCTTCAACTGGTGATACCCTGACCGTAAATCAATCTTCGAGAAGTAACCAGCTCCCTGCAACTGATCGAACAAGTCATCTATACGTGGTAGTGGATACCTGTTTCGCACAGTGACGCGATTCAGCTGTCGGTAGTCGATGCACAGTCTCATACTACCATCCTTCTTCTTTACAAATAAGACAGGAGCTCCCCACGGTGATACACTGGGATGAAAAAGCCCTCTATCTAACAATTCTTGGCACTGGCTTTTGAGTTCCTTCAATTCCGTCGGTGCCATTCGATAGGGTGGTATAGAAATAGGCCCCGCACCCGGAATCAAGTCAATGCAAAATTCAATGTCACGATCGGGTGGCAATCCTGGTAACTCAGCAGGAAATACCTCAGGAAATTCTCGCGCGATCAGAACCTGGTCCAATGGAATCTCAGCGACCCCTAAGTCCTGAACGAATGCCAAGAACCCATGACAACCCTTCTTCAAGAGTCGCCCCGCACAAAGCGCAGAAATAATGTTGGCAGGAATTAATTTATAATCCCCCTGCACAAAAAACACCGGTTCACCTGGAAAACAAAATCTAACCGCCTTTCCCCGACAATCTACATATGCATGACAGGCGGCCAACCAATCCATACCAAGGAGTATATCAAAATCTAATATATCCAGGAAAATCAGATCAACTGGCGAATCTCTATCACCAATACGCACAGAACACGATCTGAATACGTGCCGAGCTATAAAGGAATCTCCCACCGGGGTAATCACCACTAATGGTAACTCTAGCAATGAAGACTCTTTCCCCAAAGAAAGTGCAAATCATGAAGATACATAAGAATGTGTAGAACCGGGATCAAATAAAACATGTGCCTCTAACGAGCATATTGTAAGAGTACCTGTCACGACTGCATTTGATGCCCGGGCATCCTGTGGAGTCAGTGCAAATACCCGTGCCTGGCCCCTGCCCGCATCATGTCATCCTCTACCTCTATCTCCTCGACCTCTTTGAGAACGTCCCCAAAGCCTCGACCTCGTGGTGCAACTGCCTGGCGTGTAGCGCCAACTGGGGGAGGAAGTAAAGCCATCGGCGTAGAAGGTGGAAGGGGTAAAGCAGCCTGTGGAACAACGGTCCCTCCCTGGGATCTACAGTCCCGTGCAAAGTGTTCGAAAGTTCACAACTAAAACAGGTAGATGGTGGCCTCTGATCATCTGGATATGAACTGAACATCTGGCCCTGAGTCCAACATCGCCCGAAACTACGGCCTGGTGTATATCTTCCTCTACCTCTACCAAACTGTCTAGCCAGTGGCCCGGTCGGCCTACTCCTCTTTGGTTCCGGAACAACCACTACCTCTCTCAACCGCTCCTCTACTCGTATTGCTGCATCCATGGCCTGCGCATACGTATCAAAATGCTGGGAGCCTATCGCCAGATATAACTGCGTATCCAGACTCCTTAGGAACCTCTTCACCCGAAGTTCCTCCGTAGGTACTAAGTACAGGGCATAGCATGACAACTGGGTGAATCGTAAGTCATAATCTGCTACCAACATACTTGCCGATTTCCGCAATGCTTCAAAACTGCTTGCTCTAGCGTCCCTCACACTCTGGGGAAGAAATCTGGCAAGAAAGACCGTGGAAAACTCGGTCCACGACATCGGAGGAAGACTCATGGCTCGCCCTCTCTCCATCGACTCACACCACTCCTGTGCAAGTCCCTCCAAACGAAAGCTAGTCAGCTCAACTGACCTCGCATCAGAACATCGCAACGATCTGCCAATCCTCGCCATCCTATCAAGAAAGGACTGAGGATCTTCCACTACTTTGGTCCTTGTAAATACTGGAGGTCTCAATCTCATAAACTCAGCAAGTGATACCTCCATCACTCTCGTATCTACTAGTGCCACCGTCTGTATAGGCTGTACCTCGGACTCTGCTACGGTCGGTGCTGGATCCTGTCTCAGTACTCGAGTGGCCTCAGCTAACTGTCCTACCACTCGCTGTAATCCCAACATACCCTCCTCAATCCTAGTCATGCGATCTGGGGGAAGAGGATCAACATGCTCATGGACCGCCGGAACGTCCGGTGTACCAGTCGTCGTCACAGGCAGACTCGCCCTAGCTGCATCTCTGGCTGCGGCTTGCCTAGCCCACGTAGCCATAGCAACTGGAATAAGAAACGAGAGTTGATAAGGCGTATGAATTGGAATAATCAATAATGGAGAGTCAACGGAAGAATAGATCAAGATATACATCCTAAGGTTCGTTAGGCTGAATACGATAACGTAAATATGCCGCGGAATATACGTACGGTACTGTATTCATCATAATTCACCTACTCTATCAAACCAAAGGTCATCCTAACTCATGGACTCACGTCAACCTATTTTAATCCCCTACTCAATTCCGTAAGGTTATTCCTAAGTTCTGATACCAACTTTGTCACGACCCAAGTTTGGAATAAAATCAAATCATAAAACATCTCATGGTGGACATGACACATCAATTAGAAAATCACTGGATTTATGTAATAGTATTTAAAACTCAAAACCATAAATCCTCAATAATACGTATTTCCACATGAAATACTCAGATACTAAAACATGATATAAATGATACAATTTACTACTATTTATTGGTGTGTATGATATGATATGAATTATTTTAACAAGAATTTTGCTAAGTGTAAAGTGACATGGTAATAGCGACGAGGTGTGTGTAACATATAAGATGTGCACGTGGCATGACTCGTCGATAATTATGCAGTGTTCTAGCAACTAAACGAGGTATATGTGAATGATAATTGCATGATGTCAATATGTCATAACAAAATAAGGCATTAAGTTAAATAAAACTACGGGCGTATCACGCCATCTTTATACAATTCCCCGGTAGATATTTAGTCTACTCATCGGAAACGTCGAAACTATTCAGGAATTGCCAATCCTTTCCCTTTCCTCGCTGCCTCCGAAATTCCCGTATTCGAATCTAATATCACAATTTTAACGTATATAAGAAAACGGCTATTCCGACATGACGGAAATGAAAAACACCTGTTCCCTCGTACTAGTTATATTATATACGACTATATCGAGTTATTAAACACTTATTCATACTGGATTTTTTAACCCTAACCTGCATCGCTGCAGAATTTAAATCGCGATGTATTTTAACCGTATCGTATTTGGTGTTTTAAGATACCCTTTCCGATATACGTTTCCAGATTTTATCTGTAATGAAACTAATTTATTTAAACAACACCAAAATGTCCAAAATTATACACTGGAACCTACCTAACAAGGAAAATCCACCTAGCTCCCTATATGGACTGCGACGCCGGAATTTCCTTCATGGCCGTCGGCCAAAAACTGGCCCCCTGGGTTCGTGATCCTATGAGTTGTTCTTGGTGTTTCCCACATCATTTTAACACTGTTTTGTTAAGTTAATTATCTTCCTAATATTAGCAGATTTCAACAGAGCTTAATTTAGACAAAAAAAATACGAATTATAGGACATTGTTTAATTCAAATTTTACTAATCTACAGAACTTAAATTATCTACTGTGTTTAAGAATTTTACCCTCCAATTAGTTGTTGGAATAACCCTCCAAGATGCTAAGTTCCTCCTAGCTTGATGGTGATGAAAATAAAGAACATTGCTTCCTTCTTCTTCTTCTTCTTCTTGTTCTTTCTTTTTCTCTTTATTTTTATTTTGATTTAGAAATTTCAGAATTTTAAGTCAACTTTGATCTGAACATAACCTATATATGAGAAGAAGGAAGGGTGAGTTGGTAGGAGGAGGTGTCAAGGGTTGAAGAGTGTTTAATTCATGCAAGGAGGAGGTGTGAGATGAGTGTGTGGGCATGCAAGCATGATGTGTTCATGCCGTATCCATTAATTTATTTTAATTTGAAACTAAATTGAACTAAAAATGAATCTTCATCCCATTTTCATTTACAACCTTAAAAATTTCCTATTTGCACAAAAACTTAAATTTTATTTATAAACCCTTCACAACCTAGCTTATTATAAAACACTCATTTTATTAAAATGAAGCTAAATTTGTCACTAAAACCCTTATAACTTATTTATGTTGCATACTAAAATTTTAATTTAAATTGTTTTATATACAACTTATGAAAATTGACTTATTGGATTTTAACAACTTGTGACTTATCAAATTATTGTTAATTTAATTAAATTTATTTATTTCTAAATTTTCAAAATGCTACACTTGAAGGTCAGCATCTGTCGTAAGAGCCTCAGTGCTGGGAGCCGGGGGGAACGACTTCTCCCCAACGCTCCCACCAGGGGCTTCTTCCCCTACAGCGTTTCCTGGGTCATTCCCCTATGCGTCATCCTCGAGAGGGTACTCATCCCGGAGCTTGCCGTCTGGGAACTCCGGCATCTGCGTCTTGACGGCGTCAAGAGCGTCGTGCCAAACGACGGCAGCGGCTCCAACGAGGTCGGCATAGAACTGATCCGACTTCTTGCTGCTCTCCACCGCCTTCGACGCCAGAAGCTCAGCCTTCGATGCCCAAAGCTCAGCACGCCTCTTCCCCTCCCTCGCCGCCTTATTCTCCCTCCGGAGGGTGTTCGTCGTCTTCTTCACGGTGGCGACTAGCACCCTGGAATCTTCTAACTTGGCCTCGGCGTCTCGAGCGGCCTCTCGGCACCGGGCGATCTCCCGGTCCCCGGCTGCCACCCGGTCCTCGAGGGCTGCGACCCTTTCCATCGCCGCCTCCATATCCAGCCACGAGCTCTCCTCCCGTGAGGAGAACTCTCTCGCGGCCTGCATCGCCGGGGCTATCTCCTCGTCCTCCATGTTGACGACAAGGGCGACGTGCTGGAGGACCTGAAGAAAAGGAGGAGGGTTAAAAAGCCAAGAGAGGCACCCAATCACGCGAGAAAAAATACTAAATGAAGAACAAAGTGGGGGTGTGAACACTAACCTGCATGGCCTCTTGAGCTATGGCCGCCATCTGGGCCCGGAGGGTCCCCCGAGGGATTCTGCCCCCGGACGACCTTTCCATCTCCGATAGCAGGCTGTCGGCGATGGAAGCCCTGAGGGCACCTCGAAGCAAAGCTCCCCATCGTCCACGAGGATCGAGGAAGACGAGGAGCAGGGTGCCGTCTTATGAAACCTCTTGAAGAGCAACGTGGGAGAACCAGTCTTTCCTCCCACCTCGGTCGCCCGAGGCTCTTGCTCCCGAGCACACTTTCGGCTCGGCGCACGGATGGACTCTGGGGCCCGGGCCGCGCTTTGGCGCCTGGATGTAGCGGTCGCCGTTGGAGACGGAGCCGACGACGGGCGAGAAGGGCCGGCGCCTTCGGCCTTCTTCCCCTTCTGTCACGACCCAAATGTGGTACGTGGCCGGCACTTAAATCACGTGACATCTACAGACATCGACGCGATCCAAGTAAGCCGAAAACCCGGAATCTAAAGCCTTTTTGAAAACATTGGAGATGAGGTTTAAAATAGTCATCCGATGAAGTCAGTTTAAAATAACCTTTAAGTTTAACTAAATATGTTTGAAAAACATCTATGACGTTTTGAAGCTTGACATCACCTCCTATGCATTTTTGTAAAACCCGATAAAACATAATAATAAAATAGCATCCTAACGGGAGTTAGTCTTATGTCCAAACAACGGAGCAGCCAACCATCTAAATCAGAAGTCGACTCCAAAGAGTGCGACCTCAAAATTTCTAAGTCCCACTTCTAAGTTCACAATATACCATTTCTAAGTTGATGGAGTTTCCACTAGATACAAGAGTATATGAATAATCAAGAGTGAGTACGATACAATAATAACCCAGTTACCAATCAATCATCGAAAAGAATGTGTGCCCAAGCCGCTGATAATCCAAGCGGTGAAACCTGTAAAAAACTGTGGCACAACGGGGATGAGTTGCCAACTCAGTGAATAAAAGTACATCTAAAGGTAGAAATCGAAATGCATGACGATACCTAAGTCATAAGTATAGTACTACCGTAATCTGTACTAATATAATATGATATAAATGTGTATGATAATGCAACACTGTAACGTTTTGAAAATCGTTTCGGTGAAATTTCGAAAAATCGGTAAAATAAGGGGGTTTTCTGTAAAAAGTCAAAATACAAATATCTTATTATAAAAATTAAATATACATATTCTAGCTATGTAATTGCTATTATTTGGTGTTTATTGAGCCGCTGGTGAAATTTCAAATTTTCTGAAAAAATATTATTTTATTATTATTTTAAGTCGTCACTAATAAATTTAATTAGGGAAAATTACAAATTGGAATGAGTTGAAACAAATTTTGTGCATCATAAAACATTAAATAAAATTTTATCATGTGGTTTTTGGAATGAAATCATTTGCGAAAACGGTTTAGAAATTATTGAGGAAAAAAGGCTTTTTTTTAGCGTAAATGGATGTTTGGGGTATTGTATTTATCATTTTTCATCACCCCACACCCGTACCCACACCCACACACCCCCACTTACTCACCCCCATGGCTGAATTCAGCAGCCCCCATTTATTTTACCCACTTGAATTTCAAAGGAAGAAATGAAAGAAAAGAAAAGAAAATGATAAAAGAAAATGTTGACTTTGACTTTCCCACTTTCTCCACCTCACTCTCTCTCCTCCCTCACTCATTTACCCTCCCCATTCCAGCCGAGACCTCCAAATTCCTGCATCTACAACAGCCCCTCTTTCTCCCTCTCTCATTTTGTGTCAAAAATTCATCAAAATACCTCAAAAATCAAGCTAAAATCCAAATCCGATTCCTACCCATTTTCCCTCATCTTCTTTAGCATGGATCTTGGTGCAAGGATTTCAAATTGGAGGTCTATATTTCAAGTTGATTCATGGTTGTGAGGTACCCCCATGTGGACTTCGAGACGACAAGCAAGCGCATGGCAACGTCGGCACCGGCTAGCGAGGACCAGGTGAGTAGATTTATATCTACGGGGAGAAGTCGGGTGGATGGCGTATAGCACCCCCGCAGTCCGTAATTAGTACTATGTAGTATATTTTTATGTGTGATAGTTAGTGTGTTATGGTTAGCTAGGGGTAGAAATAACTAGCGTAGTTCCTAGTTGCGAACCATAGGATAGATTTGCACCCACACGCATACACTTGTGTGTTTCTTATACTTGCACGGTGTTTGATGATATGGGATGACTTTGGAGTTGAGTCGATGATGTGGGCTTTGTGCCGCGAGATCGGTGATTTGATATGATTCGTATTTGGGATACGAAATGTGATTCTTGCGGGTTCGGGATGTGTGTTTACCCCCGCATTCATACTTTGTAGATGATATCAGTTGTACTAGACTTAGATCAGTACCCCAGATTATATGATATGATAAGTGATATCTGAAATGTGATGAGATAGTGTGATATTGAACCGTACCCAGCTTTTGGGATGCCGTACGACGATTTACCGTACGAGCCTATATTGATGATAGATCCGCGCTCATGACTCGAGGATGTCAGATGATATACTGTATCGTACGCGATACTATTGAGGCGGGATCACCGACTTATATATATTTATATATCGACTCAGATGTTAGGCGGTTTCCTTACCTGTAGTTCAGCTTGTTAGTTCGGCCGTATAGTTTAGTGTAGTTGTTAGAGTAGATTAGACTTCTTACCTATTTCAAAAACTAACGAATCGTGGGCATTTTTAAAGACAGCTCAAGGGAATCTACGGACATTTCAAAAACGACGTATCTTTTCATAAAAACACCGTAGCCCTATTTTCAAAACCCCATGATTCGTGTTATTTCAAAAGGCACCATTCGTAGGACTTATATTAGATTAATGCAGATTAGTTTTGGTTACGTCTAGTTTCAGCTCCCACCTTTTTGTGGTTCGCTTTGCATCGCATTCTTATATTATGTTTCATACTCCATTTTAATATCATGCTGATAGGACACCAGCACTATTACCGATGATGCGTATGTACCACGTACACTTACTTGCCGGCTCACACACATCTTCATCGGTAATTGCCATGTCACGTACACCTTAGAAAATATATTATTGCTTGACATAGCCTATTAGCGAATAGTTTAGACATTGTAGTTATTACCTGCTACTTCATGCATACTGTTATTCATTGTTATGCCGCATTCATGGATTCTCATGCATATATTCACTATTTTGCATGCTATTGAGGTTTGGATTTGGATTTCTATGAGATTTTCTGGATTTGGAGGAAAACCGCAAAAACACAAATAATCATATTCTCTCTTTTAAAATAAAAAGTGCGGTTTTTCCATGATGTATGAGTCGTCCACCATGAGTTTGCTGATGGATTTGGAAACCCGATTCGAGGAGACGGATGAACCGTTTCGGGTACATGGTGGACCCGGTGCGGTACCCCGGGGCAAGAGGAATGTGGTGATGACGTTGAGCCTGGCAGGGGAGTACTACCTACCGGTGATTTTACCCGACGCGTCGGATATCCGGAGGATACCGTCGTGGTCTTGAGATTTATGGTAGGGGCCGGTCTGGACTGACGGCGCCCTAGATATTGAGATTGAGACATTGATATTTCGAGACAGTGAGATTTATGTTTTGTGTCGATACTAGACACTGTTGATGCTGATTTCATTTATGATACCTCAGTTTAAAAATACGAAGGAAATCTCACTAATTTATGAAAACAGTTTCTTCATTTACATGTATTCTGTTTCATGCATTCATACCTCATTCATAGGATATATTGCTACTTGAGGCACTGACACGGGCACATGAGTTTACACTCGGGTTAGATATTTACCCTAGCCTTGTTATAGGCTGCATGTTATATACTTATTTTGAGGATATATTATGATCATTGACCTAGGATTGCGTTATTTATGCGATTTCTGTGCGTAGATGTTTTTCTATTCACGAGTTGGCAACTCACCCCCGTTGTGCCCCAGTTTCTGCAGATTTGCCGTACAGGTTTCTTTACGGCTTGCGGGCTCAGTTTCATTCGGGTGATTTGCTAGTAGGTGGGTTTACTTGTATCATACCCCCATTATATATCTTGTATATCATTATTCTGTTGTATCTAGAAGTTCCATCAACCAAACATGTATTTATTGAGATAGAGACCAGTGTTGGTTATTCTTTCGACCTTAGAGTCGCTCGTTATATTTCTGGTGGTTTTGAGTTTCCTTTTGAGTTTTGATCCTCGCCGTTGGCGTTGTATATTTTATTGTTTGTGTGGTTGTGACCGTCGATTGACGAAGAGCTAGCTCCCGCTTGGGGATGCCTTTTTCTTGATTTCGTATACTATTCATGTTGTATCCCGTTTGGGGGCCAGTATTTACAAAGGAGACTCTGCCGAAATTTTCAGTAAATTTCCGATGTTTTAAAAACCGCATAATTCGGCTTATGCTATTGAAATTACTTGCTTTAAGTTGGTTTTTCCTACTCTCTACTACTCTTCTTGGTTTGGATTTCTGGGTTGTCGGTTTACTTAGATTACGTACGCCTCGAGGCGTTCGTAGTTTAAGTGCCGGTCATGTTCCGTACTTTCGGGTCGTGACAAACACTATCTGTCATGCAACCCCAAGTAGAATATATATATATAGGTACTGTCCCCTGGATCAGTCCTGGTCGACTACAATAACTGAAATCTAACTGTGTATCTCATGATAGAAATCATATCAATATAAATAGATGTCCAGTATTGACATCCGAAAATCCGAAATCTCTCGTGTCCAGTATCAACACGTAAATGCAGATACGTCGACACCATCTCAACAGATGATTGCTACCCGATATCCATGGACCGGTCGGTATCTCCTGGATATCCGCCGTGCCCATCGAACCCCGGTCAGTATTCCCTAAATATATGTCGTGCTCATCTCTATCTCCGGAATCGAGTTTCCTCGTTAGGCTTCCCGCCTAAAATGCGGCTATCATGCCTCTGGATCTCGACCGGGTCCACCATGTATCCAACTGTATGCCCACCGACTCAGTCTGGATAACTTGTAAATCCGCAACCGTATGACCCCCAACTCTGTTCGGAGTAAAATCAGAAAAACAAAAAACTCATGGTGGACGTTTAACTCATCATATCAAAAATATCAAGTAAGGAATAAGAATACTTGCATAGATTATATTGATGATATATTATATATATACATATATAACAGTGTCCCATACCACCGATATATATCATCAGGAGTAAAATATCCAGAAAATCCATAAGAATCAAATATAGCATCTATAGTACTAATATTCGTAATTTACAACAGGAATAAAAAAAAGACTATGTAATTATATCACATATGCATAATGATCTCAATTCTACAGTATCATGGCACTACTAATGATGTGTAGTGTAGCATACGCGTCTGTGCTCGTGTAACATGCCAATCATTGTATTTGTGCAAGTATTCTACGGTGTAACAACCTATTTATATTTAACACATATATAACAAAATAGCTGTACAGTGGCATGGCAGTACCAATGAGGTGTAGTGTAACATATATTTACGTGCTTGTGCAGCATAGTACTCATTGGTATTTGTGTAGTGTTCTATCAGAGTGTTCGTATCGCAGAAACGGATAACATCGATAATATAATGCAAACATGTAAAGTAATCTAAGCGTAACTACTGTAATTACTTTTTATGAGCTATACCATTATCTTTAGAATTGAAACGAAACGTTGAGTTTGAAATAAGGAAGCTGCCCTAGATTAAAATAGATATTTATTTTGGAAATTGGCACCCCATCCTTGTATTTTATTAAAAGACAAACGAATCGTAGTTTTTAAAAGAATATAACCCACACAAGTATTACACCTTAAAACGTAATATAATCTAACTCTACGATTCAAAGGATAAATTGGCCATTATTCGGCATACGAATTTCATCATTTCCAATACGTATAATTTCTTGTATAATATCTCATCATATCACTGTATCTGTATCATCTCCAGTCTAGCATGATCCCTCGTACAAATCCATCAAACCATATCCATATCGTATCACTGTATCTGTATCATCTCAAGTATGGCATGATCCCTCGTACAAATCCGCCAAATCATGTTCACTTCGTATTACTGTATCTCATCTAAAACCATGCATGAAACTATATGCAATTGAAGGACATACTAGATGCGATACTATATAATTATCTTGAATAAATATTAAACTAACTAGATATCATAATACTATCTATAAGGTTGCGGGGGTGCTATATGCCATCCACCCGACTTTCCTAGTAGATGTAAATCTACTCACCAACTTAAGGAGCTTGCTGAATTCCACGCTGTTAAGCCGTCAACTCCGTCTCGAGATCCTTCGCGATCGCACCTATGATCGTATTTACAAAATATCGGCGTAAACATTATATCAAAACTCCAAACAATGAGGTAGGTAACCATAGGTTAAAACCTACAGTATATTTAAACCAAAAACGACAATATAAATCTATCGTTACCGTATAAACGTTAACGGTTCAGCTGCAGTACGAAAATATGAAAACCAATATCGTAATATCGGAAATTTGATAAAACTTTTACTAATCATTCCCATATCTCTGTAAGAATACTGGAACAAATTAAACAATACCATAGCTTATAAAATACCAAAACAAAGCTACAGGAGAAAAACCAACACCAAAAGCTATAAGATGGCCGGCATCGCCGGATTTCAAGGGTGCCTCGCAGGATTTTATGAGGAGTTTGGGGTTCAGGTTTTAAGTGTAGTCTTCTAGTTGGCCCATTATACTTTTGGTCTTTTTAGTTTTTCTAGTAATTATACTTATTAGTTCCAGATTCATTTACGGTGAACTAGATAACACAAAAACTTAGGTTATGATACTGCACAACTAAACATGCTATGTGATGATATCGTGAGTTACTGAACTTAAGTTAATCTGAGCTAACCCTTCCCTGGTCATGCCGTATAAAAACAGAACTCATGGTACGATATATCCGTGTCGTATCTAAGAATCTTAACCCCAAAATTGATATTTGCTCCTTGAGTTCACATACTGATAAACTAACTTAAACTAACAATACCAAACATCCTAATATAGATATAATAAGCTACCCCAAAATTTTCAACACCTAACTCCTTTAAATATCCGGCGAGCTCGGAATTCCTCTTCATGTCGCCGGCCCAACTCCGAGGGAAGGGGTCCGTCTTCCTATAGTTTATTTTAAGTGCAGATTATAATATGAAAGCATTGTTTGGTTAGGTAAATTTTCATCTAAACTACAGCAGATTTTACACAGAGCCTATATTTACTAAAATACAATATCCGATTTCTAAACAAAACAATACTAAACCTAAGTTACAGGGTTGAAGTTATACCTACTGAAAGACCACTGAAAAAGCTTCCTCTAAGATGCACAAGATCAAGATCCTAGCTAAAAGGTGGTGGTAGTGATCTTAGTACTTAATCTCATCTTTCATTTCTTCTCTTTGATTTGATGAAGGATTTACTTTGGGGAATGAGGTGTTTGGTTCTGTTTGGGATTTATAATATAAGGTAAGGAGATAAGAATAAGTGTGAGGGTTTGTTGTAGAGAAAGGAGGAGGTAGAAAGTGCAAGGATGTGGTGTAAAGGGAAAGAGGAGGAGGTGTCACACTTGAGGTGAGGTGGGTTGTTCATGCAAGGTGGAGGTGGAGATTGTTAAGTATGGTGAGGGTGGGGTGTTATTAGGGTGTATCCTAGCATATCTTATACCAACCATAATTTAAAAGGAATGTAAGAATAAAGAAAAAAAACCTCAATATACAATTCTACATTCATAAGAAATAAAAGATATGAAATGATTAATCTATCACTTAAATGTCATTAGCTTAGTGTAACATTCAATATCATATTAAAATAATTAAATATATCATTTTTGTGATATCACTCACTTTTCTTTTATTTACCTAAAATACTTACAATTTTACGGATATAATCCCGATACCAAAAGTCATATATGATTTTACTTGCAAACTTTATTTAAAAATTCATATTTAAAAATATTAATATTTAACATTTTCCAAAATATTACAGTCTTTCCCCCTTAAAGAAATTCGGTCCCCGAATTTAAATTAAAGCTCTTTCTTAAAACATTTTCTTAACCCAATCAACTTATTTTAAAACAATTTCCTAGGGTCCAACTTTAAAACATGAAATTTGCTCGATATAACAAGACTCCAATGTCCCATACGAGCTAGAACGCATCACAACACATCCGTGTGCGTGAAAACTCAAAAGATATAATCTCTCATAACTGTAACTCTAGCGGCAGCTATAAGAATTACTCCAATTATGACAAAATTTTTGCCAAATACGAAAACCGTTGTGTATCCTCAGTACCCAATCAATGCCATAATCGCAATGCAATATCAGTGCACACGACCAAGCGAAAATATAGAAATCAACGCTATCACCTATCCTATCAAGTGCAAGGCACGAAAACAAAATCAACCCTAATGGGTTTGCATGTACATCTCAAACCACATGCCATGGGGTGCATGAAAACAAAACTGCGTTAAGTGCAACAGGCGTGCACGAAACGATATCCACTGCATCCACTGTGCATGGAACAAAAGTATACAAAATGTATCAAGTGCATCAGGGTGCACAAATAAATCTCAAGTGCATCGGAATGCACAAAATAAAAATCAAGTATACCTAGGGTATTTATATAAAATCATTTAACTATGTGCATCTGATGTGCACAGAAATAACAGTGTAGTGCATTCGGTGTACATAACACTCCAATCGAGTGCAGTCACCTCGCACAAAATATCAACAAGTGCACCTGGTGTGCACAAAACATAAGTCAAAGTGAAATTACTGTACATCGAAATCTCATCAAGTGCACCTGGTGTGCACAAAACATAAATTGATCCTCAAATCCTCAAAATACATATATCGAAATCACGGACGTCGAGTTGTCCTTTCTCTAACGTTTGAAAATGAATATTTTAGATTAAAAAACGTAAATCGAACTCAAAGGACATCGAAGCATATTCTCTTCAATGTCGGAAGGTGTTTATACCACTGGGACTGGCATAATAAGGATTTCTACTTGTCGTCTGCCACGATCTAACGTTCTCTGTCTCTGAATTCTGGTTCTCCTTGCAGATCCCTAATACTATGGCTTCATTATGCAATCGTCCGGTGAGGAGCAACGACGCCATTCTTCTTATCGCTGATACATCCCATCATATCTTCTTGGCTAGTAGTCCCGTATCTCATAACGCAACATGTTAATGACGGAAATCTCTATCCTTTGCTTGTGTGCTAACAACTGATCCTGGGTCCAATCTTACTTATTATCATCTTTCAGAAAGAACCCTTTCAAATTCCTTGCTGATCTCAGCTATTCAGCCTGCCTGAAACTAGCACTCATTACTGAATCCACTTCTCTTTAGTAACGACTGTCATTTCCTTAAGATTTTCCCTAAAAGTATGGTCGTACTCGCTTTTTTATTTTCTTTGAATCTTCAACATCGACGGTGAAAAACAATTGTCCACTAAAACTCTGCATCAATCTCCTATTTCATAAATCTCCAATATCAACCACTTAAAGAGCGTATCTCGGCTATCCGGCGAGTTGCAAGTCATGCTCAATCATGACCTTGCCTGAAGCCTTACAAGATTTTCAAAAACACGAATCCGGTATCCCTGATATTCTGTAGAAGAATCTGGCTAAGCTCACCTTCGAAAACTCATCCCAATTCGTCGGAGGAAAACTTACTGCACAATCTCTTTCTCGAGCGACTTGCATCAGGTCTGAGCAAGACCCATCGGAAGAAACAAATCAATTTCACCGATCTCGTAACTGGAACGCCATAATGGATTGAAAGTCCTAACCATCCTACATCGGATCGGCTACGAATCCTTCTGATCCATCTACTCTTGTAACATCGTTAACCTTTAACTTCATGAACTCTGGAAACAACATCTTGATAACCTCAGAAATGAGTGGTACTACTGTCTGAACAGTACACAACACCATGATTTTCGGAGAGGGGACAACATCACGTCTCATGTCCGACTAATCTCTAGCAATGACTCCACCATCTGGTGCAGATCTCGAAGAAACTCGCTTCAATATTAGAACTCGATCAAATATAAATAAACGACGTGTCTCTATATCACCGGAAAGCCACCTTGGTCAGTCCTTGACCCCGGCCGGTCTGCTCTGATACCAACATTGTCACGACCCAAATGTGGCATGTGACCAGCATTTAAATCACGTGACATCTACAGACATCGACGCGATCCAAGTAAGCCGAAAACCCGGAATCTAAACCCTTTTTGAAAACATTGGAGTCATCCGATGAAGTCGGTTTAAAATAACCTTTAAGTTTAACTAAATATGTTTGAAAAACATCTATGACGTTTTGAAACTTGACATCACCTCCTTTGCATTTTTGTAAAACCCGATACAACATAATAATAAAATAGCATCCCAACGGGAGTTAGTCTCGACGTCCAAACGACGGAGAAACCAACCATCTAAATCAGAAGTCGACTCCAAAGAGTGCGACCTCAAAATTTCTAAGTCCCGCTTCTAAGTTTACAATATACCATTTCTAAGTTGATAGAGTTTCCACTAGATACAAGAGTATATGAATAATCAAGAGTGAGTACGATACAATAATAACCCACTTACCAATAAATTATCGAAAAGAATGTGTGCCTAAGCCGCTGATAATCCAAGCGGTGAAACCTGCAAGAAACTGTGGCACAACGGAGATGAGTTGCCAACTCGGTGAATAAAAGTACATCTAAAGGTAGAAATCGAAATGCATGACGATACCTAGGTCATAAGTATAGTACTACCGTAATCTGTACTAATATAATATGATATACATGTGTATGATAATGCAACACTATCTGTCATGCAACCCCAAGTAGAATATATATATAGGTACTGTCCCCTGGATCAGTCCTAGTCGACTACAATAACTGAAATCTAACTATGTATCTCATGATAGAAATCATATCAATATAAATGGATGTCCAGTATCGACATCCGAAAATCCGAAATCCTCGTGTCCAGCATCGACACGTAAATGCAGATACGTCGACACCATCTCAACAGATGATCACCACCCGATATCCCTGGCCCGGTCGGTATCCCATGGATATCCGCCATGCCCATCGAACCCCGGTCAGTATTCCCTGAATATCTGTCGTGCTCATCTCTATCTCCGGAATCGAGTATCATCGTTAGGCTCCCCGCCTAAAATGCGGCTATCATGTCCCTGGGTCTCGACCGGGTCTACCATGCATCCAACTGCATGCCCACCAACTCAGTCTGGATAACTTGTAAATCTGCAACCGTATGACCCCCAACTCGGTTCGAAATAAAATCAGAAAAACACAAAACTCATGGTGGACGTTTAACTCATCATATCAAAAATATCAAGTAAGGAATAAGAATACTTGCATAGATTATATTGATGATATATTATATATATACATATATAACAGTGTCCCATACCACCGATATATATCATCAGGAGTAAAATATCCAGAAAATCAATAAGAATCAAATATAGCATCTATAGTACTAATATTCGTAATTTACAACAGGAATAAAGAAAGACTACGTAATTATATCACATAGGCATACTGATCTCAATTCTACCGTATCATGGCACTACTAATGATGTGTAGTGTAGCATACGCGTCTGTGCTCGTTCAACATGGCAATCATTAGTATTTTTGCAAGTGTTTTACGGTGTAACAACATATTTATATTTAACACATGTAACAAAATGGCTCTACAGTGACATGGCAGTACCAATGAGGTGTAGTGTAACATATATTTACGTGCTTGTGCAGCATAGTACTCATTGGTATTTGTGTAGTGTTCTATCAGAGTGTTCGTGTCGCAGAAACGGATAACATCGATAATATAATGCAAACATGTAAAGTAATCTAAGCGTAACTATTGTAATTACTTGCTATGAGCTATACCATTATCTTTAAAATTGAAACGAAACGTTGAGTTTGAAATAAGGAAGCTGCCCTAGATTAAAATAGATATTCATTTTGGAAATTGGCACCGCATCCTTGTATTTTATTAAAAGACAAACGAATCGTAGTTTTTAAAAGAATATAGCTCACACAAGTATTACACCCTAAAACGGAATATAATCTAACTCTACGAATTAAACGATAAATTGGCCATTATTCGGCATACGAATTTCATCATTTCCAATACGTATAATTTCTTGTATAATATCTCATCATATCACTGTATCTGTATCATCTCCAGTCTAGCATGATCCCTCGTACAAATCCATCAAACCATATCCATATCGTATCGCTGTATCTGTATCATTTCAAGTATGGCATGATCCCTCATACAAATCCACCAAACCATGTTCACTTCGTATTACTGTATCTCATCTAAAACCATGCATGAAACTATATGCAATTGAAGGACATACTAGATGCGATACTATATAATTATATTGAATAAATACTAAACTAACTAGATATCATAATATTATCTATAAGGTTGCGGGGATGCTATACGCCACCCACCCGACTTCCCCAGTAGATGTAATCTACTCACTAGCATAAGGAGCTTGCTGAATTCCACACTGTTAAGTCGTCAACTCCGTCTCGAGATCCTTCGCGATCGCACTTATAATCGTATTTACGAAATATCGGCGTAAACATTATATCAAAACTCCAAACAATAAAGTAGGTAACCATAGGTTAAAACCTACAGTATACTTAAACCAAAACGACAATATAAATCTATCATTAACGTATAAACGTTAACGGTTCAGTTGCAGTATGAAAATTTGAAAACCAATATCGTAATATCGGAACTCTGATAAAACTTTTACTAATCATTCCCAGATCTCTCTGTAAGAATACTGGAACAAATTAAACAATACCATAGCTTATAAAATACCAAAACAAAGCTACAGGAGAAAAACCAACACCAAAAGCTATAAGATGGCCGGCGTCGCCGGATTTCAAGGGTGCCTCGCCGGATTTTATGGGGAGTTTGGGGTTCAAGTTTTAAGTGTAGTCTTCTAGTTGGCTCATTATACTTTTGGTCTTGCTAGTTTTTCTAGTGGTTATACTTATTCGTTCCAGATTCATTTACAGTGAACTAGATAACACAAAAATATAGTTTATAATACTGCATAACTAAACATTCTATGTGATGATATCGTGAGTTACTGAACTTAAGTTAATCTGAGCTAACCCTTCCCTGGCCATGCCATATAAAAACAGAACTCATGGTACGATATATCCGTGTCGTATCTAAGAATCTTAACCCAAAACTGATATTTGCTCCCTGAGTGCACATACTGATAAACTAACTTAAACTAACAATACCAAACATCCTAATATAGATATATAGAGCTCCCCCAAAATTTTCAACACCCAACTCCTCTAAATATCCGGCGAGCTCGGAATTCCTCTTCATGTCGCCGGCCCAACTCCGAGGGAAGGGGTCCGTCTTCCTATGGTTATTTTAAGTCCGGATTATAATATGAAGGCATTGTTTGGTTAGGTAAATTTTCATCTAAACTGGAGCAGATTTTACAAAGAGCCTATATTTACCAAAATACGATATCCGATTTCTAAACAAAACAATACTAAACTTAAATTACAGGGTTGAAGTTATACCTACTGAAAGACCACTGAAAAAGCTTCCTCTAAGATGCACAAGCTCAAGATCCTAGCTAAAGGAGGGTGGTAGTGATCTTAGTACTTAATCTCATCTTTCATTTCTTCTCTTTGATTTGATGAAGGATTTACTTTGGGGAATGAGGTGTTTGGTTCAATTTGGGATTTATAATATAAGGTAAGGAGATAAGAATAAGTGTGAGGGTTTGTTGTAGAGAAAAGAGGAGGTGGAAAGTGCAAGAAGGTGGTGTAAAGGGAAAGAGGAGGAGGTGTCACACTTGAGGTGAGGTGGGTTGTTCATGCAAGGAGGAGGTGGAGAGTGTTAAGCATGGTGAGGGTGAGGTGTTATGAGAGTGTATCCTAGCATATTTTATACCAACCATAATTTAAAAGGAATGTAAGAATAAAGAAAAAAATCCTCAATATACAATTCTACATTCATAAGAAATAAAAGATATGAAATGATTAATCCATCACCTAAATGTCATTAGTTTAATGTAACATTCAATATCATGTTAAAATAATTAAATATATCATTTTTGTGATATCACACACTTTTCTTGTATTTACCCAAAATATTTACAATTTTACGGATATAATCCCGATACCAAAAGTCATATATGATTTTACTTGCAAACTTTATTTAAAAATTCATATTTTAAAATATTAATATTTAACATTTTCCAAAATGTTACATCTTCTTCGTGTCGACCAGGGCTGCCCTGAACTTGCCTAGGTCCATGGGTCCTGCATAAGACAAAAATACAAGGAGTCAGTAATGCCAGGAAAAATGAAAGAATGCACAAGTCTGAACAGGTTGCCTGAAAGCTCCTAACTTACCCACGAACTGGGCGGGGCTGAGCCCGGCCCAACTAAGGGCCCGCTTAGACAGCAGCACGTTAGCCCGAGGAAGGGGCTCCCACTTCGACACCGCCGCCGCGTTAGGATCGTTCGACTGACTCACCGCGAACAGCTGGCCCTTTTGCCACTGGGTGGGCACAGGCCAATCCTCACCTTCGGGCGGTCCAACAATAAAAAACTTCTTCTTCCATTCATGAATGGAATAAGGTACTACGACGATCCCCGACCCGGCAGCGTCCCCCCATTGTTTTCTAAAAGAGATGTATACCCAGCTCGGCTCGCCCCTACGAGCGCCAGGGTGGTTTTTGTAGCAAAGAGAAGAAACGAGAAGGCTCAGGCTGAAAGGGATCAGACTCAATTTCAACTGGACCAAGAACCCAAGGAGGATCCTCCAAGAGTTCATCACTAACTGTCCCGGGGCTAACCCAAAACAATTCAACGCCGCACTCATCTTGGCAGAGAAGGGCAGACGCATCCCGGCCCAAAAGGCTTCCAGGTACAAGGCAATATCCTTACCCTATACCTGGTCTGCCCTTTCCCCCTCCTCGGCCAGACGAAGCGAATAGCCGGAAGGAATGATGAAACGAGCCCGGATGTTGGCGAGCTCCTCCGCATGCCTCAGCATGGATCGCACGCCAAGAACACCCGTGACCTGCGCTCTGGGGACCGCCCCCGTCGCACAACCCCAGGGAGCATTACTAACCCTAACTTCTCGGGGGGACTCCGACTCAGAGGAGGAAGAGGAAGAAGTAGAAGAGGAAGCTTTGGAAGACTCCCTAGACTCTACCGGACTACTTTTACAGACTCCTCGAAAGAAGACATCTAACCTGATCAAAGGGAGGTATCCTCGAGAGATCAAACGCAAGGAATCCGACCTGAGGAGAAGAGCGCCGAGTTAACACGACCAGGGATGAGGAAATTATGGAGAGGTATGGGCCCTGATGGGGATCCCACCTTTATTTATAGATGTCGGCGCACACATCCTACGGCTCCGATCGCCTCCCGCCAAAACAACGTTCCGCAACCAACGACTGACAATGTTCCACCTGTTGCATTCACATTGGGCGCGGCCCATTGAGCGCGGGAACTCCTGCGGCCCGTTTCGTCAGCCAACCAGCGCCAGACACGTGGGTTGTCGCGGCGAACGTACACACGATCCGGCGCTTCCCCTTTAATGCGAGATCTCTCCCATGATCCGCTGACGTCATCAAGAAAATGCTACTCTTCGCCCGGGAATGTGCGCCGATGATATCTTCGAGTAAGAGCTCACCCCGGGTGATCGGTCAGACCACACTCGACCCGACCCAGGAACGAATCGAGACGAGAGTGGGGGGCTAATGATGATGCTCGATATCGGTGACTCTCCAGATGCTGACACGTTGCAGATGACGTGTCCCAGAACCTATAAGAAAGGATCGAGAACTTCAGCTGGGATCTGTTGGAGATAGTGCCCTCAGAGTCAATTATTGGATCGCAGGTACGTGATTGCAATGATTGCGGAGGACCTATACCGGTAGGACAGTCTTACTCGAGATGATAGTATGCTATCTGGTTTGCCTTTATCAGTCGTGTACAGGTTCAGGTGACTGATCACTGTTACACTTTGATAGAGCTCTTAGGATCTTGCTTTACTACCAACAGTATGATGGCGATCATATACGTGAGAGTTGGGTGGTTTATAAGCATATCCTTAATTGTGGTCCCTAGTCGTGGGAGTTTCGAGACAGGGCATCGATACTCCGGAGTAGACTAGTGTATACAGTCGAGACCCCGACGAGGGGCGGTGGCCGGTCTCACAATCCACTGGTGTCAGTTGGATCACCTAAGATGTATACAGGTGCTCATTGGGTTATGAGTACACCGGACAGGACTCGCCGGGAATCTGCTAGTTGGTACTATACCTATCGTCAGATAGCAGTTTCCAGGTGACATGTGTACAGGTTAGTTCATCGACCTGAGGTCGTCATTTTTCTTGTGTGAGTTCCCACTGTGCTTTGATTTCTACCCTACCACGGCTCAAAGGAGTCGTGCAAACAGGTAGTTTTGGGTACAGTCCCGAGCCACATGGAGGCACATGAGCGGATCGACAGGGGATTCGTCTCTCCCGGTATTGGGGGTGAGATCGTGCTGTGTCTAGGAGAGCCATTACACAAAGCCCACGGCCGTGGCAGGAGATTTACTGGTAGGTACTCCAGTAGTATCTCAGGGTGTTATTGGGCTTCACTCCGACACGACTTATACTGCTATTAGGGTCTGACGTTACTAGCCCTCTAGGCAGATATGCGATACTCATAGACGAACGGACCGGACTGTATATACATTGTCACTGTTACGCTCAGTAGGGTTTCCGGCTGAGTTCGCTCATCGGCCTCCCTTGAGGTCAGTCCATGGGCAGCCATTACGCACAGCTAGTGCCGCTGACGGCTTATGGTTAAACCCACTGCCAGAGTACTGACGAGTCATTAGAGTTCCCTACAGACAGTTCCCAAGTTCGGGCGAAACGTTGTAGAGGCCGTATGGTTTTATGGTCGGAAAATGCACGTGCGTTTACGCACGTGTCATATTTCAGACAGATAATACTGGTGGGCTTTGGTTTAAGCCGGATCCGAGTAATATATTGAGTAGATATAATATCTTTGTCTCAGTTGCATTTGTATTCGGTCGTAATACAAATGCGTGTATATTTATACAGTTTCGGGGTTATCCTGAAATTCGTTTCAGGATCATTTTTGGAAGTTGCCAGTTTCCAGTTTTCTATCACCCGTATTTAACATTTGGTTAAATATGGATTTATCTTTTCTTGAGATGAGTGTGGAAGTTTCTAGAAGGTTCTAGAAATGATGATAAGGCTAGTGAGTCATTAGTGCATTTAATGATTCTATTAATGCATGATGACTAGGTTAAGTGATTCATCATTTGCTTTTAATGAGTTCATACTAAGTGTTGTATGACTTATTCTTTCTTTGAATGCTATGGTCACTCTCCCCTCTCCTATACCCCCCACCTATTTAAAGTGGCCGGCCCCTCCCCTCTCACTCATTGACTAGATAGATTCATTTTTGAGAGAAGAAGACTATGTTTTTGGATGTATGGAAATTTCATAGCTTCTTTCATTCCATCACCCGATTCGAGTGGCAACTTCATTAACCGTTCGTCCACGGCTTTGGACGAAGTGAGACAAAGTATTCTACTCATTCTCTACATCAATCTTGGTCGTCTCTTTTAGCAAACTTGACGACCGAGTTGCCTCGAGTCAGAGGCGGGAGCCCGTTTAAAGATCCGTTGACGTGGTGCCACCTGGTCGAGGAGATCGGAGATCGACGATATCGGAGCAGCCGCAACAAAGCGTGGGATGATGGTTAAAGAACGAAGGACTCGGATCGTTCAGTATAACCTTTCTACCCTCTTTACAGTTTGTTAGTTTAGCAATAATGGAAGATCCGGGTTATAGTATACGATAGCGCCAGTTAAAAAGTTTTTGTTCCGCATTTGGCGTCTGTTAGACGGCCGGGGCGCTACCGTAGACTTACAGTGGTATCAGAGCCTCACCATTTTGCTTTACTAACTTGTGCTAACGCGTTTAAAATATCGATCGGACCGAATATCAAAACTACATTTTTCTGCACAAATGTTTCTGTCGATTTTAAACTTGGTCTAAAAATTATTTTGATGATCCCAGAAAATTGAGCAGGGTTTTTTAAGCACACAGTAGAAATACGGTCACGTGATCTCACTATAGAGCCGCGGAAACGCGGTCAAACCTAGGGTGACCGCGCATCCTCGGCCATTATATAGGAACAGTGCTCCATATTTCTTCAGTGTGCTTTACTTGGTAAATTGTGGTTTTTGGTATATATATCTTGGGCCCAGATTTTGTTACTGTACAGCAGATATACGTGGGGCCCACTTCGTGATATTCAGTTGATCGAAATTTAAACATGTTAGTTTACAGTACTTACATTATATCTCCGACCGTGAATGTCATTTGATCGGTAAACCGCGTCTGATTGCTATAGTTCTTTTAGACGGGTTTGCGAACGTGACATTCGCGTTGATGTTCTGTGTTGTGCTGTGATGTTGCGGATTTGTCGTGGTGGATAACAGTATGCAATGTTAGTACAGTTTGGATTTATTTGTACATTTGATATTGCGGGGCGAGCGTCCAACATGTGGACTGCCGTCACTGCCTGTTGTATAATATTCTTTTGGGGCACGACCGGGTTGAGGTCGATGTACCCGTTGTACATATTTTTCATTTCTATACTAGGTTTCACCCCGCGACGGAGTGCACGGATAGCCGGGTTCTGGAGGGCAACGGGTCCGCATCTCATGGCTTTGAGAGGCAGAGGGGCCTCACTCTGGAATTGGTAGACTATTCGCCGCACTCGTAGGGGGTACAGGTTGACCCAAGGAGGGGTGCTCAAGCTACCGGATTCCGTGAAGTGCAGGGTGGTCCATTCACTTTGCTGTAGGGGCTGCCTCGCTTCAGGTTTTGGCGGGTAACTTGCCACACCCGTAGGGGTCTAGGTTTCATTGTACAGGCTATCCACACGACCAGGGGAACGTCGGGTTTCAGCAGCGGCTCAGTGAAACCCGGGGATCCCAGATTATCTGTATTGTTCTGCGATGCTTATTACATTTCTGTAATGTTGCATATTATCACGCCTGGAGCGATTATTGTATATTGGTATATATACTATTAGATGTTGTATATGTTTTACACCCGCGCTAGTCCAGTCCCCACTTTGTCGTTAGTTAAGTAACCTAACGGGTGATGACGGGACACAGTGACGAATGCGGATGGCATTTACGTACATTTTATTTTCGTTCTTTTCTGGTGTGATTAATTGATGGGACTGCGTTGATTTTGATCAATGCAAAGGAAAGCAAACCTATTTGGCAGTTGTTGGAACAAATTTAAAAAGTGTTATTACAAAGACGTTTTCTTTTGTTTTGCATAGCGGTATTAGGTTGGAATATCCTGCACCTCATTCGACGAGGCAAGGGCTGATATCCCTTCACCAGGAATGACCCCTTGGGCAGAAGTTTGCGTCAGGGTAATAACTTCACTATAGTCGATTACAAGTTGCTTTGCATCGCGGTATTCAGTTGGAATATCCTGCACCTCATTCCACGAGGAAAGAGCCGAGATCCCTTCACCAGGAGTGACCTCTTTAGCAAAAGGTTTTCTCCACTATATTTTTATAAAAGCTATCAGGTTCCTTCAGCGATATCAAGTTCGTTACGTTAAAGGTTTTTCGCCAAAAACCAGCCGTAGCCCTCCGTCATTTCTTTTGGGTATTCATTAGTATTCAAGCTATGTATTTTGACCAACGCCAAGGCATAGTGTTTGGTAGCTGCTGGGTATTCATTTGTTGCATAGATAGATGAGTTGGTTTGGGACAGTCGTTCTACCATTTTGGCCAACGTCAAGGGTATGTGCGGGTGGGTTCAAATTAACAAGATAGTGGCGGGTAGAACATGGCATGTGACTTATGACATTTTGACCAACGCCAAGGTCATAAGAGCATGGGGCAAAAATCATATCGAGAGTTTCTAAAGAAACTGAAACTTGCCAAGTATGCGCATACCTTCTGGAGTGTGAGTAACGTGAGTGGATTCCGTCACGTTATCATGCAATGAGAGTTGGATCCCGATTCCTACTGATGAGTTGGTTTACTCTTCGGGTGATCCCGATTGATTCTTCTTTCAGGTTTGGAGGAGAATTTGACAGGACAGTGGGAGGTTTCCTGATTAGATAAAGTGATAACCATTCTGATCTAGGTTAGAGTGCACGCAGAGTGTTTCTTTTCTCTCTCTCTCTCTGGCATCGACCATTGACCGACCCTAGACTATGACTCAGTGACCAAGTTGACCGAACCTTCTTAAAATACTGGCTTTTGGATTGTCCGAGTTGCATAAGTCATTGCCGCTCCTTCTTTTACCCTTTGCATTTCTCAGAACACCCCGTATTACTACGGACATCCACTTCCATTGGATAGATCCATCGTATGGTTATATAAGAACTCGGAGGGACTTCTTCGAGGATGGATCAAGGTTCAGGAGAAATAGAATTGGTTTATTCAGTTGTCTTTTATTATCACCTTCTCTCAGGTTGCGAGGGCTCCTTGGTTTAGGAGAGTACACCTATTACGCTTATTGGATAGTCTTCTTCCAAACCATAGGCAGGTGCCGAAAGGTAGGGAATGAAGAAAACCAATTAGCCTAAGTAGGGTGTACAGAAGGTAATATGTAAAGACAAAATAAAGGGATTAAAAAGAGGGCAAAGTAAATTGCGACTGATATCATTCACGACCAAACCGCGTAATTCATCGCCACTCCTATTTCACCTTTAAAAGAATAATGTATTATTCAGTTGTCTTTTATCATCACCTTCTCTCAGTTTACGAGTACTCCTTGGTTTAGGACGGTACACCTATTATGCTTACTGGATAGTCTTCTTCCAAACCATAGGCTGGTGCCGAATGGTAGGGAAGGAAGAAAACCATTTAGCCTAGCGATGGTGTACAGAAGGTAACGACTAAAGACAAATAAAGGGATTTGGAGAGATGACAAAGAAATATAAGGTTAAAGTCATGAATTGGATTATGGAAGAGGCATTGCTATGAATACCAGGATACCCCTATGAAACATTTTTATGTTTCAGTGCATTGTTAAAGCAAAACTGTTTTCCCGATTAGATACTTACTCCAGGGTATGTATTTACCAGGTATGATTCTCATATCTGTATGGTTTTACAGATGATGGGTGGGAGTAAGTTATTGGGAATTAGGTAATTATCCTCATTATATCGGAATTCGTTGTAATTGGTGATATTTGAGGAAAGCGCCTGGATTCAGTTTTCCACCTACGACGCACAGGTTTTGAGTTTTTCAACTCAGCGGACTTATACAGAGTATTGTATGTTGTCCAAGTGTCTATCAGGACAAAGGGGTAGGTCCTCGTACTATGTTTTGTTTACTTATGACTTCTCTACTTTTTAGACAAGTGTTTCGTAGAAATACAAGGTCTAAGTTTTGAGAAGTTGTGGGTATAAGAATAAAGTGGAGAACCAGGTGTCACAAGTATCGGGATTTTTCAAAGAGATCGAAGATGTAGATTCTTGTGATTGGTATTCAGATGATAGTAATGGTTTTGAGAAACTTGTTTCTCTTTCAGGTTACTCATAATTGGATGGATTCCTAAGTTGAGTAATGCTGATTAGCCTCTTTCTATTAAGTTTATATGCACTGGAGACAGCTGCATGATTTGAATCTGGTTCCAATTAAATAAAGTGCCAAAGTTTCTATATTGGATATAGAATGGTTCGTATCTTAACGATGTTAAGGTACGGGGAGTTGTCCGGCTTATGCTCAAAACCAGACTCTGGATAACTCAGGGCACGTTTCTGTAATGGCTATTTGTGGGTTGATCCTGGCTATGACGAGGGTTGACTTTCTACCATTTGGAAGATCAATAGTGATATTGTTCTTGACTCGCCACAGTTTTAGTAAAATGGATTTTTTCAGAAAACAGTAGTGGGAGTATGGTAGAACTGGAAGTGATTCCAGAACCGCAAACGATTACGAAAAATTTAATAGGACCTAAAGATTCAATCAGGTTTGACATTCCAATAGCCACTCCGCAGATATGATGGGTAACCTCAGACACCCGAGAGGTACTCCGGTAGCCTCAAGGATGGTGACAGGAAGGTTCTTGCTTACCCAGACTTGACACTACTGTTGTTCCAGACTATGAGACCCGGCAGGAGGTTAAGTATAGCGTCGTTCTAAACTAGCTTTAGAAGTGCACGTATATATTATTCTGCCAGAGAGTTGTTGTGGTCAGTGGGAGCAGCGGAAGCATAGTGGGCAAGATGCTTATGTCTATTTATAGAATTGAGCAGTTATAGCGGAGATAGATCATCTAATTTTGATGTGACAGTCATAGGTTTGACTTCATCAGAATAGGGGATGGATCTGTTAAGAAGGTAGTAGAGTGTGATGTCCCGGTATTTGGATATCATACACAGAATAGGAAGTAAAATTGCTATACTACGATCGGTTGTACTGTGGTCGTCACACAGTTGTTTCTCCAGACAGGATATGGATATAATATCAGAAATTCTGGTTTCTAGATCTATGGTTTTAGATCTGGATTCGGGTAGTTTCCCAATGTGGATACTTTGACAGTATTCTAATGGTATTTAGAATACATGACTCCTGGCATGGTGGTGTACCTGCAGGTGATGGAGTCACCCTCTCTAAAGGTGTCTTACAGACTAAAGGGGAGAGGGATGTGCATGATTGACAGATCACTTGCTTAGGCAATTTAAGTCAATCGTGAGATGTCAAGTACCACACCAGATATTGTTTTTGCACTAGATGCAATAAGTTTGTATTAATCCAATCCTGGAGAAACATAAGGAAGCAGTTTTAGAACATAAGTGAATGTTCTACGGATTTGATGATGGCAGCCTCCTTCAGGAGACGGTTATCATTCCAGGCTTCAAAGGCGACATGGATGACAGAGTGATTGTCAGAGTTATAGTTTTCCCTCTGACGAGGGACAGTATTATGGACAGGTGGTCCAAGAGGATACTGTGGGTGGCATTGTGCTAGATACTGATTAGGTTCAGTGATCGATACAGTCTAAGAAGTTTAGATCTGGAGTTCATTTATGAACTAGGTCCCATCAGATATCCGGACATATTCTAAGACAGGTATTACTCAATTCGGGAGATGGCTTTCTCCGTGAACTTGAGATTAAGAGAGACACAGATAGAAACTTCTAGGCGGATCCACTCACTGAGGCTATTTCTCGAACACAATAGTTTTACAAACGGGCTTTGTGAAACTGATTAGTAGAGGAGTTGGATGTTCGGTTTCACACGGGCTGTGAGTAGTCGACATCGCAATAATTAGCCTTAAGTGCAAGTGGGAGATTGTTGGAGATAGTGCCCTCAGAGTCAATTATTGGATCGCAGGTACGTGATTGCAATGATGGCGGAGGAACTATACCGGTAGGACAGTCTTACTCGAGATAATAGTATGCTATCTGGTTTGCCTTTATCAGTCGTGTACAGGTTCAGGTGACTGATCACTGTTACACTTTGATAGAGCCCTTAGGATCTTGCTTTACTACCAACAGTATGATGGCGATCATATACGTGAGAGTTGGGTGGTTTATAAGCATATCTTTAATTGTGGTCCCTAATCGTGGGAGTTTCGAGACAGGGCATCGATACTCCGGAGTAGACTAGTGTATACAGTCGAGACCCCGACGAGGGGCGGAGGCCGGTCTCACAAGCCACTGGTGTCAGTTGGATCACCTAAGATGTATACAGGTGCTCATTGGGTTATGAGTACACCGGACAGGACTCGCCGGGAATCTGCTAGTTGGTACTATACCTATCGTCAGATAGCAGTTCCCAGGTGACATGTGTACAGGTTAGTTCATCGACCTGAGGTCGTCATTTGTCTCGTGTGAGTTCCCACTGTGCTTTGATTTCTACCCTACCACGGCTCAAAGGAGTCGTGCAAACAGGTAGTTTTTAGGTACAGTCCCGAGCCACACGGCAGGGGATTCTTCTCTCCCGGTATTGGGGGTGAGATCGTGCTGTGTCTAGGAGAGCCATTACAAAAAGCCCACGGCCGTGGCAGGAGATTTACTGGTAGGTACTCCAGTAGTATCTCAGGGTGTTATTGGACTTCACTCCGATACGACTTATACTGCTATTGGGGTCTGACGTTACTAGCCCCTAGGCAGATATGCGATACTTATAGACGAACGGACCGGACTGTATATACATTGTCACTGTTAGGCTCAGTAGGGTTTCCGGATGAGTTCGCTCATCGGCCTCCCTTGAGGTCAGTCCATGGGCAGCCGTTACGCACAGCTAGTGCCGCTGACGGCTTGTGGTTAAACCCACTGCCAGGGTACTGACGAGTCATTAGAGTTCCCCATAGACAGTTTCCCAAGTTCGGGCGAAACGTTGTAGAGGCCGTATGGTTTTATGGAACGGTTCGGAAAATGCACGTGCGTTTACGCACGTGTCATATTTCGGACAGATAATACTGGTGGGCTTTGGTTTAAGCCGGATCCGAGTATTATGTTGAGTAGATATAATATCTTTGTCTCAGTTGCATTTGTATTCGGTCGTAATACAAATGCGGGTATATTTATACAGTTTCGGGGTTATCCTGAAATTCGATTCAGGATCACTTTTGGAAGTTGCCAATTTCCAGTTTTCTATCACCCGTATTTAACATTTGGTTAAATAAGGATTTATCTTTTCTTGAGATGAGTATGGAAGTTTCTAGAAGCTTCTAGAAGGTTCTAGAAATGATGATAAGGCTAGTGAGTCATTAGTGCATTTAATGATTCTATTAATGCATGATGACTAGGTTAGGTGATTCATCCTTTGCTTTTAATGAGTTCATACTAAGTGTTTTATGACTTATTCTTTCTTTGAATGCTATGGTTACTCTCCCCTCTCCTACACTCACCCCCCACCTCCTTAAAGTGGCCGGCCCCTCCCCTCTCACTCATTGACTAGATAGATTCATTTTTGAGAAGAAGACTATGTTTATGGATGTATGGAAATTTCATAGCTTTTTTCATTCCATCACCCGATTCGAGTGGCAACTTCATTAACCGTTCGTCCACGGCTTTGGACGAAGTGAGACAAAGTATTCTACTCATTCTCTACATCAATCTTGGTCGTTTCTTTTAGCAAACTTGACGACCGAGTTGCCTCGAGTCAGAGGCGGGAGCCCGTTTAAAGATCCGTTGACGTGGTGCCACCTGGACGAGGAGATCGGAGATCGACGAGATCGGAGCAGCCGCAACAAAGCGTGGGATGATGGTTAAAGAACGAAGGACTCGGATCGTTCAGTATAACCTTTCTACCCTCTTTACAGTTTGTTAGTTTAGTAATAATGGAAGATCCGGGTTATAATATATGATAGCGCCAGTTAAAAAGTCTTTGTTCCGCATTTGGCGTCTGTTAGACGGCCGGGGCGCTACCGTAGACTTACAGGATCATGCCTCGGGCCTCCGGCCCGAGGGATCTCCCGACCTTCGGTGGCCTTCCAGACCACCCCCCGGCTCGCCTCCGAGCCATCACAGAACAAAGATGCCTCGACCTACCGCTCATGCCCGAGCCTCCCGCTGAGCTTATCTTCCTCGGTCTCACCGACCGACCCACAGCGCTGATCACAGTCGCCTCCGCGAATCTCGCCACGCGTGAAATATCCGCTGTCCATGATCCCGCATTCCACGCCATCACGACCCCCCGTTAACGAGCCTGTCTCGTCATTAATGCGGGATCCCGCCTATCACGCAGGCGTGACTGTAACATTTCAGAAATATAAAATATTATTTTTGGAATTTAATATTAAAATAATATATTTTGCGAAAACTACCCGATGTGCGAATCTTGGGTTTTCGTAAAATGGTATAAATATATACCAATATTTGTGAAATAATTGGAGATTAAAATGATTTATTCATTTAAAATATATTTATCGGATTTGGCATTTTTATAATTATTTATATGCGGTTTGAATAAAAATTAATTAGTGCACTACTAATCGCGATTAAGCCAAATCTGTGTTTCTACAGTTTTCCATGGTTAGTGCACCATGACATGTTGAATTTTTGTTGCATGTTGTTTCATTAGTATGTGTTGATATTTGGTTTAGAGAAAAGAAAAAGAGAAATGGGAAAAATGAGTAAATTATTGGGGGGGAGAGAGGGGTCAAAAGTCAAGACATGAGTTGTGAGAGGGTGAGAATAAGAAAGAGAGAGAGGGGGGTTGCCATCTTTCCTCACCCCTATTTGTTTCCTTGATCTTCCTCATCCTCATGTTCCCTCCACCTCCACCTCCAAGTATCATCTCAATTTCTTCACCAAAACCTTATACTCCCTTCATTAAAATTGATCCCCACTTCCTCCTCAACACTTTGGACCTTTCAAAGTTGGATTTTAAAGACTTTAAGCAATTCAAGAAAATTCTTGAGTTGCCAAATGAGGTAATTCCTCCACTTCTAGTTTAGTTTTTGAGTTTAATGGCACCCTATTGTAGTTTAGAGTTTAATCGATTTGAATTAGTGATGTTTGGAAATTGCAAGAGAGGGTTTGGGTGATTGTGTGGACTTGTGATGGGTAGTGAGTGTTTTATGACCTTAGAGATTGATTACCTGACCTGGAAACGAGAATAGAAACGAAAATACGAACTTATAAATGGTCCCGTGTCGGTTTTGTGATGTATTGTGTGCCTACAGGGAATCTAGGATGACCTGAGACCTGTACGAGAAAAACTAGCAACTCGACCTAGGCTGAGCACTAGAAGACCACCATGGAAGTACGAACCTGATCCATGCAACCTAGGCCGGTCAGGTCGGAAATTCAGGTGATGTCGCCGGGTCATCTGTGGTGTTTGGTGTTGGAATTGGTTCTGTAGCTCACATATCCCATATACTATCCCCTATACTTGCTAGTTTAATCCCAATTAGCCTGAGATGAAATCTGGGAGTGATTTCCTGAGTGGATGAAATTGGTATTTGTGATTTATGAATTTGGGATTTGGTATTTGATATAGTATTGGGTCGTTAGATGTTTGTACGTCAACGACAAGGGTGGTTTGGTTTTTTTTGCATGTGTAGGCTATAGGTTCTAACCTATGAGCGCACCGTGTGCCGTATTGATTTTCCGGACTTGATATTAATAGCATTTGCGATTGTGTATTTATTATAGGTACCTTCATGTGGATTCCGAGACGACAGAGCACATCGACTACGGCTGAACAATGAGTTCCGCAGGTGAGTATATTTATATCTACGGGGGAAGTCGGGTGGATGGCGTATAGCACCCCCACAAGTTTTGATGGAAACCGATATATAGAATATGGTTAAGGAAACCTATATTAGAAATCTATGGATATGGTTAAAAAGATAGTTAGAGATTATATGAATGATTGAATATATATATCAAGATATGAGATGAAAGCTATAGGGATATGACTTTTTGACATGATATGATAGAAATGATGTCTCGAATTGATATATAAGGATATGAAAAGTGAATGTGAATCACGATATATAGATATGTAGTTGCACGAGATTAAGTATGAGATTTAGAGTAGCATGACATGAGATTTATAAGATTGAATGTATATGTAAAATGATTTGATGTGAGATATTGATGTGATGAAAACAATATACGATGAGATATGATGACTTGGTTAGAAATGTCATTATACGGATGTAGGGTGTTTTTCGTCACCCCAGTGAGATGGGAATACACGAGCACTTGTCAGGCGTACTACAGATTCCCCCTGCCTAGGGTAGGCCGGGGTTTAATGATTATGGGGATCCGAATCTCCGGCAGCCGCGGACTAAGCTGCCGTTAATTACCCATCGCCTTTGGGGCGAGGGAACCTCCGATTAACGGGTTAAACTGGTCATGCGAACTCAATGTGCAGTGTGCGTGTGTTTTGAAAGGGGGTTTTGGATATATCGGGAGCCACGCAGAGTTTTTACGGGGGTCCCGCTACCCGGATAGCGGGCTGGGGGTCAAGGGGGCTAGCAGCCCCCTTGCGGGGTTCGGGGCAGCGCCCCGGCCCGAAAATTTTTTGAAGGGGGAGAATGTGGCGGAGTATGTATATGTGTGAATTTGTATACATATGTATGTGTATATGTATGTACATAAAAAGAGAGGGAAAAGGCATCCAAGGGATGCGTGGGGGCCACGTGTCGGCGCGCGGGCGCCTTGCGCACTTGCGCAGTTGCGCAAGCGCGCGCGCCACGTGTAGGCGAGCGGGCGCCTTGCGCACTTGCGCAGTTGCGCAAGCGCGCGCGCCACGTGTCGGCGCGCGGGCGCCTTGCGCACTTGCGCAAGCGCGCAGGTGCGCAAGCGCGCACGCCACGTGTCGGCACGCGGGCGCCTTGCGCACTTGCGCTGCGCGCCGGAGAGGCACAGGAGGCTTTTAGCCTAAAGAAATTTCTCAGAAGAGAAATCGGAGAGGAGTTGGACTCCTGAATGTGTTTTTCTTCTTTTTTTGAGGGTTTAGTGAAAGATGTTCTTCTTCTTCCTCCTCTGTTAGCTGGATCTTGAAGATCAAGAGATGTGGGATTTCAAAATCTTTTCTTTTTGAGATCTGATGGAAGATCTGAGTTCCCCTTGATGGGTTTTGTGGTGAAAAACTAATTTGTTTTGAAAAAGGAAGAGTAAAACTCTTGATTTAATTCAAAAGAAAGAAGAAGGTTTTGGAACCTTGGAGAAGGAAGAAAGAGCTCAGCTCTGAAACTTTTTTTGGAGAGAGAAAAAGTTGTTGAGATATTTCATTATCTTTGCCTATATAGGCTATACACTTTACACATAGCCCCTTGGGCTTCACAAAATGGCATTTTGCCTATTTCATGGCTCATGTGCCATTTCTTTTTGCACATAAGCCACGGGCTTTACAAAAATTTGGCTTTATGCCTATTTTTCTTACATTTATCCATAAATAAAATAAAAGAAATGCAACAAAATTGCTTATTACAAAATTTTTTATCTTGGTGTGGGGGAGGCCGGCCGCTTCATGGTCGGGCTCGACCCGGGCATGGGCCCACTGGATCTGGGCTTGGGCCCACTTGGCTTGGGGTTGACTTTGATTTTGACTTGGTCAACCGGGGTGTAAATTTTTACCCCAACAAATTGCCCCCCATCAATAAATGCACACCACATATGTGGGTCGTGTGCGTGAAGTTGATGGATCTTCTTTCACGTGGAGGGGACTTGATTCGGTTCCCACCTTTTGGGAAGCTGGCACTGCCCTTTTCACGACATGGACGGTCGATGCTTGACACGTCTCCAAGACGGAGTGTCCGTGATAGACGTTTCCCTGGCCCGGAGCGATCTGGTTCCCGCTTTGTAGGAATCCTGTGCTGCCCTTTTTACGACGTGGACGGTCGGTTCTGCCCTTTTTACTACATGGACGGTCGGTTCTGCCCTTTTTACGACGTGGACGGTCGGTCTGCCCTTTTTGCGACATGGACGGTCGATGCTGCCCTTTTAGCGACGTGGACGGTCGATTCTGCCCTTTTTTACGACGTGGACGGTCGGTCGATGCTGCCCTTTTAGCGACTTGGACGGTCGATGCTGCCCTTTTAGCGACTTGGACGGTCGGTGCTGCCCTTTTAGCGACGTGGACGGTCGGTGCTGCCCTTTTAGCGACGTGGACGGTCGGTGCTGCCCTTTTAGCGACGTGGACGGTCGGTGCTGCCCTTTTAGCGACGTGGACGGTCGATGCTGATTTGACTTGCTCTGCTTCTTGCAGTGTCAGGGGTAGACTTGACTTGCTCCGCTTCTTGCGGTGTCGATATTGGATTCTGACTCGCTCCGCTTTCTGCGGTGTCGGAGTGGAAATTGGCTTGTTGATTTTGATTTGGGTTGACATCAGCATCGCTATACTGGAATATGGTACCAGGAGCGAATCATCTGTCATTGAGAGGATTCTGGGATTTTGGTTTTTGTTTGGCATCTGCATTGCTGCACTGGAATAATGCCAGGAGCAACTCATCATTTGCCCCAAGAGGATTTGGGAGAGATTGGGATTGTTTCACGCCCGTGGATTGTATACGGTTTTGCAGGATGTATGATCCAGACCGTAGGGCCGAAAAAATTTTGGGACTTTGTCGGCGTCTGCATCGCTGCACTGGAATATGGTACGAGGAGCGACTCGTCATTCGCCGTTGGGGTGCGGGATTTGGAATTTATTTGGCGTCTGCATCTCTGCACTGGAATATGGTACCAGGAGCGACTCATCATTCGCCATTTGGGGATTGGGGAGCGATGGCTTAGGAGACAGGTTTAGATCCCTATCGCCTAAGGCTTTTCAATTTTATGGGCCGTGAGGGTCCCATAAAAGCATTTTCTCCCTACGAGTCGTAAGGATCCCGCGGTGTATTTTCTCCTTAGGAGTCGTGAGGATTCCTAAGTGTGTTTTTCCTTTATGAGTCGTAAGGATCCCACAAAGGTTTGTTCTCCTCATATATCGTGAGGACACATGAGTGGGTCTTATCAATGGAGCATCATTCCCAAAGCGGAGACCGGCCGCGTAACTGGTGATTACGGTAGGGCATGGGTATGATGAGAATTATTTGAGCCCGTGGATTGTATACGATGGTCAATTTGGGGACCCACCGTAGGGCCGGGAGTATTTTGAGAAATTGGATTTTGGTTGGCGTCTGCATCGCTGCACTGGAATATGGTACCAGGAGCGACTCATCATTCGCCGTTTGGGGACTTGGAATTTAGATCTTGTTTGGCATCAGCATTGCTGCACTGGAATAATGCCAGGAGCAACTCATCATTTGCCTCGGGAGGACTTGGGATTTGGGTTTTTGGTCGGCATCAGCACCGCTAACACTGAAGCGAAATGCCAGGAGCTAATCATCATTTGCCGTTGCCCGTTGGGGAACGATGGCTTAGGAGTTAGGTTTGGGTCCCTACCACCTAAGGCTTTTCAATTTTATGGGCCGTGAGGGTCCCATAAAAGCATTTTCTCCCTACGAGTCGAAAGGATCTCGTAGGTGTATTTTCTCCTTAGGAATCGTGGGGATTCCTAAGTGTGTTGCTCCTTTGTGAGTCGTAAGGATCTCACGCAGGGGTTTTCTCCTCACAAGGTCGAGAGGACTTTGTGAGTGTATTTCACCTCCTTTCCTTTTTACGAGTTTGCGCCCTTTCGGGTTTTCACAGACTCGCCGGTAGTCCTGCTGTTTTTACTCACGGAGCCCTTTCGGGTTTTCATCCGTGCCCGTTTTGCTTGTGGACATACCGTTTTTTTTTTTTTTTTTTTTGCCGCTGGTGGGACTTTAAAGTAGTCTCACCGGCAGGATTTGGGAGAAATAGGGGTCATTTACGCCCGTGGATTGTATACGGTTTTGCAGGATGTCTGATCCAGACCGTAGGGCCGATGTGCTCAATTCGCCTGCGACTTGGAGCATTCACGTGTAGTATTTCTTAAGATATCGGCCATTGATGGGTGGCATGGGCCTTTCTCCCTCGGCACTTATTAGTTGGTAGGATCCTCCGTCAAACACTTTCTCGATGACGTATGGTCCTTCCCAGTTTGGCTCGAATTTTCCCTTGGCATGTCGATTGGGGATAATCGGTCTTTTGAGGACCAACACCAATTCACCTTTCTTGAAGGCGCGGAGATGGGTTATCTTGTCATAAGCCCGTGACATTTGGGCTCGGTATAGTTCCAGATTTTGTTGCACCGCGAGCCTCTTTTCTTCGAGGGCATCGAGTTCTTCAAGTCGAAGGAGCACGTTTTCTTCCTCCGTCAACTCATGTTGGACGGCCATTCTTAAGCTCGGAACTTCAACTTCGAGGGGGAGGACCGCCTCCACTCCGAAGAGCAATGAGTATGGGGTGGACTGAGTTGGAGTACGGTGCGTGGTACGATATGCCCACAATGCCTCGTGAAGCTTGAGATTCCAGTCTCTCTTGTTGGCTGAAGCATTGTTCCTCAGAAGCTTGCATAGAGTCTTATTGAAGGCTTCGGCTAGCCCATTGGCTCTTGGATTATAGATGGAGGAATACCTCCAGTCTATCTTGTGCTGAGTAGCGAATCTTGAGACATTGAAGCTCTTGAAAGAAGGCCCGTTGTCAGAAATGATTCTTCTTGGTGTACCGAAGCGGTATAGAATATTATGCTGGAAGAATGTCAGAATATCCTTTGTCTTGACTTCTTTTAGCGGGACAGCTTCAGCCCACCTGGAGAAGTAGTCTGTCGCGGCCAGTATGAACCGGTGGCCTTTAGATGACGGAGGATCAATTGGGCCAACAATGTCGGTGCCCCAAACTTCGAAGGGCCACGACGCCACTGTAGGATGCAATGGGTTGGGATGCTTGTGAATAAAATCACCGTGAATTTGGCAGATATAACATTTCTTTGCATGCTCTCCGCAATCCCGTATCATGGTGGGCCAGTAATACCCGAGCCGTTTGATTTGAAGTCGCATCTTGGGGCCAGATTGGTGAGCACCGCAAACGCCCGAGTGGACATCTTTCATGACCTTTTGGGCTTCGGCCAATGACAGACACCTGAGCCAGAGTTGGTCATATGACCTGCGGTATAACGTGTCATTTACAAACACGTATCGGAGAGCTCTTTTCTTCAGCTGAATCCTCGCAGATTTTTCTTCGGGCAGCTTGTCATATCGGAGGTACTCTATGAAGGGTTCTCTCCAATCGGGCTCGTCTTGGATGATCGAAGCTTCTTCCGCAGGACTGCTCTTCTGTTCCGCGCTTTCCTCTTCTCGTAGAGAGACTGGGGGTAGAATTTGCCGGCTCCTGACTGTGATCAGAATTTCGTCCATTTCAGGATCAGCCAGTTCCTTGGCCAAGCGAGCGAGTACATCAGCCTTTCCGTTCAACGCTCTAGGGACTCTCGTTAGTTCAATATGAGTGAACCGTTTCATGAGTTCCACCACTCGACCTTTGTACCGAGCTAACTCGGGTTTATATATCTTATAGTCGCCGCTTACTTGGTTGACGACGAGCTGGGAGTCACCGTAAACTCGTAGCCGACGGATTTCCATTTCTATGGCGAGCTCCAAACCAGCTATCAGAGCTTCATACTCAGCTTCATTGTTTGTCCGAGGCTCGGTGAGAGCAAAAGAACGCCGTAGGGTTCCCATTGATGGTGTGATGAACACCAATCCTATCCCTGCTTTTATCTCCGGGACGCTTGATTTATTGGAGGTTCTTATCGATGAGGCCCCATCGAAGTAGAGCTCCCAACATGGCTCGTCATTCTCGAGGTGCAGCACTTGTTCGTCGGGTAACTCACAATTTAGCGGCGACCCTTCTGGTATGGGATGAGCAGCGAGAAAGTCTGCAAGAGCTTGCCATTTTACTGCTTTCTGAGGAGTGTAAACTATGTCAAACTCAAGTAGCATGACAGCCCATCTTGCCATTCTGCCGGCTAGGCTTGCTTTGGTCATCAAGTGTTTGAGCGGGTCGACCTTGGAGATCAGCATAACCCGATGAGCGAGCAGATAGTGCCTCAGCTTCTTCACAGCAAATATCAGAGCCAGGCATTGCTTTTCGATTAGGGAGTAGTTGTGTTCCGCCCCGACTAGAGTTCGATTGAGGTAGTAGAGGGCATTTTCTTTTCCCTCCTCGTTATTCTGCGCAAGGAGCGCACCGAGTGACTCGTCCAGCGCGGCAGTGTAGAGAATCAGCGGTTTATTTGGAATGGGAGCGGCCAGCACTGGAGGGTGCAATAAGTATTGTTTAATGCTTTCGAACGCTGCTCGACATTCGGCATCCCAGATAAAAGGAGCTCCTTTCTTCATGAGCTTTGAGAAGGGCCTACATCTCCCTGATAAATTTGAGATAAACCTCCGTATATAAGCAAGCTTGCCTTGAAAAGATCTTAGCTGCGTCAGACTCTTCGGAGGGGGCATCTCCATGATGGCCTTTATCTTTGATGGGTCAACTTCGATCCCTCGATGTCGGACTATGAAGCCCAGGAATTTTCCCGATGACACGCCAAAAGCGCACTTCAGAGGATTCATCTTCAGATCGTATTCCCTCAGTCTAGTGAGAACGGTCCTGAGATCTTGGATATGATCGGCCTTGGCTTTAGTCTTGACGACCAGATCATCAACATAGCATTCGATGACTTTATGGATTAGGTCATCAAAGATATTAGTCATCGCCCTTTGATATGTAGCACCTGCGTTCTTCAGTCCGAATGGCATTACCTTGTAGCAATATATTCCGATCGGGGTTCGAAATGCTGTGTGCTTCTCATCCTCAGGCGACATCTTGATCTGATTATATCCAGACGAGCCATCCATAAAGGTGAACAGTTCGTAATTTGAGGTGTCATCGACCATCATTTCCATGACCGGTAGCGGGAAGTCGTCTTTAGGACATGCCTTATTGAGGTCCCTGAAATCGACACAAACTCGGATCTGCCCATTTTTCTTCTTCACTGGGACTATGCATGCGATCCAGTCTGCATATTTCTCTTCCCTGATGAAGCCGGCGTCGATGAGTTTCTTGGTTTCCTCGATGACCTTTTCTTCCAACTCCCTTCTCATTCTTCGAGGAGCTTGTTTGACTGGCTTAGCATCAGGAGATATAGCCAGCTTATGCACGGCTACCTCAGGGGAAAGGCCAGGCATTTCTTTGTACGTCCACGCGAAGCAGTCGACGAACTCACGCAGCAGGGCAATTATCTGCTCTTTCATTTCCTCCGACAAGAGTGAGCTAATGTAGGTCGGCCTTGGATTATCGGGCGTTCCTAAGTCAATCTCGGTTAGCTCATCAAAGGTTGCTTGTCCGCCATCTTCGAGCTCTTGAGGAGCTTCTTCTGGCTCGGCTATCTCGTCATCATCATTTGATCTTTCGCTGGTCTCACCAACATGGATCATGTAGCACGCTTTGGAATCAGGTTGAATGTAGCCTATGCCCCGTCTATCTGGAATTCGTCCATCGATGAGTGCTCGGACCTGGGGCGGATACCATAGCCCTTCGTAAAACTTTGCTTCGGACTCCGTTTGATATAACCGGCATCCGCACTTCTTAAAGTATTCCCGCATCTCGGGCGCATAGTATCTGGGATTGAGGACGGCTCTTATGCCTCTCTCATAGGGAAGGCACGCGACAGAAAGGTCGTCCGGGTGCACAACGGGGTTTGACCCATAAAACAAGATGCCCTTCTGTCCACTTTTTCTCCCGGGAACGTAGAAAGTTTTCAGTTGGTCCACGGTGGAGATTGATAATGCATCGAGCTCTTTGCATATTTGCTCTGGTACCCTTGTAACGGCTAGGGACCCTTCTGCAACTTCGAAGGTCTCTCGTAGTTTCGCTTGTTGCGTGGGGGTCCAATCTGCACCGCTGTTGCACGACAGGTCCTCCTCCTCTGACTCTTCAGTGTCACTGCCAAGATGAGGGCGGACTTTGCTGCTAGATGGGCCTTCAGTAACAGATTCGTCCGTATCACTGCCGAAATGAGGGCGAGTTTTGCGGAAGGACGGGCTTCCAGCGTCGGACTCATCAGAGTCGCTGCCGAAATGCGGGCGCACTTGGGTATTTTTGCTTTTGAAAGTGATAGCCGGCGCAGATTTGCTTTTGAGTCTTGGGGCCGTTCTATACTCGGTCAGTTGTGGCTTGGCATTTTGGTGGTTCGTAAAGTACCGAGAATCTTCATATCGGACTTCATGCACACCGAACGGCTGGATGTCTCCGTCAATGCGTCTTTCTTCGCCATTTTTTGTGTACTTCATGCATTGATGGAGAGTTGACGGAATGATGTCGTAATCGTGGAGCCATGGCCGCCCCAAGAGAATCTTATAAGACGTGTCGGCGTCGATCACGTATATCTTAGCTTCAGTTTGCAGATCCCCAAATTTGATTGGCAGAGCTATAGACCCCAGAACTTGCTGGCAATTTTGGTTGAAGCCTTGAATGACAATCCTTTCCCTTGACAGGTGTCAGACGTCCATTGACAAACTCTTCAGAGTTCGCAAGTTCATGATGTTCACTGAGGACCCCGGATCAATCAATATGCGATTAATTCGATCTCCGTCGCTGTACCCGGTCACGTAAAGCGGCCGATTATGCTCAGCCGTTCCCAGTAGCAAGTCTTCATCCTTAAATGTGACTGCGGCGGCATACAAAGCATGCTGGGCTTCTTTCATGTTAATTTCCGCAAAGTGAGCCTGATACCGCTCGGGGTTTTGCAGAGCGTGGATGAGAACATCTCTAAGCTCCTTAGATAGGACCAAGGCGTCGTAGATGCTCAGGAGAGACGGAAGCTTCCGGAGATGCGCCAAGACATTATAGTCCACCGAGGAAGGACTTATGTTTTCATCAGCCGGTTCTCTGCCATCTTCTTCATTAGCGACTTGTTTTTCCTTCCCTTTTGGGGCGTTGCCCTGATTTTGCGGTAGAGCCCTGCCGCTTCTGAGCTGGATTTGATTGGCCTTTGTGGTGAGCTCCTCGTCCTCTTCCGGAAAACAGAGATCATCCTCAGAGTCGCTGCCAAGATGGATGGCGTAGCAGGTCACTACTGGAATTTCTTCATTGGAGTCTTCTTCTAACTCCTCCAGAATTTCAGCCGCTTGTACAGGGAAGAACTCCTTCAATTGAATCAATGTTCTTTCCTTTTTCTCATATTCTTCGAGGGAATCGATATACTTTTGAATGGTCGATCTCCCTGCAGACTCTTTTTCGCGCCGAGCTGCACTTTTCTTCTTCTTGAGCTTCTTGGATTTTGAGCCTGATGGAGCCGCATTGGCAGCTGGACCGGTAGGCTTCTTCTGTCCTTCCCATTCCATCCTGGGTTCTTTCCAAAGTAGCTTTATCATCTTCTTTGTCATATTAGATATGTGCGTACTCCACGGAGGCCGCGATGAGTCAGTTTCGTTTGTCAGGGCAGCGGGTTCGGCTGTCTGCTCCCAGAAGGCTTCAGCTTCCGTCTGTATAAAGTTGGCGGTTGCAACTTGATTGTTCACCAACACGCTTTTGGATAGCTCGATCTCTCCAGCCTTGTACTGCTTCTCGACCCAGTCCTTGAAGATATAGCAATCCTCGATCGCATGGCTCACTACTCGGTGGTACGGGCAATACAGGGGATTGTCGGTCATTTTTGCTTCTTGGGGTCTTTTCGACTCCGGCAATTGTAGGCCGTTGTTCAAGGCATCTTTAAATATCTTACGGACCTTGTCCCTTCTGAAAGAGTAAACCTTGTTCTTCTTCTCCTCTAGGGAAGGCCCATCTCCTCCCAGCAATGGCTTTCGAGACCGGTTGGTTTTGGATTCGCCCGCCCTTCGCTTTTCTTCATTTTCGGACGCATTGAAGACATTGGTACTGCTGGAACTCCCGCTTCTACGGTTGTCGTCCCGCTTGCTTTTCCAGGTTTTGTCTCTCTGAGAGTCTGGCGGGGACTCTTGCTTCGAGCGTTCCAGCATTTGGACTTTCTTGGTTAGCTCCTGAAACGTCTTGAGGCCCGCTGTACACAAGAAGGGGACCATCCAATTGCTGAGGTTCCCAATGAGAAGGCTGACGGACTGGTCCTGCTCCAGCGGCGGTTCGCACTTGACTGTGAGATTGCGCCATCGGGCGATAAAGTCGGTGTTGCTTTCGTTCTTCCCCGGCTTGGTCCTCACAAGGTCGGCAATGGAGATTTTATCACTGACGCTCATGAACCTTTGCCGGAACAGAGACTCCATTTGGGCGAAGGTAATGACGGACCCGTCTGGTATGCTCGCGTACCAGTCGAAAGCGACACCGGTCAGGCTGTTGACAAACTGACGAAGAAGGAGCGCGTCATTGCCCCCTGTATTTCCGCACGATGCTTTGAAGTGGGCGACGTGCTGATTTGCATTCCCCGTTCCATCAAATCTTCCGAACTTAGGAATGACGTAGCTGCTTGGGAACTCAATCAGATTGTACTGCGCGGGATATGGCCGTCCACTACTGCCGATTTCTTTCTGAGCTTCAGCTTCGGCCACCAATGTTTTAACCTTGCTGGTGACCAAATCCATTATCCGATCCTGTGTTAGCGGGATAGTGCTATCTGGGGCCAAGGCGTCCCCAGAAGCGGAATGTAGCCGGCTTTCATTCGGCTCGACCAGTCTTGGTCCCAAAGGAACAGGCATTGGCTGCCTCGGATTGTCATCACCCGGCTGATTAGTAGCGGCTTGTGCTTGATTAGGAGGCGCTCGAGCAATTTGAGCCGTAAGCTGCATCACCACGTTCGTTAAGTCGTCAATCTTCGAATAGAGCTTGGCCATCTCTTTATCTTTGCTCCTGAGCTGTTTTTGAAGTTCTTGAAGCAGCTCTTTCTCCGCAGTCCTAGGGCGGAAAGTCGGCTCTTCCTCGCTGTCCGAGCTTGACTCTACATGGACCGAGGGGTTTATCTGCCTATCATCCTCATCGAGAGGGTCTTCTTCATCCAGCAGGGGCGGCTGTTCTTGGGCGGCGGCAACCACATTCAGGCTAGATTGGGCTTGGGATGTGGTGGCCCCGTCCTTGCTTTTGCTGCGAAGGTTGTCGCTAGGGCGCCCGCCCGCCATATAGACCGTATGGACGATATATCCGGCCGTCTTTCTATCATTGGCAGCTGATTTCACGGCTCGCTGTCTTGACCCCCTTGTTTCGGTAGATGGTAGTCGATTAAAGGCGGCTGGCCTAACCATATTCTTAAATGGTGCTGGCGCATCCTTTCTGGGTTTGCCCCGCTGCTTTCGTGCGGCACAGAGCGCTTGATAGACTCTTGAAGAGATAGTGTCGTACTTTTTCTGTTGGGGCCGGGACACGTCTCTTTGTGGCACTGTTCGGACCGCTGTCTTCTTGATTCTGGCGGTCATGGCATTTTTCTGAACCCACTTTAGAGGCTCGAAGGAATTGCTGATTCTTACGTCCGACTCGGCCGTCGTCGCGGGGCAACCCTGCACTTGGAACTTCACACGATTCCATTTGGCCGAAGCCTTGGCCCTTTTGTTGGCTCGATACCTGAGCCGCTTCTGCCTTAACTTTTCTGTTCTAAGCACCTGGCAGACTTCGGCTTTTTGGGAAGACGCCGCAGACCGGGCGATGGAGGGCCTTGGAGATACGCTCGATTGTGCATTTGTTGGAGTTATCGCCTGAGCTCGTCCGTAACATTAGATGTTGCCCTTTGTACCGAAGTTCTTGCCCCCCGCTGGAGCACCAGAGATTCGTTCAGATAGCGTCTTGAGTTTCGGTTGTGGTGCCTTGGCGATCACGACATTCGGCCTCTTGCCCCTTGGGACCGGCTCGACCACCTGTTCCGCCGGGATTTCCGCCAGATGAGCGCTTCCGGCAGGGTAGATGATGACGGAACCAAACTGGCGGGGTGGTTCCTCCCACTGTCGACTGAGGCTTGCGGGGAGAACCACACGAGCGTTGATCTTGACCACATACGGAATCGGGGTCGCATTGGAAGTTGAATTCGTCTGGGAAGACATTGTCGTCGAAGGTTGATTGCTGCACGGAAAAAAAACATCATTTCAGTATAAGCAATCGATATGTATATTGATTGAGTTCGTATGAACGTTTAACCCGAAATATGGGAGGAGAGATTGGTCCCACCGGGCGTGCCAGAATCTGTAGGGTGTTTTTCGTCACCCTAGTGAGATGGGAATACGCGAGCGCTTGTCAGGCGTACTACAGATTCCCCCTGCCTAGGGTAGGCCGGGGTTTAATGATTGTGGGGATCCGAATCTCCGGCAGCCGCGGACTAAGCTGCCGTTAATTACCCATCGCCTTTGGGGCGAGGGAACCTCCGATTAACGGGTTAAACTGGTCTTGCGAACTCAATGTGCAGTGTGCGTGTGTTTTGAAAGGGGGTTTTGGATATATCGGGAGCCACGCAGAGTTTTTACGGGGGTCCCGCTACCCGGATAGCGGGCTGGGGGTCAAGGGGGCTAGCAGCCCCCTTGCGGGGTTCGGGGCAGCGCCCCGGCCCGAAAATTTTTTGAAGGGGGAGAATGTGGCGGAGTATGTATATGTGTGAATTTGTATACATATGTATGTGTATATGTATGTACATAAAAAGAGAGGGAAAAGGCATCCAAGGGATACGTGGGGGCCACGTGTCGGCACGCGGGCGCCTTGCGCACTTGCGCAGTTGCGCAAGCGCGCGCGCCACGTGTCGGCGCGCGGGCGCCTTGCGCACTTGCGCAGGTACGCAAGCACGCGCGCCACGTGTCGGCACGCGGGCGCCTTGCGCACTTGCGCAGGTACGCAAGCACGCGCGCCACGTGTCGGCACGCGGGCGCCTTGCGCACTTGCGCAAGCGCGCAGGTGCGCAAGCGCGCACGCCACGTGTCGGCACGCGGGCGTCTTGCGCACTTGCGCAAGCGCGCAGGTGCGCAAGCGCGCGCGCGCCACGTGTCGGCACGCTGGCGCCTTGCGCACTTGCGCTGCGCGCCGGAGAGGCACAGGAGGCTTTTAGCCTAAAGAAATTTCTCAGAAGAGAAATCGGAGAGGAGTTGGACTCCTGAATGTGTTTTTCTTTTTTTTTTGAGGGTTTAGTGAAAGATGTTCTTCTTCTTCCTCCTCTGTTAGCTGGATCTTGAAGATCAAGAGATGTGGGATTTCAAAATCTTTTCTTTTTGAGATCTGATGGAAGATCTGAGTTCCCCTTGATGGGTTTTATGGTGAAAAACTAATTTGTTTTGAAAAAGGAAGAGTAAAACTCTTGATTTAATTCAAAAAAAGAAGAAGGTTTTGGAACCTTGGAGAAGGAAGAAAGAGCTCAGCTCTGAAACTTTTTTTGGAGAGAGAAAAAGTTGTTGAGATATTTCATTATCTTTGCCTATATAGGCTATACACTTTACACATAGCCCCTTGGGCTTCACAAAATGGCATTTTGCCTATTTCATGGCTCATGTGCCATTTCTTTTTGCACATAAGCCACGGGCTTTACAAAAATTTGGCTTTATGCCTATTTTTCTTACATTTATCCATAAATAAAATAAAAGAAATGCAACAAAATTGCTTATTACAAAATTTTTTATCTTGGTGTGGGGGAGGCCGGCCGCTTCATGGTCGGGCTCGACCCGGGCATGGGCCCACTGGATCTGGGCTTGGGCCCACTTGGCTTGGGGTTGACTTTGATTTTGACTTGGTCAACCGGGGTGTAAATTTTTACCCCAACAACGGATGCGAGTCGATATGAGATAATTGATATCTTTGTCGGTCCCATGATATGAGATTGATACGGATGTGACCTGGGATATAGTTATATATATATATATAATGTTGTGAATTATGAGTGATATGTCGTACGAGACGTTAGGTATGTACCCTCATTGTTATATAAGGTTGATAGGATCCCTAATGGTTTAATGCCGTCGTACGATGGATATCGTACGTGATGAGTTTTACTTGATGATTGATCCATACCCTTGACTAGAGGATGCCGTACAATGGATTATACCGTACGTGATGTTGTGAGGCTGGATGCCGATTGATAAATTCACCGACTCAGATATGTGATAGAGACGTATACCTTTTAGCATTGCGCTCACGATTACTTTATGCTACGTTCATGACATTCTCATTGCATTACATCTACCTGTGCTAGTACACCCACATAATTATCGATGATGTGTATGTTATACTTACACAGATTGCCGGCGTACACACTTTCATCATCGATAATTGCTATCACTTACACAGTAGAATTGCTACACCATGCTATGATATATTGCTATGCTCACATCATTATGCTATGTTGCATGATATACTTGCTATGTTCACATCACTATACTATGTCGCATGATATACTGATATGCTCACATTTCTGATATATGCTTGCATATATCATGCTTTACGATTATATGCATTGAGATGCCGTTTTCATGAGATTCTGGATTTGAGAACCGTGGTTATATTTCAAAAGAAAGTATGTATTTTTTTAGAACTCGGTTTCTCTTGATATGATATTTCGAGACGTCCACCATGTGTTTTCTCGGTTATGAGTTATGTGATACCCGATTCGAGAAGTTGGATAAGGCCGTTTGCGGGTACATGGTGGACCCGGTATGGTACCCCGGGACAAGAAAGGTATGTTGTGCAGTAGACGACGAGCCTGGCAGAGGGACTACTACCTACCGGTGATAGTATTTGGACTCGGCGGTTATCCGGAGGATACCGCCCGGAGTCGTGAGATGATATGGGTCGATCCGGAATGATGAAGCCCGTGGGCCGATCCGGACTGACGGAGCCCGAGGTATGAAGATTTATGTGTCGATGTTGGACACGGGTTTCATGATGTTTCGAGTGTCGATGTTGGACACTCATGTTCCAAGATTTTGATGTGTCGTTGATGGACACACGCTGATTGATATCCTCATATTTACATGCATATGCTTTCATGATATTTACATGCATGATGTTGTTGTGTCATTGACGGACACATCGATGTTATCCACGTGCAGATATGCATGGATTATATTGTTGGCACATAAAGATACGGTCACCCTAGATATCATAGTATTACCTTTATGATATAGTTGACGTAGGAATCGTTGTTTATTTCGATTTCTACCTGATGATGTTTTCTACTCACGAGTTGGCAACTCACCCCCGTTGTGCCACAGTTCTTATAGGTTGACCGCATGGATCAGTAGTGGCATCGCTGGCACACTGCTTGCACTCGGGTGATTTTCTTTGGTAGGTGTTACATATTGGATCGTGCCACTCTTGTATTATTATTCCTATTGTATCTAGTCAACTCCATCAACCAGAAACTAGTATTTGTATAAGTAGTAAGAGTTAGAAGAAACTTGTGGTTGCGAGACTTAGAGCGATGGGTTATATGTTTGCTTGGTGGGTTGATGTCTTGCTTTATTCTTTATCCTTTGTGTTGATCTTCGCCGTTGGGCGTTGTATACTTATATTGTGACCTGTGTGGTTGTGATTCCGCCGATTGGAAAAGAGCTAGCTCCCGCTTGGGGATGTCTTTTATATTATTATGTATATGTGGTTTTGGATCAAAATATACAAAGGAGGTGCTGCCCAAATTTTTAAAAGACGAAACATGTTTTTCAACTAGTAAAATCCACTTGAATTTTTCATGTTCCGTTATCTATGCATCTAACAAACTTTTGATTTCATCATACATTTATCTCAAAACTTCACTCCTTTTATTTTCTTTAAAAGGTTTAGATTTCTGGACTTCGGCTTACTTAAGTTACGTTACGCCTTTAGACGTGGCGTGATTTAAGTGTCAGTCATGAAGAAAATTTCGGGTCGTGACAGTGACGCCAAGGGCATAACGGCCAGCGTGAATCTCGCGCCCGCCTGCCCATTCCTGCCGCTATATAAACCCCTCTTTCAGACGATTCATGTAAGCCAATTTTAATCCAATAGGCCGTTACTCTTCCAAAATACCCCGTCTAACTTGATCGTCGGAGGGTTCTCGGTGGCACAACCACCCCGGGACTTCTTTGCAGGTAGCTTGGCCTCAACCACACCAAAACTATTGAGATCCATACGCTTCAGTAGTCAACCCTCCAACTCAATCTCAGTCGTCCATCAGCACACGAAGAGATCAACGGAAGATAACATCTGAATGAGATCCAAAGATCCATCAGTGACCCTCTTCGCGTGAATCGCACAAAAATTCATGTCATCGAACAGCTCCATGAGGTATGCCTCCGCCGTCTCCTGCAGTACAGCCACAGCCGATCTCTGGAACCTCATATCAGTCTTGAAGTCCTGCGCGGTCTGCTTCATTCTCGCCATTGGATCTCTAGGGTTTGGGGATTTGATGGGTGAATTTTGAGGGAGAATTTGAGAGGGGGTTTTATAAATTGAGGCGGGAGATTGAGGTGATTTGGACTGTTGGATTGTGGTGAAATGGACGGATGAGATTTCGAGTTGAGGGAGGACGCGTTGGTGATGGTTTTGGATTTTGCTGAAATGGACACTCGCTAATACTGATAGGACTGTCGTCAATACAAGCCTGGTATTGACGACCGTGTAAATGGAACGGATGCTAATACTGATAGGACGGTTGCCAATACAAGCTTGGTATTGCTTACCGTGTATTAGCGATCGTATAATTATATATGGTCGCTAATACTGTATTAGCGACCATATAAATATAACGGTCGCTAATACCCCACCTCTAATACACACAGTTTGTAGTAGTGAGAGAAAGGGTGAGGTATTGTAATCCTTCAACCATACTACGGTAGGATGTAGGGTCCATTAGAAGAGCTCCATCATAAGATGAAAGACGACATCCAGATGGTAAGGGAGTATTACATGGATTGCAAGAGACCATGTTAAACTTTTTGAGCAGATCTGTGGCTTAACGAGCTTATGAGAGATAAAGTGTATCATTTTCGACGTGTGACTTCCATACCAAGAAAGAAACTAAGTTCACATGGATCTCGAAAATCAAAGGTAGTACATAATTTCGCAATGAAGTTGTTCACCATACCAAGATTATCGCCGGTGATAATTAGATCATCAACATAAACAAGAATGATAATTGTGGAAGAATATGATCATTGAACAAATAACGAAGCATCCGACTTACTATTACAAAATCCATTGTCCACAAGGAAGGAATGAAGACAGTGAAACCAAGCACTTAGATCTTGCTTCAAACCGTATAATGCTCGATGAAGCTTACAAACATGATTTGGTCGCATAGGATCCGAGAAGCCATGTGGTTGACGCATGGATACTGATTCTTGTAAGAATCCTTGCAAGAAGGCATTTCGAACATCAAGATGGTGTAGTGACCATCACCGAGAGACTGCATGGGCAAGGATGGTGCGAATTGTTGCAGGTTTAACGACATGGCTACATGTCTTGACAAAATTAGGACCCTTCTGTTGATTAAAACCTTTGGCGACTAGTCGAGCTTTATAACGGTCAATGGTTTCATCTGCTTTGCGCTTAACCTTAAAAACCCATTTGCAGGCTACAATGTTCATGTCTTGTGTAGAAGGAACAAGAGACCATGTCCCATTTCGGAGAAGTGCATCATGTTCTTCTTGCATCACTGCTCTCCAATGAGCATATTTGCTTTCTTGGGTGTAAGAGGATGGTTCAACAATAAGAGGATCAACAGGATCGATGGGAAGGGCATGAGGAATTGGATGTTTCTCCTGCATTATATCATTTATACTTCAAAATTTACGCGGTGGAGTAAAACCTGGAGTTGACTCTTCAGAGTCATTATGATCATGAAGGTCAGGGGAAGCTCTAGATGTGCTAGAACTCACATCAAGCGGAGATGAGCCATCATGTGAATCGGTGGTTGGAGCAAGTGAGGAAGTTGAATCATCGGAGTGGTGCACATCGGGTGTATGAGAAGGTGATATGCTAATGTCGTATGGTATTTGCTTAATAAGGATTGACCAAACTCTGACATGTTGTCAGATCTGGCGGTATGACCAAAATGATTGCAGATCTGACATGTTGTTGTTGAGTTAACTGATGGCGGGATTGCATTACGCATTACTAATTATAGAAGAGTGATTTAAGGCTCCAGATGTGGGCAACCTTGCATTTCTTTGGGGTCAAGCAATGCTAATGTGGTATGGTATTTGCTTAATAGGGAAATGGTTTTATTTATTTCTCTACACATGCTATACAGGGTAAAGTACATGGGGGTTTTGTGCAAGGTAAACTACTTGATGGTTTTGTACAATGAAATACAAATTAATTGTCTTAACCCTCGTCAGAATTTTAAAGTTTTGATAAAGTGGAAGAGACATTAATATGGTACCAAAGGTACCAGCTAGATTCGGTCGGTTCTCATCTGATCGATGCGTATTAAACACGAATTAATTTTGGCACAAAAGCCTAAGGTTCAACTCAAAGTGATCATAGATCTTGAGGAATAGATGGCCAAATCCGGGTTGAATTATTGTTGTTAATTGTTATTAGTTTGGATTTATTTATCTAGAGTCGGTAATTAGGTCAAAGATTGGTATTATTTAGCCACATTTAATTTGTTAAGAATAGTTATCTTAGATTAGTTGTTAAAATTAGATTAGATAGATTATTAGTTAGGGTTATTTTAATCTTTTCTGGTTGATCATGAACATTGCATCCAATGTTCAAAATAGCGATAGCGTGTAGCATCTGTATAACGAAAAGCTCAAACAACATTGTGTATTGCGCAAGCTACATGAATTATTAATTATTACTAATTATTATTATCATCATCTTATATACAATAAATTATATATTATAAAGATACAGAATACACAACAATAAGTAACATAACATTATTTTCTTAAGTTTCAATGCTCAAGATCATATGTATGATTCATAATTGTATTAACACTACTACAATATGGGGTTGCCCCTACGGATAATGGAATCCGTAGGGGTAGATGTTTATTGATGGTGTAGAGACTTACGATGCAAACACAAATACAACCTTCATACTGCGTGCGGCTTTAATGTGGACAATTAATGACTTTCCTGCGTATGGAATGCTATCAGGTTGGTCCGTACATGGTCACAAAGTATGTCCTCGTCGCCATCAACACACAATATCGAAATTCTTGAATTTTAGAAGGAAGGTTTGTTATTGCGACCATCGACGTTTCCTGCCTCTAGACCACCCCTGCAGGTTAGACGTTGTTCACTTTGATGATCATCAGGAGCTTGTTGGACCTCTAGCCCCATTGTCCGGAGAGGACGTGACTGCTCAATGGGATGGTTACAATAATGTGACCTTCGGGATGGATCCGACAAAACAGGTCAAACCACCATTCTGGAACAGGTTAAGCATTTTCTTCGAGCTTCCGTACTGGTCAAAAAATTTAGTGCGTCATTGTCTGGATGGCATGGATATAGAGATGGGAGTATCCGAGCACATACTCAACTTGCTTCTTTGTAAAGACGAGAAATCGAAAGACAACCTGAATGTTCTGATGGATCTACAGGACTAGGAAATAAGAAGTGAATTGCATCCTAAATCGGTAGTGGGTAAACCAGGCAAGTTTGTACTTCCCAATGCCGCTTATCATATATCACAACCGGAGAAGAAAAGATTCCTGCAGGTGTTGCATGATTTGAAAGTTCCCACAGGTTTCTCAGGATCATTCAGCAAGAAGATAAAAATTGTGAAAGGCAAGATCGATGGGCTCAAAAGTCATGATCCCCATGTTATCGTGGAGCACCTTCTTCCATTATCCCTCAGGACTTCTCTCCCCGAATCGGTTGGTCTAGTAATCAACGACCTATGTTGTTTTTTCCGAGAGTTATGCGCTAAAACACTGGATGTTGTGACGCTGGATAAACTAGAAAATTCTATTGCGTTGATATTTTGCAAGTTTGAGCGTATTTTCCCACCGTCATTCTTCGATATCATAATACACCTGACGGTTCATCTTGCAAGTGAGGCTAAGTTAGCCGAACCGGTACAATATCGATGTATATATCCCGTCGAGAGGTACGTGGAATTTTTCGTTTCGCGCAATTTTTAAAATTATTGTTGTCCTGTATGCCCGTATTTATTTATTCAACATATTTTCTTTACGTACCTCTACACTCTTAAAAAGTATATACGCAATAGAAATCGACCAGATGGTTCTATCATGCAAGGTTATCTTCTTGATGAAGCAACGACATTTTGTTCCCGCTATCTGGACGAGAACATTGAGACGAGACTTAACCGGACTCGAAAAATACAAGACGGGCCATATGGTAAAGCCGATTATAAGAGGGTAGACACGATGTTTATCAACAAGATATACCGGTTTATCTTGCTTAATTGCGCATGTCTTGAAAAAAATTAGAGAGTAAGTTTTTTTGGATTAATTGTTATATTTGTGTTTGTGTGTGTATGAAATGATATAATATTAATGTCATAATTTATTGTCGAAAACAGAATTCATTTTAACGAGGTACGTGAGGGGCATCCTGATTGGAACGATGAACGATTGGAAAAATATCATCAGGATAATTTTTGCGATTGGGTTGCAGATCATGTAAGTTATTCGAATAACATGTTATTGCTATCAGTTTTTATCTAAACTTATATCGTTATATATTTGTCATAAAATTTGTTTTGTTAGATCCACGATCCGAACTTGTCTGCATCATTTGAGACCGATTCAAGATGTTTAGCTCAATTTCCTAGTATGGAGGTTGCATATTATAAATGATTCGGTGTCCTTAGATACAAATTCGAAGTTAAAGACATAGAAACATCTAGAACCACTCAGAATAGTGAGATTGCGACGTTAGAATCGGATGGTGTGATTTATTATGGATACTTAAATTGTATACTCGGCATCCACTATCCCGGACGATCAGAACCCTTTTATATATTTTAGTGTACTTGGTACGATACGCAAACCGATACAGATAAGTGGAGAAGCAATCTTGGGACTTGGAAAGATGAATATGGATTGACCAGTGTGAACACACTTCGATTTTACGGTCAGGAAGATCCGTTTATCTTTCCGAACCAAGCATTCCAAGTATACTACTCACAGTGTTTGAAGCATCCGGGATAGAGTGTCGTATGCCGTTGGAAACCCAGGGATGTCTACGATGTCCCAAAATTCGAGGACAGCGATGAGGTTGAAGAAGAGAGAAGACTTAGAGTGCTCCGACCGTCTGTTTCGAAAGACAGGTTGTCTTCGGCTGATCATGAAATTACGTGGGTTAGAAATGATATCGATGATGAAATCCAAGTAGATATGTCTAATGCGCCCACGAAACGAAAAAAGTTATCAGTAATGTTATATTATTACTTCACATTTTACGATCTATATGTAAGTCTACGCTAGCGCCCCGGCCGTCTACAGACGCCAAATGCGGAACAAAAACTTTTTAACTGGCGCTATCGTATACTTTAACCCGGATCTGCCATTATTGCTAAACTAACAAACTGTAAAGAGTGTAGAAAGGTTATACCGAACGATCCGAGTCCTTCGTTCTTCAACCATCATCCCACGCTCCGTAGCGGCTGCTCCGATCTCGTCGATCTCCGATCTCCTCGTCGAGGTGGCACCACATCGACGATTCTTTAAACGGGCTCCCGCCTCTGACTTGAGGCAACTCGATCATCAAGTTTGCCAAAAGAGACGACCAAGAATGATGTAGAGAATGAGTAGATGACTTTGTCTCACTTCGTCCAAGTCCGTGGACGATTGGTAAATGAAGTTGCCGAGGGAATTGGGTGATGGAATGAAATGAACTGTAAAATTCCATGCACCCCAAATACTATCATAATCTTTTCTCTCTAAAATGAAATCAACAAGTGAAGTGAGGAGGAGAGAGAGGGCCGGCCACTTTATAGAAGGAGGGAGGTGACCATAGGAGCAAGTGGTGACCCTAAGATGAAGCTTATCATGAAGAAAATATCTTAACAAGAACAAAATGTATTAATGTCAAAGCATGAGTCATAATCACTTAGTCATCACATAATAAATGCAATTAAAGGTTCATGAACCTAGTCACCATCCTTGTCATCACTTCTAGAAACTTCTAGAACACTGACTCACCTCATCCAAGAAAAGATAAATCCGCCTTTAACCAAATGTTAAAAGACGGCCGATAGAAAATTGGAAACTGGCAACTTCCAAAAGTGATCCTGAAACGAATTTCAGGACAACCCCGAAACTGTATAAATATACCTGCATTTGTATTACGACCGAATACAAATGCAACTGAGACAAAGATATTATACCTACTCAATATAATACTCGGATCCGGCTTAAACCAAAGCCGACCAGTATCATCTGCCCGAAAAATAACACGTGCGTAAACGCACGTGCATTTTCCGAACCCTGCCATAAAACTATACGGCCTCTACAACGTTTCGCCCGAACTTGGGAAACTGTCTGTGGGGGACTCTAATGACTCGTCAGTACCCTGGCAGTGGGTTTAACCACAAACCGTCAGCGGCACTAGCAATGCGTAACGGCTGCCCATGGACTGACCTCAAGGGATGCCGATGAGCGCACTCATCAGGAAAACCCTACTGAGCCTAACAGTGACAATGTATATACAGTCCGGTCCGTTCGTCTATGAGTATCGCATATCTGCCTAGGGGGCTAGTAACGTCAGACCCCCAATAGCAGTATAAGTCGTGTCGGAGTGAAGCTCAATAACACCCTGAGATACTACTGGAGTACCTACCAGTAAATCTCCTGCCATGGCCATGGACTTTGTGTAATGGCTCTCCTAGACACAGCACGACCTCGCCCCCAATACCTGGAGAGACGAATCCCCTGCCGATCCGCTCACGTGCCTCCATATGGCTCGGGACTGTACCCAAAAGCTACCTGTTTGCACGACTCCTTTGAGCCGTGGTAGGGTAGAAATCAAAGCACAGTGGGAACTCACACGAGACAAATGACGACCTCAGGTCGATGAACTAACCTGTACACATGTCACCAGGGAACTGCCATCTGACGATAGATATAATACTAACTAGTAGATTCCCGGCGAGTCCTGTCCAGTGTACTCATAACCCAATGAGCACTTGTATACATCTTAGGTGATCCAACTGACACCAGTGGCTTGTGAGACCGGCCACCGCCCCTCGTCGGGGTCTCGACTGTACACACTAGTCTACTCCGGAGTATCGATGCCCTGTCTCGAAACTCCCACGACTAGGGACCACAATTAAGGATATGCGTATAAACCACCCAACTCTCACGTATATGATCGCCATCATACTGTTGGTGGTAAAGCAAGATCCTAAGGGCTCTATCAAAGTGTAGCAGTGATCAGTCACCTGAACCTGTACACTACTGATAAAGGCAAACCAGATAGCATACTATCATCTCGAGTAAGACTGTCATACCGGTATAGGTCCTCCGCAATCATTGCAATCACGTACCTGCGATCCAATAATTGACTATGAGGGCACTATCTCCAACAATCTCCCACTTGCACTCAAGGCTAATTATTGCGATGTCGACTACTCACAGCCCGTGTGAAACCGAACATCCAACTCCTCTACTAATCAGTATCACAAAGCCCGTTTGTAAAACTATTGTGTTCGAGAAATAGCCTTAGTGAGTGGATCCGCCTAGAAGTTTCTTTCTATATCTCTCTTAATCTCAAGTTCGCGGAAAAAGCCATCTCCCGAATCGAGTAATACATGTCTTAGAATATGTCTGGATATCTGATGGGACCTAGTTCATAAATGAACTCCAAATCCAAACTTCTTAGACTGTATCGATCACTGAACCTAATCAGTATCCGGCACCATGCCACCCACAATATCCTCTTGGACCACCTGTCCACAATACTGTCCCTCTTCGTCAGAGGGAAAACTATAACTCTGACAATCACTCTGTCAACCATGTCACCTTTGAAGCCTGGAATGATAACCGTCTCCCGAAGGAGGCTGCCGTCATCAAATCCGTAGAACATGCACTTATGTTCTAAAACTGCTTCCTTATGTTTCTCCAGGATTGGATTAATATAAACTCATTGCATCTAGTGCAAAAACAACATCTGGTGTGGTACTTGACATCTCACGATTGACTCAATTGCCTAAGCAAGTGATCTGTCAATCATGCACATCCCTCTCCCCTTTAGTCTGTAAGACACCTTTAGAGAGGGTGACTCCATCACCTGCAGGTACACCACCATGCTAGGAGTCAACTATTCCAAAAACCATTAGAATATCTGTCAAAGTACCCACATTGGGAAACTACCTAAATCCAGATCTAAAACCATAGATCTAGAAACCAGAATGTCAAATATTATATCCATATCCTGTCTGGAGAAACAACTGTGTGACGACCACAGTACAACCGATCGTAGTATAGGAATTTTACTTCCTACTCTGTGTTTGTCATCCAGATACCATGACATCACACACTACTACCTCCTTAACTGATCCATCCCCTATTCTGATTGAAGTCAAACCCATGACTGCCACATCAAAATTAGATGATCTATCTCCGCTATAACTGCTCAAGTCTATAAATAGATATAAGCATCTTGCCCACTATGCTTCCGCTGCTCCCACTGATTACGACAACCCTCCTACCGGGTCTCATATCCTGGAACAACAGTAGTGTCAAGTCTTGGTAGATAAGAACCTCCCTGTCACCGTCTCTGAGGCTACTGAAGTACCTCTCGGGCGTCTGAGGTTACCTACCATACCTGCGGAGTGGTTATTGGAATGTCAAACCTGATTGAATGTATAGGTCCTATTAAATTTTCCGTAATCGTTCGCGGTTCTGAAATCACTTCCAGTTCTACCATACTCCCATTACTGTTTTCTGAAAAAGATCCATTTTACTAAAACTGTGGCGAGTCAAGAACAATATCACTATTGATCTTCCAAATGGTAGAATATCAACCCTCGTCATAGCCAGGGTCAACCCACAAACAGCCATTACAGAAACGTGCCCTGAGTTATCCAGAGTCTGGTTTTAAGCACAAGCTGGACAACTCCCCGTACCTTAATATCTTTTAAGGTACGATCCATTCTATATCCAATACAGAAACTTTGGCACTTATTTAATTGGAACCAGATTCAAATCATGCAGCTGTCTCCAGTGCATATCAACTTAATGGAAAGAGGCTAATCAGCATTACTCAACTTAGGAATCCATCCAATTATGAGTAACCTGAAAGAGAAAACTCGTTTCTCAAAACCATCACTATCATCTGAATACCAATCACAAGAATCTACATCTTCGATCTCTTTGATGAATCCCGATACTTGTGATACTTGGTTCTCTACTTTATTCTTATACCCACAACTTCACAAAACTTAGACCATGTATTTCTACGAAACACTTGTCTAAATACTAGAGAAGTTATAAGTAAACAGAACATAGTACGAGGACCTACCCCTTTGTCCTGATGGACACTGGACAACATACAATACTCTGTATAAGTCCGCTGAGTTGAACAACTCATAACCTGTGCGTTGTAGGTTGAAAACTGTACCCTGGCGATTTCCTCAAATATCACCAATTACAACGAATTCCTATATAATGAGGATAATTACCTAATTCCCAATATCTTACTCCCACTCATCATCTGTAAAACCATACAGATATGATAATGAAACCTGGTAAATACATACCCTTGGAGTAAGTGTCTAATCGGGAAAACAGTTTTTCCTTTAACAATGCACTGAAACATGAAAATGTTTCGTAGGGGTATCCTGGTATTCATAGCAATGCCTCTTCCATAATCCAATTCATGACTTCAACCGTATATTTTATTGCCATCTCTCCAAATCCCTTTATTTGTCTTTAGTCGTTACCTTCTGTACACCATCGTTAGGCTAAATGGTTTTCTTCCTTCCCTACCGTTCGGCACCAGCCTATGGTTTAGAAGAAGACTATCCAGTAAGCATAATAGGTGTACCCTCCTAAACCAAGGAGTACTCGCATCTCGAGAGAAGGTGATGATAAAAGACAACTGAATAATACCTTATTCTTTTAAAGTGAAATAGGAGTGGCGATGAAGTATGCGGTTTTGGTCGTGAATGATATCAGTCGCAATTTACTTTGCCCTCTTTCTAATCCCTTTATTTTTTCTTTACATATTACCTTCTGCACACCCTACTTAGGCTAATTGGTTTTCTTCATTCCCTACCTTTCGGCATCTGCCTATGGTTTGGAATAAGACTATCCAATAAGCGTAATAGGTGTACTCCCCTAAACCAAGGAGCTCTCGCAACCTGAGAGAAGGTGATAATAAAAGACAACTGAATAAACCAATTCTATTTCTCCTGAACCTGGATCCATCCTCGAAGAAGTCCCTTCGAGTTCGTATATAACCATACGATGGATCTATCCAATGGAAGTGGATATCCGTAGTAATACGGGTGTTCTGAGAAATGTAAAGGGTAAAAGAAAGAGTGGCAATGACTTATGCAACTTAGACAATCCAAAAGCCTGTATTTTAAGAAGGTTCGGTCAACCTGGTCACTGAGTCATAGTCTAGGGTCGGTCAAAGGTCGCTGCCAAAGAGAGAGAGAAAAGAAACACTCTGCGTGCACTCTAACCTAGATCAGAATGGTCATCACTTTATCTAATCCGGAAACCTCCCACTGTCCTGTCAAATTCTCCTCCAAATCTAAAGAAGAATCAATCGGGATCACCCGAAGAGTAAACCAACTCATCAGTGGGAATCGGGATCCAACTCTCATCGCATGATAACGTGATGGAATGCATCCACGTTACTCATACTCCAGAAGGTATGCGCATACTTGGCAAGTTTCAGTTTCTTTAGAAACTCCCGATATAGTTTTTGCCCCATGCTCTTATGATCGTGACTAAGGGCCAGCCCATCATAAGTCACATATCAAGTTCTTCCCATCATTATCTTGTTAATTTGAACCCACCCGTACTCGCCCTTGACTAAGGGCCAACAAGGCTGTACGACTGTCCCAAACCAACTCATCTATCTATGCAACATGTGAACACCCCAGCAGCTACCAATCACTATGTCCTAGCTAAGGGCTAGACCAACATAGCTTGAATACTACTGACCATTCATATGAAATGACGGAGGGCTACGACTGGTTTTTGGCGAAAAACCTTTAACGTAGTGAACTTGATATCGCTGAAGGAACCTGATAGCTTTTTAAAATATAGTGGCGAAAACCTTTTGCTAAAGAGGTCACTCCCGGTAAAGGGATCTCGGCTCTTTCCTCGTGGAATGAGGTGCAGGATATTCCACTGAATACCGCTATACAAAGTAACTTGTAATCGACTATAGTGAAGTTATTACGCTGACGCAAACTTCTGCCCAAGGGATCAGTCCCGGTGAAGGGATATCGGCCCTTGCCCCGTCGAATGAGGTGCAGGATATTCCACTGAATACCGCTATGCATAACAAAAGGAAACGTCTTTGCAATAATACTTTTTAAATTGTTCCAACAACTGTATACAGCTTTGTTTTACTTTGCGTTGATCAGAATCAACGCAGTCCCATCAATAATCACACCAAAAAAGAATGAAAATAAAATGTACGTATATGCCATCCGCATTCGTCACTGGGTCCCGTCATCACCCGTTAGGTTACTTAACTAACGACAGAGCGGGGACTGGACTAGCGCGGGTGTAAAACATATACAACATCTAATAGTATATAAACCAATATACAATAATCGCTCCAGGCGTGATAGTATGCAACGTTACAGAAAAGTAATAAGCATCACAGAACAATACAGATAATCTGGGATCCCCGGGTTTCACAGAGCCGCTGCTGAAACCCGACGTTCCCCTGTCGTGTGGATAGCCTGTGCAATGAAACCTAGACCCCTACGGGTGCGGCAAGTTACCCGCCAAAACCTGAAGCGAGGCAGCCCCCTACAGCATAGTGAATGGACCACCCAGCACTCCACGGAATCCGGTAATCTTGGGCACCCCTCCTTGGGTCAACCTGTACCCCCTACGAGTGCGGCGAATAGTCTTCTAATTCTAGAGTGGGACCCCTCTGCCTCTCAAAGCCATGAGTTGCGGACCCGTTGCCCCCCAGAACCCGGCTATCCGTGCACTCCGTCGCGGGGCAAAACCTAGTACAGTAATGAAAAATAGTACAATAGGTACATCGACCGCAACCTGGTCGTGCCCCAAAAGAATATTATACAACAGGCAGTGACGGCAGTCCACAAGTTGGACGCTCGTCCCGCAATATCAAATGTACAAATAAACACAAACTGTACTACCATTGCACACTGCTATCCACCACGACAAATCCGCAACATCACAGCACAACACAGAACATCAACGCGAATGTCACGTTCGCAAACCCGTCTAAAAGAACTATAGCAATCAAACGCGGTTTACCGATCAAATGACATTCCCGGTCGGAGATATAATGTAAGCACTGTAAACTAACATGTTTAAATTTCGATCGACCAAATATCAAAAAGTGGGCCCCACGACTTACTGGTGAACAGTAACAAAATCTGGGCCAAAACGATATTTACCAAAAACCACAAAATCCAGAGAAGAACCCACTGACAAAATTTGGGAGCACGAGCTCACCACGTGGCCGCGGATGCGCGGTCAAACCATGGGTTTGACCGCGTTTCCGCGGCGGTTTGGTGGGGTCACGTGCCCAAATTTTGTCGTGGTTCTTAGAAAAGCCTGCACAGTATTCTGAGATGTGTAGAAAAATTTTAGGACACCGTTTAAAATCAACAGAAACTGTCATATTGAAAAAATGAGATTTTTGATTTCCGGTCGGATCGATGTTTTAAACGCGTTAGCACAAGTTAGTATAGCAAAATGGTGAGGCTTTGATACCACTGTAAGTCTACGCTAGCGCCCCGGCCGTCTACAGACGCCAAATGCGGAACAAAAACTTTTTAACTGGCGCTATCGTATATTTTAACCCGAATCTGCCATTATTGCTAAACTAACAAACTGTAAAGAGTGTAGAAAGGTTATACCGAACGATCCGAGTCCTTCGTTCTTCAACCATCATCCCACGCTCCGTTGCGGCTGCTCCGATCTCGTTGATCTCCGATCTCCTCGTCGAGGTGGCACCACATCGACGATTCTTTAAACGGGCTCCCGCCTCTGACTTGAGGCAACTCGATCGTCAAGTTTGCCAAAAGAGACGACCAAGAATGATGTAGAGAATGAGTAGATGACTTTGTCTCACTTCGTCCAAGTCCGTGGACGATCGGTAAATGAAGTTGCCGAGGGAATTGGGTGATGGAATGAAATGAACTGTAAAATTCCATGCACCCCAAATACTATCATAATCTTTTCTCTCTAAAATGAAATCAACAAGTGAAGTGAGGAGGAGAGAGAGGGCCGGCCACTTTATAGAAGGAGGGAGGTGACCGTAGGAGCAAGTGGTGACCCTAAGATGAAGCTTATCATGAAGAAAATATCTTAACAAGAACAAAATGTATTAATGTCAAAGCATGAGTCATAATCACTTAGTCATCACATAATAAATGCAATTAAAGGTTCATGAACCTAGTCACCATCCTTGTCATCACTTCTAGAAACTTCTAGAACACTGACTCACCTCATCCAAGAAAAGATAAATCCGCCTTTAACCAAATGTTAAAAGACGGCTGATAGAAAACTGGAAACTGGCAACTTCCAAAAGTGATCCTGAAACGAATTTCAGGACAACCCCGAAACTGTATAAATATACCCGCATTTGTATTACGACCGAATACAAATGCAACTGAGACAAAGATATTATACCTACTCAATATAATACTCGGATCCGGCTTAAACCAAAGCCGACCAGTATCATCTGCCCGAAAAATAACACGTGCGTAAACGCACGTGCATTTTCCGAACCCTGCCATAAAACCATACGGCCTCTACAACATTTCGCCCGAACTTGGGAAACTGTCTGTGGGGGACTCTAATGACTCGTCAGTACCCTGGCAGTGGGTTTAACCACAAACCGTCAGCGGCACTAGCAATGCGTAACGGCTGCCTATGGACTGACCTCAAGGGATGCCGATGAGCGCACTCATCAGGAAAACCCTACTGAGCCTAACAGTGACAATGTATATACAGTCCGGTCCGTTCGTCTATGAGTATCGCATATCTGCCTAGGGGGCTAGTAACGTTAGACCCCCAATAGCAGTATAAGTCGTGTCGGAGTGAAGCCCAATAACACCCTGAGATACTACTGGAGTACCTACCAGTAAATCTCCTGCCATGGCCATGGACTTTGTGTAATGGCTCTCCTAGACACAGCACGACCTCGCCCCCAATACCGGGAGAGACGAATCCCCTGCCGATCCGCTCACGTGCCTCCATATGGCTCGGGACTGTACCCAAAAGCTACCTGTTTGCACGACTCCTTTGAGCCGTGGTAGGGTAGAAATCAAAGCACAGTGGGAACTCACACGAGACAAATGACGACCTCAGGTCGATGAACTAACCTGTACACATGTCACCAGGGAACTGCTATCTGACGATAGATATAATACTAACTAGCAGATTCCCGGCGAGTCCTGTCCGGTGTACTCATAACCCAATGAGCACCTGTATACATCTTAGGTGATCCAACTGACACCAGTGGCTTGTGAGACCGGCCACCGCCCCTCGTCGGGGTCTCGACTGTACACACTAGTCTACTCCGGAGTATCGATGCCCTGTCTCGAAACTCCCACGACTAAGGACCACAATTAAGGATATGCGTATAAACCACCCAACTCTCACGTATATGATCGCCATCATACTGTTGGTGGTAAAGCAAGATCCTAAGGGCTCTATCAAAGTGTAGCAGTGATCAGTCACCTGAACCTGTACACTACTGATAAAGGCAAACCAGATAGCATACTATCATCTCGAGTAAGACTGTCATACCGGTATAGGTCCTCCGCAATCATTGCAATCACGTACTTGTGATCCAATAATTGACTATGAGGGCACTATCTCCAACACTATACATATATAGTTAATACTTGTAATGATTGTTTAATGCGTCCACAAACTATTTATCTAGATTTGATGACGATAAGGGGGGAAACGAGGGGCCGCAGGAGCTCCAGCCACGGCACCGACAGAGGCAGAGCGGTTCTGCCGCCCGGAGAGCTGCGCAGGGAGCTTCAGAGGGGCGGTCTTGCACCCCGATCGGAGACCCGTTCGGATGCCTCCTTCCGTGTGGACTTTTCCACACCTCCAGGTATATTGCACGCATATTCATTTTGAATGTAATATTATAGATATACATGCATGTTCATGTCAAAATTACTTATATTGTCAACGTTTGATTGTCTAGCTGTTGGTGATGCGTCCACATCAGGGACAGAGGCCACTACCGCACCTCCAGGTATGTTTATATATCATATAGTGCATGTATATTGATTTAGAATGCTATATCATAAATATACATACATTCTTTTTGCTCTTACGTACTTACATCAGGGACAGTGGCCACTCCCGCACCTCCAGGTATGTTTATATATCATATACCTGCGGGTATGTTTATATATCCTATAGTGTATACATGTTGATTTAGAATGTTATATTATTGATATACGCATTCTTTTTGCAATTACTTATATAGATGATACTTGATTGTCTAATTATAGGTGGTGCGTCTTCGTCTGGTGCAGGGGCTACTCCCGTCATTTCCATACCCTCCACTCAGTCTGCAGGTATGTATGAATAAATATAAAATATTTATTCATTTTACATATCCTTTAAGAATAAACATGAACTTCATGTAATTTTATCGATGTTTATTTTCTAGTTGAAGATGCGTCCACGTCCGGGTCACCGGCTGTTCCTCACCGGAGGAACTATCGTCCCGCTCGTGCTGCTGCCCGGGCCCAGGCCCGTGCTTTAGTCGCCGGAGGTATATATCACACTTCAATTTTCGTTAAACCTTGATTTCTTAATACAACTTTCTCTTAATATTGATTGTCTTGATATTTCTTGCAGACGCAGGGCCTCCCCATCCCGAGAGGGGGACTCGAGGCCCGAATCAGTCCCACAGGATGAAGCCCGACAGAGCTAGGGGGAGGCAGCATTCCCCCTCTTTACCCCTGATTATCGCTATACCGGCGATCATGCCGAGAGGTTCGGCCGGTATATGGGGGATGAGAGCCGGCTCGTGAAGAACTATCCACTTCACGTTGAGTGGGGCGACCAGCACCGGCACTCATTCGCCCTCTTCTGGGATCAGGCTCGGGTATTAATATATATTTTCATTTGATTTATCCAATATATTTATTATTAACACTTTCAATCTAATAACAATGTTTTTTTTTGTATTTTCAGTTGGATTGCGATTTTCAGCCTGTACCCGACCCTGATCACCCTGGGAGGGTGCTCGATCTTCATGCTCTGTACAATGGCCTGATGAAGAACATGCAGACGAAGGTCCGATACAACAGGAATGAGCTGAAGACCGACTGCTATTCTATGTGGATGGCGACCCCCGAGGCAGAGAGAGTGGCCCTCCTATCTACTCCGGCCTTTGCGAGAGTCGACGTAGATACATGGCCTTTATTGTGCCAATATTTCGACTCTCATCGCAAACAAGTATGTATTTTAAATGTAATTCATTGTTTAGTATATAATTTATTTTTTTGTGTTGCTTAATTAGAAAACTAAATGTGAATGTGTTGTGCAAAAACAGGCCAATCAAAATAAAGAGAATAGGAAGTCGGTGAAGAGGGGTTGCCCCACTTATACAGGTGGCTCGAGAAATATTACTTGTGCCATGGAGTTATCAGTAAATTACAATAGACCGGCCTTTGTGATATAATATAATATTAAGAGTTATTTTCTAATATATCTAATATTAAGAGTTATTTTCTAATATTGCAGAGAGCTCAGACCCTGGCGTAGGGTGGTACACCGAGCATGCTATCCGCGTATCTTGCTGTCCACGGCACCTCGACAGATCCCGCCACGGGCGAGCTTCGATACCCCGACGCCGCTACCCAGGAGTATTGCGTAAGTGTTAATATTTATTCAACCCCTATTTGAAATTTTTGTTTTGAAAGGTTCAAATTTAAATGATATACTTATATTTTACTGGTTAATGTGAGTGTAGGAGCAGGTGGTTGAGCAGGCGGAGGCATCGGGGATCGATTTTACCGGACAGAACGATCCGATGCTGCTGACCCCAGTCCTAAACGCCGCACAACGAGGGCACCACGGAGGTTGGGAGAGAGGCCGGGGACTGGGTCCTAGCAGGGCTCATATGAGGTTGGACTCCACTCCGGCGGTTACTTCCTCCGTCTCCAGTGAGCGGCGTTTCCAGCAAGAACTGGACAGCTTGAAGGCCACCATTCAGGAGTTGAAGGAAATGTTGGTATGTATACTACTTAATAGTAAAATATTATGTCATATTATAGATAGCAACATATCCAATATTAGTACGTAGCCTGAGTTTATTTGGTTGTAGACATAGCTTTGATTAATCATACATACATATCTAATTAAAATAAACTACGGTTTTCCAAACTAGATATCCAAACGAGGCGTAAGTCCCTAAGTATACATAGATTGGGGTTTCGCAATAACTTGATAATGATACGAATTCGACTAATACACAGTTCTTACTCGTTTATTACACACGTAGGTCCAGACGCGACAGGGTACATCGGCCGAGCCTCCACATGCATCTCCTTCGGCTGCGGCTCCGCAAGCCACTACCTCGGCTGCGGTTCTGCAGACAACTCCTATAGCTCCACTGCCCGCTCAGACTCCCGCAGCTGCGGCTCCGCAAGCCACTACCTCGGCGGCGGTTGCGCAGACCACTCATACAACTCCACAGCCCGCTAAGACTCCAACACACTCCGCATTGCATGATTTATTGACTCAGGTATATCCGAGAAGTAGGCGCGCCAGATTACGGCGTTTATCAGAGGTGGAGCTGGACCGAGCTAGGGTAGCTTTTTGATTCTTATATTTTAAACATATATTTATTTATATGATACATATTGTATATATTTTGGACGATATTGATATTGGTGGTGTTTGCGTGTTTATATTGATATCATATTCTGCTTGTTGATTTCTTTTGTATATTATGTGTGAGATGTGATTATGAATACTGCGATATATATTTTGCGTGTTGATTAATTTTATATATGATGTATATATTATTGTGCACAGGACGAGAAAAAAACAGGCAGCCTTTTTTTTAAAAAAAACTGATAAGATGTCCCTACGGATTAATCCGTAGGGCCCACTTTTGCCCCTACGGATTAATCTGTAGGGTCCTACTTTGTCCCTACTGATTTATCCGTAGGGGCAAAATGTCAGGATACCTGATATCTTGCCCCTATGATCTCAGTAAGAGGAGGTTATACTTGTCCCTACGGAGTTGTTCGTAGGGGCAAAAACATGCCCCTACATAGGTATCCGTAGGGGAAAAATATCAGGATGCCTGATATTTTGCCCCTACACATCGGGACCTACGCATGTATCCGTAGGGGCAACTATTTGGCCCTACGGATAACTCCGTAGGGACAACTATTTTATTTTATAAACCGATAAATTAAACAAGTTTTTTGTCCCTACAGCCTAATCCGTAGGGACAAATGGACCTACACATTACGCCGTAGGGACAAGTTTTTGACCGTAGGGCCATGTTCAAGGCTAAGACTTGCACCTACGACGTTTGCACCTACAGGGTAATTTCTTGCCCCTACGGATCTATTCATAGGGGCAGTGGTTTGCTCCTACGGATAAATCCGTAGGGGCAACCCCTATTTGTACTAGTGTAACCGTATCGACAATCAATCAAACAGTCTCTATTTGAGAAACATGTCTACTTTCAAATTGAGAGATTAGAACTTGAATGAGACCGTTTTCATATGATTAAATGGGACCGTTTTTATATGATTGAGGATCAGATACTGAAATCTTATGAATCTCAATAAAAAAATCTTATGTGAAAATAAAATACACATGGCATAGTATATACTATTTGTTAAAAAGCGTAAACTGTTTGGAAAAACGCACAAGCTGCTTTGGCGAAGAGACTAAGCTATGTTACATAGCGCAAAAAAGCAAGCCACGTAGCGAGTTATTTTAAACATTGATTGTATCTAAGGAAAAGGAGAAAGAATAAGAAAACAGTAAAGAATTTTATCAAAATTTATTTTAGTTTTCTTTCACAGAGAACCTTCGATATGAAGAGACTACTATATTCTCACAACCATCATTATAGCTTCAAAGGTATTATACATTAAAATGGAAGAGACTAAATTTAAATTATGAAATTAGTAATAGATAAAGATAAATAAAAGAGTCTTATTTAAGTAACCATAAGAATATAAAATTATGGTTATGAGATATTTAATTCTATGCTAAAAATGAAGGTAGATCTCATCGAATTTTTTTTTTTTTGGGGTTTGGAAAAGCACCTGAAAGAGAAGGAATATCTCAATCATGCAGCAAGAGGTTTGATTAGAGAGGTAGAAGGTTCGGTTCTCAGGGATTACAAGTCAAGCAAAGGGTTGTGATATTGTGACCACAAGCGTTTTGTATAAGGATTTAGAAAAAGCATGCGTTGCAGTAGTTTTATACTCTTAGTATTATAGTGGATTATCTCTTGCATGGCTCTTCACATGGATTCTCTTATTGTCTAACCATGTTAAATATCGTTCCCTCCTTGTCTTGTCGTTTGTTTACTTTTCTTGTATTTGTACTTTTCTATTACATTTTAGCTTGTGAGCCTTCGATTAATCAACATAAGATGATCCGTAAGGTTTCCGCCGCGCTACCTCAGCGATTGGTACTCCTTACCTTATTTTTAGTGGATTTCTCAACAAGTATCAGAGCTTGATATCTTCAGCATAATGCTTTTCCTAACAATTGACATCAGAGCATAATGGATTGATTAATCAAAATATAAAGCACATCGATACAAAGTTTAAGGTGGAGAAATTGATGACGAGAAAAGAGAGATGACAAGCATAGCATCTATGACTTGGAGGATGCTAAAGAAAGACGCCAAGCATAAGGAGGCATCATGGTCGATACGGGCTAGCAACTATATATATTTAGAAGTCATTATGCCAATTAGTTAGTAATTGTCACCACAATTGCAAACACAACCGTTTCTTCTAAGCTTGCAGCAGTTAGCTTACAGCAATTGGTTACATCCATCTTAGAATAGCAAACATTGATTTTCTTTTCAACCACGTTGATTGAATTACCATTCCAACACACGATATTGATTTTCTTTTCAATCAAGTCGGGCAGTAGACTGCTCACCAATATTCTTTGGGGGACTCATATACTTCTCCTTTGCCTCCTTCAAACTTCAACTCTGATCTTTCTATTGCACTCAGTAAAGAGAAACGATCTTCAACTAATAATCCTATATAACAACATATATGCTGCTGTGATCCATGTAACAACTTAAGCATATTTGGTTAAGATTGTATCAGTTGAGATTGTATCAAATTAGATGTAACAAATCAAATATATATATAAAACCTCTGCTCACAGCAAAAAGGTGTCTTCAGTGATTTCCCTTTTACATGGTACCAAGAGCAGCTAAGATCCTGAAACAACAAAATAGCTCTCTCCCCTTTACAAATGATCCCACCCGTTCTGCCCGCCCCCCCCCCCCCCCCCCCACGCACACCCGCCCCCACCCAAAATCAAAATTCATCATTTCCTCTCAGTCAAGCTCACTTACACAATTTCTTCCACTACTTCGAAGCTCGGATTTGCTTGGGCTCATTGAAGGCACCGGTGTATGCCCTTCGCCACATTTATCTACTGATGGTGATTCAACATCCTCACCCAATCCAACATATGTTGCATGGGTTCGTAAGGATCAAATCCTACTCGGTTGGATCATTTCCTCATTCTCGGTAGAAGTTTTATCTCAACTTGTCGGCCTCAAAACCTCCTATGAAGCATGGCAAGCTCTATGCCAAGCATTTGGTGCTTCCTCCCACACGCGTGCACTGCAACTCACCATTAAACTTCAGAACTTAAAGAAAGGCGATACCCTATTTCCTCTTTTCTTCGCCAAGCAAAATACCCCATCGATGAGCTAGTTGTTGCCGGTCAACCACTACAACAACAACTGAGCATTTTATTCCAAGCATATGGGGTAGGCTACATGAATCCTCCGCCTCCATTCACTCCTAATATACCTTCATTAAGGCCTTTGTCAACCATATCGTTTCGTATCACCTCCATCCATGTTTTCTTCGGTCTTTCTTTTGCCTTTTTGCCATTGCCCATATTGAGAGTATCTATTCGTCGAATCGGTGATTCCATAGGTATGCGTCGCATATGACCAAACCATCTTAGCCGGTTTTCCCGTATTTCCTCCTTCACAGATGCTACACCAACTTTTGCACGAATATCCTTATTTCGCATCTTATCTTTTCTAGTGTAACCGTACATCCAACGAACCATGCGTATCTCCGCTACGTGCATCTTCTGTGTATGATGCTTCATAGAAGCCCAGAATTCTGTACCATATAATAAGGCAGGCCGAACAGCGCTCCAATAAAACTTCCCTTTCAATTTTAACGGAAAGTTACAATCACACAAAATCCATATTACACTCCTCCATTTCAACCAACCAGCTTGAATCGTTTGATTAACATCACTTTCGATCTCTCCATCCTTTTGGATGATGGAACCTAAATATCTAAACTGATCGCTTGGTGATATCTCTTGCCCTTCCAATATTATACCAATATGGTTTTGACTTCTTTGTTTACTAAATTTGCAATGAATATATGCTTTCTTGGACCTGCTCAATCTGGACTCCCGAGATTCCAATGTTTGCCTCCATAATTCCAATTTGGTATTAACTCCTGTTTTCGTCTCATTTACTAGAACAATATCATCAGCGAATGGCATACACCAAGGTAGCTCATCTTGGATAGTTCTAGTAAGCTCATCAATCACGATGGTAAATAAGAATGGACTTAATACAGATCCTTGAAATAAACCAATTATAATCGGAAAATCACTCTTTAGGCCGCCACAAGTTCTGACATTTGCCACTACTCCATCATATATATCCTTGATTATGTCAATATACTTGACGGGGACCCTTCTTCATCATTGTCCCCCATAATACCTCTCTAGGTATCTTGTTGTACACTTTATCTAAATAAATAAATATCATATGCAAATCTCTTCTCCTCTCTCGAAAACGTTCGACAAGTTGACGAAGCAAATGAATAGCCTCTGTCGTCGATCGTTCAGGCATGAACCCAAACTGGTTCTCTGTTATCTTAATAATCTTTCTTAGCCTGTGTTCAATCACTATCTCCCAAAGTTTCATGGTGTGACCCAGAAGTTTCATGGTCAACCACTAGTACCTTTCAATTTTAATGCTATTATATTTAATAATCTCTGAAGTGACTATAACGAGATGGTTTCCACTCTCTCGGCACATGCTAACCCTGTAACATACCCGGAGCTCCATACCTTTCTCCTAAGCCACAAAATTCGTCTCAGCACTCAGCAAGCTGGCACTATTGCCTCTGTCCTCCCCTCTGCCAACTTTGCAAAAGCTTCCTTTGAAGCAGGATACTCCCGAAGTTCATCAAACAACTCTTTCTGTGGTCGTGGTCGTGGAAAAGGACGTGGACCTCCTTCTTCCAAACGACGAGATCTTTGTCCCATATGTGGCGTGCAGGGCCATAGCCCATACAAATGTCGCTTCGCCATCAAAGTGATTTCTCCACAGGGTTTCTCCACTGTCAACCAACAAGCATATCCACCAATCGATTCCTCTTACGATGATTGGTTCGTTGATACTGGCACCACGCATCATGTCACTCCTGAACTTCAGAATCTTACTATCTTGGAGCACTATAATGGATCTGATCAACTTCATGTTGATAATGGTACAGGTTTGTCAATTTCTAATGTCGGCTCCACCTTTTTTCCATTACATTATAAATCATTTCATCTTTCTCAAATTTTACATGTCTCTTCAATTACTAAGAAACTACTTTCTGTTCATCGCTTTACAAAAGATAATCGTTGATTTTGAATTTCATCCTGATTATTTTGTGATAAAGGACCAATCCACCGGAATCCTCCTGTTGCACGGTCGGAATGCAAGTGCACTCTATTGTTTCAAGAAACCATCTTCAACGTCAAATAATGTTCCGTCATTCAATCTCAGTGAGTGTGTTTCATTTGCATGTTGGCATCAACGTCTCAGCCATCCTAATGATTGCACAGTCAATAAAATTGTTCATGATGATACTCATAAGTGGGAACTCCCCAGATTATGACACATGGTAGATGACGGGTCACGGGGCTTACAGAAACAGGGCAAGCACCATACATTGGAGGCATCCCCCGGGTTACCGTCCCGAGGCATGACCCGACCTTCGATGGGTCCCTGAACACTCCTATGCTCGCCTTGAAAATAACCATCGGCTCGCCTCCGAGCCCTCCTACATGCTGAGCTTCCTCAGCCCTCCCTGCTCACCTCCGAGCTATCACAGAACCGAGTGTCCTCGTCCTCCCGCTCGCCTCCGAGCCTCTCGCCGAGCTAAGCCTTCCCGGTTCTACCGAGCAACAAAAAACGCAGAGTCCTAGCGCCTCTGCTATGGCTCCGCGTATCTCGCCAGAGGCAAGATATCCTCCATCCAATATCCTGCATTCCACGCTGTCGTATCCCCCCATTAACGAGTGTATCTCGTCATTAATGGGGGATCCCATCATTTACGTAGGTGCAACGTCAGGGGCATAACCGACGGCGAAGATCTCGTGCCAGCTCGCTCCAAGAGACCACTATAAAAACCTCTCTCTCAGACGACTTAGGTAACGCAATTTTATTCCAATAAGCCGTTACTCTGCCCAAATTTCTCGGCTAACTTGATCGTCGGAGGGTCCACGGTGGTACAACCACCCCGGGACTTCTTTTACAGATAGCTCAGCTTCACCTCAAGACAAGCCCACAGAGATCCACATGCTCAAAAAGTCAACCCTCAACACTAATCTCAGCCGTTCACCAACGCTCGCGACAGATCGACAGAGGACAACATCAGAAGGAGATCCTAACCTCCATCAGTTGGGCTTTGATCTTTAGCGTAGGTGGGCAGGATGTGCCCGCTAAGGATTGACCGAGCAGCTTCCCTGCTCGGTCAATCCTTAGCGGGCACATCCTGCCCACCCACGCTAAAGCCCTCCTCACGAGGACACCGAGCAACTTCTCTGCTCGGTCAATCCTTAGCGAGCATATCATGCCCACCTATGCTAAGGATCGAAGCCCTCCCCATGAGACCACCGAGCAGCTTCCCTGCTCGGTCAATTCTTAGCGGGCACATCCTGCCCACCAATGCTAAGGATCGAAGCCCTCCTCACGAGCCCACTGAGCAGCTTCCCTGCTCGGTCAATCCATAACGGGCACATCCTGCCCACCTACGCTAAGAAAGCCTTCCTCATGAGGCCACCGGGCATCTTCTCTGCTCAGTCAATCCTTAGCGGGCACATCCTGCCCACCTATGCTAAGGATCGAAGCCCTCCTCATGAGGCCACCGAGCAGCTTCCCTGCTCAGTCAATCCTTAGCGGGCACATCCTGCCCACCTACGCTAAGGATCGAAGCCCTCTTTACGAGGCCACCGAGCAGCTTCCCTTCTCGGTCAATCCTTAGCGGGCACATCCTGCCCACCTACGCTAAGAATCAAAGCCCTCCTCATGAGTCCACTGAGTAGCTTCCCTGCTCGATCAATCCTTAGCGGGCACATCCTGCCTACCTACGCTAAGGATCGAAGCCTTCCTCACGAGGCTACCGAGCAGCTTCCCTGCTCGGTCAATCCTTAGCGGGCACATCGTGCTCACCTACGCTAAGGATTGAAGCCCTCCTTATGAGGCCACCGAGCAGCTTCCCTGCTCGGTCAATCCTTAGCAGGCACATTGTGCCCACCTACACTAAGGATCGAAGCCTTCTTCACGAGGCCACCAAGAAGCTTCCTGCTCGGTCGACCCTTGGCGGGTACACTCCTGCCCACCGACGCCAAGGATCAACGTCCTACCAAGGGGCGATCGCGCAGATCCCTACTCGGCTAACCTCCGAATGGTGAATTCTTACCATCTCAAAATGGAGGTCTAGGAACCGCGTCAAGGAGGCAACCCGCCGACATCGACCAACTTTGACTTGGCTGTTGTTCACCTAACGCTAAGAACCAACTCTAAGGAATGGCTTACACCCCTTCCTATTCGGAGGAGTCTCCCGATGTATCCTATGTGAACGATCGCCACCTCGACTTCGGGGCCGAAGGAAACCAGCTTTCCTGTACTTGAAAACTAGTTGGCTTACACTCGACGCGCGATCGTCATCTAGATGGTCGGTCATTGACCTATGGCCTAACATTTGCATCGAGGAAGAGACCGACAAACTCAAGTACTCATACAAGAAAAACTTTGCCACGTAGAGGAATATAAACTCAGTTTTATTTATGTTCTAAAAATCCTTTACAGGGTATTTAGGGCTCCTCAGCCTTATAAAATTGCCCGAGGGCTTACAAAAATTTTCGTAGCTAAAAGAAACGAAAAAGAAGAAGGGGGAGCTCAGGCAGCAGGCTCCCTCGGGACCTTGCCTTGTTCGGCACCGTCCTCAGGGGCCGGGGTTTCTGCTTTCGCTGCCGCCCCGCCTCCGACGCCAACCGCTTGTGGCGCTTCCACCGAGAGAGGGACCCGAGCACGGAGCTCACCGTCGGCAAACTCCGGCATCAACTCCTTGAAGGTATTAAGGGCTGCATGCCAAACGATGGCGGAGGCTTCGCCGAGGTCGGTATAGAACTGGTCTGACGCTTTGTACGCGTCCACCGACTTGCGGGCCCGAAGCTCGGTGATCTTTGCCGCCTCAATCGCAGCCTCGGTCTCCATCTTGTGGGCGTCCCTCGCCTTCTTCATTAAGGCATGACGCTTACCCAGCTCCTCCAACTTGCCCTCCATGGCACGGTGGGACTCACCCATGAGCTGGTAGGACTCCTGGCTCTTGGAGAGCATGAGCTCCCCGGCAGCCAACCAGCTCTCAAGTGCGGTCGTCTTCTCCTTCTCCTGCAGCAGCTGGAGGCGCAGATTTTCCTCCTCCGAAGACGATTCCCCCACCTTCCTCATAGCCGGCGCGATCTCCTCGGCTTCCATGTTAACGATGAGGGTGCAGTATTGGAGGACCTAAGAAAAGTAACAGATGGATTTAGAAGTGTCCGGGCTAAAAAGGGGTAATTAAGACAACAATTAAACTAATACTGACTTGAACAGCCTCCTGAGCGATGGCGCCACTTGGGTCTTCAGGGTCCCCTGCGGAATCTTTCCCCCGGCTGACTGCTCCATGTCCGTGAGCAAGCTCTCGGCGACGGAAAGCCCCGAGGGGACCACGAAGCAGACGTCACCTTCCTGCACCGCAATCCCCTCGGGGATATCAGTCGACGGCGCGAGGGAGACCGTCCTTTTCCTCTTTAGGGGGACCTCGGTCACCTCCTCCTCCTCCCTCGCCCGGGGTTCCGGGTCCCGTGCGTGCTTCTGGCTGCCCTCACGACGGTCATCGGGGGCCTGGGGTGCTGCGGAGGACTTCGCCGGTGGAGCCGGTTTCAGGGGCGAGCTCGGGCCTACTCGGGAGAAGACCACGCCCCCGGCCTTCTTTTGGGCCATGGTGGATATGACAGCGAAGATCTTGGACCGGTCCATGTTTCCTGCAAAGGGAGAAAGCACAGAGAAGTTAGTGATGCAAGAAGAGCAAAAAGCAAATTACTCAAGTCTAAACAGGTCGTCCAATCTCCTAACTTACCCACAAAGCGCGCGGGGCTGAGCCCAGCCCAGCTAAGGACCTTCTCGGAAAGAAAGATGTCGGCCCACTAGATCGGTTCCCACATAGACACCGCCCTCGCCTCGGGAGAGGACAACTGCTTTGCCCGCGGGCAGTCGGCCCTGTGCCACTGTACAGGCATAGGCCAGTCATCACCCTCGGGTGGCCCGACGAATATAAACTTCTCCTACCAGTCATGGATGGAAGAAGGAACGACCACCACGCTCGACCCGGCCACTCCACCTTCACGTTTTTAAAGGAAAAATACACCCATCTCGGCTCGTTCTTGCTGGTGCTGGGATGATTTTTATAGCAGAGAAAGGAAGTAAGGAGGGTCAAGCTGAAGGGGATCTCCTCACTCTTCAGCCGGACCAGAAACCCCAAGAGGATCCTTCACGAATTCGGCGCAAGCTGGCCCGGCAAGAGTTGGAAACAACGAAGTATCCCGCATACTTTGGTTGGAAAAGGCAGACACATTCCCGCACGGAACGCCTCCAAATATATGGCAATCTCCTTCCCCTACACCTAGTCCACCCGTTCGCCCCCCTTTGCCATATGGAGCGAATAGTTGGAGGGGATATGGAAACGAGACCAAATCTCGGCATGCTCGTCCAGATCCCTTAAGACAGAGGGCGCATCGCGGGCGTTCCCGATGTGCACCTTAAAGACCCTCGTCGCAGCCGGGCGGCTAGCGGCGCAGGTAGTCCTGACTCTACGGGGTGGGCCCGACGATGAGGAAGCAACAAGGGATACCTCTCGGAAGGAGGTGGAAGACTCCCTAGACTCTACCATAACTATTTCAACAGACTCCTCGAAAGAAGACATCTAACTTGATTCAAAGGAAGGAGTTCTCCGAGGAAAGAGTGCGAAGGATCCGATCTAAAGAATGGAGCGCCGAGCAAATCTCTTGCAGCAAAGGAAAATAATGGTGAATGTATGAACCCAAGGGGGATCCTACTCCTATTTATACTGCTTGGGGGGACGCATCCGACGGCTCAGATCATTTCCCGCAAAAACGAAGCTTCGTGTCTGCCAGCCATCGACGCCCCACATGTCGAACGACAATTGGAGACATCCCTTCGGGCGCAGGAGATAGCGACAGCCTGTTATGTCCGCTAATCCGCGACGAACACGTGGCCTGCGCCTCAACAGACGTGCAAGCGAATCGGTGCTCCTCTTTAAATGCACGATCCTTTCCCCTGATCCGCTAACGTCATCCAAGATACACGCAGAGATCCAAGAGCCCGGGATACGACAGGAAGGCTTAAAGACCAGACAGACGCAACCGCCCTACGCCGAGTCGCCCCGGAAATCCGCGCCAACAAATTCTCGACAATAGCCTGAGCCCGGGAAACCGATCCAGACCATTCTTGACCCGACCCATTAATAGGTCGGGACGAGAGTAGGGGCTAATGATGATACTCATAAGTAGGAACTCCCCGGATCATGACACGTTGCAGATGACGTATCCCGGGGCTCATGGAAATAGGGAAAGCACCATACATTGGAGGCATCCCCCGGGCTACCGTCCGGAGGCATGACCCGACCTTCGATGGGTCCCTGAACACTCCTATGCTCGCTTTGAAAATAACTATCGCGTCGCCTCTGAGCCCTCCTACATGCTGAGCTTCCTCATCCCTCCCTGCTCGCCTCCGAGCAATCACAAAACTGAGCTTCCTCGGCCTCTCGCTCGCCTCCGAGCCACTCGCCGAGCTAAGCCTCCCCGGTTCTACCGAGCAACCAAGAACACAGAGTCCAAGCATCTTTGCCATGGCTCCGCGTATCTCACCAGAGGCGAGATATCCTCCACACAGCATCCCGCGTTCCATGCCGTCGTATCCCCCCATTAACGAGCGTATCTCATCATTAATGGCGTCATTAATGGGGGGATCTGTTCATACCAGAATATTCCATTTAATACTGTCCATTCTTATGATCGTTTGTTTATAGATAGGTGCTTTTGATCCGTGTTTGCTATTTATTTACAGGTTACAGGTTCCTAATCCAAAATAAGGCAAATCATACAAAATCTCCATAGTTACACAAAAATCCAGAACATCTGTTGCGGACCGATAAAATCCGGGTTCCGGTCATCCGTATCCATCCAGTGCCGCTTACCAGTTCAAGAGACAAGACAAGGAACAGTGGTCATTCGTGTCCCGGATAAGCACAGAGCACGAGAGGGGCAGCACAGGATTCAATGGATGCACGGAGCTCGATAGAGATAAAGGTCAATGAATTAAAAGTGAAGCCATTTTGGACTGTTGAAAATCTGAAGAAACTTTGGAAGCATTTTGCAATTTGGGACATATAGAACAACAGAAGATAGCAACACAAGGAATCCCAGAAAATACGAGACCCTAATTCCACAAAACCGCGGCGGAACCGCCACCAAATGTGGGTTTTTGATTTCGTGTCATCATCTGACCAAACTTTGGGGTTATTTTTGTCATTATATTTGGGCTCAGAATATAGCACTAGGGTTTCAGCTCTGTGCCTATAAATAGCCCAGTTTTGTGCCAAGTAAGGGATGCTTCTTTTTAGTTAGATTTTTGTGTAGGTTAATTTGTATCTTCTTCTTCCTCTTCATCTATTCTCCATTAAAGTGTAGTGAGAGCTCTTGAGTGGAAAATCAATGAAGAAGAGGATTTTTATTTAACTTGTATCTTTCAATTCTTGTATTGTAATTTTAATTCCTAAGCATAATTTTATTAATTGTTGTTAACTAGTTGTTGGTTTTCTTTTCTTTTCTTGTTTTGTTTTCCTTCCCGTCTTATCCGTATTATTTTCAAGCCATGATACTCGACAGAGTTCCTTGCTTAGGTGAGGACCCAAGTAGTTAGATTATAAAACCGTATTTTTTCCTTTCTTTATTTGCTCCCTTCTTGCTTTACTTTTATTTCCTTTTAAATGTGTGAATAATTTCCGTACTTGTTAGGGTCTAAGGAAGGTTAGTATGAGGAACGGAAAAATCCCTTGTGCTTCTCTTCACCAAACATCTTAAAACGAGCCTAGACCAAACAAATGCAACCCCCTCACTTAGGCACGCTATACGTGACATATAACCGCGATCTAAGGCGAGAAGTCCTTTGGACGTACTACAACGTGACATGTAGTTGTGACTTAATTGGATACATGGTTGTGGGTGTTTGTCCTAGGGTTGGAAATAAGCGCACGTAGCGGAAGAACAAGGGGCATTAGGAATGGATTTAGCGTTGGAAAGCTTGCTTAAACTCGTAAATCTCATTCCTATGTTCTCCCAATCCCCGCTACTTTCTATTATCTCAACTTCATTTTAAGAATGGCAAAAGAAAAGCACAAGACTAATCCTAACTCTACTAACCAACCTTAACCCTAACAAGCTTACTTGAACATAAATACAAACACATAGGATAGAATTGAACACATATATACATTCTTTCATTGACTCGTCTAAAACACGAACGGACATACTACCATCTCCCTGTGGATCAACCCATACTCAACCGGCTAGCTGCAAAGTGACACCATCTTGATTGCGGTAAGTAGAGAACTGAGTAGAACACATATCATAAAAATGTATCGTGTTTATACAAGAATCAAATGGCACCGTTGCCGGGGAGATGGTAACGTATTTTCTTTTTGTTATTCGGGTTAATATTTTTTTTGCATATATATAAAAAAAATATAATAAAAAAAAAACCTTTTTGTTATTTTTGATATCTTTTTGTGTGCAAGTGTGCAGGCTATCTAAAGCAAGTACAGTAATCAAATAAGAAAATAGAGCATTTTATTTTGGATTAGAGAATAAAGAAAGTGCAGTGACCAAAGACGAAGCGCCAACTCCATAGTTTGACCGCGGAACCGCGGTCAAAGCTTGGATTTCGCGGCGGTTCCGCGGTTCCATTGAGGCTTCTGAGCGCCAATTTTTTTTCACCATTTCCTTTTATCTCCTCTGTGAACTCCACTGAATTGTATTTTTTGCAGGTTACTTTACACAGATTGCGCCGCCGCCAAATAATTTTTTTTGTTGTTTTAAATTTTGTTTGTTTATACGCTTTGCATATAATAATATGGACATTAAGGGGCTTGAACACCAATTAAGATTGGATGTGGATTTCATCACCCTTCCTAAGACCCCATAAATCACAAACTGCAAATGCATCACCTTGAGTTAATAAAAAATATCTAGACCAAACCTATAAGGACTTGTCGCGCTCATTTAGGACAAGTGAAGGTTGCAGGGAATTGGTCGTTTATCTAAACTAGACTTTGTGGTGCCTAGGCTAGACAAGTGAGGAGGTAATTTTAAAAGGCCCGTCTCACGATGATTCGTGAGCGGAACCCTTCTTACCTCACTTGTGCTTATCTGGCCACAATTGGCAGTGAAGAGGCGATTCGAGAGTTATCTTGCAACTTGTCACTTGGAAGTCTAGGAGCGGTCTAGTTGGACTTTAAAGACCCTAGCTCTAGGTTTTGTTTGTGCATATTGTGATTGTGCTTGTTCTTATGTAAATTTTCATTCCATAATTCCGTATTCTTTCAAAAACCAACAAACAATTTCGAAAAACTGCAAAGACAAGAACAAAAAAAAATTTCAAAATTCAAAAATTTATAAAAATTCAACCACTTTCTACCCTCCACTCTTTTCATAACATGGGTACCCCAAAACGACCAACTCTTGCTGAACTTTGGTACTCGCAACCAGACATTTCTTCTTACGGTTCTTGCTTTGGCCGAACTTCGAACGATCAATTCATGCCGAAAATTTCTTTCAAAGATTGGATAGACGCGTCTAGAACAAACAATTGGACTCCGCAATCCACTTCATATCAACCGTTTCAACCTGCCCCACCCTTTTACGTTGATATCCCTTTTAAGAGTCATGTTCCGACTCCACGACCCATGTCCATTGCCGATAGAATCGAAGAATCCCGTAGCCGATCTTTCACTTCTTTCATCACTTCCAATTTTTTTGATCAACGATTCCAATCGCCTTCTTATCAGAATGTTGATCCTACTCCTGTCCAATCATTCAATTCCTATCAATCTTACCCGACTTTTACACCTTCCCTAGACATTGTTTCTGAACAGCCATTTGGGAGTTTCACATATCCAAACGAGTTTGAATCATTTACAGAAACCCCCTCATAACCCATATCTAGTCTTGAACAGTCGTTGGAAGAATTTCGGGTAGCATCATGCCAAAAGATGATATATTTGAATTTGTCCATGGACGCCCTCATACAACCTAACGAACTAGCAGCTAGTTTTCAACTAGCTCCGAATTTTCCAATGTATGATGAGGCAATTGGACAGTTTGCGGATTTGAGTAGTGAAAGTGAGCAGTACACCCTTCCAAATCAAACCTACCCGTTGCAAATTGAATTCCACAACTCCGGTTTTGAAAGTCTATCGAGTGTCCCAAACGATTCACCAATTGAAGATAGAACGTTTGATGAGTTGTGCGACCTTGTAGTGTTTGATTTACCCGATTGTGAAGAGTCCATTTTAAGTGAAACCACACCCAATCCCTTTGACCTCTACACCTCCATCCTAGAACCACAATTGATTGAAACCCATGCTTTTAATGAGGTGTCTGAGAAATTTGATTTTCACTTGATCGAGGATATCGATGCTGGGAATATTTTGGATGATGAGCCCGCAGTTTTGGATGAGTTTTTATCACCAATTCATCATGCCCTTTCACTTCCGTGTGGACATCATCCCGAACCATTAACCATTTTTCTCGAACTCCATATTCGTCTGGATTTTGAGGATAAATGCATGGATGAGCTAAATTTTGAGGATAATATTGTGGATGAAACAGTTTCACTTGATGAGTCGGATTTTCCAATTCATCATGTCCTTTTCATTGACTATGTATACCCTCCTGAACCTTTAACCGATACCAGTTCTCAATCACTTCCCTCCATCATTTCCATCGTTCCCACTTCGCAAGCCACCGTATCACCTTCTTTTCTTATGTCTGGTTCACCAAGTTCGCTCTACCAATGTTTTCTCACGAATCTTGAGTGGTTTGACCACATTTCTCAACGGCTTGATAGATTAGTACAATCACTTTTTTCACACCGGTCATTACAAATTGAATTAATTTATTCACTCCATTTACACCTTCAAGTTCGTATTCCATTTCTTTTTCCTTTCCGCCATTCTTCTCCTCATATACCGAGACTGTATCTCGCTTCCATCCCCATACGGTCTCGCGTATTCTCCATTTCTTTCCTCTCCGCATTTTTCACCAGTCCGCGCCTTATCCCGATAAATTTTTTGAATAGTTGTGTTAACTTTTGGTCTGTGTAAGGCCTTGTATAGATTGATACTGTTCTTTCCCCCCCTAATATTGAACTTCACCGCTTAAACAGTAGAAACACTGTTTCACTTAAATTTGGGGGGTACCTTTTTGTGCATATATATTTTTGTTTTGTACAAAAAAAATTTTAGGGAGCGCCGACAATTTTGATCCTCTTGGTGTAGCCTGCAGTGAGAGCACTGTCAAGTTTAAGTTTAGGGGTGTGCTCGGTAAGCTTTCTTCCTTCGCATTCATGTGTATATTTTGCATTTGCATACTTATATAAAAACCCATAAAATCGAAAATTTTACAAAAATATAAAAACTTTATCATCAAGTTAGCTAATAGGGTAATATTGATTTTGATTCCGAAAGTTTAGTTGATACATTAGAAATAACTAAATCCTAGGCTTAGGAATTAAAAACCCTAAAAATAACCCTCATTCTGTTTTACCTTGGTAATTATACGTCCTTACAGTTTTTTTTATAGAAGTAGGTAATCTTGAGTTCAGTTCTTGAGTTAAGTCGAGATGAAGGGAAAGTATTGAAAGTTTTACTGAAGGATAAGTCTAAAAAATAATTTCTATTCTTAAGTCCAAATTTAGGAAGTATATACCCTACAAACTGCACATACACGCACTTTGAAACTTAGGATAATAGAGAATACCTAGAAATACTCTTGCCTAAAAACCTAATATGAAAGAAAAAACGGTATTTAAAGCTAACCACCAAAAGAGTATCATTGAAAAATATATCCAATCTTGAAAAAGAAAAATAAAGAAAAGAAAATAAATAAATAAAGTCAAAACCTGGAAATTGCTATTTACGCTTTAAGTTCACACATTCAGTAATCGGCTGTTAGTGCCTCAAGAAGTATTAATAGTCGCATGAAAGGTGTGTGAGCAAAACCGTCCATCATTACTGAAAAGAAGTGGTATTAGGTGTTAGGGTAAGGGTACTATAGCTTGAATTGAATTCTTAAATGTAAGGGTGAAATTTTACACACACGTAGAGGTATACAATCGATATTTGGAGGAAAGATAGGAATAAATAATAAGACTTATATTTTCCGTAAAGATGATAAAAATCCATGATTGGAGACCGCACTTTAGAAGGGAAACTCAAGAGATACCGAGATCTTTCTAAATTGTAAAAACGTATAGAATCTTAGGTTAAATAGATAGGAGGCATGAAATATAAGGGTTGAATTTTTCTAACTTAGGATGATAGAATTTCTAACCAAGATAATAAACCGTAAGAGTATAATCGACGTTAACTTATGAAACTAGCTTGACGGGATTTTGTGGGTAGTATCCGCTGAAAACCCTCAGGAGACAACAATCCTCCTATTAGGGACGCCTAGAGATTTAATGGCTTGTTGCACTAGCTCAGTGCAATCGCGTTCCCTGCGAAAGCGAGGTTTGGAATTTTTGTGAATAATTGGTCTTGCTCGAGACGAGCAGAAGTTAAGTTTGGGAGTATTTGTTCATACCAGAATATTGCATTTAATACTTCACATTCTTATGCTCGTTTGTTTATAAGCAGGTGCTTTTGATCCGTGTTTGCTATTTATTTACAGGTTACAGGTTCCTAGTCCAAAATAACGCAAATCATACAAAATCTCCACAGTTACGCTAAAATCCAGAACATCTGTTGCGGACAGATAAATGTCGGGTTTCGGTCATCCGTATCCGTCTAGTGCCGCTTACCAGTTCAAGAGACAAAACAAAGAACAGTGGTCATTCATGTCTCGGACAAGCACAGAGCTCGAGAGGGGCAGCACAAGATTCAATGGATGCGCGGAGCTCGAGGGAGATAAAGGTCAATGAATTAAAAGTGAAGCCATTTTGGACTGTTGCAAATCTGAAAAAACTTTGGAAGCATTTTGCAATTTGGGACATGTAGAACAACAGAAGATAGCAACATAAGGAATCCCAGAAAATACGAGACCCCAATTCCACAAAACCGCAGCGGAACCACCGCCAAATATGGGTTTTTGCGGCGGTTCTGCCGCGGTTTCGTGTCATCATCTGACCAAACTTTGGGATTATTTTTGTCATTGTATTTAGGCTCAGAATTTAGACCTAGGGTTTCAGCTCTGTGCCTATAAATAACCCAGTTTATGCTTCTTTTTAGTTAGATTTTAGTGTAGGTTAGTTTGTATCTTCTTCTTCCTCTTCATCTATTCTCTATTAAAGTGTAGTGAGAGCTTTTGAGTGGAAAATCAATGAAGATGAGGGTTTTTATTGAACTTGTATCTTTTAATTCTTGTATTATAATTTTAATTCCTAAGTGTAATTTTATTAATTGTTGTTAACTAGTTTTTGGTTTTCTTTTCCTTTCTTGTTTTGTTTTCTTTCCCTATTTATCCGTATTATTTTCAAGCCATGATACTCGACGGAGTTTCTTGCTTAGGTGTGGACCCAAGTAGTTAGCTTGTAAAACCGTATTTTTTCCTTTCTTTATTTGCTCCCTTCTTGCTTTGCTTTTATTTCTTTTTAAATGTGTGAATAATTTCCGTACTTGTTAGGGGCTAAGGAAGGTTAGTATGAGGGACGGAAAAATCCCTTGTGTTTCTCTTCGCCAAACATCTTGAAACGAGCTTAGACCAAACAAACGCAACCCCCTCACTTAGATGCGCTATACGTGATATATAGCCGCGATCTAAGGCGAGAAGTGCTTTGGGCGCACTACAACGCGACATGTAGTTGTGACTTAATTGGATATATGGTTATGGGTGTTTGGCCTAGGGTTAGAAATAAGCGTACGTAGCGGAAGGACAAGGGGCACTAGGAATGGATTTAGCATTAGAAAGATTGCTTAAACTCGCAAATCACATTCCTATGTCCTCCTAATCCCCGCTAGTTTCTATTATCCCAACTTCATTTTAAGAATGGCAAAAGAAAAGCACAAGAATAATCCTAACTCTACTAACCAACATTAGCCATAACAAGCTTACTTGAACATAAATACAAACACAAAGGATAGAATTGAATATATATATATATATAGATATATATATATACATTCTTTCATTGACTCGTCTAAAACACGAACGGACATACTACCATCTCCCTGTGGATCGACCCATACTCAACCGGCTAGCAGCAAAGTGACAACGTCTTGATTTCGGTAAGTAGAGAACTGAGTAGAATGCATATCATAAAAACGTATCGCGTTTATACAACAATCAGGATCCCGTCATTCACACAGGTGTAACGTCAGGGGTGTAACCGACGGCGAAGATCTCGCGCCAGCTCGCTCCAAGGGACCACTATAAAAACCCCTCTCTCAGATGACTTAGTAACACAATTTTATTCCAATAAGCTGCTACTCTGCCTAAATTCATCGTCTAACTTGATCGTCAGAGGGTCCACGGTGGTACAAGCACCTCGGGACTTCTTTTGCAGATATCTTGGCTTCGCCTCATGACAAGCCCACTGAGATGCACACGCTCAAGGAGGCAACCCTAAACACCAATCTCAGCCGTTCACTAACGACCGCGACAGATCAACGGAGGTCAACATCTGAAGGAGATCCTAACCTCCATTAGTTCATGTCCATTTTCTCTCACGTTCTTCGCATTCTCTACAAAATAAATGCCAACTGTGTTTATTTGGTAAATCGACTCGTCTTCATCTTCCTCCTACAGGAACTCGTAGTCAAGCTTCACTGGATCTCATTTTTAGTGATGTATGGGGACCCTCACCGGTCTTCTCTTCTGAAGGACATAAATATTTCGTTTTGTTTGTAAATGATTTCTCGAAGTTTGCTTGGATTTTTCCTATTGTTAAAAAGTGAGATGTGATTAATATATTTCTTATTTTTCAAGCTTTTGTTGAATGTCAGTTTAATCGAAAAACAAAGTCTTTTTAATCTGACTGGGATGGTGAATATTGTAAACTAACTAATCATTTATATACTGGAACTTTTCATCGTATTGCATATGCTCATTGTTCACCGCCGAAAACGGGGACGAAACCGCGTTGGTTCGTTTGGCCTGAATTTGGGGGCAGATGCTATTTGGATTTACCCGTCCACCTCTCCAAAGATGCCAACATGATTTATGGCACCATGTATCGAAGGTTTAGATGGATGCGGCCGATGTAGCAGACTTAGTCAAATTCCCCTTCGTTTATGAGGGTTTTTTGATTGTGGGGACGCTCTTCCCTGCAGGCGCAAGCCCCTGCAGTTAATTACGCTGCCGCATAGCGGTAACCACTTTTTCTTTCTCCAGATGGCCACTTCGTGTCGTGTTTGTTTGTTTTATTTTTGGTTGCCCGTGGATTGTATACGGAGACTAATTTATGTTGTCGCCCGTAGGGCGTGGATTAGTCCAAATCCGTATTTTCTTAGATTTGGTTTTGGGTTGGGTTTAAGGATCATTAATCTCATTTGAGACTAAGATCAACTTAAATGTTTGTTAAGGATACATTAGTCTAATTTTAGACTAAGATCTACTTAACAGGATCATTTAGATCCAACAAAAGAGCATTTGGACTCTATTGTTTTAGTTTAGGGACATTGCGGTCCAGTGGGTTTAAGGATTGTTAATCTCATTAAGATTAAGATCAACTTAAATGTTTGTTAAGGATGCGTTAGTCTAATTTTTAGATTAAGATCTACTTAACAGGATCATTTAGATCCAACAAAAGAGCATTTGTACTCAATTATTTTAGTTTAGGGACATTGCGGTCCAGTGGGTTTAAGGATTATTAATCTCATTGAGATTAAGATCAACTTAAACGTTTGTTAATGATGCGTTAGTCTAATTTTTAGACTAAGATCTACTTAACAGGATCATTTAGATCCAACAAAAGAGCATTTGGTCTCTATTGTTTTAGCTTAGGGACATTGCGGACCATAAGTTTAAGGACATCATAGTCCATGGAGTTCAGAGATATCATAGTCTGTAAAGTTTAAAGACATCATAGTCTATGAGTTTAAGGACCTCACAGTCCATAAAGTTTAAGGACATCATAGTCATGTGTTTAAGGACTTCATAGTCCATAGAGTTTAGGGACCTCATAGTCCATGGGGTTCTGGTTTAACCAGTTTGGGGATGCATCAATAGTTATTGGCTATTGGGACCCTCCATCTCTCTGAAGACGTTGAAGGATTACAACGACATGTATCAGAGGCATGAAGAGATGTACCCTTAAACCAATGTCCCGATTTTGCGAAGTGGGATGAACATCAGTTTTGATGTCATCTGTTGAGATCGACTTTGGAAACCCCGAGCATGAAGGGATCAATTGATGGTCCTTGGAATATTGATCTGATTTTGGCTAAAGTTAGCCCTTCATAGTGCTCAACACTAAAGTGTTTATTTAGCACTTACACGCTCTCATGTGATACTCTTGAGGCAGTGATGCATATAAGTGTTAAACATGTTAGCCCTGTGGCCGTCACGTGTAAGAACGTGAGGTGCTTCAAGAATCTGAAGCGCTGCTTCCTTGGGTTTATTCTTTTGTTCAAGCACTGTTGGGTCACGTGCGATCATGTAAGGCGACCCAAAAGTGAGAACTGCCTTTGATTTATTCCTTTTTTCTTTTTAAGTGCTAGGCACTATTACGGGGTCACGTGTGATCACATGAGTTAGTTTCTCTTTTTCTCTTTTGTTCATTATAGACGCTCACGTGAGAGCATGTGATCGGCAGTTATCATGTTGGATGCCAATCCTTTTACGTACATGAAGATCCTGAGTTTCAAGGCTTTCAAGCCCATTGTTTTATGAGGATTGGATTCTTAAGACTTAGTTTTTCTCTTAGCTTTGGGATCTGTATGACAGAACCTCCCCGATGAGAATTAAATTCTCAACTTCTGAGGGGATCTGCTTCTGCAGATCTTCGCCATAAGGGAGAACTAAGTTCTTATATGAAGGGTTAAACCTTTGTTTATTAGAGGAATTAAATTCCTGTATACTTTCATGGGAGAATTAAATTCTCTGAACTTAGACCCCCCTCTAGGTTTTGATCTGTATGGAAAAATCTCCCCGATGAGAATTAAATTCTCAACTTATGGGGAGATCTGCTTCTGCAGATCTTAACCAGAGGAAGAACTAAGTTCTTTTTAAAAGAGTTAAACTCTTATGGAGGTGAAAAGGAGAGGGGATATTCTTTGTGTTTTGTTCCTTCTGTTACCTAGAGTTTCTTCTTCTCTTTTTCTCTCTGGAGAATTAAATTCTATTTTTTTCTTCTATCCCCTTCTTCTTCTGATCTCCTTTTTTTTCTCCTTCTTGGCTCCTATTTATAGGAGAAAGAAAAAAAATCAGTTTATTCAGAAAATCTCTCATTGAGAGATTTTGATTGATTTTATAACCAATATGATCTTTTAGATCACTCGGTGAATTTTATTCTCCGTTGGATTTTTAATCTAAAAACTTTTATTTTACAGAAGATAATTCTTTTGTTGTTCCTGGCAAATTTAGGAAGATATTTCCTTGCACAAAATCTTTCCATAAACTGGTGAGTTTTAATCACCATTGGATTTTTAATTCAACGACGCTCTACGTTACAGAGTGCAATCTTTCTTATTTAGAAAGATCCAAGGAAATATTTTCCAAAGTAGTGCTTTTGATCCCTTTGTTTAGAATTTAATTCTATCTGTTCAGAAGGCATAGGAGCCATCACGTGTACCATGTGATTCCTCACAGAATTAACTTGGTTTGTTTGCATGCAGGAGTCCAACAGAGGCAAGGCATCACGTGGTAACACGTGAGCCTCTTTGTTCTTTGTTTGTTTTATAACTGAGTCCCATACGTTTTGTGTGAAAAGACGATCACGTGCTTGCATGTGAGGCTTTAGTTGCCATCTATTAAATGGAGCTGCCTATTCTGCATACAGATGCATCACGTGCTTGCACATGATGCTCCACTAGCGGGAACTTTGTCCTTTTCCTTCTCTGAGTCTCTTTGTAAGGGATTGATGATCACGTGCTCACACGTGATGCTTCCATTAGTGGGGAATTTTCCCCTTCCCTTCTTCTAAATTTTTATAAGGGAACAAATGCCCCCACAACGTTGTTCACGCGTGGCTCACACGTGAGTGCAACGCTGTCATCTATAAAGCCGTTGGATCTGCCTAGGGAATGGGGAAGATGAACCGTTTCCCATCATGTCTTATAAATACAGGGGTCTCGTCTCTGCAATGCCTCTGTTCTTTCATCTTCTTCCTTCTTTGCTATCTTCTGAGAATTTAATTCTCCTCTTCAGAGCTTAGTTCTCTGTCCATTGAAAATTTCCAGAGTTTAACTCTGCCAAAAAGAACCCCTTTTTAGGTAAAGCTCTAGAACATCAGAGAACCCTTTTCTTAAAGAAAGCCTCTGGATTTTAAATCCATCATGAGAGCTTTGCTCTTCTCTAAAGCCCATCTCTTAGAGATCCAAGATGTGATTTTTGAATAATAACTCTCAATGTCTTGGGCATGACATTTGATTTTTCATTTCATCTTTATGGGGTTTCTGGAATTTAATTCCATTGCATAAGAGGAATTTAATTCCTCACCAAAGAGCTTAGCTCTGAAAGCTCAAGAAGGCCCTTCGGGAATTTGATTCCCCAGTGTTCTTGAAAAATCCTTTTAAGGGATTTTTCCAGGATTTGTAATGGGTGTTCTTTTGTGAGGATGTTCCAAGTCATTTAAACTCCAATGTGCATTTATTGAGAATCTTTTTTCTTTATTCTGTCAATGATATCCCTGCCTCGTGATTGGCGAGCCGTCAGACTGATTTTGCAGGGTCCATTGTGTTTGTAATCAATGATCTCACGGAATAAGCTTCTTGTCGTTTTCTTCTACTGTTTATATATATATATATATATATATATATATATATATATATATATATATATAAATATATTTGCACGTATAGGTTGCATTAACAGTCTTTCCTCCCTTTATTTCAGGGACAATGGCTTCCCTCCCCTACTTTCCTTTTATTTGCTCACACGCTGCTTTTCCACAATCGCCGTCGGACAAAGAAGCAATGACGATGATCAGAGCTCATGATAAAGATCGGACAAATCTGCTCTTATGGGGCACTTGGTACGGCCACATTATCCGGGGTCGCCGAAGTTTTATTTGTGGGGAGCCGGTGGAACCTCTTCGCCCTATACTGCCGATGGAACGCCCACAGACTGCTTACGCAGTAGAAGTGACCAATTGGAATCTTTCGGGCCGGCTGGAGCCCTCTACCTCTGGGATACCTAACCATCCCCTGCTTGCTATAGACATCTTGGGGTGTCGGATTTGCCAAGGTGAAGCTTGACCTTGGGGGCAGGTCTATAAAGTGGGTATCACCCCCCCGGCACCCAGTGGGCTACCTTATTTGGGCTCGCTATATTCTTTCTGCCCACCGCGCAAGGCTGCAGAAGGTCGGGCTATATCAGGAAGTATATGCATCGCTCTTCCATTACCATGCTCCTCACGTCTGGTGGATCAAAGCCTTCTTAAACCAGTGGAATTTGCCCACCAACACCTTCCTGCTAGGGGATCGAGAGGTGTTTATCTCATTGGATGAATTCCGTGAGATTTCAGGACTGCCCATTAGGGGGGAGCATTACGAGGAACTGCTGCCTCCTGATGAGTATGTTTTCTCCACCATGTCGGCTGTGCTTGATGGTCTGACAGCCGAAACCGCTGTCCGTCATAAGTATCCCAGTCTGATCAAGGTCCTGGGTATTTTCGACAGATTGTTTGCAAAGTCAGAGGGGCAGGGTGTCACTTTCGAGAGCTTTATCGCCTGTTTCATTCGAGGGAATATTTTATCCAAGGAAGCCCCGAAGTTTGCGAGTATTGATGAACCTTTTGGGTTTGGTTTGGATAAACTGCCGGTCAAAGAAGAAGATTTACCACAGTTTAAATCTCGATCTTGTCGGTCGTTCCTTTTGATTCGATTGCGGCTCTTGGCATGGATGAAGAGACCTTCTTTGTCGATTTTATCAGCCTTTGGTTCAGTTGGTTTGTGATACCGTCGTACCGACGCTTCATGAGAGCTTCCGCCTTCTATCCCGCCCATCGTGTAGCTGAAGGGGCAAAGTTGGTCGTCGGCATCGCGGGGCTATCGTATCTTTATCACAGGTTATGTGTTGCGGCCAACACTTCGACTCCATGTGTAGATGTTGTGAATCTCCCCTTCATTACTTCACATCTTGGATCGAAATACATGTGCTGGGGGCATTCACGGCACATCGACGGCCGAACTTCTATGACTCCTACACCTTCCCTCGAGTTATGAGATTGGTGGAGGCCTCCACTCCTGATCCGACTCAATTAGGGGCCCTCCGTGTTCTGCTCAATACATATACTAATGAGGGAGGGATAGTGTTCATTGATCGCGTTCTTTCTACTCCGGCGGGGCCTATTCAACAGCTATTCGCCTCGTCGAAAGGGGGAGCACCATCTTTAAATCCTAGGGAGATCATGCATCTGTATTCAGTTAGGTCGGGCTATTTGGTGTTTTGCCGGGATGGTACAACTCTCGTCATGCGGTATAATCCGCACCTCTTCGCTCTGCAATTGGGTTATAATCAGGGCGTCTCTTTTGAAGAGTTTTTGGTTGAGCCTACCCCATCTTCGGGAGTTATTCGCAACATCATGCATCACTTCATGCGGCTGAACACTGGCTCTACGTTCATGATCCCAGAACCTGACTATCTCCCACGATCTGTGGGGTCCTTTATGGGCTGGTATCACCACCGGGTTGGCCCCGTTATTGCTGAGGAAAGGCGGGTACTCTTTGAGTATAAGACTCCTGCTCCGTCTCAAGCTGCCAGCGTCCCGTTGCAACCACGGCCAGTCGTTCGCTCTCTCTTGCGGGATAGCAGCGTGGTCCTTATCTCGCAAGCCACAGAAACCGAATCAACTCTTCCCACTGTAGGGCTGCCAATGCGTACTAGAGCACAAGCAAAGGCTTCCGCCGAAGTGCCAACGGCAGTGCCGTTATCAGCAGTGGTGTCGCCGAAAGAGGATAGCGGGGGCAAAGTGGGCCAACATCGTGCCAAAGCGCCGAAAAGAAGGAAGCGATCTTCTACCAGCGCTAGTTCCGGGTCAAAGAGGAAAAAGAAGACGGTTACTGGTCTGCTTGACCTTTTGGTGGAATCCGAGCCTATTGTTCAAGATGAACCAATATCCATGCGAGAGCCGGATGATGGTCTTCTCTTCCCGGGTTCGTCTGCCGAGGAAGCCGCATAATGGGCTGAGGCTATAAGGCATTCACAGGACGAAACTGAGAATGTGGGTGTCCCGAAGAGACCTTATCCTCCCTGCATACTCTACGAAGATCCCCCATCAATACGGAGAATATTTATAGGTCCCCTGGAACAGAGAGGCGAGATAGCCCTCAAACAGCCCATCTCAGCCGCTTACGAAGATGAGCTATCATTAAAGACCGGTGGCCACGAATCTACACTTGAACTCCGGCGAGCACACCTCCTCAGGAAAGAACGTCGGCTTGAAAAAACCATACTAGAGGCATCCTGGCGTATCAGTATGCGTGATTTCTGTATTTTTCCTTTGGCAAGTAATTTGTATCGCTTTTTTGTCTTTTTATCTTCGTAAAACTTTGCAGGGACTTCAGCAATGATGGAGAATCTGAGCTCAAGTCATGTCCTGACTGTGGACTCTGTAAATATCCCCGATGAGACACCAGTAGGTGTGGAGAAGGTCGTTACAGCTGCTATTCCTGCTGTAGAGCTTCCATTGGTGGCTTCTGTTCTCCCGATGCTTGCTCTCCCAGAAGAGGCATCCTCATTGGCCGCAGATTTAATAGATTTTGGTGATGGCCCAGAGATTGTGGAACAGGTAGTTGAGACCGCCGTCCCTTCATTAGAGCCTGAAGTGGTGGCCGCCGCCCCTCAATTGGAAGCTGTTACACCAGCCCACGTCCCCGGTGATGTGCCTGAGGGTACGGAGGAGGCTGCCGAAACTGCTATACCTCCAGTTCAAAGCGGTAGGAGCATCGAAGGTAGTCTTCTATATTTTATTTTAATGATCTCTCCATTATCTGAATCTCTCTGTCTTTTCAGAATTGCGAGGATTGGCGGCGTCCATCGCGGATCTATCCCCCAGAAAGTCTTTTCAGTGTCTGCTCGAGAAGGTCGCCCTGCAGGCAATATCCCCGCAACGCATCGTCCTCTCTTCTAGGCAAGATCGGTGTTATTTGACCCCCCTCATTGCATTATCATTATTTCGTATAACGATGCTAATGTCTTCTGTAGTTCTGGAAGCTGACGACGAAATTGAGATCCTCGACGGGCCTGGGGATTTGTTAAACCCTCCTTGCATGACTGCGGGTAAGTAAGGTTTTGACGTTGTTTCATCTATTCATTGTTTGCAAATCTCGCTGATTGTTCATGAATCTTTACATCTTTGCCCGTTCCTATCCCGCTGGAATCTCGCATCATTATGCCACCCGGCCCTTATGCCCGGCGCGCATCTGAACGGATGGCAAAGCAAAGCCTTCACTCCTTGTCGGCTCTTATCGAAGATCTTCGTGCTGGTAGTTTGATCACAGCCGAAGAATTTGCTATTGAAGCCAACATTTCTCTGCCCTTTCTTGCCACTTATCATGATGAAACATTGGTGCATGTCTGGGTTGAGTTTTGTCATCGAGTGGAGGCTTGCTTACATGGTCTCGAGTGCACACGCCTTCCCTCAGAGGTCGTGGCTGCAAAGACGAGCTTGCGGGGCTGATTGAACGGTGCGTTGCAAATCTGCAGTCATGTGAGAAGAGGCTCAACCGAAAATTTTAGGAGAGGGAGCTAGCTTCAAATGCTTTGGGGGAACTTCAAGCTGAACTCACGGCTAAGACCACTCGTGCGTATGAACTCTGGCGGGTGCTTCAAGAAGCTATCAGGGAGGTGGTAGCCATTGATAAAGCCATTATTTTTACTCGCGAGATGGTTGAAGCTCACAAAGTTGCTGAAAAGGAGCTTGAGAGTCGGCACGCATCGTATCAGGCTCAATAGTCTCAGGCGGAGACCCGTCTCACAGCAATAATAAAACATGAAGCTGAGGCCCAGTGGAAGAAGGATGAACTGAAGAATTTATTACACCGTCCGTCGGCCTTGATCTCCTTGAAGGGCAGCGATGGCTTAGGGGACAGATTCAGATATGCCGCCTAAGGCTTTCTAACTTTATGAGCCGTGAGTGTCTCATAAAGACTTTTCTCCCAACGAGTCGAGAGGATCCCATAGGTGTATTTTCTCCCTAGGAGTCGTGAGGATTCCTAAGTGCGTTTTCTCTTGAGAGTCGTAACGATCTCATAAGAGAATTTTCTCCTTCACAAGTCGAGAGGACTCGTAAGTGGTTGATGAGTTGACTTGTTCCCAAGTCGAAGCGTTGCTTCGATGAGGAGGTCGTGGGTTGACTTTCGCCGTTTTCTACGGTGTCGGGGTTGACTTTCGCCGCTACGGTGTCGGGGTTGACTTTCGCCGCTACGGTGTCAGGGTTGACTTTCGCCACTACGGTGTCAAGGTTGACTTTTGGTTGTCTGTGAACCGTAATTTCTTGGAACCGGGGGCTTTGTCGTGGCTCCGATTGGTAGTGTCGCGTCCGTGTCCTGCTGGCATGAGGAGGAACGCCGTTGCTGGTCTTCTAGGATGCAAATATTGCCGCTGAGATCTGACTCTCCCTTTGATAGAGTTTGTCAGGACATGTAGTTCCCTTTTCGTTTATGCCCATGGATTGTATACAAGGGTCAGTATGGACTTACCTGCAGGGCATAAGTTTCATTCTTTCATCATTCTTTTTTATTTCTTTCCGCGATGCTCTATCATTTCAGCTTTTATATCGCGAAAGTCGCGATTGCCCAATCATTTCGGCTATTTTTCGAGGTGCCCAATCATTTCGGCTATTTTTTCATTTTACTTGCTGCTTTTTATTGCAAGTTGCCCAATCATTTCGGCTATTTTTATATGCATATATTTTACTTGCTGATTTCGTTGCAAGTTGCCCCATCATTTCGGCTATTTTATATGCATTTTTTTTCGAATATGGAACTCAAGATTTGAAACCAATCTAAGCACCAGCATCGCTGCGACTGGAATATTGCCAGGAGCGAATCATCATTTTGCCGTAAAAGGACTTGGAATTTGATACCGATTTAGGCATCAGCATCGCTACAACTGGGATATTGCCAGGAGCGAATCATCATTTGCTTCTGTCGATTCGAACAAAGGTGGCTTAGCAAACATGGTTAGGATCCTGTCGACTAAGGCTTTTAACTTCATGAGCCGTAAGGGTCACATAAAGGTGTTTCTCCCTACGAGTCGTGAGGATCTCGTAAGTGCGTTTTCTCCTTAAGAATCGTGAGGATTCTTAAGTGTGTGTTCTCTTATAAGTCGTAAGGATCTTACAAGAGTGTTTTCTCATTATAAGTCGGGAGGACTTACAAGTGTTTGTTCATCAAATGAGGGCATTCCTCGTCGTCGGTGGGACTCGGCAAGGAAATGATTATTTGTGCCGTGGATTGTATACAAGGGTCAGTATTGAACCGCTTGTAGAGCAATCTGGGAAAGGTGATGGCTTAAGAATAGGTTCAGATCCCTGCAGCTTAAAGCTTTTGAATCTTATGAGCCGTGAGGGTCTCATAAGAGGTTTCTTCTTACGAGTCGTTAGGATCTCGTAAGTGTATGTTCTCCTTAGGAATCATAGGGATTCCTAAGTGTGTTGTCCCCTTATGAGTTGTAAGGATCTCACGCAGGTATTTTCTTCTTACAAGGTCGAGAGGGCCTTGTAAGTGTCTTTTAACGAGATTACGCCCTTTCGGGTTTTCACAAACTCGTCAGTAACCCTGCTATTTTTACTCATGGAGCCCTTTCGGGTTTTCATCCGTGCCCATTTTGCTTATGGATGTACCGTTTTTTTTAACGCGTCAGCCCAAGAATGTTGTGGGTTTGTAGTAGTTTACAGACATTTCGGTCCGTTGTTAGTTTTAGGACATCTCGGTCCGTTGTTAATTTTAGGACATCTCGGTCCAGTAGCGATTTTGAGGCAAAGTTTCCCTGGATACTACTTATAGAGTTTGGGCTTGGGAAGATAGCGAGCGGACATAGGTGTCGTCATCTATCGTTGACCTAGGCCGTGACTCGTCAGGCGCAGTATTTTTTCAGGAACCGGCCGTTTATTGGCCTGAAGGGTCTTTCGCCATACATGTCCATAAGCAAGTAAGCCCCACCTTGGTAGACCTTGTCTATGACATACGGACCCTCATAGTTTTTCTTGAATTTTCCCCGTTTGGCACGATTGGGGATCATAGATCTTTTGACAACTAACACGAGTTCGCCTTCGCGGAATGTTCTCGACCTAGTCAATCTCTCGTATGAGCATGTCGTTTTTGCTTTGGAAGCCTCCAAGTTTTGTTGTGCCATGAGCCGGGTTTCGTCAAGGGCGTCGAGCTCCTCAAGCCAAAGATGAGCATTCTCTTCATCTGTTAGCTCATAATGAACTGCCATCGTAGGGAGGGTAGCTCTATCTCCAAGGGGAGTACTGCTTCAGTGCCGAATACCAATGCATACAGCATTGTATTTGTGGCCGTTTTGAACGTGGCCCGATACGCCCAGAGAGCTTTATAGCTTCATGGAGTCCCTCGTGCCAGTCCTTCTTATTTTTGGACACCATCTTCTGTATGATCTTCGTCAAGGTCTTGTTCAAGGCCTCAGCTAGACCATTATCTCGGGGATTATAGACCGAAGAGTATCTCCAGTCTATATTATGTTGCTGCGCGAAGCGGCTGATTTTGTGACTTCTATAGGCTGGCCCGTTATCGGAGATAATCCGTCGCGGAGTGCCGAACCGATAGATGACGTGTGTCTTGAAGAAATGAAGAATATTCTCCGTCTTCACCTCTCTTAGCGGTACTACTTCTGCCCATTTAGAGAAATAATCGGCTGTCGCCAATATGAACCGATGTCCTCTGGATGACGCTGGTTCGATGGGCCCGATTATATCAGTTCCCCACATTTCGAACGGCCAGCTAGCTACTGTTAGGTGTAGCGGGTTTGGATGCTGGTGGATGAAGTCCCCGTGAATCTGGCATGAATGGCATTGTTTCGCGTATTCAAGACAATCCTGAATCATTGTGGGCCAATAGTAACCCATCCTTTTGATCTGCAACTTCATCTTTGGCCCGGGTTGATGAGAACCGCAAAGTCCATCGTGAATTTCTTGAACTACTTTCCTTGCTTCTTCCGGTCCCAGGCATCTCAGCCATAGAGATTCGAACGATCTCTTATACAGCGTGTCATTGACGAAGGCGAAAGACAAAGCTCGTTTCATGAGCTGATGTCTTGAGGACGCTTCTTCAGGTGTTCGACAGAATTTGAAGTAGTCTATAAAGACTTCTCTCCAATCTCTAGCCTTTTCCTGGTCTTTTATTTATAGGGCCATTTGCTTGGTCGCTTCCTTTTCTTCGGATGACTACGGAGATATTTCTACTGGCGAAAGAACCCGTTGGCTTTGGATAACGATCCTTACGTCGTTGAGGTTTTCGTCAGCCAGTTCTTTAGCAAGTTTGGCTAACGCGTCTGCTTTGCTATTTTCCGCACGCGGTATGCTTTCCACGGCGTAGGCAGGGATTCGATTCAGCAATTGTTGTACTCTCTCGCCATACTTCACCAACTCTGGTTTGCACGTTGGTAGTCGCCGTTTACTTGGCTAACGACCATCCAGGAGTCTCCGTATATGAGGAGGTTTTCGATTCCCATGTCGACGGTGATCTCAAGATCTACTATCAAAACTTCATATTCGGCTTCAATGTTTGTCCTCGGCTCTGTTAAGGAAAAGGAAAAGCGCATTATCCCCTCTTGTGGAGTCACGAAGATGAAGCCTACCCTAGAGTTGATTATAGGGGAGCTGTGCTTTCGCTTCTTCATGGAAGATGCCCCATCAAAGTAGAGTTCCCATCGGGTATCATTCCTTCCTCTCTCCCTGCTGATTGGGTCAAACGTGTATTCGTCCGACAATTCGCAGTTTAAGGGAGAGTCGACAGGTATCGGGTGTTCAGCAAGGAAGTCGACGATAGCCTGGCCTTTCACTGCCTTGAGGGGCCGATAGACTATCGAAAACTCCATCAAGAGGAAGGCCCATTTAGCAAGTCTTCCTGTTAATATGGCTTTTGACATCAAATATTTGAGTGGATACACTTTTGATATGAGATGAACCTCATGCGCCAACACATAGTGTCTAAGCTTCGTTATCGCGAAGATTAACGCCAGACAGTGTTTTTCGATGGGGGAGTAGTTGTTTTCTGCCCCCAGGAGAACTCGACTCAAATAGTAGAAGGCTCTCTCTTTCCCTTAATCATTCTCCTGTGCCCATAGCGCGCCTAAGGAACCTTCAAGGGCGGTTGTGTACAAGATGAGGGGCTTTCCTTTTGACCGGGGCGATCAGCATAGGCAGATTCTGCAGGTATTGCTTGATTTCGTCCGTTACACTTTGGTATTTACGATCCCAGATGAACGGGGTTCCCTTCTTCATTAGATGACTGTACGGGCGATATTTGCTGGAGAGATTTGCTGTTAACCGTCGGATGTACGTGAGCTTCCCTTGGATAGACCGCAGTTGCTTCAAAGTTCTTGGAGAAGGCATTTCCATGATCGCCTTGATCTTCGACGGGTCTATTTCTATGCCTCGGTGTCGTACGATGAATCTAAGAATTTACCTGAGGAGACTACGAACGCGCATTTGAGAGGGTTCATCTTCAAGTTGTATTTCCGAAGGCGCTGAAACACAATCTTTAGATGCTCCCAATGCTCCTCGTACGACTTGCTTTTCACTACGAGGTCATCGATGTAACATTCAACAATCTCATGTAGGAGGTCATCGAAGATCTTCGTCATGGCTCTCTGGTAAGTAGCGCCAACGTTCTTCAGACTAAAAGGCATCACTTTGTAGCAGAATATGCCCAGAGGAGTCCGGAAAGTGGTATGCTTCTGGTCTTCAGGATGCATCTTTATTTGATTGTACCCTGATGAGCCGTCCATGAAGGAGAAGACTTCGTTAGTGGACGTGTTGTCTATCATCAGCTCGGTAACCGGTACGGGAAAGTCTTCCTTCGGACAAGCTTTGTTGAGGTCCCGAAAGTCTACGTAGATGCGCACTGTCCCATTCTTCTTCATCACTGGACGATATTGGCGATCCAGTCAGGGTACTGAACTTCTTGGATGAAGCCGGAGTCGATTAATTTCTTGACTTCGGCGTCAATGCTCATTTTAAGTTCGAGCCGCATTCTTCTTGGTGCTTGCTGGACTGGCTTGACATCCAGAGATATCGCCAATTTATGCACAGCTATCTCTGGATCTAGCCCCGGAATCTCAGAATAGTTCCATACGAAGCAGTCTTTATACTGCATGAGCACGTCTTTTAGCGTAGCCACTTGCTTCTCAGACAACAGCTCACCGACGAACGTTGGTCGCGGGTCATTTTTCGTCCTCAAGTCAATTTTTCTCAGGTTGTCCGCAGTGGTATATATCCCGTCTTCCAACTCTTTTGGCGCCGGTGGAAATTCTGAGATCAATTCCTCTTCATCCACATTTTTGAAGCACCAGGAGAGGTCATCCATATTCTCGGGCACTCCTTCTTCTGGCAGCGTTATCGCGTGACAGGTACGAGATCGTTTCTAAGACCGATGTTGATCTGGTTCTTGTACGTTGCTTTTGGAACATGCTTCTGTGGTGGAGTTACCCTCCAACTGTTGGATAGAGCGAACATGCCTTGCTGATATTGGTCTTCAACCCAGTTTTTGAACTTGAAGCTGTCTTCGAGAGAATGTCCTATCACTCAGTGATAAGAGAAATAATCCGTATGAGAGACACTGTCTTCTTGTTCGGGGTGTTTGGACTCCGGAAGCGTAATCATTTGATGTTTCATGACAAGATCGAATATCTTCCTTGTCTTGTCTTGGGTAAAAGAATATGCTCGACCCATCTTCTCTATAAGAGACGGATCCCGGCTGCCCAATTCCCGATCGCGTAGCTTCTTGGACCCGCTTTGCTATTGTCGAACGTTTTTTCCGTTCTTCAGTTTGTTTTTGCCTCTGCGTCGACTCTTCCGTATGACGGGTTGGCAATGAAGGGCATCGTCATTCTCCGTAGCCTGCTGAAGGAGGCGCTGCGTCCTGACTTTCTCGTAAATGGCCATTCCGCTGCTATGGTCATCCCGGACCTTCTGACTTGCTTCCTGTACAAGCCTGTCCATCTGTTCTTCAAACGACGAACTTAGCATTTTTATGGCAAGGCCTCATTTTGGTTCAATTGCAGCGTCTTCTAACAGAGCATCTCCTTCTTCATCGAAGTCATGTATAACGCAGCAGCCATGGAATCGCTCCCGTTTCTTGGATTGAACATATCCAAGTCCGATCGTTTCCATTCTCCCACTGGGCAATTTTCGTTGGGTTCTGGGGACGTTCCAGATCCTGTTGTAGAACTGAGCTTGTCGATCAGTCAGTTTGAAGGGTACGCCTTGGCGCCTCAACAACCTTTTTAATCCTTCTACAAAGTATCTAGGTAGTCAGATGGGCTAGAGAGTATCAAGTGCAGAATAGGCACCATGCCAGATTTTTTTCTCCACTTTGGTTTTCGTGGATCTATAGAAGAGGATTGCCTTTTCATATTTTCGCCTGGAAGGGACGTAGAATGTCTGCAGTTCTTGCACACTATAGGTATCAAATGCGTCGAGCTATTTGTAATGCTTTTGCGGAACCATTGCGATCTGCAAACTCCGTTCATTACCAGTGAGGGCTTGTATTGATGGCCGTACAGAAAATACTGCATTGACTTCATCTTCAGAGTCGCTGCCGAAGATCAACATAGGGGTAGACGGTCCGGGCTTGTTGTATTGGAGCGGCCCTGAATAGACTATCTCTTCCTCCTCCTCGGTATCGCTCCCGAAGACCAGAATAGTGGTGATAACTTTCTGCTTATTCTCCGGCTTATGGCATCTTTCCGTGTAACGCTTCGAAAATCGTTTAGGCAGTTTTTCGGTAATCGGCAAAATAATCAGCCTTTTCCGTAAAAAGTCAAAATAAGTATTTTTCAATACAGGCCTAATTATACAAAATTTAGATAAGATATTGCTAGAATTTGGTCACTAAATTGTCACTTAAAAATTTCTAGTTATTTAAAAAATTTCCCTTAATTAATTATTTTTAATATTATTTTAAGCTTTTAAAAATACATTAAATTTAGTGATAAATACAAATTTAAATGGGTAAATTACACACTTAGGAACCATTATAAACTAAAATTTAGTATAACAAAAATTGTATCAAGACTTTTCAAGATTTTAGTTCTAGGGTTTGAAAATTAAATCAAAAATGAATTTAAAATGGGTTTTTTTTTGTAAAATTTGATGTGATATGCATTAATTGACCTTTGAAGATGATTTTTGTGTATAATTTTCTACACAATTACCTCATTCTCCCCTCCTCTACCCCCAAGCCGAGCTCACCTGCAGAAAACCCTCCTCTTTCCCCATTTTCTTGCTTCAAAATTCCTTCAAAAAATCAACAAAAATACACAAAAATACACAATTTTCTTCACTAATTCAAACCTAAACCTAATTCTACCTCTTCTCAAACCCTAATTTGTATGAAACATAGAGAATAGAGGCAACTTTGGAGGCTTAGTGCAAGGGGATCAACACTTGGGAGGTATAATTTTAATCTAGTTGTTAAATTGGTAGTTTAAATATGCGAATTTAGATTTTAACGTGTTATTTTGGTTATAATTCCTTGTTTAATGAAATTCTAGAAAAGGTTTGGTGTTGTAATTAGGGTTTGAAATATGGTAAGTGGGTTAAAGTTACTGTTGTGGCCATCTAGTGGGTTATATCGGACGTTTGTGCTAGTTTGTGAACGATAAATCGTTAATTCGCGAGGTTTGCATCGAAATTTGTATGTGAATGCTTACTAGGTTTTTCTTAAAATTAGGAAGTGATTTAATTGCGATATCATGACGATATTATTAGCATCTCCTACGACTTTTAGGGTGTAAGAATGCGGAATTTGGTTTAGTCGGGTTTTAGATTTGACGGTTGCCCCGTAACGACGATTTTAGTTAAGATTTTAGCGATTTTCGTATGTTTTCTGCGCACCGAGTGCATGTTGTACCTAACTTGCGGGCATTGATATTTTCATATTTTGACTTGCGTCGTTCCATGATGTTTAATCTTATTTCGTGTGTTATGCAATTTTAGGATCGGTTGCGGAAACATCGGACGCGGCGCGCAAAGGAAAGGGGTGGTTGGATCAGATTAGCGAGGCGTCCAGGTGAGTAGATGTATACATCTAAGGGAAAATCGTCTGGATGGCACGAGGCGCCCCATAGTTAGGATCACTTTATTCTTGCAAACTATATGCATTGTTAGTTAGTTAACCCTCTCATTCATATGCACATCTTTCTAGTTATTCGTCTGCTGGCATTGCATGGTTATCCACATACACATGTGTGATATCACCCCTTAGGACACATAAACCATTACCATTGGCTCATGTTGCACGCGCACTATTCATATGAACACACACGCCTTGGTAATTGACATGTCACGAGCACTTTATAACCTGCTTGGTTTAGTATCACCACTTGCTTCATACATGATACATCGAATTGCATAGTATGTATATACCTTACATCATCATCATGCTTATATAGTTTCCTAGTCACAAATCAATTGCATACCTTTGATATCATAAACATTTATCATATACAACAAGTTTGGTATTATGATTTTCTTGAGGATTTCAGTATTGATGAGATTTCTGGATTTTGGGGAAAACCGCAAGAATTTAACAAAAACTTATTATCATCATTTTAAAATAAAGTTGCGGTTTTCTCGTGATGTATGTGTCGTCCACCATGAGTTTTCATGTTTTCTGTTGGATTTCGAGACCCGATTCGAGGAGTGGATGAACCGTCTCGGGTACATGGTGGGCCCGATATGGTACCCCGGGGCAAGAAGATCGAGTTGTAGACGATGAGCCTGGCAGGGGAAGAATACCTACCGGTGATGTCTGGCGCGGCGGATATCCGGAGGATACCGACCATTGTCGTGAGATTTGATGATATGGGCCGATCCGGACTGACGGAGCCCTATGTATTGAGATATTGATATAGTGAGACATTGAGATAGATATATTTCCATATTTGGTGTCGATGCTTGACACGGTTTTCAGATAATTTCATTGACGGTACTTTATCTATTGCACAGATATTCTTTTTCTAAGTTAAGAATGCGGAGCTTATAGTATTTTAAACACTTATGATTTCGTATTGATTTTTGCATACATGTGCATACATACTAGTGGCATTATATCATACCAAGATATATATATTGTGACGCATTTGCATGCATTCTTACGATATCCTTATTAGATGTTATATTCTACTCACGAGCTGGCAACTCACCCCCGTTGTGCCACAGTGTCTTGTAGGTCAGACCCGTCAGCCTTGTAGCGGCGGGCTTATCTTATCATTGGCTTCTCTTGCTCAGACTCGTGACATTGCTCTTAGGTCGGTTGCGAGGATACTTTATCTCTTTTTTGTACTATCATTATATCTAGTATTCTCTATCTACCACTTCTTATTTGTATATGCGACCTAGTATTGAGACTGAGAGATTTGTGTATATGTGGTTTCTCTGGGGTCGAGCTCACTTGAGCCGACGTTGTGTTTTTCTTATTTTGCATTTCTTTATGCTTATTAGCTTGATATTGCATATATATTGCGTTTGGTTGTGATCCGCCTTGGGCAAAGAGCTAGCTCCCGCTTGGGGATGCCATTTATTCGTTACAGGTTATATATCTTGTTGTACCCATTTTTGGGGGCTAGTATTTACAAAGGAGACTCTGCCAAAATTTTCGTAAAAATTTTGATGTTTTTAAAAAGGGGTTAATACAACTTAATTGATTTTAAAGTCGTTTTCATAAAAGGTTTTCCTTCACTCTTTTGATTTTGGTTTAGATTTTTCTGGGCTTTGGCTGACTTAGGTTACGTTACACCTTTAGACGTCTCGTAATCTAAGTGCCAGTCACGTTCCGTACTTTCGAGTCGTGACAAAGTAGGTATCAGAGCGTAGGTTTTACCTTTCTGAGTGTAGGACGACCCTTGGTAGATGGAGTAGGTGACTTGAGCAGAGTGGCATAGCGTAGGTATGTTTCGCGGCATATTTACGATACGGTACTCCGCCTAAGTGACCTTAGGACATAATTTCTTGTATTTCCTCCTTGATTCCAGGTATTCCTTGATTCAATTTCAATGTTCTTATCTCTCCTGTTTCTTATTCCAGCTTCGATGCCGCCAAAGACTACGAGAGCTCAGCGGGCTGCCGCTAGGGATGAGCTTCGAGCGGGCTCGTCTAAGGCGAGGATCGAGCGGGATGATATGCCTACCCCTCAGGGTCAGATTGATCCGCCTTCTCCCGACCGTATTGCCATATTAGAGGCCGGTATGCAGGAGTTGCGACAGATGATGGGATCTTTAGTTGAGTCCAGTCGGGCACAGAGATCCGAGGACGTTCCTTCTACCGCACAGATCACGATCGTACCTGCGGCCCAGACGTTTACTCCTGCCACTACTGCGACTATTCCTGTGTCACTACAGGAGTTTATGAGGCTGAGACCTCCAGCTTTTACCGGTACGGATGCGACAGAGGACCCACATGTATTTCTTGATAGGATGGCTAAGATTTGCCTTTCGTTGAGGTGTTCTGATGATAGATGGGTAGAGTTCGCGAGTTTTCATCTGGAGGGCCTTTCCCAGACGTGGTACAATTCCGTAGAGAGAGGCTGAGCTACAGGTCTACCTCCTATGACCTGGGACGAGTTTACAGCTGCATTTCTTGCCCGTTTCCTTCCGGAGAGTGTCCGAGATGCTTGAGCCCATAGTTTTGAGTCTTTGCGCAAGACTCCTGGGATGACAGTGTCCGAGTATGATATATATTTTACTCAGTTGTCCCGATATGCTCCGTACCTAATAGACACTGAAGAGAAGAGAATAAAGAGGTTTGTGCGAGGTCTTGACACACAGCTATTCCTTTCCATCGGCACCCAACACTTTGACACATACGCAGCCGCGATGGATGCAGCCTTACTTTTGGAGGAGCGCATTTCTGAGACTCCGGTCGTTTCTGGGCCGAAGAGGATCCGTACTGATACGCCAGCCCAGCGGCAGATGGGTAGACACCGTGATAGATTCTTTCTGGGAGATGGTGACGGCAGAGGATTGATACAAGGTCAGTTATTTGGTTCATATCCGCAGACCCAGCAGTCGTTGCCAGGATGTTTTCGGTGCGGGAGTCAGTACCACCGTATTAGAGACTGTACCATAGGGCGCCATAGCGCGGCGACAGTGCCACATGTGACCTTACCACCTTCACCACCTCCTCAGAGAACTCTACTTCATACCCCTGATGAGGGTCCACGCCAAGCAGATGCTCCTAGAGGTCGTGGGCGTGGCGGTCCGATTCAGAGAGGACAAGGCGACAGAGGCAGAGGCAGAGGTATAGACAGAGGACAGCCAGCTATTAGTGGTGGACAAGCCCGAGTGTTCGCGTTGACTCCTCAGGATGCGCAGGCATCCAATGCCGTTGTGACAGGTACTCTGCCAGTATGCTCTTTGGATGCACGGGTATTATTTGATCCAGGCTCCACACATTCTTATGTATCCACATACTTTGCACCGAGGTTGGGCCGAGAGACTTCTTCGTTAGATCAGCCGCTTGTCGTTATTACTCCGGTAGGCGAGTCGTTTGTTGCCCGTTTTGTGTACCGATCGTGTCCCGTTCGTATCGGAGAGAGAGATTCTTCAGTTGATTTGATTCTCCTCGATATGCTAGACTTCGACGTTCTTCTTGGTATGGACTGGCTAGCCACCTGTTATGCATCTGTTGACTGCTGTGAGAAGGCAGTCAGATTCAGTTTTCCTGGTGAGCCGGTTCTTGTTATTCAGGGAGATCGTAGCGCTACCCTTCCCAGCTTGATTTCTTCTCTTCGCGCTGGTCAGCTCTTGAGGAAAGGGTATTAGAGATTTTTAGCCTATGTTTGTAATACTAGCGCTACAGAGGTTCCGTTGGACCAGGTCCCTGTTGTGAGAGAGTTTCCTGATATATTCCCTGATGAGCTGCCCGGTCTGCCACCAGAGCGTGAGATTGAGTTCTGCATTGACTTGATCCCCGGCACGGGTCTATCTCTATACCGCCTTATCGGATGGTCCCGGCTGAGCTTAGAGAGCTGAAGGATCAGTTATAGGACTTGCTGGATAAAGGGCTTATCCGACCGAGTGGGTCCCCTTGGGGTGCTCCCGTCCTGTTTGTTAAGAAGAAGGACGGCATTATGCGCTTATGAATTGATTATCGTCAACTGAACCGGGTTACTGTGCAGAACAGATATCCCCTACCCCGCATTGACGACTTATTCGATCAGCTCCAGGGTGCAGGGTTTTTCTCGAAGGTTGGTTTACGGTCAGGTTATCACCAGTTGCGGGTTCGGAAGGAGAATGTTCCGAAGACCGCTTTCCGTACACGATATGGTCATTATGAGTTCTTGGTGATGCCGTTCGGGCTCACTAATGCCCTGGCAGCATTTATGGACTTGATGAACCGTGTATTCAGGCCGTATCTTGATCAGTTCATCATTGTGTTCATCGACGACATCTTGGTTTATTCTCGGAGCTGGGAGGAGCACGAGCAGCACTTGCGTATCATATTACAAACTTTGAGGGAGCATCAGCTATTCGCCAAATTTTCCAAGTGCGCATTCTGGCTAGACAGTGTCGACTTCTTGGGTCATGTGGTGACGAGAGATGGTATTTGTGTGGACCCGAAGAAGATCGAGGCAATTCAGCGTTGTCCCAGACCGGTATCAGTTATAGAGGTTCGCAGCTTTCTAGGTCTGGCCGGCTATTATCGACGTTTTGTCAAGGATTTCTCTCGTATTGCCGCACCGTTGACCGGGTTGACCCGGAAGGGGGTTCCTTTCGATTGGACCCAGGCATGTGAGGATAGTTTCCAGAAGTTGAAGACTCGTCTGACTGCTGCACCAGTGTTATCATTGCCTTCAGGATCGGGCGGTTTCGTGGTATATTGTGATGCTTCTCGAGTGGGGCCGGGCTGTGTATTGATGCATCACGACAGAGTTATCGCGTATGCTTCTCAGCAGTTGAGGTTACACGAACAGACCTACCCCACTCATGATTTAGATATGGCTGCAGTGGTGTTTGCACTCAAGATCTGGAGACATTACATATACGGCGAGTCATGCCAGATATTCACTGACCACAAGAGCTTGAAGTATTTCTTTCAACAGCGAGATCTAAATCTGAGACAGCGCCATTGGATGGAGTTGGTGAAAGATTATGACTGCGAGATTTTATACCATCCGGGCAAGGCGAATGTGGTGGCAGATGCTTTGAGTAGGAGGCCCGGAGGTAGTTTATCTTGTTTGAGTGCAGTACAGATGCAGTTGACGGCGGATTGGCAGGTTTTATTTGACAGCAGAGTGCAGTTTGAGTTTACCCCTTCAGGGGGACAGCTGGCCCATTTCAGAGCACGCCCACGGTTACTTTGTAGGGTTCCTAGGCACTCTTACAAGAGTTAAGAAGGCATCAACCATACCCGAATAAAAATTTAGACGTGCCGAACAACCCAAAGCCGGGATCTTTGCTAGATAATTAAGGTTTAACATGCAAGTAAACATCTTTACAACTAAGTGTGAGGGATTATAACCTTTGTAGTCCGCTCCTTCGCTTCATAAGCTCCGAGTAGAAGTCCCTTCGCCGTGATCCATGATCTCCCGGACTCAAGAGAGGCTCCACAACTCGAACGATCCATGCTAGCTTGTAGTCTTCCTTTTCTCCGATGATCTACCTCGAAGTTTCTATAACTCAAGCTCTCTCTCTAATGAGGTGAACACCCTAATATAATTGGCTAGATTAGATGAGGATGATGGAGTAGTATTTATGCTTTATTTTTATATCAAATTCTCAGAAAAATCATCACATAAAGAAAACCTAGAAAGCTTTCTCAAAGCTCAAGGTTGAAGAAGAAGAAGAATAATGAATTAATTCCTTTTGTGATGAATAATGAAATGATATAGAATTAATAATGCAACCATGGTTAACTATGACAAGGCTAACTCATGTAGAGAATTAACTAAGGCTAAGGGTTTTGGCTGGGTTAAGAATGAGTCACTAGAAAATATCAACCATAATATCTTAGCTCAAAACAAAATAAATCCTTCTAGAAGCATCAAGATGGAACTAACCCAAATCAAACCCTAACCTTGTTTAATCTTCACTAAATATGTTGCATTAGTAATCATATCATGTTACTATATTATATATCACATATATAATATATATTGTAACAAAAGAAAATAATACAATTAACATATATCGCATATATATCAATGTATTACCCGGTGAGAAAATGAAATAATAAAGCGAGCCTATATTAGATAATGTAATGCAATATATCATATATATTATTATACATTAAATTATCGAATCAACACTTGATCCGACAATCTGGCTATATCGAATATAACCGACTAATATATCATGTACCGATTCATCGAATCAACACTTGATCCGATGACCCGGCTCAAATCTAAATATCGCGAGAATATAATACGGTATCTCATATAGCATTATCCTCGGTCGTGCACATATCACATATGTGCCCCTACTCCGTTTTACCTGAGTCAAGAAACCTCTGTGTAGGACTCTAAAGAATCGTCAGTACGCCGGTAGCAGGTGATGATCATATCAAACACCCACAAGCTGCAAGCGGTCAGCTAAACGTAACAGCCACCCAGGTATTGAGCGATCAAAAGATCAATAAGCTAGCCTGTACATTCTCCTGTGAATCCAATCAGTAACACTCCCGTACAGTCAGGTCTCTGCGTCTGATATGTTGCATATCTAGTCTAGGGGTGGTATACGTCAGACCCCAGTAACCGATAAGTCATGTCGATGTGAGGCTCATAATAGGTCGAGAAACTACTGGTAACACTTACCAGTAAATCTCTATATCAGCCCTAGCCAGGGACTTCCAGTTACAGCCAATCGAACACAGCTCAACATCAACTCCCTATACCGGGAGAGAAGAATCCCCTCCTATCTCTCATTGTCTCCATGTGATTCGGGACTGCACCCAAAAGCCACCGTTTTGCACGCCCTCTTGGACGTGGTAAGGTGGAAATCAAAGCAAAGTGGGAATCACATAAGACTCTATGACGATCTCGGGTCTACAGACTACCCTGTACCAGTGCTACCATTGAACTACCATCTGACGTATGGTATATCACCATCTTAGAGTCCTCGGCGAGTCCGTCCAATGTACCCAGTCTCCACTGAGCACCCGTACACCATCCTTGATGTCAAACACCGATGGATATGGGATCATCCATCGTCCATCATATGGGTCAAGATGCATATACGCTAGTCTACTCTGGTGTATCGATGCCCTGTCTCGACACACCCTCGACTAGGAACAGTTATAGGATGTACTCATCGACTACCGTGGCCCCAATAGTATGATCTCATCATAGTCCCAGTAGTCGAGTACAGATCCTAAGGGCTTTATCAACATGTGAGAGTAAGACAGTAAACATATACAAGTCAACATGTTAAAATAAAGTGAAACCAAATAGCATACTATCATGACGAGCAAGAAAGTCTTCTCTATATATATCCAAGCATCCAGTATAATATACATCATATGTACAACAATGGCCTCTAGGGCATATACATAACTAACAATCTCCCACTTACCCTAAGGCCAGCTGCTGTAGTATGTCATACCTAGCATCCCGAATAATCTCTCAAACTGTATCTGGGGAATGGCCTTCATGAGTGGATCCGCAGTGTTGTCCTTCGTATCTACTCTCCTGACCTCGATCTCCCGGCGATCAACTATCTCCCTGATTAGGTGATACCGCCTCAGAATATGTCTGGACTTTTGATGGGACCTGGGTACCTTGGCCAAAGACACAGCTCCATTGTTATCGCAATACAGAGGTATTGGATGTTCAATGGATAGAACCACACCAAGTTCACTAATGAACTTCTTTATCCAGACAGCCTCTTGGGTAGCATCGTTGGCAGCGATGTATTCAGTCTCCATCGTCGAGTCTGCAACGGTATCCTGTTTGGAACTCTTCCAACATACCGCCCCTCCATTGAGGGTAAAGACAAATCCCGAGTGCGACTTAGAGTCGTCCTTATCAGTTTGGAAGCTGGAATCGGTAAATGACTCCACCTGGAGTTCTCCGTTACCATACACCAAGAACATCTCCGTAGCTTTTCGTAAGTACTTGAGAATATTCTTCACAGCTGTCCAGTGACTCTCTCTAGGATCTGCTTGATACCGACTCACTACACTTAGTGAGTATGCTACATCGGGTCTGGTACATAGCATCGCATACATGATAGAGCCTACTGCCGAAGCATAGGGTATCTCTTGCATGCGAGCTCTCTCCAAATCAGTCTTGGGAGACATCTCTTTGGAGAGAGTGAGTCCAGAGATCGTGGGTTGGTTCCCATGCTTGGATTCTTCCATACTAAACCTCTTTAGTCTGGTGTCAATGTACCTGGATTGGGACAATCCCAGTATCCGTTTAAATCTATCTCTATAGATCATGATTCCCAATATGCAGGAAGCATCACCTAGATCTTTCATTGAGAATCTTTGTGATAAGAAGAGCTTGACTGATTGCAGTATAGGAACATCATTTCCTATCAAGAGTATGTCATCCACGTACAATACGAGGAATACAACCTTACTCTCTGCAACCTTCTTATAAATACAAGGTTCATCTATATTTTTGATGAAGTCAAACTCTTTGACTACAACATCAAAACAGATGTTCCTACTCCGCGATGCTTGCTTTAACCCATAAATGGATTTAAGCAGCTTGCACACCTTTCCGCTGCTCCCACTATCTACGAAGCCCTCTGGCTGAGTCATGTACACCCACTCATCTAAATCACCGTTTAGAAAGGCGGTCTTAACATCCATTTGCCAGATTTCGTAGTCATGGTATGCAGCAATGGAAAGTAAGATTCGGATGGACTTAAGCATAGCCACTGGAGAAAAGATTTCGTCATAATCCACACCTGGTCGCTGACGAAAACCCTTTGCAACAAGTCTAGCTTTGAAAGTCTCAACTTTTCCATCTACACCAATTTTCTTTTTAAAGACCCACTTGCTCCCAATGGGTTTTACCCCTTCAGGAGCATTTTCCAAAGTCCATACTTTGTTGGTGTACATGGATTCCATCTCAGATCGCATTGCACCCAGACATTTCACAGAGTCACCACTTGTGATGGCCTGTTCGAAACTAGTCGGGTCATCATCTTCCATGATGCAATCCTCGCTCCCACCATCAATGAGAAAACCGTAGTATCTCTCAGGTGGATGAGAAACCCTACTAGATCGGCGGAGAGGCTGGGGTTCGTCGGGAACTACTGAATCCTCTGGTTCCATCAAATCATCTGTCGTAGTTTGTGTTGCTGGAACTTCTTCCAGTTCTACCTCCTCGCCACAAATTTCTTTTTCAAGAAATTCCTTTTCTAAAAAGGTGGCATGTCGAGAAACAAACACCTTTTGTTCCTCAGTGTGGTAGAAGATATACCCTTGTGAGTTCTTGGGATATCCTACAAACTTACACAGGACAGACCTTGCCTCGAGTTTGTCCGGATTTAGCCTTTTGACATAGGCCGGATAACCCCATATCTTAACATACTTAAGAGATGGTCTCTTCCCTTTCCATATCTCATATGGAGTGGTAGGAACTGATTTGGTAGGAACCATATTCAATAGGTGTATGGCAGTCTCAAGCCCATACCCCCAAAAGGAAATAGGTAACTCAGCATCACTCATCATAGAGCGTACCATATCTAATAGGGTGCGATTCCTCCGCTCCGATACACCGTTGTGCTATGGTGTATAAGGAGGAGCAAGCTGAGAGAGAATCCCATTCTCTTTTAGATAATCCAGAAAATCATTGCTCAAGTATTCTCCTCCTCGATCAGATTGAAGGATTTTAATACTTTTGCCCGTTTGGTTCTCTACTTCGTGCTTATATTCTCTGAATTTCTCAAAAGCTTCAGACTTGTGTTTCATCAGGAACACATGTCCGTATCTTGAGAGATCGTCAGTGAATGTAATGAAGTAGGAAGAACCGTTCCTGGCGTGTGTTGACATGGGACCGCATACATTACTATGTACCAGTCCTAAGAGTTCTGTAACTCTTTCTCCGTGTCCACTAAACGGAGTTTTGGTTGGTTTACCTTTGAGACATGAATGGCAAGTATCATAAGATGATAATTCGAACGGATTCAAATATCCATCCTTATGTAACTTAGCTAGCCGTGTCGCATTGATATGACCAAGTCTACAATGCCACAAGAAGAATTCGTTCATTTCTGAACTCTTCCTCTTGTGTGTGTTTTGTATATTAAGGACTGTATTTTGATTGAGAATGAATATGCCATTATGTAACGAGCTTGATGCAATCAACTTTTGATCTAGGAAGATGTTCATAACATTATCCTGTACTACAAAATTATATCCTTCTTTACTTAATAAAGAAACTGATATAATGTTGCACATCATGTTCGGTATATAATAGCACTCATTCAGAATCAATGTATTACTACTTGGTAATACTAGGTGATATTCTCCAACTGTTTTGGCTGCAATACTTGCACCATTCCCTACTTGAACGGAATGATCACATTTTCCCAGTTCTCTACCTTTACGTAGCCCATGTAACATTTTACATATATAGGATCCCGATCCGGTATCTAATACCCAGGACGTAGGGTGAACTGAGAAACAGTTCTCAATAACTAACACACCCGAAGAAGGTGCATCAACATGCATGTTCTCCGTTTGGGCGGCAAGAGAATCCAGATATTCTCCTGTTTCTTGTTCAGTCTTATAACTCTTATAAGAAAGAACGGGACCAACGATCCCCTGCTTAGTATAATAAGCGGGTTTAGTCAATACATCCATATTATTATCTTGATTATGGCCTGACTTGGTCGCTACCTGGAGAGAGAGAGAAGAAAACACTTTAGCGTATGCTCTTGCAAGATTAGATTTGTTATTATCTTATCTAATCAGGATGTCTCCCACTGTTTTCATCAAATCTTCCTTCAAACCCTAAAAGGTAAGATTAGTCGGGATTAATTATACCCTACAATTTCGTCAATCTTTCAGCCAGATCAGTGTCGGTACTTGAGGGAGGTTCCCCGTGCTTTCGCACGGACCTAATTAAAATAAACCTCATTTTCCCAGAGGCTTAACCCCGTTAACACCTTTCTAGACACCTACTTGATCGGCTAATTGTCCTGTGTAAAACTCTCCCAGGAGTAACTCTTACTCGCAGTGGGTATCGAGATCCAACTATCTCATAGGAGGTATGCAATCTCGTTTCAAATTTCAACACTTGAAATTCCCGATAATGCTTTTACCCCTAACGTGCTATGACCTTGACAAATGCCAACAAACCATAGTCCGCTAGTCAAGTTCAACCTGTATATTTCTTGATTGAATTAAACCCAGCCGTACGTCCCTTGACGAAAGACAACAAAGACGCACGACTACCCTAACCCAATCTCATCATACGTTACAGATAAGCAATAGTTAGCTACCGCACACTACGCCTTGACGAAATCCAATAAACACGGCACGAATACTAAGTATTACCTATCTGAAATGTCGGAGGGCTACGCAGGTTTTTCAGAAAACCATGAGCGTAATGAACTTGATATGTTTGAAGAAACAAGTGATTTTGAAAAGGAGTGTTTTTTAGGCTTTTCTAGTTTCGCTAAAGAGGTCACTCCCGGTGAAGGGATCTCGGCTCTTTCCCCATCGAATAAGGTGCAGGATATATCATATATACCACTGTGCAAAGTAAGAACTATATAAGCTGTCAAAAACTAAACCGTGAGTTTGTAGTATCTGCCAATTTCGCTAAAGAGGTCATTCCCGGTGAAGGGATCTTGGCTCTTTCCTCATCGAATAAGGTGCAGGGTATATCATATATACCGCTATGCAAAGCAAAACTGTAGCTACCCTTTTTATAAAGTTTTGATTCTACAACATCTTTTAGGTTTCTTTTCTTTTATTAATCTCATTAATAAAACCCATCAGCTTATGCTTCCTAAGCATTATAAAAGAAACGAAAGCAGTAATATTTATATATCAGCATATATATATATATAGTACAATCATTCGTCTCAGGCAGTAATATGATCTCATCATAGAACATTGCAGATGAAGAACATATATGAAATATTGGATATACTAGGATGTCTGTGTTTTAACACGAGCCTGTATAAAACACAGATTCCACGGTCACGATGAATAGCCAAACCCACATCCCTAGACCTCTACGAGAGCGGCAAGTAACACTGCCAATTCTAGGGTTAGGAGACCCGGTCTCGACTTCTCGAGATGGCCTCCCACTGTACCCTAGAACCCGGTTACTTGTGCTCCCCTCCTTGGGTCTACCTAATGCGGAAAAGTAAATAATATACACTGGTGAAATCAACCTCATCCCGGAAGTGCCCCAATAAAAGAATATTACATACAAATGAATTTTACATGAATGAAAATAAAAACCCTCATCTCACATAAAACCCCCGGCTATTCAGAACACGACGATCCAATATAACATATCACAGCAACATAATATCTCATATCATCAACGTAAGTAAGTATGCATACACCGATCGTCGTTGATGTATAGCAACGAAAACCGGCAATACAACTACATACTACACTTACGGTCACAGAAAAGAAATTGTAAAACTACAACATTTAGAATCCACAATCACTTTAGACATCATAAATCTGAAATATCACATACTTCGCATTTCATGCCTAACTATATGAATTCCACATATTGTATCACATTCCAGATAAATAGACAGTATTAAACTTTCCGATCGGATAATTAAATACCCAAGATTTCCTAAATAGCTCAACACTTGAGCGGAGTTCAAATAATCCCAGAATATGTCACAGTACCAATGGTCCAGCCGTAGAAGGGTCAAGCCAACACCTCACATGCGGCACGCTGTACTGCCCCAAACCCTAAGGTTTAGAGGCGGTTCAGACGGTCACATAATCGAGTTAAGGTTTGTTTTCTTCTAGAGGGACCACCCGTTACTTGCACGTTTTTCCGAAAGATTTAAACTCAAGAAAAATTCAACACTTGAAAGTTTTTCATGCCGGGAAAAAATGAGTTAATGATATCCGTTCGAACATTTTAACAGTTTCTAAATTATCCGGAAAACATAACGAAATTAAACTTTCCGATCGAATCAACGAATTCAAAATAATCCCCAGAACACTCAACACTTGAGTCAAATTAAAAATACCCAGAAATATGCAGGATTGGCAACGGATATTACTGTTTAAAAACCTATCCCTAATTCACTGTTCCTGCCGCGGAACCGCCGCGACAAGTAGGTTCTTGCCGCGGTTCTGCGGCAATATGAGAGCCTTGGGGGCTCGTATTTTATGGTAACCCTTAAAACTCCCTGCTGATTTTTTAAAGTATTTTTAATGCAGAAAAAATCACATTTTCACAAAATTTCCAGAAAGGGGTCATTTTCGATGTATCGGGGTTCGATCGGACTTTTAACTTCGTATACACGTCGCCTAATGCTCTAGCTAGGCTCTGATACCACTGTAGGGTTCCTAGGCACTCTTACAAGGGTTAAGAAGGCATCAACCATGCCCGAATAAAAATTTAGACGTGCCGAACAACCCAAAGCCGGGATCTTTGCTAGATAATTAGGGTTTAACATGCAAGTAAGCATCTTTACAACTAAGTGTGAGGGATTACAACCTTTGTAGTCCGCTCCTTCGCTTCATAAGCTCCGAGTAGAATACCCTTCGCCACGATCCATGATCTCCCGGACTCAAGAGAGGCTCCACAACTCGAACGATCCATGATAGCTTATAGTCTTCCTTTTCTCCGATGATCTACCTCGAAGTTTCTATAACTCAAGCTCTCTCTCTCTCTAATGAGGTGAACACCCTAATCTAATTGGCTAGATTAGATGAGGATGATGGAGTAGTATTTATGCTTTCTTTATATATCAAATTCTCATACAAAATCATTACATAAAGAAAACCTAGAAAGCTTTCTCAAAGCTCAAGGTTGAAGAAGAAGAAGAATAATGAATTAATTCCTTTTGTGATGAATAATGAAATGATATAGAATTAATAATTCTGACAAGGCTAACTCATGTAGAGAATTAACTAAGGCTAAGGGTTTGGGTTGGGTAAAGAACGAGTCACTAGAAAATATCAACCATAATATCTTAGCTCAAAACAAAATAAATCCTTCTAGAAGCATCAAGAAGGAACTAACCGAAATCAAACCCTAACCTTGTTTAATCTCCACTAAACATGTTGCATTAGTAATCATATCATGTTACTATATTATATATCACATATATAATATATATTGTAACAAAAGAAAATAATACAATTAACATATATCGCATATATATCAATATATTCCCCGGTGAGAGAATGAAATAATAAAGCGAGCCTATATTAGATAATGTAATGCAATATATCATATATATTATTATACATTAAATTATCGAATCAACACTTGATCCGACAATCCGGCTATATCGAATATAACCGACTAATATATCATGTACCGATTCATCGAATCAACACTTGATCCGATGACCCGGCTCATATCTAAATATCGCGAGAATATAATACGGTATCTCATATCGCATTATCCTCGGTCGTGCACATATCACATATGTGCCCCTACTCCGTTTTTCCTGAGTCAAGAAACCTCTGTGTAGGACTCTAAAGAATCGTCAGTACGCCGGTAGCAGGTGATGATCATATCAAACACCCACAAGCTGCAAGCGGTCAGTTAAACATAACGACCACCCAAGTATTGAGCGATCAGAAGATCAACAAGCTAGCCTGTATATTCTCCTGTGAATCCAATCAGTAACACTCCCGTACAGTCCGGTCTCTTCGTCTGATATGTTTCATATCTAGTCCAGGGGTGGTATACGTCAGACCCCAGTAACCGATAAGTCGTGTCGATGTGAGGCTCATAACAGGTCAAGAAACTACTGGTAACACTTACCAGTAAATCTCTATATCAGCCCTGGCCAGGACTTCCAGTTACAGCCAATCGAACACAGCTCAACATCAACTCCCTATACCGGGAGAGACGAATCCCCTCCTATCGCTCATTGTCTCCATGTGATTCATGACTGCACCCAAAAGCCACCGTTTTGCACGCCCTCTTGGACGTGGTAAGGTGGAAATCAAAGCACAGTGGGAATCACACAAGACTCTATGACGATCTCGGGTCTACAGACTACCCTGTACCAGTGTTACCGGAGAACTGCCATCTGACGTATGGTATATCACCATCTGGGAGTTCTCGGCGAGTCCGTCCAGCGTACCCAGTCTCCATTGAGCACCCGTACACCATCCTTGATGTCAAACACCGATCGATATGGGATCATCCATCACCCATCATATGGGTCAATATGCGTATACGCTAGTCTACTCTGGTGTATCGATGCCCTGTCTCGACACACCCTCGACTAGGAACAGTTATAGGATGTACACATCGACTACCGTGGCCCCAATAGTATGATATCATCATAGTCCCTGTAGTCGAGTAGAGATCCTAAGGGCTTTATCAACATGTGAGAGTAAGACAGTAAACATATACAAGTCAACATGTTAAGATAAAATGAAACCAAATAGCATACTATCATGACGAGCAAGAAAGTACTCTCTATATATATCCAAGCATCCATTATAATATACATCATATGTACAACAATGGCCTCTAGGGCATATACATAACTAACATACTTGACCGTATCCGCGAGGCACAGTCCGGCGATGCCCGTATTTTAGAGATTATCGAGCAGATTCGGCAGGGCAGAGTTTCCGAGTTTATGATTGATGATCATGGGATACTTCAATTTGGGACTCGACTGTGCGTACCAGATTCTGGGGGACTGAGGCATGATATTCTTGAGGAGGCTCATAGATCAGTATACAGTGTTCATCCAGGTTCCACCAAGATGTACCGTGATTTGAGAGAGGTTTACTGGTGGGACGGGATGAAGAAGGATGTTATAGACTTTGTATCGAGGTGCCTGACTTGTCAGCAAGTTAAGGCCGAGCACCAGAGGCCAGCCGGTGAGTTAAAACCTTTGCCCATCCCTGAGTGGAAGTGGGAACAGGTCTCCATGGACTTCATTGTGGGTCTACCCAGGACCAATCGAGGGTATGACTCTATTTGGGTGATTGTGGATCGACTGACGAAAGCGGCTCACTTCCTGCCAGTGAAGACCACTTTTGGATTTACTCAGTACGCCCAGGTTTATATTGATGAGATCGTGCGACTGCATGGCGTCTCGACTTGCATCGTGTCCGACCGGGGCACCCAGTTTACCGGCCGATTGTGGCAGAAACTTCAGGAAGCTTTAGGCACCCGATTGAGTTTTAGCACAGCTTTTCATCCGCGGACTGACGGTCAGTCAGAGCATACTATTCAGACTCTTGAGGACATTCTTAGAGCTTGTGTTTTAGATTTTGGTGGTAGCTGGGATCGTCATTTGCCCTTGATCGAGTTCTCCTACAATAATAGCTTCCAGGAGATGATTCAGATGGCACCTTTCGAGGCTTTATATGGGAGGAGATGTCGATCGCCTGTATGTTGGATAGAGCTCAGGGAGAGCAGTGTTTTGGGGCCGCAAATCGTACAGGAGATGACCGAAAAGATACAACTGATTCGGGACAAGATGAGAGCGGCACAGAGTAGGAAGAAATCATATGCTGACAGGCGCCGTCGCCGACTCGAGTTCGCTGTTGGCGATCATGTTTTCCTGAGGGTCTCTCCGATGAAGGGTGTGATGAGATTTGGGCGGAATGGGAAGCTTAGTCCTAGATTTGTTGGTCCCTTCGAGATCCTAGATCGTGTTGGTTCTGTGGCTTATCGGTTAGCTCTTCCGCCCAGCTTCCCCGATGTTCACCCCGTGTTCCATGTTTCGATACTCCGCAAGTATCTTCATGACCCTTCCCATGCGATTCAGCACCAGACGATCCAGCTGGAGCGCGATCTTTCTTTCACCGAGCAGCCGGTGGTCATTTTGGATCGGCAGGTGAAGAAATTGAGGTCGAAGGTTATACCGTCCGTCAAGCTTCTTTGGCGTGGCCCGAACAGCGATGAGGTCACCTGGGAGACCGAGGTCGAGATGAGGAAGAGATATCACCATCTTTTTGAAGATACGCGTAGTTAAATTCTAAATTTAGGGACCGAATTTCTTTAAGGGGGGAAGATTGTAACGCTTCGAAAATCGTTTAGGCAGTTTTTCGGTAATCGGCAAAATAATCAGTCTTTTCCGTAAAAAGTCAGAATAAGTATTTTTCAATATAGGCCTAATTATACAAAATTTAGATAAGATATTGCTAGAATTTAGTCACTAAATTTTCACTTCAAAATTTCTAGTTATTTAAAAAAAATCCTTAATTAATTATTTTTAATATTATTTTAAGCTTTTAAAAATACATTAAATTTAGTGATAAATACAAATTTAAACGGGAAAATTACACACTTAGGAACCATTATAAACTAAAATTTAGTGTAACAAAAATTGTATCAAGACTTTTCAAGATTTTAGTTCTAGGGTTTGAAAATTAAATCAAAAATGAATTTAAAATGGGTTTTTTCTGTAAAATTTGATGTGAAATGCATTAATTGACCTTTGAAGATGCTTTTTGTGTAGAATTTTCTACACAATTCCATTCTCCCCTCCTCTACCCCCAGGCCGAGCTCACCTGCAGAAAACCCTCCTCTTTCCCCATTTTCTTGCTTCAAAATTCCTTCAAAAAATCAACAAAAATACACAAAAATACACAATTTTCTTCACTAATTCAAACCTAAACCTAATTCTACCTCTTCTCAAACCCTAATTTGTTTGAAACATAGAGAAAAGAGGCAACTTTGGAGGCTTAGTGCAAGGGAATCAACACTTGGGAGGTATAATTTTAATCTAGTTGTTAAATTGGTAGTTTAAATATGCTAATTTAGATTTTAAAGTGTTATTTTTGTTATAATTCCCTGTTTAATGAAATTCTAGAAAAGGGTTGGTGTTGTAATTAGGGTTTAAAGTATGGTAAGTGGGTTAAAATTAGTGTTGTGGCCATCTAGTGGGTTAGATCGGACGTTTGTGCTAGTTTGTGAACGCTAAATCGTTAATTCGCGAGGTTTGCATCGAAATTTGTATGTGAATGCTTACTAGTTTTTCTTAAAATTAGGAAGTGATTTAATTGCGATATCATGATGATATTATTAGCATCTCCTATGACTTTTAGGGTGTGCGAATGCGGAATTTGGTTTAGTCGGGTTTTAGTTTTGACGGTTGCCCCGAAACGACGATTTTAGTTAAGGTTTTAGCGATTTTCGTGTGTTTTCCGCGCACCGAGTGCACGTTGTGCCTAACTTGTGGGCGTTGATCTTTTCATATTGTGACTTGCGTCGTTCCATGATGTTTAATCTTATGTCGTGTGTTATGCAATTTTAGGATCGGTTGCAGAAATATCGGACGCGGCGCGCAAAGGCAAAGCAGTGGTTGGATCAGATTAGCGAGGCGTCCAGGTGAGTAGATGTATACATCTATGGGGAAATCGTCTGGATGGCACGAGGCGCCCCATAGTTAGGATCACTTTATTCTTGCAAACTATATGCATTGTTAGTTAGTTAACCATCTCATTCATATGCACATCTTTCTAGTTATTCGTCTGCTGGCATTGCATGGTTATCCACATACACATGTGTGATATCACCCCTTAGGACACATACACCATTACCATTGGCTCATGTTACACGCGCACTATTCATGTGAACACACACGCCTTGGTAATTGACATGTCACGAGCACTTTATAACCTGCTTGGTTTAGTATCACCACTTGCTTCATACATGATACATCGAATTGCATAGTATGTATATACCTTACATCATCATCATGCTTATATAGTTTCCTAGTCACAAATCAATTGCATACCTTTGATATCATAAACATTTATCATATACAACATGTTGGGTATTATGATATTCTTGAGGATTTCAGTATTGATGAGATTTCTGTATTTTGTGGAAAACCGCAAGAATTTAACAAAAACTTATTATCATCATTTTAAATTAAAGTTGCGGTTTTCTCGTGATGTATGTGTCGTCGACCATGAGTTTTCATGTTTTCTGTTGGATTTCGAGACCCGATTCGAGGAGTGGATGAACCGTTTCGGGTATATGGTGGGCCCGGTATGGTACCCCGGGGCAAGAAGATCGAGTTGTAGACGATGAGCCTGGCAGGGGAAGACTACCTACCGGTGATGTCTGGCGCGGCGAATATCGAGAGGATACCGACCGTTGTCGTGAGATTTGATGATATGGGCCGATCCGGACTGACAGAACCCAATGTATTGAGATATTTATATAGTGAGACATTAAGACAGATATATTTCCATATTTGGTGTTGATGCTTGACACGGTTTTCAGATGATTTCATTTATGTTACTTTAGCTATTGCACAGATATTCTTTTTCTAAGTTAAGAATGCAGAGCTTATAGTATTTTAAACACTTAAGATTTCGTATTGATTTTTGCATACATGTGCATACATACTAGTGGCATTATATCATACCTAGATATACATATTGTGACGCATTTGCGTGCATTCTTACGATAGCCTTATTAGATGTTATATTCTACTCACGAGATGGCAACTCACCCCCGTTGTGCCACAGTGTCTTGTAGGTCGGACCCGTCAGCCTTGTAGCGACATGCTTATCTTATCATTAGTTTCTTTTGCTCAGACTCGTGACATTGCTCTTAGGTGGGTTGCGAGGACACTTTATCTCTTTTTTGTACTATCATTGTATCTAGTATTCTCCATCTACCACTTCTTATTTGTATATGCGACCTAGTATTGAGACTGAAGGATTTGTGTATATGTGGTTTCTCTGGGGTCAAGCTCACTTGAGCCGACGTTGTGTTTTTCTTATTTTGCATTTCTTTATGCTTATTATCTTGATATTGCATATATATTGCATGTGGTTGTGATCCGTCTTGGGCGAAGAGCTAGCTCCCGCTTGGGGATGTCATTTATTCGTTACATGTTATATATCTTGTTGTACCCATTTTGGGGGGCTAGTATTTACAAAGGAGACTCTGCCGAAATTTTCGGAAATTTTTTGATTCTTTTAAAAAGGGGTTAATACAACTTAATTGATTGTAAATTCGTTTTCATAAAAGGTTTTCCTTCACTCTTTTGATTTTGGATTAGATTTTTCTAGGCTTTGGCTGACTTAGGTTACGTTACGCCTTTAGACGTCTTGTAATCTATGTGCCAGTCACGTTCCGTACTTTCGGGTCGTGACATTCCGTGTCTTCAAAGTCTGGTAAGAAATACTTTGCATCTTCATACTTTCAGACTTCATTCACGGAGAATGGGTTAAGCTCCCCTGTCACGGTATACTCGAGACCATCTTTGAAGTACTTCATACACTGATGTTGTGTAGATGGGACGATGTTGTATCCGTGTAACCAAGGCCTGCCGAGCAAAGCGTTGTAGCAAGTCTTGGTGTCAATGACATGAAACTTGATGTCAGTGATGAGCAGCCCAAAGAGTAACGTCAGTATCACAGACCTGAGCGTCCGTGATGACTGGAAGTCGGACCCGGAGATGGTGATTTTATCCCGAGCGAGGTGATGTACGCTCATGCAGATTTCTTTTAGCACCATCACATTTAGGAGATTGATAGAGGACCCATTGTCAACTAGGATCTTCCCTATCTTGATGTCATGGCAATACCCGGAGACATATAGGGGACGGTTGTGCTCACACGTTCCGAGGAGGAGATCTTCATCGCCGAAAGTGATGTCAGCTGTGTGCACTTCTTCCAGCTCGTCCTTCATCTTTTCTTCGGCAAGGAAGGCTTGAAACTGCTCGGGCTCCTGTAGTGCCTTAATCAATGAATCTCTCGCCTCTTTAGATAGCAGAAGGGCATCGAGAATGCTTAGCTGCGAGGGTATCTTCCTCAGGTGTGCCAGAATATTGTAATCCACCTTACTTTTCTCTGGCGGGATCTTGGCTACCATCTCTTCGACGACTCGGTCATTGAGGGAGATATCTTCAGGGACTTTTTCTTTTCCCTTATCTTTTCTGTTTGATCCCTTGTTTGTGGGTCCGAAATTCTTTTTGGGCAGTGTACGATTGCGCAGCTGAATATTCTCGCAGGTTTTCGTCTTTTTTGCTTCGGAGATGGATTCCTTGAAGAGAGGGCCAAGGGATATTTCTTTATCAGAATCTCTCCCGAAGGTGAGGACTTACGATTCCCCGGAATTAACCATGTGGCAGTCGCCGGCAGTTCTGTTGCGCTCCTCTGTCGTGCTTCTCTGCTCTCGATGAGTTTTGCGCTTCATCCGTTGAAATGCCGTCGATGAACAACGTATCCCCGCCACCAATTTTTAAAGGCGTTGCACTCTTCACTAGGGTGCGTAATCCTCCGATGGTATAAGCAGTAGTTTGGATGTGCATCTAGTTCGTCAGGGAACATATTTTTTGAAGTGTCTTCTTTGAAAGGCGGCAACTTCATTCGCACCAACAGAGCTTTGGCGAACCGCTTCCTTATCTTAAGTTTGCTTTTTTTTGCGGCGGATGTGCTTTGATCTGGTGGGAGTGTTTTAAACCTTTCGTTCAGTCGCCGACGTTTGGCTTTTTCGAATATGGCCATTTCGCGCTCTCGATCGGCTTTGCTTTTCTGACGGGCCTCGTTCAGCAACATATCAATCATCTCGTTTGACGGTTCTAGGGGTTCCGGTTCGAGATCTGCCCCCAGTTTCTCTGCATCAGGAGCTTCTTCACTATCTATTGATGAGTGAGAGATCACGTAGCAGCTCGCCACATAATTCTCAGGTTCATCTGACGAGTCTTCTCCTTCATCATTGTTATCATCTTCGTCCTCAAGGATGTGGTTGAGAAACTCTTGAAACGTGACCGGGGTTCGCGTCTTCAGGTTATATTCTTCCAGCGCGTCAATATGTCTTTGCAGATCCGTGCGCTTGTCATCAGGCTTCATGGGCTTTTTGGTCTTCTTATTCTTCTTTGAAGACTTTGACGGCTGGGCATGGGCGTTTTGATTATCGCTACCAATTCTTGGCGTTGGGCATGGTTTTAGCATTCCCTTAATAATCTTGGGTTCTATTGGACGTTTCCACCAGATCACAGGGCATGTTTGGAGATCCTTTCGCATTCTTTTCGTTTTAGCTGAAAGAGCGACCTCCCATGGAGCTTCTTCTATAAAAGAGCATGATGCTTCCGGCGTGACCACCTTTTTAAGAGCGTGCGGCTATGGCGGGTTTACCCTCCGGTTTTCAGACGACGCGAATTTGCCTTGCTGGTACCGGTCCTCAATCCAGTTTTTGAAGACAACGCAGTCTTCGATTGGATGGCCCATTATTCGATGGTAGGGGCAGTAGTTAGGACTGTTGACGTCACCGGGCTATAGTAGGTGTTTCGGATCCAGTAGGGTGATGAGCATGTTGCACACCGCCAACTCGAAAAGTCTTCTCGTTTTATCCCGAGGAAATGAATAAGGGTGTTTTAGCCTCTCGTTGAAGAGCCCATGTCTATCACTTTGGCGATCAACTGGTTTTGGACCACTAAGGTGCTGTTGAGCATTGGCGATGAAAGTCACTTTTCCCTTCCCCTTTTCGTTTCGAGGCTCCATTTTCGAGGAAGACGGTCTATGGCCCATCTGATCCATTTGGGCCAGTTTGTCAATGAAGGCCTGGAAGGTAGTCAGCTTGAAAAACATCATGAACTGGGATATGGTCGCTTGCGGATCGAGGGTACCCACGAACATGCCTACTGCAGGAGCTTCTTCGATGCGTTGTTCGCATTTCGACCATACGTTCCGCCACCGTATCGTGTACTGAACCCCTGTTTTTCCTGGCTTCACCCTGGCGTTAATTAGTCCAGTGATCGGGGTGCGCTCGCTAGCACTTGCGAATCTCTATGTAAACAGTAGCTCCATTTCTGCAAATGTCCTGACAGAGTCATTCGGGAGTTCAGAATACCATTCAAATGCTTTCTCCGACAAGCTGCCAACGAATTGGCGAAACAGTAGCTTATCGTCACCTCCTGTGTTGCCGCACAGAGCCCTGAATTAAGCAACGTGCTGGGGTGGATTCCCCATCCCCTTATATACATGGAATTTAGGGATCGTATACCCCGGAAGGTACTTTATGTGGTCGTACCAACCCGGATAGGGTCGTGCAGTCTTAACAATTTGGCCGGCCGCTTCGCTCGCCTGATGAGCTCGTATCTGTTGATCTATATAGTCATCCAGGGCAGCTTTGGAGATCGTCTCCTCTTTGGCCACTGATAGAGCCGGAAGAGGGTTCGATGTCTTCCCTCTGTCGTCTTCAAGGATAATCGGGGGGTCTTCAACTGGAGGATCCGGCTGTATCATCATCCCGACTATATCTTGGAATAAAAGCGCCATTTGTTTTATGTTGGCCGCTTGTTCGCGGCCTCTTTGTCTTTCCTCTCGAGCATTCTTCGGAGGAATTCGGCATCAGTTTCCTGCCCCTGATGCTGCTCCGACGTTGTCTCCGGGCTTGCTTTTAGCCCGGTGAGTACAGCCATAGTTGTCAGCATCTCCTGGAGCTTTTGCTATTGTTGCTCCTGAGCCTTTGTCACTGATCGTGTGAGCGGTCGATGACCCGTAGAAGCACGACTTTCCTCTTTTCCGGAAGCCAGATACACAATATGCACTACTATGCTCCCAGACTTGAGGCATTTGGATTCAATGTCCTTACGATTCATTACAGACGCAGGGATCTTCTCTGGCCTTCTCCTTTTGTGGATGGTTGAAGTTGAGGGAGCTGTTGATGTAGGCACCTGTGCAGACGACACCTTTCGTGTCGTGGCGGAGGGATGGTCCCCCTCTTGCTGAATTTTTATTTTCTTGGATCGAAGGGAGTAGTCCTTGTCGATTACTGAGTCTTGGACCTTTCTCCAGATCCTGTGAATTTTAGAGGACAGCCGCCGAGGGGGGCTGCTCCAGCTTTGCCTTTGTAGCGTTCTCCATAGGTGGAGGAAATCTTTTTAGCACGGCCGTCGGAGAGTTCATGCGCACCCTCCTGAGTGGTTCATAGTTGTTCCCAGTTGGAACATCAGCGTCAATTTCCACCATCGGAGCTGGTGGAGTCAGTCCGGAAAGGGAATTGCCCCCAGCTTTCCTCACTCGGCGCTAGTGGCGACGTCGAGCATTCCTTGCAGACGGTATTGGCTCAGCTATGGAGGTGGCTTCATCATGCCCCCTGCTCTTGTGAAAGGTTGTTGCCGGTGCCAACCTCTTGAAGACTGACGTCCGCGGAGAAGAAGCGCCCAACCTGTCGAAGATTGACCCTTGGGTAGGGGAAGCAACTTTGGTGATCTTGCCTGAAGCGGGAGTTGGAGCGGACAGTCTAGCGAAGACCGATCCCTTAGCAGGAGAAGTCTTTCTGATGACTTCATTTACCGGAAGAGGAATGGCTATCCGTTTCGGGATAACCCCCTCAGGTATCGCGGGCTTCTTCACAGGCCCATTGGAGTTTCGGCCCAGTCTCTTAAAGACAGAGGCGTTGGATTTGGGCGACCCGTTGAGAGGGGCCGCTGTAGTTGCAAGCCGATCAAAGACCGACTTCTTTGGAGCTTCTTGCGATGGCACTGGGGCGTTGAAGCTCATTGATGGGAGCATGGTCCCAATGAACAATGCCGTGGTGGCCTATGTCACCTGTTCAACCGGCATTGCATAGATGGAGGCCGCTTGGGGCCCATAAGTTACTCCTCCAGACAGGACGGAGTGGGAGTTGTTGCAGTTACTGCAGCTTGAAGCCATTGATCTGCACGGGAGCAAGACACCAAATCTTAGTACCTCAGATCTAAGGGCAACCATATTAAACTTCGATTCGTTCTCGAACACGACACACGAAGTGTGGAGTGGAAAGAGGAAAAGGTCCCACCGGGCGTGCCAGAATCTGTTCATCGCCGAAAACGGGGACGAAACCGCGTTGGTTCGTCTGGCCTGAATTTGGGGGCAGATGCTATTTGGTTTTATCCGTTCACCTCTCCGAAGATGCCAAGCTGATTTATGGCACCATGTATCGATAGTTTAGACAGATGCGGCCGATGTAGCAGACTTCGTCACATTCCCCCTTGTTTACGAGGGGTTTTTGATTATGCGGACGCTCTTCCCTGCAGGCGTAAGCCCCTGCATTTAATTACGCTACCGCATAGCGGTAACCACTTTCTCCTTCTCCAGATGGTCACTTCGTGTCATGTTTGTTTGTTTTATTTTTGGTTGCCCATGGATTGTATACGGAGACTAATTTATATTGTCGCCCATAGGGCGTGGATTAGTTCAAATCCGTATTTTCTTAGATTTGGTTTTGGGTTGGGTTTAAGGATCGTTAATCTCATTCGAGACTAAGATCAACTTAAACATTTGTTAAGGATACGTTAGTCTAATTTTAGACTAAGATCTACTTAACAGGATCATTTAGATCCAACAAAAGAGCATTTGGACTCTATTGTTTTAGTTTAGGGACATTACGGTCTAGTAGGTTTAACGATTGTTAATCTCATTGAGATTAAGATCAACTTAAACGTTTGTTAAGGATGCGTTAGTCTAAGTTTTAGACTAAGATCTACTTAACAGGATCATTTAGATTCAACAAAAGAGCATTGGACTCTATTGTTTTAGTTTAGGGACATTGCGGTCCAGTAGGTTTAAGGATTGTTAATCTCATTGAGATTAAGATCAAATTAAACGTTTGTTAATGATGCGTTAGTCTAATTATTAGACTAAGATCTACTTAACAGAATCATTTATATCCAACAAAAGATCATTTGGACTCTATTGTTTTAGTTTAGGTACATTGCGGTCCATAAGTTTAAGGACATCATAGTCCATAGAGTTTAGAGACATTATGGTCTGTAAAGTTTAAAGACATCATAGTCTATGAGTTTAAGGACCTCACAGTCCATAAAGTTTAAGGACATCATAGTCCATGAGTTTAAGGACTTCATAGTCTATAGAGTTTAGGGACCTTATAGTCCATGGGGTTCTGGTTTAACCAGTTTAGGATGCATCAATAGTTATTGGCTATTGGGACCCTCCATCTCTCTGAAAACGTTGAAAGATTACAACGACATATATCAGAGGTATGAAGAGATGTACCCTTAAACCAATGTCCCGATTTTGGGAAGTGGGATGAACATCAGTTTTGATGTCATCTGTTGAGATCGACTTTGGAAACCCCGAGCATGAAGGGCTCAATTGATGGTCCTTAGAATATTGATCTGATTATGGCTAAAGTTAGCCCTTCATAGTGTTCAACACTAAAGTGTTTATTCAGCACTCACATGCTCCCACGTGATACTCTTGAGGCAGTGATGCATATAAGTGTTAAACATGTTAGCCTGTGGCCGTCACGTGTAAGCACGTGAGGTGCTTCAAGAATCTGAAGCGCTGCTTCCTAGGGTTTATTCTTTTGTTCAAGCTCTGTTGGGTCACGTGCGATCACGTGAGGCGACCCAAAAGTGGGAACTGCCATTGATTTATTCCCTTTTGCTTTTTAAGTGCTAGGCACTATTACGGGGTCACGTGTGATCACGTGAGTTAGTTTCTCTTTTTCTCTTTTGTTCATCACAGACGCTCACGTGAGAGCACGTGATCGGCAGTTATCACGTTGGATGCCAATCCTTTTACGTACATGGAGAGCCTGAGTTTGAAGGCTTTCAAGCCCATTGTTTTATGAGGATTGGATTCTTAAGACTTAGTTTTTCTCTTAGGTTTGGGATCTGTATGACAGAACCTTCCCGATGATAATTAAATTCTCAACTTGTGAGGAGATCTGCTTCTGCAGATTTTCGCCATAAGGGAGAACTAAGTTCTCATATGAAGGGTTAAACCCTTGTTTATTATAGGAATTAAATTCCCGTATACTTTCATGGGAGAATTAAATTCTCTGAACTTAGATCCCCCTCTAGGTTTTGGATCTGCATGGCAAAATCTCTCCGATGAGAATTAATTTCTCAACTTATAGGGAGATCTGCTTCTTTAGATCTTAACCAGAGGAAGAACTAAGTTCTTTTTAGAAGAGTTAAACTCTTATGGAGGTGAAAAAGAGAGGAGATATTCTTTGTGTTTTGTTCCTTCTCTTACCTAGAGTTTCTTCTTCTCTTTTTCTCTTTGGAGAATTAAATTCTCTTTTTTTTTCTATCCCCTTCTTCTTCTGATCTCCCTTTTTTCTCCTTCTTGGCTCCTATTTATAGGAGAAAGAAAAGAATCAGTTTATTCAGCAAATCTCTCATTGAGAGATTTTGATTGATTTTATAACCAACATGATCTTTTAGATCACTCGGTGAATTTTATTCACCGTTGGATTTTTAATCCAAAGACTTCCATTTTACACAAGATATTTCTTTTGTTGTTCCTGGTAAATTTAGGAAGATATTTCCTTGCACAAAATCTTTCCATAAATCGGTGATTTTTAATCACCATTGGATTTTTAATCCAACGGTGCTCTACTTTACAGAGTGCAATCTTTCTTATTTAGAAAGATCCAATGAAATATTTCCCAAAGTAGTGCTTTTGATCCCTTTGTTTAGAATTTAATTCTATATGTTCAGAAGGCATAGGAGCCATCATATGTACCATATGATTCCTCACATAATTAACTTGGTTTGTTTGCATGCAGGAGTCCAACAGAGGCAAGGCATCACGTGGTAACACATGAGCCTCTTTGTTCTTTATTTGTTTTATAACTGAGTCCCGAACGTTTTGTGTGAAAAGATGATCACGTGCTTGCACGTGAGGCTTTAGTTGCCACCTATTAAACGGAGCTGCCTATTCTGCATACAGATGCATCACGTGCTTGCACGTGATGCTCCACTAGCAGGAACTTTCTCATTTTCCCTCTCCGAGTCTCTTTGTAAGGGTTTGATGATCACGTGCTCACACGTGATGCTTCCATCAATGGGGAATTTTCCCCTTCCCTTCTTCTTCTGAATTTTTATAAGGGAACACTCATACTCATGAAAAAAATGGTTCGGCCGAACGTAAAATTCGTCATGTTGCAGAAACTAGACTCACTCTCTTGTCTCATGCTTTTGTTCCAAAAAGATATTGGCATTTTGCATTAGAAACCGTAGTGTACCTTATTAATCGTAATCCAACACCAACTCTTAATGGTCTCTCCTCGTATGAAGTTTTATTCAAAACATCATCTAATTACAACTTTCTTCGTGTTTTTGGTTGTGTTGCTTATTCACTAATTAGACCATATAAAAAACAAAAATTTGATTTGTTTGATTCGTTGTGTTTTCCTTGGATACAGTCCACACTATTTGGGTTATAGGTGTCTTGATTGAAGCATGGGTCATATATATATTGTTCGTCATGTACGTTTTGATGAGGGATCATATCCTTTTCAAGATGTTTCAATTTTGGGTCTACCACCATCTCAACCTCCTCCTCCTTGAATTGTGACCCATCTTCATTCTCTTCTTCAATTCCAGTAAATACAACTTCTACAACTAGCATACATACTCAAACTCCTCCACCTTCACCATTAATTTATCCTTCATTTGAATCTAACGATGTCCCACATTTAGAAATTGCACCTACTGTTACTAACCATGCAGGTTCTGAATCTCCATTGCAAGATGCTTCTCGTGCAACTACAACATCCTCTTCTCCACCACATCCTCAAATGACATGCGTTCTAGACCTCCAATTAATTATCATGAGCTCGTCAGTCTTCCCAATCATAAAGCATTGTTGGTAACATGCTATCCACTACCTCATGCTCTTCTTGTTGCGAACACCTCTAACCGCGAGCCATCATGCTTTACTGAAGCTAACAAAGATCCTAATTTGCATTCTATAATGGGCGTCAAAATCAATGCTTTAATTTCAAATGGCACTTGGTCGTTGGTCCCTCAAACACCTCGAATGAATGTGATCGGATGCAAATGGGTCTTTCATATTAAGTATAAGGCCAATGGCTCTCTTGATCGTCATAAAGCTCGTTTCATCGCCAAAGGATTTAACCAACAATAAGTCATAGACTACTCCCATACATTCAACCCTGTTGTGAAATCGACAACTATTCGGGTTGTCTTCTCTCTTGCTATCTCACATCAATGGCCTATTCATCAACTTGACATCAGCAGTGCTTTTTTACATGGTGACCTGCATGAGGAAGTATACATGGCGTAACCACCCGGATTCAGTGACGAGGTTCATCCTGACTACGTTTGTTTTCTTCATAAATCCATATATGGATTAAAACAAACACTACGTGCATGGTTTCACAAGCTCTGTAGCTCTCTTCAATCCTTTGGATTCATCGCTTCAAAAACAGATGCTTCTTTATTTGTATGCAATCAGAATGACATCATTCTTTATGCGTTGGTCTATGTAGATGACATCCTCCTCACAGGAAGCAATCAAATATGTATGAATTGTCTTCTCTTATACCTCGGTCTTGCATTTACGCTAAAAGATCTTGGGCCTTTACATTTTTTCTTCGGCATTAAGGTTATTGATCATCCAAATGGAATCATTTTATCACAACAAAAATATATCATTGATCTCTTGCTTAAGACACATATGGATGGTGCCAAACCTGTGCAAACGTCATTTTCAAGCTCCATCAAACTTGCGAAGGATAAAGGTTCTATTCTTCATGATCCATCTCTTTATCGTAGTGTTGTTGGGGCTTTGCAATATGTCACTCTTACTCGTTCAGATCTTTCATTCACCGTGAGTAAGGTATGTCAATTTATGGGGCATCCAACCGATGAGCAACGACAATCAGTCAAGCGAATTCTTCGATATTTTAAGCAAACACTATCTCTTGGCCTTTTTATTTCTAAGTCTCCATCCATAATAGTACACATGCTTTCTCTGATTCCAATTAGGTAGGTTTTCCCGATGATCGAAAATAAACTGGTGGTTACACAATCTATATAGGATCAAATCTAATTTCTTGGTCAGCTCGTAAGCAACGAACCATATCCCATTCGTCCACGGATTCCGAATATCGAGCACTAGCTAATACTATGGCTGAATTGATATAGTTACGATCTCTACTTTATTTAATAGGCTATCATTTACGCAAACCACCTATACTTTGGTGTGATAACTTGGGTGCAACGTATCTTACTGCCAATCCAATCTTTCATGCGAGGAATAAACACATCGAAGTAGATTTTCATTTTGTTCGTGATCAAGTTACAAAGGGTAATTTGCATGTTGTTTTATCTCGACCACTGACTAGATTGTTGATATTATGACAACCTATGACGGAGAATCAATGCTACGACAAACAATCACGCAACAAAAAACGTGATACGCAAATAATAATAAAGTGCAAGAATAAGAAAATAGAATCATAAACAAACCAGAAAAGACAAGGGATTTGTTAACACGGTTCACCGACCATATGGCTAGTCCCCGGCAGAGCGGAATCTGCAAATTCTACTTTAATCTCGAATCAAGTAAACCCATGAGCAACCCTAGGAGATTTCTCTCAAATCTTCCTAGATCTAAGCTGTCGCCCTTTTAATACAATAGTCTCTCTTAATGTCAGTACATAAATCACATGAGAGATCTTTATAAATAGGCAAACCATAATCCTACTGTCACGACTCGTAATTTAGTACGTGATCAGCATTTAAATCACGCCATGTCTAAAGGCGTAACGTAATTCAAGTAAGACGAAGCCCGGTAAATTTAAACTTTTTTGTGGAAAATAGTGGGGGGTGCAGTTTTGAAACATCGTCATTAGAAAGACTTCATCTTTAAAAGTATAAGTCATATAATATAAAAAGGCAATGAATGTATACTATCTTCGAAAATATTTCGTCCTTGAAATTTTATGCAGCACCTCCCTTGTATATTTTGATCCAAAACCATATACATAATAATATATAGGCATCCCCAACCAGGAGCTAGCTCTTCTCCAATTGGCGGAATCATAACCACGGAATAAACATTTATACGATGCCCTACGGTGAAGATCAAACACAGAAAGAATAATTAAAGCAAGACATCATCATCTCAAAGAAGCGAACATACACCCATCGCTCCAAGTCTCATAAAAACACAAGTCTGTCTAGGTCTATCAATATACAAATTCTAGTTTCTTATTGATGGAGTTTAACTAGATACAAAAGGAATAAAAGGTACTAGAGTGGTCACAATCCAGCGTGTGTCCCACCTACCAAAGCAAAACACCCTAAAGGAACTGTATGCCAGCGATGCCGCTACTAATCCAAGAGATCAAACCTGCAAGAAAACTGTGGCACAACATGGGTGAGTTGCCAACTCGTGAGTAGAAAATATCAGCAGGTAGAAATCGAATAAACAGAGATTCTTAGGTCATACTTGTTGGATATTGTGCCCTCAGAGTCAATTATTGGATCACAGTCACGTGATTGCAATGATTGAGGGAGCACCTATGCCGGTAGGACAGTCTTACTCAAGATGATAGTATGCTATCTGGTTTATCTTTATCATCGTGTACTGCTTTAGGTGACCTTACAGGTCACTATTGCGCGTTGATAGAGCCCTTAGGATTCTTGCTTGACGGACAGCACTATGATGGCGATCATATACGTGGGAGCCGGGGTCTATAAACACATCCTTAAAAGGTCCCTAGTCGTGGAAGTTTTTGAGACAGGGCATCGACACTCCAGAGTAGACTAGTGTATACAGTCGAGACCCCGATGAAGGGCGGTGGCCGGTCTCACAAGCCACTGGTGTCAGTCGGTTAACCTAAGATGTATACAGGTGCTCATTGGGTTATGAGTACACCGGACAGGACTCGCCGGGAACATGCTAGTTGATTTTATACCTGACGTCAGATAGAAGTTCCCTGGTGACATGTGTACAGGTTAGTTCATCGACCTGAGATCGTCATTTGTCTCATGTGAGTTCCCACTGTACTTTGATTACTACCTTACCACGGCTCAAAGGAGTCGTGCAAACAGGTTTTAGTTGGGTACAGTCCCGAGCCACATGGAGGCAGTGAGCAGATCGGCAGGGGTTCGTCTCTCCCGATATTGGGGGTGAGGTCGCGCTGTGTCTAGGAGAGCCATTACACGAAATCCTTGGCCAAGGAAGGAGATTTACTGGTAGGTATTCCAGTAGTATCTCAAGGTGTTCTGGGCTACACTCCGACACGACTTGTACCACTTTTGGGGTCTGACTTTTACCAACCCCCTAGGCCCGCCATACGATGCTCATAGACGAACGGACCGGACTGTACGGATATTGTCACTGACAGGCTCAGTAGTGTGTCAGGATGAGTTCGCTCATCGACCTCCCTTTTGGTCAATATTGGTAGCCCGTTACGTACGGCTAATACCTCTGACGTGCTAGTGGTTAAATCCACAGCCAAAGTATTGACGAGTCTTTTGAGTCCCCCACAGACAGTTTCTCAAGTTTCGGGCGAAACGTTGTAGAGGCCGTATGGATATATGGCAGGGTTCGATCATGTACGTGCGGTATTGCACGAATCATGATCGGACGGATAATACTAGCGGGCTTTGGTTTAAGCCGGATCCTAGTATTGTACAGTGTAGATTTTGTCTCATTGCATTTGTATTCGGTCGGAATACAAATGCGGGTATGTATATACAGTCGCGGGGTTTTCCTGTAATTTATTACCGGATCGCTTTTTGAAGTTGCCAGTTTGCATTCCGTTTCGGCCATTTTTCTTTGTTTCTTTTCTTGGCTGAAAATTGATGGAGGGGTTTATTAGCAAATGTGCAAATTAGCAATATGGAGGGTTGTTTTTGTGATGATACGTTCATGATGGTTCTCATGATGGTTCTACTATATGATGATTAGTTTGTGCATCATCATTGGTTTTAGGTGATGGGTTTTGGTTTTGACTTGGGTGTGATCATTGATTCTCATCATCACCTTTTTTCTCTCTCTTGCATTATTTGCTCACTCTCTCCCATCATTCTAAAAAAGGGCCGGACACATTTTTGTAGGGGAAGGGATTCATTTGGTGTGTGAAAATTTCATCACTTTTTGGCTCACACAAAATTCCATAGCCATCTCCAAAGTTCATATCTCCTTCTCCACTACAAATGGAAACTTCTTATAACCCAATGAAACATAGAGTTCTACACTATTCTATAGCAATCTTGGACACGTCGGCTCGCCAACTTAGTGCCCGAGTTGCCTCGGTCCAGAGGTGGGAGCCCGTAAAAAGACCAGGTGATGTGGTGCCCTTTCCGACGAGGAGATGAAGACCGGAGATTCCGCGAGGAGATCGGGATGGAGGCCGAAGACCGAAGGACACGGATCTCTCGGTATAGCTTTCTACCCTTTCTCTAGTTAGCTAGCATTAGGTTAATGGCCCGATCTGGGTTGATAGTCCGCTGTAGCGCCGGTTTCTGTTTAAAAAAAAGTCTTTGTTTCCGCATTTTGGCCTCGTTCAGACGGCCGGGGCGCTGCCGTGCACTTACATTGGTATCAGAGCCATGCCATTAATCTAGTCTAGCTTGCTCTAACGTGTTTACAAGTTCGATCGAACAGATTTTCCAAAAACCCCATTTTCAAGTCCAGGTTTCTATCGAATTTTTGTTGTGCTCAAAAAATTATTTGGTACATTGCAAAAATACGTGCAGGATTTTATAAGAATTCTGTGAAAATTTGGTCGGCTGAAATTACTGTAGTGCGGCGGATCCGCGGACAAAACCACGTTTCGGCCGCGAATCCGCCGCCGTACTGTTGCCAAACTGCACCAAATTTCTACAGTGGATTTCTGACATGGAAATAGGGTTTCTGGTATATTCTTTTTGGGCCCAGATTTATTTTGAGTGCTACAGTAGTGCTTGGGGCCCACTTAGGGAAATTTAGTCGATCGAAAATTTTAAACATGTTAGTTCATAGTATTTACATTATATCTGCGACCGTGAATGTCATTTGATCGGTAAATCCTGTCTAACTGCTATAGCCCTTTTAGATGGATTTGCGAACGTGACATTCACGTTGATGTTCTGTGTTGTGCTGTGATGTTGCGGATTTGTCGTGATGGATAGCCTAGATGCAATGTTAGTACAGTTTGGTTGTATATGTACATTTGATATTGAGGGGCGATCGTCCGACATGTGGACTGCCGTCACTGCCTGTTTGTATATTATTCTTTTGGGGCACGACCGGGCTGAGGTCGATGTACCCATTGTATATTTTACTTTCTGTACTAGGATTACCCTATGGAGGGGTGCACGCGTAGCCGGGATCTAGAGGGAAACGAGCCCGCGTCTCATGGTGTTGAGACAAAGGGGGCTTCACTCTAGAATTGGTGGGGCTATTCGCCGCACTCGTAGGGGGTACAGGTTGACCCAAGGAGGGGTGCTCAAGTTACCGGATTCCGTGAAGTGCTGGGTGGTCCATTCACGTTGTTGAAGGGGGATGGCTCGCTTCAGGTTTTGGCGGGTAACTTTTCGCGCCCGTAGGGGTCTAGGATTTTCATTGCACAGGCTATCCACACGACCAGGAGAACGTCGGGTTTCAGTTGCGGCTCTGTGAAACCCGGGGCTTCCAGATATCTGTATTGTTCTGTGATGCTTATTACATTTCTGTGATGTTGCATTTTATCACGCCTTGAGCGAATATTATATATTGATATATATACTAGTAGATGTTGTATATGTTTTGCACCCGCGTTAGTCCAGTCCCCGCTCTGTCGTTAGTTAAGTAACCTAACGGGTGATGACGGGACCCAGTGGCGAATGCGGGTGACATATACATACATCGTATTTTCGTTCTTTATTGGTGTGATCAATTGATGGGACTGCATTGATTCGGATCAATGTAAGCTAAACAAACCTATTCTGATGCTGTTGGAACAATTTTTCAAAAAGCTGTTATTGCAAGGACGTTCTCTTTTGTTTTGCACAGTGGTATTCGGTTATGAATATCCAGCACCTCAGTTGACGAGGCAAGGGCCGAGATCCCTTCACCGTGAGTGACCCCTTGGACAGAAGTTTGCGTCAGGGTAATAACTTCACTATAGCCGATTGCTTTTTGCTTTGCATCATGGTATTCAGTTGGAATATCCTGCACCTCATTCTACGGGGAACGAGCCGAGATCCCTTCACCGGGAGTGACCTCTTTAGCAAAGGTTTTCGTCACTATATTTTTATAAAAAGCTATCCGGTTCCTTCAACGATATCAAGTTCATTACGTTAAAGGTTTTTCGCCAAAAACCTTTCGTAGCCCTCCGTCATTTCAGACGGGTATCACGTAGTATTCATGCTATGTTTGTTGGCCTTCGTCAAGACATAGTGTATGGTAGCTGCTTGTTACCTTTCTGCTGCATAGATAGATGCGTTGGTTTGGGACAGTCGTACTGCCTTGTTGGCCAAAGTCACGGATAGGTACGGGTAGGTTCAAATTAACCTGGAAAATGACGGGTAGAACTTGACATGCGACTTATGATTTGTTGACCTTCGCCAAGGTCATAAGAGCATGGGGTAAAAATCACATCGGGGGTTTCTAAAGAAACTGAAACTTGCCAGGCATGCGCATACCTTCTGGAGTGTGATAATGTGAGTGGATTCCGTCATGTTATCATGCGATGATAGTTGGATCCCGATTCCCACTGATGAGTTGGTTCACTCCTCGGGTGATCCCGACTAATTCTTCTTTCAGGTTTGGAGGAGAATTTGAGGATACAGTGGGAGGTTTCCTGATTAGATAAAGTGATAACCATTCTGATCTAGGTTAAAGTGCACACTGAGTGTTTCTTTTCTCTCTCTTTCTGGCAGCGACCATGGCCCGACCCTTAACTATGACTCAGTGACCAAGTTGACCGAACCTTCTTAAAACACTGGCTTTTGGATTGTCAGCGTTGCATACCTCATTGCCACTCCTTCTTTTACCCTTTTCTCCAGAACACCCCGTATTACTAGGAACATCCACTTCCATTGGATAAAACCATCGTATGATTATATACGAACTCGAAGGAATTTATTCGAGGATGGTTTCCGGTTCTGGAGAAAACGAATAGGACTATTCAGTTGTCTTTACCTTTTACCTTCTCTCACGTTGCGAGTGCTCCTTGGATTAGGGGATAGCACACTTATTATGCTAATTGGATAGTCTTCTTCTAAACCATAGGCAGGTGTTGAACGGTAGGGAATGAAGAAAACCAATTAGCCTAACGATGGTGTACAGAAGGTAATAAGTTAAGACAAATAAAGGGATTAGAAAGAGGGCAAAGTAAATTGCGACTGCTATTCATGACCAAACCAAGTATTTCTTCGCCAACCCTATTTCACCTTTGTATTTCTCCAGGACACTCCGTATCACTACGAAGATCCACAGTTATTTGGATACTCCATCGTATGGTTATATACGAACTCGAAAGGAACTTGTTCCAGTTCGGGGATGGATTCTGGTTCAGGAGAAATAGGAATAAGGTTTATCCGGTTGTCTTTTATCTCACCTTCTCTCGCATTGCGAGTGCTCCTAGGATAAGGACAGTACACCTGTTACGCTTATTGGATAGTCTTCTTCCAAACCATAGGCTGGTGCCGAACGGTAGGGAAGGAAGAAAACCATTTAGCCTTAAGAGGGTGTACAGAAGGTAACGACTAAAGACATATAAAGGGATTTGGAGAGATGGCAAAGAAATATACGGTTACAGTTATGAATCTGGATAATGGTAGAAGCATTACTAGTAATACCCGGATACCCCTACGAAACATTTCAATGTTTCAGTTTCACTGTGTACTGTTAAAAGAAAACTGATTTCCCAATTAGCCCTTGCTCCAGGGTATGTATTTACCAAGTATGATTCTCACATATGTATGGTTTTACAGATGATGAGTGGGAGTAAGTTATTGGGAATTAGGTGATCATCCTCATTATATCGGAATTCGTTGTAATTGGTGATATTTGAGGAAATCACCTGGGTAGTTTGCCCGACGGCAAATATTTGGTTTTGAATATCCGCTGTTATGCACCAATTTCAAATTGATATATCTATACGTCTATTTTTATAGAGTGAGATATAACTTTTTAAAATTATGTCTATGACATTTACCTATATCAGTGGATGGTTAGGTAAGGAGCATTGAACAGCGGTGTAATTCTTCTTAACCATAAGTACAGTTTTCAACCTACGACACACAAGGAATGAGTTATTAGAGTCAGGGGACGTATACAAAGTATTGTATATTGTCCAGTGTCCATTTGGACAGAGGGGTTGGTCCTCGTACTATGTTCTGTTTACTTATGACTTCTCTAGTTCTCAGACAAGTGTTTCGTAGAAACACAAGGTCCAAGTTTTGAGAAGTTATAGGTATATGAATAAAGTAGAGAACCAGGTATTGCAAGTATCAGGATTCTTCAAGGTGATCGAAGATGTAGATACTTGTGTATGGTATTCAGTTGATAGTAATGGTTTTGAGAAACTTGTTTCTCTTTCAGGTTACTCATATCTGGATGCATTCCTAAGTTGAGTAACGCAGATAGGCCTCCTTCCATTTAGTTGATATGCACTGGAGACAGTTGCATGATTTGAATCTGGTTCAATTAATTCAGTGCCTCTGTTTCTATATTGGATATAGAACGGTTCATATCTTAACGATGTTAAGGTACGGGGAGTTGTCCGGCTTATGCTTAAAACCAGACTCTGAATAACTCGAGGCACGTTTCCGTAATGGCTGTTTGTGGGTTGACCCAGGCTATGACGACGGTTGACTTTCTACCATCTGGAAGATCAATAGTGATATTGTTCTAGACTCACCACAGTTTTAAGTAAAATGGATTTTTTCAGAAAGCAGAAGTGGGAGTATGGTAGAACTGGAAGTGATTCCAGAACCGGAAGTGATTACTGAAAATTTGATAAGAACCTAAAGATTCAATGTGGATTGACATTCCATTGGCCACTCCGCAGATATGGTGGGTAACCTCAGGTACTCGAGAGGTACTTCGGTATGCTCAAAGACGGTGACAGGGAGGTTCTTGTTTACCCAGACTTGCCATTGTTGTTGTTCCAGACTGTGAGACCCGGCAGGAGGATGAGTATAGCGTCGTTCTAAAAAAGTTTTAGATGTGCACGTGTATATGACTCTGCCAGAGGGTTGTCGTAGTCAGTGGGAGCAGCGGAAGCATAGTGAACAAGTAGCTTACATCTATTTATGGGCTAAAGCAGATATAAAGGAGATAGATCATCTATTTCTAATGTGACAGTCATAGGTTTGACTTCATCAGAATAGGGGATGGATCTATTAAGAAGGTAGTAGGGTGTGATGTCCTGGTAATTGGATGACATACACAGAGTAGGAAGTGAAATTCCTATACTACGATCGGTTATACATTGGTCGTCAGACAGTGGTTTCTCCATAAAGGACATGGATATTACATGAGATATTCTGGTTACTAGATATATGGTTTTAGATCTAGATTTGGGTAGTTTCCCAATTAGGGTACTTGGACAGCATTCTAATGGTATCTAGAATGGACGACTCCTAGCACGGTAGTGTACCTGCAGGTGATGGAGTCATCTTCTCTAAAGGTGTCTTACTGACTAAAGGGGAAAGGGATGCGCATGATTGGCAGATCACCTGCTTAGGCAATTGAGTCAATCATGAGATGTCAAGTACCACACCAGATGTTGTTTTTGCAGTAGATGCAATAAGTTGATATTAATCCAATCCTGGAGAAACGGTCGGAAGCAGTTTTAGAACATAAGTGGATGTTCTAGGGATATGATAACGGCATCCTCCTTCGGGAGATAGTTATCATTCCAGGCTTCCAAGGTGACCTGGATGACAGAGTGACTGTCAGAGTTATAGTTTTCCCTCTGACGAGGGGAAGTATTTTGGACAGGTGGTCCAAGAGGAAACCAAGGGAGGCATGGCGCAGGATACTGATTGGTTTCAGTTGACGATACAGTCTAAGAAGTTTGGATTTGGAGTTCATTTATGAGCTAGGTCCCATCAGATATCCAGACATATTCTAAGACAGGTATTGCTCATTTAGGGAGATGGCTTTCTCCATGAACTTGAGATAAATAGAGACATAGAAAGAAACATTAAGGCTGATCCACTCACTGTGGCTATTCCTCCAACGCAATAGTTTTGCAAACGGGTTTTGTGAGACTGATTAGTAGAGGAGATGGGTGTTCGGTATCACATAGGCTGTGAGTATGCGACATCGCAATAATTAGCCTTGAGTGCAAGTGGGAGATTGTTGGATATAGTGCCCTCAGAGTCAATTATTGGATCACAAGCACGTGATTGCAATGATTGAGGGAGGACCTATGCCGGTAGGACAGTCTTACTCAAGATGATAGTATGCTATCTGGTTTATCTTTATCATCGTGTACTGCTTTAGGTGACCTTACAGGTCACTATTGTGCGTTGATAGAGCCCTTAGGATTCTTGCTTGACGGCCAGCAGTACGATGGCGATCATATACGTGGGAGCTGGGGTCTATAAGCACATCCTTAAAAGGTCCCTAGTAGTGGGAGTTTTCGAGACAGGGCATCGACACTCCAGAGTAGACTAGTGTATACAGTCGAGACCCCGCCGAGGGGCGGTGGCCGGTCTCACAAGCCACTGGTGTCAGTTGGTTCACCTAAGATGTATACAGGTGCTCATTGGGTTATGAGTACACCGGACATGACTCGCCGGGAACATGCTAGTTGGTCTTATACCTGACGTCAGATAGCAGTTCCCTGGTGACATGTGTACAGGTTAGTTCATCGACCTGAGATCATCATTTGTCTCGTGTGAGTTCCCACTGTACTTTGATTACTACCCTACCACGGCTCAAAGGAGTCGTGCAAACAGGTTTTAGTTGGGTACAGTCCCGAGCCACATTGAGGCAGTGAGCGGATCGGCAGGGGTTCGTCTCTCCCGGTATTGGGGGTGAGGTCGCGATGTGTCTAGGAAAGCTATTACACGAAATCCTTGGCCAAGGCAGGAGATTTATTGGTAGGTATTCCAGTAGTATCTCAGGGTGTTCTGGGCTACACTCTGACACGACTTGTACCGCTTTTGGGGGTCTGACTTTTACCAACCCGCTAAGCCCGCCATGCGATGCTCATAGACGAACGGACCAGACTGTACGAATATTGTCACTGACAGGCTCAGTAGGGTGTCAGGATGAGTTCGCTTATCGACCTCCCTTTTGGTCAATACTTGGTAGCCCGTTACGTACGGCTAATACCTCTGACGTGCTAGTGGTTAAATCCACAGCCAAAGTATTGACGAGTCTTTTGAGTCCCCCACAGACAGTTTCTCAAGTTTCGGGCGAAACGCTGTAGAGGCCATATGGATATATGGCAGGGTTCGATCATGTACGTGCGGTATTGCACGAATCATGATCGGACGGATAATACTAGCGGGCTTTGGTTTAAGTCGGATCCTAGTATTGTACAGTGTAGATTTTGTCTCATTACATTTGTCTTCGGTCAGAATACAAATGCGGGTATGTATATACAGTCGCGGGGTTTTCCTGTAATTTATTACCGGATCACTTTTTGAAGTTGCCAGTTTGCATTCCGTTTCGGCCATTTTTCTTTGTTTCTTTTCTTGGCTGAAAATTGATGGAGGGGCTTATTTGCAAATGTGCAAATTAGCAATATGGAGGGTTGTTTTTGTGATGATAGGTTCATGATGGTTCTAGTATATGATGATTAGTTTGTGCATCATCATTGGTTTTAGGTGATGGGTTTTGGTTTTGACTTGGGTGTGATCATTGATTCTCATCATCACCATTTTTCTCTCTCTTGCATTATTTGCTCACTCTCTCCCATCATTCTAAAAAAGGACCGGCCACATTTTTGTAGGGGAAGGGATTCATTTGGTGTGTGAAAATTTCATCTCTTTTTGGCTCACACAAAATTCCATAGCCATCTCCAAAGATCATATCTCCTTCTCCACTACAAATGGCAACTTCTTATAACCCAATGAGACATAGAGTTCTACACTATTCTACAGCAATCTTGGACACGTCGGCTTGCCAACTTTGTGCCCGAGTTGCCTCGGTCCAGAGGTGGGAGCCTGTAAAAAGACCCGGCGATGTGGTGCCCTTTCCGACGAGGAGATGAAGACCGGAGATTCCGCGAGGAGATCGGGATGGAGGCCGAAGACCGAAGGACACGGATCTCTCGGTATAGCTTTCTACCCTTTCTCTAGTTAGCTAGCATTAGGTTAATGGCCCGATCCGGGTTGATAGTCCGCGGTAGCACCGGTTTCCGTTTAAAGAAAAGTCTTTGTTTCCGCATTTTGGCCTCGTTCAGACGGTCGGGGCGCTGCCGTGCACTTACAATACTGTATCATAAAGGTAATACTATTGTATCTAAGGCGACCATGTATGCATATATGTCAACAATAGAGTCAATGCAAATGACATGTACATATAAACATATGAACTCATATGCCTATATGCATGTGGATATCATCCACGTGTGTCCATCAACGACACAATCAATATCATGAAACCTGAGTGTCTAACATCGACACTCGAATTATCATGAAAACATATGCCTATATGTATGAGGATATCAACCAACGTGTGTCCATCAATGACACATCAATATCATGGAACCTGAGTGTCCAACATCGACACTCGAAATATCATGAAACCCATGTCCAGCATCGACACGTAAATCCTCATATCTCAGACGCCGCATGCTCAGATCGGCCCTCATATCAATCTCACGACTCCGGCCGGTATCCTCCGGATAACCGTCGGGTCCAACATATCACCGGTAGATATTGCTCCCTCCTGCCAGGCTCATCGTCTACTCCATGATCTTCTTATCCCGGGGTACCTTACCGGGTCCATAATGTACCTGTAGACGGCTCATCTAACTCCTCGAATCGGGGCTCAAAAACAATCTTAGAACCGAGAAAACTCATGGTGGACACCTCGAAATCACATCACGAGAAACCGCATTTTTAAAACAATTTATAATTTCCTTTGAAATATATCCGCGGTTCTCAAATACAGAAATCTCATGAAAACAGTATCTCAATGTATGCAACCTTAAAATACGATGTATGCAATATAGAACAGTAATGTGAGAATATCAAGTATATCATGCAAGCATGTCCTATGATAGTGCTGAACAATGAATTTACTCTACAGTTAATAATAATATCGTGATATAGCAATTCTACTGTGCAAGTGGTATAGAAATTACCGATGATGAATATGTGAGCCGGAAAATCTGTGTAAGTGAATATGCGCATCCTCGGTAATAGTGCAGGTGTACTAGCAGACGAAGTCATGTAAACAAAAGGAAATGAAATGTCGTATATATATCGTAATGAAAGAAATGCGAGCGTATATAGAAATAAGAAATAATAACGCGAGCGTAAACATAATAAAGGAATCATAAGCGCGAACAGTATAAAAATATGCAACTACGAATGAGTCATACAGTTATAGTTTAAAATAGTATGAATCGTTGTTTTAGAAAATAAAAGACTATGATATTTTTGGAAAAGATATCATTTGAAAAGTTTGTAGCGTCTCCTAGAAATCATCATTTAAAAGTGTATAATGATTCGTTAGTTTTGAAATAGGTATGACTCCAAATATATCACAATATCCACTTCGTGATATACAATAAAATGTTCTCAAGTCGAAATAAATATCGGCGATTCATCCTTATTATATCACGTACGGAATATCAATCGTACGATATCATCAAATTAATAGTACGGATCTATAGTCGCGTACATCATCTCATCTCATATCATCATAAATTATCTCGTGTCATCTCGTATTCATATCATATCATATCGCCTTATATCATTATGTCGTATCATAACGACTCGTATCATCATAACATAAATTTTCCTTTTCCCATATATATGTATATATAGCTCAAAGGTGAAGAAAATAGAACTAGAGATATATCTTTCTACCATGTCTACTACTATCGCATATAGTATTCTAATAATCCTATATATATATATATATATATATATATATATATATATATATATATATAACCTTAGCCCTACGGTTGCGGGGGTGCTATACGCCATCCACCCGACTTCCCTCGTAGATATAAATCTACTCACATGCTAAACTCCTTACATATCCGAAGTCGATGTGCTTCATCATCTCGGAAGTCCACACAAAGGTACCTACAATCAAAACACATCGTAATGCTATTAAAACAAGTCCAAAAAACTGATACGGCACATGAAGTGCACATAGGTTAGAACCTATGGTCAACACGCGTTAAAACAAAAAAATACTTTCTGAAATAAACGTGCGAACGTAGAATGACCAAGTCACATCAAGAAATCAAAAATCCAAGATTCAAATATTGGAAAATATTGTCAAAACCAACTCAAATTGCTCCCAGGTTTTTTCACAGGTAGACTATGACAAAACTAACAATACAGTAGCTAAGTTATAAGAAGTGTGAGCTACAGGCCAAACTCCAACATCAAACTCCAAAATTTGGCCGTCAGAAGATGCTACAGTAACCGTCCTTGCCGGCCCCACCTTGGAATATTGGTCTCGTTCTTCTGTGGTGGTCTTCTAATGATCTAACTAGGTCAATGTAGTTGTTTGTTTTTCTTATAAAAACCCCAAGTTGCTCCAGATTCTATTTGACCCTAAAAAAAATCAATGAAAACCAACACGGGAAAATTCTAAGTTCATGTATTGGGTTCTAGTCTTTGGTCTTGGCCAGTAAAATATCACTAAGGTCATGCAAAACACTCACTACACCTCAAATACACCTTCACCAGTTATACTATCTCCTAACCCTCATCTAGGAATTTTCAAAGAGCACTAAACTACATCGGTTTAACTCTAAACTACTATAGGATATACTAAACACTAATAACTTAACTAAAAGTGTAGAATTATACCTCATGAAGCTACTCAAGAAATTTCTTGGGTTGCCCAAAGTGCTCAAAATCTCCACTTGATTGATCCATGGGGTGTAAGGTGCGGTTGTGTGCATTTTTTTATGAAGGGGGAGTGGTGTTTTGGTGAGGTTTTGGAGATGTTTTCAGGGGGTAGAGGAGGGTGAAGGAAGAAGGAGATGGTGATGAAGGAGGAGTTGAAGAAAAATGGTTGAAGTGAAGGAATGAATGAAGAAGTCAAGAGTAGAAGATATACCCCCCTCTCTCATTCTCTCTCATGGCATGCCTCATGCCATCATGTTGTCCCCCCCTCTCTCATCAATTATCTTCTCTTTCTCTTATCTTTTCTCTTTTTCCCTCTGATTAAAACCTAACACAAACACAAATGAAACCAATATGTATCAAAATGCAACATGTTATGGTGCACTAACCATGGCTAATTAAAAATACGGATTTGGCTTAATCGTGATTAGTAGTGCACTAATCAAGTTTAATTTAAACTTGGATATAATTAATTATAAAATGCCCAAATCCAATAAATGACACTTTTTTAATAAATAATATATATTAATCTCCAAATATTTTTCCAAATATTGGAATATAATTATACCATTTTACGAAAGCCCCAGTTCGCAAATCGAATAGTTTCGTGAAATATATTATTTTAATATTTAAATTCCAAAAATAATATTTATCTTTCTGAAATGTTTCACCTACCCAAAATAAGAGATAAACCCAAATTACAATAATTCGATTTGCAACAGAAATCCCGAGACGTCTGCACTAGACTTGGTCAGACATCTGCATCTTCTCTCCTTCTCTTCAGCTCCTTAGAAAGACATCTGCACCCTTGCCATCAGACATCTGCCGTTGCTCTGGATTGGGCTCCATCTTCTCCAAACGTCTGGTTACGCTCTATTTTTTGGCTAAGGCTTTCTACAGATGTCTGCACTCTGTCCTTCAGACATCTGCCATTGCTCTATTCGTTTGACATGTTCTTGGTGCATGTCCAGACGTCTGCACCTCTCGCGTTAGATGTCTACCGGAAGTTTCTTCACAATTTTAACAATCTCCTACTTGGAGATATTTTCTCCTTGATTCCTAATGCTAATAGACTTCATATGACTCCGCTTTACTCTCTCCTCATCAGATTTTTATGGAGAGGTTCACCAATCTGCAACAGAGATCCAAATTATCTTTGTCTACGACATTAGTAAACATATCCGCAGGATTATTTTCTCTTGCGATTTTCTGCAGTGTCAACTCATTATCTTCCAACGCTATGCATATGAAGTGGTACCATACCTTGATGTCCTTCGTTCGAGAGTGATATGCCGCGTTCTTGGTCAAGTGTATCATATTTTGTCTGTCGCTCTACAATGTATTGAATTCCTTTTTCTTCCCCAATTCTTCAAGTAATCCTTGCAATCATATCATCTCTTTGCTGGCTTCCGTAATGGTAGTGTATATTCGGCCTCTGTAGTTGACAATACCATCACCTTTTTCAACTGAGAGACCCAACTAACCGTTGTTCCCCAACTATAAATACATACCCCATTGTGCTTTTCCCACTATCTCGATCATCCGAGTAGTCCGCATCAACATTACCTTACACTTTTAAAGAGTCACCCCCGAAACATAAGCAATAACTGGATGTTCCCCTGAGATATCTCAATATCCACTTCACAGCATTCCAATGTTCTTTTCCCGGGTTTTGCATGTACCTGCTCAAACCTTCTACTACATGTGCAATATCTGGTCTCGTACTCACCATCGTATACATCAAACTCCCCACCGCAGATGCATAAGGCACACTTGTCATCTCTTCCTTCTGCTCTTGAGTTTTCGGGCATAACTTCTTACTGAGTTTGAAGTGTTTCGCTAAAAGTTTACTTATCAGTTTTGACTTGTCCATGTTAAACTGCTTCAAGACCTTCTCGATGTAGTCCCTTTGCGATAACTACAACTTTCACTGCTTCCTATCGCGTATGATATTCATACCCAAGATTTGCTTGGCCGCTGCCAAATCCTTCATGGAGAATTTTTTAGCCATCATCTTCTTCAGAATTTGAATTTTCTCGAAATTCGGACCTGCTAACAGCATATCATCCATGTAAAGTGAGAAAATAATGTAGTCATCATCCTTAAAAGTCTGAACATACACGCAGTGATCTGATTCACAGCGCAAAAATCTTGTCTCTAACATGAACTGATCGAACTTGAGATACCACTGCCTAGGAGCTTTCTTGAGGCCATACAAGCTTTTTCGTAGTCTACATACCATATTCTCTTTCCCCCTTCATATTTATCTCGGTGGTTGCATCATATATATCTCCTACTCCAAATCTCCATGAAGAAATGTCGTTTTCACATTTAGCTGCTCTAAGTGCAAATCCTCCACCGCCGCGATACTGAGAATCACCTGAATTGAAGTCATCTTCATAATTGGGGAAAATTAGATAGTCAATCCCAGGTTGTTTTGTGTATCTCTTGACAACCAAGCGAGTCTTGTACCGCTTCACACCATCATCCTCATCCATGATCCTGTACACCTCCTTATTTAGCACTGCTTTTCGACCCTTGGATAGCTTCACTAGATCCCACGTACGGTTCTTCTTCAAAGAATCCATATCCTCATTCATAACTTGCTCCCACTATTTGCTAGCACCATCTTGCATCGCCTCTGCAAGGATTCAGGCTTTCCAGAATCTGTGTATAATATGAAGTCGGTAACAAGTCTTTCAGGTAACCTCCTATCTCGTGCAGATCTACTCAGAATTGGTACATCTAGTTACTGAACTTGGTCACCAACCTGTTCTTGAACCTGATCCTGCATTGCTGTGCTCGTCTCCTCCAAATTCTGATCTCTATTTGTTGGTACCTGATTCTCTCTTGAGTTCTATCTATCTCGACGAACTCTGACACTGCACTATCCTTGGCCTTCTTTTCTTCTTTGTATAAGTGTTGCTCATCAAAGACGACATTCCGGTTTCGTATTACCTTTTTCTTATATAATCCATGTAGGGTTACCTAGCACGACAACAAGGTTTCGAGAGGCATTGTCCATGCTGTTAGTTGTATGTATGCCCTAGAGGCCATTATTGTACATATGATGTATTTTATAGTGGAGGCTTGGACATATATAGGGAGGACTTTCTTGCTCGACATGATAGTATGCTATCTGGTTTCACTTTATCTTAATATGTATACTAATTGTCTCTCTATTACATGTTAATAAAGCCCTTAGGATCTGTACTTGACATCAATAATTATGATAGGGATCATACAGTGGGGTCTGGATAGTCAGTAAGTAGATCCTTCAACTGTTTCTAGTCGTGGGAGTATCGAGACAGGGCATCGATATTCCAGAGTAGACTAGCGTATACGCTTCTCGGCCCATATGATGGGCGATGGATAATCCCATATCCATTGGTGTTTGACATCAGAGATGGTATACAGGTGCTCAGTGGAGACTGGGTATACTGAACGGACTCGCCGAGAACTCCTAGATGGTATTATACCTATCGTCAGATAGCAGTTCTCTAGTGACCCGAGATCGTCATAGAGTCTTGTGTGTCTCCCACTGTGCTTTGATTTCCACCCTACCACAGCTCTACTGAGTCGTGCAAACAGGTGGTTTTTGGGTACAGTCCCGAGTCACATGGAGGCAATGAGCGATAAGAGGGTATTTCGTCTCTCCCGGTATTGAGGGTTGATGTTGTGCTGTGCTCGATTGGCCATAACAGGAAATCCCTGGCCAGGGTTGCTGAGATTTACTGGTAAGTGTTATCAGTAGTTTCTCTAGTCGTTATGAGCTTTACATTGGCACAACTTATTAAGCTATTAGGGTCTGACGTTTCACCACCCCCAGGCTGGATATGCGACATATTAGACGGACAGACCAGACTGTACGGTAGTGTTACTTGATTGGGTTCACAGGAGTATGAGCAGGCTTACTTGTTGATCTTCTGATTGCTCAATACCCGGGTGGCCGTTACGTTTAGCAGAGCACTTGCGTCTTGTGGGTGACTGATATGATCACCACCTACTGCGGACGTATTGACGAGTCTTTAGAGTCCTACACAGAGGTTTCCTGGTTCATGCGAAACAAAGTAGGAGCACATATATGATATGTGCGGGACCGAGATTAATACGCATATGTGATACCGTATTCTATTCTCGCGATATGTGATATCGGCCGGTTATATATGTTGTAGCCGAGTTATCTGATCAAGTGTTGATTCGATAAGTTGTTACATTTGATATTAGCCGGTTGTATGTGATACAGCCGAATTGTTAAATCAAGTGTTGATTTAATAATTTAATGTATAATTATATATTTGATATATTGAATTACATTAACTAATATTAGCTCATTTAAGCATTTCTTTTTCTGACTTTTGATACACTTAATATATATGTGATATATATTAGTGTGTCATGCTAGGTTACACATGCAACATGGATCTATGAGACTCACACCATGCTTAGCTTAATGTGGGTTCATATTTATTATTAAGTAATTCAAAATTAGTGGAAAATTATCATGGTTGAGTTTAGTGGAAACTTGTAGAACCATTGACTAAGTCCACTCTTTTTGTTTTACTTAAGATATTTATTAACCTAACTATTAACATTAGCCATGGTTTATTCTCTACATGAGTTAGTGTATGACATAAACTAACCCATGGTTGTTTTTCCAACCTCATGAGTTTTCATTCTCATCTCCACTTCATCTTCTTCTTCTTCATGAAAAAGCTTGCTAGCTTTTGAAATGGTGAAGAAATATTGTGAGAAAATTAAATCTAAAGTGAGCCCATTTCCTATTTCATCATCCTTTACTATATTAGCCATTTAGTTTAGGGTGTTTGCTTCACTAATCTACCATTAGTGAAGAGGTAGCATGAGCTTGAGTCTTCTCGATGTAGATCATCTTCGGCCTTGAAGACTTCGAGCAAGCTTGTTCATTTCATCATGTGAACCCTCACTAGAGTTCGGGTGTTCACTACTTGGAGCGAAGGGACTACTACACGGAGCTTTAGAAGTGATGGACCGGTCTACAAAGGTTGTATTCCTCATTCACTTAGATATAATGTTTGTTTACATATTTGTTGTTACCCTAACTTTCTAGTTCGATTCTTAGGATGTTTGCTTAGAACCCCCTAAATTTTTTGTTGTGGCATGTTTGATGCTTGCAAACCCTAGGCATGGTTCTAAAGAAACCTTACATATGCCATTTTAAAAAATTTGCCATGCCAAACAACCCTAACCCTGGAATCTTAACTAGAGAATTAGACAATACAATATGTAAACACCTTTACATCTAAGTGAACAAGGAATACAACCTTTGTAGACCGGTCTTTCACTTCAATAGCTCCGTGTTGTAGTCCCTTCGCTCCTAGTAGTGAACTCCCAGATTCTAGAAAGGCTCCACAAGATGAACGGAACAAGCTTTCTTGAAGTCTTCGAGGCCGAAGATGATCTACGTCGAGAAGACACCAACCCAAGCTACCTCTTCAATAAATTAGGGTTTAGTGAAGCAAACACCCTAAACTAAATGGCTAATCTAGTAGAGGATGATGAAGTAGGAATTTTGCTCACTTTAGATTTATTTTTCTTATAAGGATTCTTCATCTCTCGAACCCTAGAAAGCTTTTGGAGATGAGGAAGAAGATGAAGTAGAGAAAGAATGAAACTCATGATGTGAGAATAGCAACCATGGATGAGTTTATGTCATACACTAACTCATGTAGAGACTAAACTATGGCTAATTAGGTTAATAAATATTTTAAGTAAAACAAATTAGTGGACTAAGTCAATAGACACAACAAGCTTCTCCAAGTTTCTAGCCATGACAAATTTCCAACCAATTTTGGTTTACTTTGATAAATAAAAATTCTAGGATTATCATAAGCATGGTGTGAGTCTCATACACCCATGTATCATGTGGCATCTAGCATGACACAAAATAATGTATATTAATATATATCACATATATACTAAGTGTACACAAGTGAGAAAATGAAATCTTAAGTGAGCTAATATTAGTTAATGTAAATTTATATATCAAATATATAATTATACCTTAAATTATTAAATCAACACTTGATTTAATAATCCGTCTATATCACATATTACCGACTAATATCATATGTATCAACTTATCGAATCAACACTTGATTTGATAACCCGGAAATATCACATATAACCGACCGATATCACATATCGCGAGAATAGAATACGGTATCACATACACGTATTAATCTCGTTCCCGCACATATCACATATGTGCTCCTACTTCATTTCTCTTGAGCCAGGAAACCTCTGTGTAGGACTCTAAAGACTCATCAATACGCCGGCAGTAGGTGATGATCATATCAGTCACCTACAAGCCGTAAGCGGTCTGCTAAACGTAACGGCCACCCGGGTATTAAGCGATCAGAAGATCAAAAAGCAAGCCTGCTCATACTTCTGCAAATCCAATCAGTAACACTACCGTACAGTCCGGTCTCTTCGGATATGTCGCATATCACAGCCTAGGGGTGGTAAAACGTCAGACCCTAATAGCCTGATAAGTCATGCCGATGCAAGGTCCATAACGATTCAAGAAACTACTGATAACACCTACCAGTAAATCTCAGCAGCCCTGGCCAGGGATTTTCTGTTATGGCCAATCAGACATAGTGCAACATTAACCCCCAATACCGGGAGAGACAAAATCCCCTCCTATCGCTCATTGCCTCCATGTGACTCGGGACTGTACCCAAAAACAACCGTTTTGCATGATATTTTGAACGTGGTAAGGTGGAAATCAAAGCACAGTGGGAATCACACAAGACTCTATGACGATCTTGGGTCGACAGACTAAGCTGGACCGGTGTCACCAGAGAACTGTTATCTGATGATATGTATAATACCATGTAGGAGTTCTCAGCGAGTCCGTTCAGTATACCCAGTCTCCATTGAGCACCCTATACCATCTCTGATGTCAAACACCAATGGATATGGGATCATCAATCGCCCATCATATGGGTCGAGAAGTGTATACGCTAGTCTACTCTGGAATATCGATGCCCCGTCTCGATACTCCTACGACTAGGAACTATTGAAGGATGTACTTACCGACTACCTCTGCCCCACTAGTATGATCTACATCATAATCCTAGTAGTCAAGTACTCATCCTAAGGGCTTTATCAACATGTAATAGAGAGACAATAAGTGTACATGTTAAGATAAAGAGCAACCAGATAGCATACTATCATGTCGAAAGTCCTCCCTATATATGTCCAAGCATCCATTATAATATACATCACATGTATAATAATGGCCTCTAGGGCATACATATAACTAACAATCCCACAGTCGATATCCGAACTCATTTCCATCATACCCGATGAAAGCACACTTCCTAAACTTAGAGTCAAGCTTACTCCATTCCGCCTTATCAATCAAAGAATACACAATGCAACCAAATACTTTGAGGTGCGAGTAATTAACCGGTTTACCTGACCAAATTTCTTCCAGAATACCTCCATCGAGCGCACTTGCCAGGTGATTAGTGTAAAATATTTCACATTTGAATGATTATTTTCCCCACTATTGTTAAGTTCTAAAAGGTGTTTATTGTAATTATAGAACATATGAGGGTTTATCTGTAAAAAGTTTATTATCATATGTTTCTACATTATATTTAACATAATGAAGGAAAATACATGCATATAATATTTATTTAAAATATTAGAAATTAAATTATGCATATCATATCAAATATTTCTAACTATATTCTTAATATTTAATATCATATAAAATGGTTAGGATAATATCTCAAAAATATACCAAATATTACTAACACTATGAATTGAGATATTATGCAGATATGAGCTCTGGTCCGGAATCAAGGAGATCCGGGTTAAATCAAGATGTCGGAATCGAATCTGCCAAAATACTGAAGCAAATAATGAGATCTAGCAAAGATAGAGACTCAGAGCATTATTTTCAGAATCTAGACATCTAGAGGATCTCCAAAAATGATGCCAAAACACCAGAAAAAACCCCAAAACCTAATTCCACAATTTTGCTGCGGAAGGGCGGCAAAATGTGACATTTGTGGTGGATCCACGCCGGTTTGGTGGAGTTGGGATGTATATTTTGTAGTTTGGATCTTAAAAGCATATATTCACTCAGGGTACCTAGGGTTTCTGGTTTTGGGACTATATATAGGATCGAGAGCTTCACATCAAAAATTATCAACCGAATAGATTAAGAGGTCCAAAGCGATCCACGCATTCAGGTGATCATCAGCTAGTCATCTACCTCCAACAAGATAGAGAGCGAGAGGAAAAAACTAGGGTTCTTATAATCTACCTTCAAAGGATTTGTAAAAGCAATAGTTGATTAATAAAGGTAGTGTTTTTATTAGTGTTTTTGCAAATTAATTTCCGCACTTACTTTCTGCATTTAATTTCTGCATCTTAATCATGTTTTCATTCTTCAATCTTTCTTCTAAATCTCAAACCATGAGTGAGTAATTCCTTGCTTGCAAGGGTTCGTAGGCTAGGGTAGATCAATGGATGATAAAATCATTTAACTTCCTTTATACATTTTAAAGTCTATAAATTTTAGCAAAAAAATGTTAACATCCTTATCGGGCGCGCTACCAATTTATTGCTAGTCACGATCATGATTTGAGATCGGTTTAACACTTGTTTTGTTGGGGGCTAGACATGAATAGAGATCAATGCAAGGACAAGGGTTAAGAGCGCGGAAACCCTAGTTTCTTCTAAAGAACCCTAATCTATATTCATCACTATCGATCTAGTCTTAAACTATTAAAAAATAAAAGGAGTCATTTTTAATTATTCAATCCATTACTACTAAGTCCTATGAATCCTACAAGCCTCTTCTTTATAAATTCTACATCCGTATTAAAATAGATTTACAACCAATCACCCTTCTTCAATTAACTCGTCTAAAGCAAGAAAAAGGTACACGTTTCTCTGCGGACAACCCGTACTCATCGTGTCTATCTACTAGCGACAGCGTCTTGATTGCGGTTATTTACAACACAATTTTTTGCATCACATCAATCAAATGGCGCCTTTGCCTGGGAAACGGCGGTAATTTTTTTCTTGTTATTCAGGTTGAATTCTTATTAATCTATATCATAAAATAATCATAATTTCATCTTGTGTATTTAACGATTATTGTGCGAGTTTTACAAGGGAATCTAAAGTAAATGGAGCAAAGAATCATAGATTCAGTGACTTTCAAAATAGTCCAGAGGAGAAGAGGGAAGCACTGAAGAAAAATTATCAAGAGATCCCTCCATAGTGTCGCAGAACCGCAGCAGAAGTTGGCAATTGGCCGTGGAACCACGGCATAGTGAGGGAGTTGGGCGCACAAAATCCTCTGGTATCTTTGTCAAATCTTTCTCTTTTCTCTAAAGCTCCAATAATTTGATTTTGACTGAAGGATTCTTTGCAAAAAGCGCTGCTCAAATTTTTTTTTACGTGTTTTGATATTGATTTGTTTGTGCATATCTTAACCGGACATTAAGGGGCAATATTATAGGGTTACTAGGCATAGTCACAAGGTTCTACAAGGTATCAACCATGCCCAATTTAAAATTTAGACGTGCCGAACAACCCTAACCAAGATCTTAGACTAGATATTAGGCGAAACAAAGCATGTAAACAACTTTACATCTAAGAGTTAGAGATTACAACATTTGTAGACCGGTCCTTCACTTCTTATAGCTCCGTGTAGTAGTCCCCTTCGCTGCGATTGTAAACTCCGGACTTTAGAGAGGCTCTATGAAGAAACGAGCGGGCTTGCTTCGATGACTTCGAGGCCGAAGATGATCTACGTCGAGGAGACACTAACTCAATCTATTTCTTCACTAGGTCATGAACTTTATGAAGAGAACACACTCTACTACATGGCAAGTGGTAGAGGATGAAGAAGTAGGAGGTGGACTCACTTTAGAATTGATTTTCTCGCTTTATTTCTCATACCTCCTTTGAAGCTAGAAAGCTTTTCATGGCTCTTGAAGAAGAAGAAGAAGAAGAAGAAGTAATGAATAATTCATCCAAATGAATTATTGCACCCATGGTTGAGTTAAAACTAGCATGCCTAACTCATGTAGAGAATTAACTCCACACTATGGTTAAGGGTTGGGTTTGATAAATATCTTTAATTAGACAGAAGAGTTGACTTTGTCAAAGCTTATCCAAAAGCTTTTGTCCAAGCTTTAGCATATCAAATTCAATCTCTTTTGAATTAGCTTAACATAAATAGAAACCCTAACTTAACCCTAGTGTGGTATTAATCTCATACACCCATCTTGTATGTATCATCAAGCATGACACAATACATGTACACAAATATACATATCACATATATGTACAATGTGCATACCAAGTGAGAAAAGAAATCATTAGTGAGCTAAATATTAGTTAATGTAATATAATATATCAAATATATAATTATACATTAAATTATCAAATCAACTCTTGATTTAATAATCCGGCTATATCACATATAACCGACTAATATGAAATGCAACATCTTATCGAATCAACGCTTGATCCGATAACTCGGCTATATCACATATAACCAATCATGTCACACGTCACGAGAATAGAATGTGGTATCACATATACGCATCAATCTCGGTCCTGGACATATCACATATGCGCTCCTACTCCATTTCGCTTGAGCCAGGAAACCTCTGTGTAGGACTCTAAAGACTCGTCAATACGCCGGCAGTAGGTGATGATCATATCAAACACCCATAAGCCGCAAGCGGTCTGCTAAACGTAACGGCCACCCGGGTATTGAGCGATCAGAAGATCAACAAGCAAGCCTGTACATTCTCCTGTGAATCCAATCAGTAACACTCCCGTACAGTCCGGTCTCTTCGTCTGATATGTCGCATATGCAGTCTGGGGGTGGTAAATGTCAGACCCCAATAACCGATAAGTCGTGTCGATATGAGGTCTATAATAGTTCGAGAAACTACTGATAACACTTACCAGTAAATCTCAGCAACCCTGACCAGGGATTTCCTGTTATAGCCAATCGAACACAGCGCAACATCAACTCCCTATACCGGAAGAGACAAAACCCCTCCTATCGCTCATTGCCTCCATGTGATTCGGGACTGTACCCAAAAGCCACCATTTTGCACGCCCCCATGGACGTGGTAAGGTGGAAATCAAAGCACAGTGGGAATCCCACAAGACTTTATGACGATCTCGGGTCTACAGACTAACCTGTATCAGTGTCACCAGAGAACTGCCATCTGACGTGAGGTATAATACCATTTGGGAGTTCTCGGCGAGTCCGTCCAGTGTACCGAGTTTCTACTGAGCACTCGTATACCTTTTCTGATGTCAAACACGAATGGATATGGGATCATCCATCGCCCATCATATGGGTCAAGAAGCACATACGCTAGTCTACTCTGGAGTATCGATGCCCTATCTCGGCACTCCCACGACTAGGAACATTTGAAGGATGTACTTGGCGACTACACTGTCCCCACTAGTATGATTTGCATCATAGTCCTGGTAGTCAAGTACTTATTCTAAAGGCTTTATCAACATGTAACATAGAGACAATCAGAGTACATGTTTAGATAAAGTGTAACCAGATAGCATACTATCATGTCGAGCAAGAAAGTCTTCCCTATATATGTCCAAGCATCCACTACAATATACAACGTATGTACAGTAATGGCATCTAGGGCATACATATAACTAACAATCTCCCACTTGCACTAGGGCCATCTGTTGTAGTATCTCATACCCAACAATAAGCTGTGGTTGAAGTATCTCATACTCAACCATCCCATAAAAGTCTTTACTAGGAAATAGGCCTTTGTGAATGGATCCACGCTGTTGTCCTCTGTGTCTACTCTCCTAACCTCGATCTCCCTGGAGATCAACCATCTCCATGATCAGGCGATACTGCCTAAGATTATGTCTGGATCTCTGATGGGACGAGGGTTCCTAGGCCTAAGCCACAACTCCATTGTCACACAATGGCAGGAACCAAGTTCATCTTATGAACTAAAATATATCCAGACTGTCTCTTTGGTAGTATTCTTGGTAACGGTGTATCTTTCCTTTAATCGTCTAGTATGTCACGGTATCTAGCTTGGAACTCTTCCAACATACCGTCCATCCACTGAGGGTAAAGACAATGCCTGCGACTGACATTCAGTCGTCCTTATCACCCTGGAACCTTTTCAGTGATTCTCCCTAGGATCGATTGATACCATCTCACTACAACTAGTGAGAATCCTAACATCCAATTAGATTTATCTCATAGATTCATAACCCAGGATTTAGGAGGTATCACCTTGATCCTATAGAGAATCTTTGTGATAAGCGGAGATTGACCGAGCGTAGCATAGGAAACTCCTTCCCTATTAAGAGTATGTCATCCACGTACTCTACAAGGATCACCACCATACTCTCTACTACCTTTTTGTAGATACAAGGTTCAGCTGCCATTTTGATGAAGTCAAACTCCTTGACTACTACATCAAAACATCCGTTCTAACTCCGCGATGCCTGATTTATCCCATAAAACATCATGCTCACGTTTCCGCTGCTCCCACTGTCTACGAAGCTCTCTGGCTGTGTACTTATAGACGCTCTCTTCCAAATCATTATTTAGAAAAGCAGTCATGACACCCAAACGCCAGATATCGTAGTCATGGTATGTAGCCGTGGCAAGTAGGATCTGGATGGACTTAAGCATAGCTTTGAAAGTCTTAACTTTTCCATGTACACCAAGTAATCTTCTCAAAATATACTTGCTCCTGATGGGGATTTAACCCTTCAGATAAAGCAACCAAAGTCCATACTTTGTTGGTGTATAAGGATTCCATCTCAGATCGCTAAGCATCCAGCTATTCTTACAGAGTCTCACTCCTGATGGCTTGCTCAAAACTAGTTGGGTCATCATCTCATGATGCAATCCTCGCTCCCACTGTCATAGAGAAACCGACGTATCTCTCAGGTGGATGAGGAACCCTACCAGATCGACGGAGAGGCTGAGGTTCGTTGGAAACTATTGAATCCTCCGGGTTTACCAAATCATCAGCTGCAGTTTGTATAGCTGGAACTCCTTCCAGTTCTACCTCATGACCACTAATTTCTTCACAAGAAATTCCCTTTTTCTCAAAAAGTGGTATGCCGAGAAATAAAACATCTTTTGTTTCTCGGTGTGGTAGAAGATATTCCCTTGCGAATGCTTGGGATATCCAACAAACTTCCACAGAACTGACCTTGCCTCGAGCTTGTCCGGATTTTGCTTTTGACATAGGCCGGACAACCCCAAATCTTAACTTACTTAAAATATGGGCTCTTCCCATACCATATCACATATGGAGTGGTAGACATCTGATTTGGTTGGAACCCTATTCAATAGGTATGCAACTTCTCAAGTGCATAACCCAAAAGAAAATAGGCAACTCAGTAGTACTCATCATAGAGCACACCATATCACATAGGGTGCGTTTGCTCCGTCCCGATACACCGACGTGTTGTGGTGTATACGGAGGAGTAATGTTGAGAGAGAATCTCATTCTCCTTTAGAATAGTCCAGGAATTCCGTGCTCAAGTATTCTCCTCCTTGATCTCATCAAAGGACATAATACTCATACCCGTTTTTGGTTCTCTACTTCTAACTTATATTCTGTGAATATCTTAAAAGTTTCGGACTTGTGTTTCAACAGGAACATATGTCTGAATCTTAGGAGATTATCAGTGAATGTAATGAAGTACAAAGAACCGTTCTTAGCATGTGTAGATAGGGGACCTTCATACATCAGTATGTATCAATCCCAAGGGTTCACTAACTCTTTCTCTGTTTCCAATAAACGGAGCTGTGGTCATCTTATCTTTGTGACATAACTGGTAAGTTTTACAATATGTAAATCCAAACTAATTTAAATATGCATCTTTATGTAACTTCAGCTAGTCGGGTCGCATTGATATGACCTAGTCTACAATGCCTCAAGAAGGATTCGTTCATTTCTGAACTCTTCCTCTTGTGTGTGTTCTGTATATTAAGAACTGTAGTTTGATTTAGAACGTCTATGCTTTTAGATAACGTGCCTGAACCGATCAACTCTTGATATAGGAAATGTTCAAAACATTATCCGAAAATACAAAATTATATCCTTCTTTACTAATAAAGAGACTGATGTAATGTTGTATATCAGGTTCGGTATCTAATAACATTCGTTCAGAATCAATGTATTCTGATAATACAGGGTGATAACTGCCAACAGACTTGGCTGCAACACTTGTATCATTTCCAACTCTTGAAACTTATCACTCGTTCTCAGTTCTCTACCTTTCTGTAACCCATGTAACAAATTACATTTGCGGGATCCTGATCCGGTATCTCATACCCAGGACGTAAAGGATACTGAGAAACAGTTCTCGGTAATGAACACACCCGAAGATGATGCATCAGCAAGCACTTTCTTCGTTTGGGCGGCACGGGAATTCTGGTAATCCCTTATTTCCAACTCTTTCTTATAACAATTATAAGTTGGAGCGGGACCAACGTTCCCTAGCGCAGTATTGTAACGTTTTAAAAATAATTAAATGAATAAAATTGTTTAAGTGAATTTTATGAATTTCGGTAAAGTAAAATGTATTTTTCGTAAAACTAAACCGTGATTGTTTTTCATTATAATTTCAAAAATACCTATTTTAATTATGTAATTACTAGTAAATGGTGTTTATTTAGCCACTTATAAATTTTTAGTTTAATTAAATATTTTTCCTAAATTAATTATTTTAAATATTAACATAAGCTTTATTTTTACACTAAATTAGTGTAAATTACAAATTTGAATGGTTTTAATTTGTAAAAATGAACCATGGCATATTAGAATTTAGTGTGTATCATGAAAAATTTATTTGCAAATTTTTTCCTTTTTCTAGAGCTTTCTTGAGTTGCTATAGTAAAGAAATAAAATAAAATATAGAAATGCATGAAAAGACATAATGAAGTGATATTTTGGTGGAGACTTCTACACATTTTCTCACCCTCTTCTTTCTCTCCCTCACCTCCAAAAAAATGGCCGGCCTCACCCCCCATGGTAGCCCCCATTTTCCTCATTTTATTTTGCTCCAAAATTCATCAAAAATCCTTTAAAAATTCAATAAAAATCCACAAAATCCTTTTTATTTCATACCCTTTATTCCTTGCTCATTTTTATATGGATTTTGGAGATGGAAAGCATGCATTTTGGAGGCTCATTTTCTTGTTTGGATTTCATATTTTGGAGGTATAAATTTTCTTCTTTTGTTTATTTGTTATTAGATGTTTCTTTTAAGCATGTTTAGATTTAATGAATTAATTCTATGTTCAATTCTTAAAATTCAAGTTAGGGTTTTTAAATTCAAGTTATGATTTTTATTAATTAATTAGGGTTATAATAGTTAGTTTAACACTTTTAGAATTGGAAAATCTTGCATGGTTGTTGAATTGTAAATTTTTCATTTAAAATTGTTTAAATTAGGAATTTTGCTAACTAGGTTTCTATAAAACATAATTTTTGGTGAAATAAAATTTCAATTAATATTTGTAACACTATATTGTGGTCTTAATAAGGGTATTAACTTGTTGGTGGAGTGGAAACTTAAATTGATTGCTAGTTTCTATTGATAATTGATAAATTGTGATAAAAATTGCTATTTTGTAAACTAGATTTTAGAAATTCCTAAATAAATGAGATTAAAAATATAACTTATGGTTTCATTAAATCATTATCATCATGAATTGTAGTTTAATACATTAATTCATGCAAAATCATGTTTTGTGGTGGAATTGTGGTATTTTGCTTGAAAAATGTTGAAAATTGTTAAAGGTTGCAAACTAGAAATTTCAAATTAATACAAATTTGTGTAATAAAAATATAGTAATGGTTTGTATAGTCTAGTTATGCTATTTAATGAGTTTTATAACCATTGGTTTCATTTAAATGTCAAGTTTTGATGAAAAACGGTAAATTGGCATTTTCGGGTTTTACGAAATTGGACGGTTTGATGGATTTTAGGGTTTCGATGGATTTAATCTTGTTTTATAATATAAGTAATGTGTTTTAAAACTACGAGTTATTTGTTGATGTTTATCTCGATCCATCGGAGTTTGTACGCCGATATCGAGCGATATTTGGTGCTTTTGTGTGGACGGGACATAGGTTTTAACCTATGCTTGTTCCTTGCGTCGTTTTGACTTTTGTATGTGATTCAGTTTACGATACTATTTATATGTTTGCGTTTAGGTACCCCTCACGTGGACTGCGAGCGATGAAGAGGAGGATGGCGACACCGTCTTCGGCAGACATGGACCAGGTGAGTAGATGTATATCTACGGGGGGAAGTCGGGTGGATGGCGTTTAGCACCCCCGCAACGTAGCATAGGAATAATACTTATTGTCATTAGGAAACCAGATGTAACCCTAGATTCTAAATGAGCGGGACCCTAGTAATGACCCTAGGCTGGACTAGACTGATTTAGGAAGACCATACCAGCGGATGAATATCTTGGAAGAGGTTCGTAGGTTTCAGGTAGAAACACACACACGCACACACTGAAACTCGACATGGTGTATACGGGTGTGAGTGTGTGTGTATATAGGACTAGGTATAGGTATATATATATATATATATATATATATATATATATACAACACGTATGTGGGATACATTGATGTGATATGATACAAGGGAATGAAATAGTATAACTGGGCTTGATGCCGTGATTCTTGACTATACAGTCGTATTAAGTGTCAGCGGATCATTAGAGAATGAGATAATGAACATGTATACATAAATTATATAGGTGTGACTTGATGACGATATGATATCAGTATGACTAAATCACAATATGATACATATGACATGATATTTCTGAGGATAAACTAATGATGTATATTTATGATGGCAATGATATATGTTTGATGTATGCGATTACAGTATAGCACCTTGATCTTGACACTTGTTGATGATAAAATTATACGAATAATGAGACACGTAGGTGACACTTGACCCGTACCCCGATATTGTGATGACGTACGATGGATTTTACCGTACGAGGCATAGATGTGATGATTGATCCGCACTCTTGATTTGAGGAAGTCGTACCATGTACGTGACGCTATTGAGGCAGGATCGCCGACTATTAGAAATATGGACTCAGGCTTTAGGTGTACTTCTATCGACCAGTTCTTAGGTTTAGTTTCCCTTAGGGGGGTTAGATGGACATTAGGTTAGGTTCGAGTCTTATAGTGGTAGCGGTAATTGTATATCAAATGAGTGGATAACACACATCCGTCTTTACTTTCACACTGTAATCATAATGTTGCATGTTCATACATATGTTGCTATAATCAGTATAAACCTTACCTGTTAGGACACCAGCACCATTACCGATGATGCGCATATTCCACGCACACTTATTTGCCGGCTCACACACATCATCATCGGTAATTGGTATGTCACGTACACTTTAGATCATATTATCCTTTATTGATAGAATCAGCAAACAGCTAGATCGGTATATAATATTGTGATTACTCTCAGATGTTAGTCTAGACATGGCATTTATTACTTAGACATTCATGCATTCATATTTTCATGTTATCATGCAGTATTATGGGGCATATGCCGACACTTATCATATACTTACTCATGATTTTGAGATTTGGATTTCTATGAGATTTCTGGATTTTTGGGGAAAACCGCAAGAATATATAAAAAAAACTTCTCTCTCTCACCTTCTCTCTTTTTAAAATATAAGATGCGGTTTTCTCGTAATGTATGTGTCGTCCACCATGAGATTTCATGTTTTCTGATGGATTTCGAGACCCGATTCGAGGAGTGGATGAACCGTCTCGGATACATGGTAGGCCCGGTATGGTACCCCGGGGCAAGAAGATCGAGTTGTAGACGATGAGCCTGGCAGGGGAAGGCTACCTACCGGTGATGTCTGGCGCGGCGGATATCCGGAGGATACCGACCGTTGTCGTGAGATTTGATGATATGGGCCGATCCGGACTGATGGAGCCCGAGGTATAGAGACTATGATACTTGAGATTTACATGTTTGTGTCGATGCTTGACACGGATTTCCATGGATTTCATTGTTGAGATTTCAGATTCCTATACACATTTTACTATGATAACAGCTAAAGATTTCTTATACAGATATATCTGGATTTCAGGATTGATTATTTTATATTCATGGTGCATGCATACCCATTCATAGGACATAGTATTATATGAGGCACTGACACGAGCACGGAGTATCTGCATTTACACGTAGTTTTACCCTGCTATTACTAGATGATTAGGATATAATAGTGTATTATTATGACCTAGGATAGCGTCGTGCATTCGATTTCTTTTCGTAGATGTCTTCTACTCATGAGTTGGCAACTCACCCCCGTTGTGCCAAATTTTATTACAGGTTCGATGTACAGGTTTCCCCGGCAGCTTGCTGGCACATCTTTTCTTTCAGGGTGATTTGCACGGTAGGTGGGTTCACTTGTATCTAAACTACCATTGTATTTTATTCATTCATTTGTATCTAGTAAGCTCCATCAACCATATTTGTATTACTTGATAAGTTTATTGGACCAGTCTTTTATTTTGACCTTAGAGTCGCGCATGTATTATTCTGATCTGGTGGTTTTGTTTTCTTCTGAGTTTTGAGCCTCGCCCTTTGGCGTTGTATATTATTGTGCTTGTTGTGGTTGTTTCCTCCTGTTGGCGTTGAGCTAGCTCCCGTTTGGGGATGCTTTTTATTGTTTATGTATATTATACTTGTTGTACCCGTTTGGGGCCAGTTTTTACAGAGGAGACTCTGTCGAAATTTTTGGGAAAATTTGCTGATGCTTTTAAACTTGTTTTCTTTTTCTTCTTCTTCTTTTTTTATGGTTTAGATTTCTGGGCTTCGGCTTACTTAGGTTACGTGGCGCCTCTAGACGCTTCGTAATCTAAGTGTCGGTCACGTTCCGTACTTTCGGGTCGTGACAATAACAAGCGGGTTCGGTCAATACATCCGTATTATTATCTTGATTAAGGCGTGACATGGTCGCTACCTGGACAGAGATAGAAGAAAACACTTAGCGTATGCTCTTACAAGATTAGATTGGTTATTAATATATCTAATCAGGATGTCTCCCGCTGTTTAGGTCAAATCTTATTTCAAACCCTAAAAGGAAAGACTAGCCGGGATTAATTACACCCTACAAGTTCGCCAATCTTTCAGCCAGGCCAGTGCCGGTACTTTGAGGGAGGTTCCCCGTGCTTTCGCACGGACCTAATTAAAGTAAACCTCATTTTCCCATAGGCATAACCCCGTTAACACCTTTCTAGACACCTACTCGATCGGCTAATTGTAATGTGTAAAACTCTCCCAGGAGTAACTCTTACTCGCAGTGGGTATCGTGATCCAACTATCTCATAGAAGGTATGCAATCTCATTGCAAATTTCAACACTTGAAATTTCCGATAATATTTTGCCCCTAGTACTTATGATCTTAACTATGGTCAACATATCATAAACACTAGTCAAGTTCTTTCCGTCATTTCATGATTAATTAGACCCACCCACATGACCCTCAACTATTGTCGACATAATCACATGACTGTCCTAATTAATCGCATTATATGCTGTGTAGGAAGACATCACCTAGCTACCGTACACTACGCCTCAACTATAGTCGACATACGCAGCACGAATACCGAGTACTCTACTTCCTAAAATGACAGAGGGCTACGACAGGTTTTTAATAAAACCCTTTGCGTAATGAACTTGATATCGTTGTAGAATCGAGTGATTTTAAATGGAATGTTTTTGAGGCCTTTGCTAGTTTCGCTAAAGAGGTGACTCCCGGTGAAGGGATCGTCGGCTTTTTCCTCATCGAATAAGGTGCAGGATATTTCACAAATATCACTATGCAAAGCAAAAACTATAAAAACAATCAAAAGACAAACCGAGTTTGTAGAATCTGCTAGTTTCGCTAAAGAGGTCACTCCCGGTGAAGAGATCTCGGCTCTTTCCTTATCGAATAAGGAGCTGGATGTTCTACAAGGAACACCACTATGCAAAGCAAGAACTAGAGCTACCAGTTTTCGAGACAAGTTTCTACAACATCTTTAGGTTTCTTTTATTTCATTAATCTCATTAATGAAGTCCCATTTTAATTATGCTTCACAAGCATCACATTTGAAACGAAATCGGCAATATAACATATATCTCATATATATAATATAAACATTCGTCTCAGGCAGTAATATGATCTCATCAAAGAACATTGCAGCAGAAGATAACATATGAAACATTGGATATACTAGGATTTCCGTGTTTTACGCGAGCCTGTATAAAACGCGGATTCCACGGTCGCGATGAATAGCCAAACCCACATCCCTAGACCCCTACGAGAGCGGCAAGCAACACTGCCAATTCTAAGGTTAGGAGACCCGGTCTCGACTCCTCGAGATGGTCTCCCACTGGACCCTAGAACCTGGTTACTTGTGCTCCCGCCTTGGGTCTACCTAATGCAAAAAAGTAAATAATATACAATGGTGACATCATCCTCAGCCCGGAAGTGCCCAATAAAAGAATATTACATACAAATGAATTTTACATGAATGAAAATAAAAACCCTCATCTCACATAAAAACCCCGGCTATTCAAAACACGACGATCCAATATAACATATCACAGCAGCACATAATATCTCATATCATCAACGTAAGCAAGTATGCGTATCCCGATTGTCGTTGATGTATAGCAACGAAACCGGCGATACACTACATACTACGCTTACGGTCACAGAAAAGAAAGTGTAAAACTACAACAGTTGGAATCCGCGACCTCCTTAGACATCGCATGCCTAACCAAATGAATTCCTTAGACATCACATGCCTAACAATTATAAACCCCACATTTTAGTCTTAGTATCGAAAACTCTTTTCAATATCTAGTCGGGCAATTCAACAAGATTCTCGACATCCTGATCGAATGCTCGTCGCAGACTTTAGTAGACGGCCGCACCCCCGACGCCGTCGACGAAGTGCAGTAAGGCAGAACACCGCTGCCGCGAGCACCCGAACGGATGCTTTTGGCGACGGGATTCTCCTACAGTCACTTGGTCGGGGCTATGGGGTGTGACTATCTATTAATTTTACCCGGCGAGTATTCGCGTACGCTACGTGATTGCGACGGACTTTTGATCACATCATAATCCCGTGGCAACCGATCATCTGAGACTAAACTGCTAGATTTATAACATTCAAATTAGTTATCTCATAACTACTTGTGGATTCCAAATATTGTATCACATTCCAGATAAATAGACGGTGTTAAAGTTTCCGATCGAATAAACAAACACCCAAGATTTCCCAAATAGCTCAACACTTGAGCGGAGTTCAAAAAGTATCCATCACATGCCACAGTACCAATGGTCCAGCCGTAGAAGGGTCAAACCAACGCCTCACATGTGGCAACGCCATTGTTGGGGTAAAAATTTACACCCCGGTTGACCGAGTCAAAGTCAAGTTCAACCCCAAGCCAGGTGGGCCCAAGCCCAGGTCAAGCGGGCCTATGCCCAGGTCAAGCGGGCCTATGCCCACGGCCAGCCTCCCCATGCAAACAACAAAATCATGTAATAAATAATTTCTATGTAATTATACATGAATGTATACAAAACGGGCAGAAAGCCAAATTTTTGTAAGCCCATGGCTTATGTGCAAAAATAAATGGCACATGAGCCATGGGATAGGCAAAACGCCATTTTGTAATGCCCAGGGGGCTATATGTAAATATGTAAGCCTATAAAAAGCAACATGATGAATAAAAAACTAACACTTTTCATTCCCCTAAAAACTAGGGTTCTTTGTGCCACCTGCTCCTTCTCCAAGGTTCTAAACCTTCTCATTTCTTTTAAATTAAATCAAGAGTTTTACTCTTTCTTTTCCAAAACTAAGTAGCTTTCCACCACAAAACCCACAAAGGGGAACTCAGATCCCCCATCAGATCTCAAAAAGGAGTGATTTTTTTAAAAATATCCTACTTCTTGATCTTCAAGAACTGGCCAAACAACAGGAGGAAGAAGAAGAACCCCCCTTCATCAACTTCAAAACATCCTAGGAGTTTAACTCCATATATATATATAATAAATATTTCCTTTTTTTTTGAAGCATAGCTTTTGGTTCTAGGCTAAAAGCCTCCTTTTCTCGCCGGCGGTCAAGCACAGAGCGTCCGCGTGCCGACACGTGGCGCGCTTGCGCCCTAGCGCTCAGCGCTCGAGCGAAAAGCGCCCACGTGCCGACACGCAGCGCGTTTGCACTACAGCGCCCTGCGCTCAAGTGCAAAGCGCCCACGTGCCGACATGTGGCGCGTTTGCGCTCAAGCGCAAGTCGCCCCGGTGCCGACACGTGGCGCGCTTGGGCTCAAGCGCAAGCGCTCGAGCGCAAGTCGCCCCCGTGCCGACACGTGGCGCGCTTGCGCTCAAGCGCCCAGCGCTCAAGTGCAAGTCGCTCCCGTGCCGACATATGGCGCGCTTGCGCTCGAGCGTCAGGTGATGAAGCGCAAAGCGCCCATGTGCCGACACGCGGCACGCTTACGCTACAGCGACCTGCGATCAAGCGCAGAGTGCCCACGTGCCGACACGTGGCATGCTAGCGCCTGAGAGCACAGCACTTGGGCGCACAGCGCCCAAGGCGCTGGCCCCACGCATCCTTTGGATGCCTTTTCCCCCTCTTTTTATGTACATACATATACATATACATATGTATACATATTTGCACACACACGTGCTCCACGACACCGTCCCTGTTAGAAAAAAATTCTAACGGGGCGCTGCCCCGCACCCTGCAAGGGGGCTGCTTGCCCCCTTGACCCTCAGCCCGTTGTCCGGGTAGCGGGACCCCCGTAAAAACTCTGCGTGGCTCCCGATATATCCAAACCCCCTTTCAAGACACAACACACGTACACTGCACATTGAGTTCGCATGACCAATTTAACCCGTCAATCGGAGGTTCCCTCGCTCCAAAGGCGAGGGGTAATTAACGGCAGCTTAGTCCGCGTGTAACGTCTTCAAAATAATAAAATATGATTTTTGGGAAATTTTATAATTTAATATTATTTTAATGAATATTTTAATATTCTGGTATAATTAAATCCAAATAAATGGGGAAAAATTATGGAAAATTCTAAAATAGGGTATTTTATGGATTTATGCCATTTTAAAGTTTTTAAGATTAGTTATATGCTAATTTAGTGCTAATCGCGATTAAGAATCGCTAATTGGATTTTTAGCATTTTTGTGCAAAAATGTGCACATATCATTTTTTCACACTTGTTACACTTGTGTTACATTTTGTTGCCATGGTTCTTTTGGGTTTACTATTCAAGTGAGAAGAGTTAGTGAAGAAAAGAAAAGGGAAAAAGGTAGGTAATGAGTGAGAGAGAGACCAAGTCAACCCCACCTTTTTGAACCAACCCTCATCATTTCCCTTGTTATTTCCTCTTCCCTCTTCCAATGGGGCTGCTGCTGTTCCTGCTCCCTCTTCTCTCCCCCTCTTCATGAAACCCTAGATCTACAATGAAAACCAAGCCAAAACCTTATTCCCCCTTCACAAAAAATGTTCCCGAGCTCACTAGCTACACTTTGAACCTAGCAAGATTGAATTTGGTGGACTTTGAGCAACTCAAGAATTTTCTTGAGTTGCCAAAGGAGGTAATTTCTGCACCTATAGAGTAGTATTTCAATTCCTTGTGCATCTATTCTAGTTTCATATCGATATTGTGATGTTTGTGGATTTTAGAGAATTCAAGTTAGGGTTTAGGGTAAAACTGAAACTTTAGATGAAATTGAGGATGGTGGTAACCTTAGAAACCCTGGTGTAATGCTAAATTGAACCCAAACCTGGAATTGGAACCAGAATACGGAATTACGGAACCGATATGGGAAAAACTGGAAATCTGGGACTGTTTTGTGTAATCTGCTATTACCCCGAGACCCTAAAAATGAAACTGAGTTAACAGTGAGATGTGCAGGCACCAGTGAACCACCACCTCAAACCCTAGCTCCCCACTCCACTTTGAGGCCGCCAATTTCTCCATTCTGGCCGCAATTTGCGGCCAGATCAGGAGGGAAATGCCTCGTTTTCTGTGCATGCCCCAATTTCCTCTAGTATTGACCCTGGGTACTTCTAGTTTTGACTGATTCCATCTAGGGTGAAATCTGGGTTGATTTTCCTATGTTGGTGTATGATTTGCGACTTGATTTAGCATGGATTTTAGTGTTTTGTGATTCATTCCTGTCGGGTGGCGTTTGGACGTCAACGACAAGTGGATTTTGATTGTGTTTACATGCGAGTCGACAGGTTTTTACCTATGCGAGTAGCGTGTGCTATTTTGGTTTCCGATATGATTTTCATGTGCTTTAGCATTGTGATGTACTTGTAGGTACCCTACGAGATGTTGAGACAAAGAAGATGAAGATGGCGACATCGGCTTTGGCATACAAGAAACAAGGTGAGTAGATTTATATATACGGGGAGAAGTCGGGTGGATGGCGTATAGCACCCCCGCAGTCCGTGGTGATGTATAGGAATACGTATACACACATATATTTATTATGTGTTGTTTAGGGTAATTGATGGTAATAATGGATTATTGGTGATAAGGATGTATTGGTTGAGTAGTGCGAAACCCTAGAGTAGTGGTTGCACCCACACTCACACATACACACATACTTGCATACATTCTTTCATATATCTGTGCGTATATGGTGGTGGGTATATCTACACATGGGTATGGGACTATGTGTTTGTATACGGGTTTTGAGGATGATACGTGGGATTGAGATGAGTCGATGAGATTCGATTGAGGCCGTGAGATTTGGCGACATGACAGAGTCGTATTGGAGATGTGATATGATGGTAGTGATACCTGTCATGTGATGAGATAGTGTGATCTCGACTCAGATTTAGGTGGTTTCCATACCCCCTCTCTTTTGACTTGACTGTGGGTTCGTAGTTCGCATAGTAGGCGTTAGACTAGACCGAGTCATACCTATTTCAAAACTAACGAATCGGGGATATTTTAAAGATCAGCAAAAGGGTTTATACGGATATTTTAAAAGGCGCATCTTTTCTTAAAACACCGTAGCCCTTATTTTACCAAAAGCCCTGATTCGTCTTATTTCAAAAGGCAAGGTTGCATGATATAGCTATTGGTGTAGATTCTCTACTGTTGCGTTGATTACTTGATTCCGCACATTCATGCTGTTTGTATTGCATCGCTTATATTGTGGATATATTTCAGTCATGCTGCTAGGACACCAGCACCATTATCGATGATGCGTATGTTCCACGTACACTGTTGCCGGCTCACACACTTCATCATCGATAATTGCCATGTCACTACACTGTAGTACTGTTGCATTCAGGATATGACCCTTGCTTGACATACTGATATGCTTACCTTTCTGCTATATGTCGCATATATGCTACTTTCTGATTATACGCATTGAGATATGATGTTTCCATGATATTTCTGGTTCCGGGAACCGTGGGTGTTTCAAAGAGAATATGTAATTGTTTTAAAAACCCGGTTACCCGTGATATGATGTTTTGGTGTGTCCACCACGCGTTTTCTCGGTGCTGAGACGTGTGCTTGAAACCCGATTCGAGGAGTGGATGTTCCGTTTGCGGGTTCGTGGTGGGCCCGGTATGGTTCCCCTCGGCGAGATGATCGATGGGTTTTGCCGATTGAGCCTGGAGGTGGGCGAGTACCTACCGGTGATTGGTTGGACCTGGCAGTTATCCGGAGGATACTGACCGGAGTCGATGGATAAATTTGGGCGTCCTGCCGGGGCCGAGGGCCGATACCGCAGACAGAGAACGCGGGCCGATCATGACTGACGGAGCCTGATATATGAGGATTTACGTGCCGATGCTGGGCACAGTTTTGATGATGTTTTCGAGTGCCGATGCTGGGCACTCCGGTTCCATGATTTTGACGTGTCGCGAGGGACACGGGTGGGTTATATCCTCATATTTCCATGCACAGGTTTCATGATATTTACTTGCATGATGGTTATTGTTATTGGGTGACGAGTGGACGGGATCCACGTGTGTGCAGATTTGATTACATTGATCATACCTCATATTCATGACATGCTATTACCTGAGGCACTAGCACGAGCACTTGGCACTACACTCATGTATAGAGATTACATTGCCAGTTTAGCATGCTTCAGCTTTATTCATATTGAGGTTTATTTATATCTGATCGTATTGACCTAGGATGGGTCATGCATTCGATCTCTGCTTGTAGATATTTTCTATTCACGAGTTGGCAACTCACCCCCGTTGTGCCCCAGTCCTTGCAGGTTTTTGCCGTACAGATTCCATAGCGGCATTTCTGGCACACTGCTTCCTTATGGGTGACTTGCTTGGATAGGTGGGTTCTTTTGTATCAGAACCGCCATTGTTCATGTATCATTTATTGTATCTAGAATTTCCATCAACCAAAACTTGTATATTGTTTCAGACTTAGAAAACAGTGTTGTATTATTTCGACCTTAGAGTCGCGCTTGTAGTATTACGGTTTTCTGGCTGTATTGAGTTCTTTTTGGATTTGATCCTCGCCTTTGGCGTTGTATATTTTTATTGTTTGCGTGGTTGTGACCGTCGATTGACGAAGAGCTAGCTCCCGCTTGGGGATGCCTTTTATCATGTTATATATATTATTCTTGTTGTACCCCGTTCGGGGCCAGTTTTTACAAAGGAAACTCTGCCGAAATTTTCAGGAAAAGTTACGCATTTTTAAAATACATATTCGGCTTAGTTATTTAAAAACTTAGATTTTTGAAACACGATTTCTTTACTTCTAAAAACCAGTTTTCCTTATTTACTTTTTTTTAAATGGTTTTAGATTTCTGGGCTTTTGGCTTACTTGGATCAGATGGAGTCCTATAGGCTTCATAGGGTTCAAGGGCCAGTCACGTGCTCTTTCGGGTCGTGACACCGCGGCTGCCGGAGATTCGGATCCCCACAATCATTAAACCCCGGCCTACCCTAGGCAGGGGGAATCTGTAGTACGGCTGACAAGCGCGCGCGTATTCCCATCTCAATGGGGTGACGGAAAACACCCTGCAGATTCTAGCACGCCCGGTGGGACCAATCTCTCCTCCCATATTTCGGGTTAACCATTCATGCGAACTCAATCATTATACATACCTGTATTTATACTAAAATAATGCTCTTCATGCAGATTTTCAAGCAATCACCTTCCGACGATGTCTTCGATGATGAACTCAGCTCCCGTCTCCTACACGGTGAAGATAGACTCCAGGACGGTCCTTCCGGCCAGTCTCGGGCGACAATGGGAGGAGCCGCTGCTACCATTCGGCTCTATTATGTTCATGCCAGTTGGCGCCATCCCAGCTCCTCAAGCCCCGGTGACGGACAGACCAGTCTCGAAAGGCAGGAGACCAAATGTAGTGATCTCGAGGGCACCACTACCCAAACGAAAGTCGGTGTCTGAACGACTTTCCTTGGCCCCAGCTGGGGGCAAGGCCATCAACACCAACAAAGCTACAACACGTCCCGAGCAAGCTCCAGCGGTGCCCTTGAACACTGCTCGATCGGGTGTCTTCTCTAAGCTCCCCGCCAGTGAGAAAGAGACGACTGGATATGAGGTCCACACTGTCTACATGGTGGGCACACGCAGCAAGAGCAAGGACGGGGCCACTACACCCCAAATCCAATCTGGCTTGAATGTGGTGGCTGCTTCCCAAAAACAGCCGCCTCTGCTGGGTGATGAAGACCCTCTCGATGAGGATGATGGGCAGAAAGACCTTTCGGTCCATGAGGAGTCGGGCTCGGAAAGCGAAGAAGAGACGACTTTTCGCCCCAGAACCGCGGAGCAAGAGCTGCTTCAAGAGCTCTAAAAGCAGCTCAGAAACAAAGACAAGAAGATGGCTAAGCTCTACTCAAAAATTGACGACTTGACAAATGTCGTCCTACAGCTCACGGCCCAACTTGCCTCTCAGCCGCCCAATCAAGCGAAGGGCTCTGCTCGTGAACCGGGAAGTGGTGTCCCAAAGTAGTCAACGCCTATTCCCTCAAATCCAAAAGTGGGCGAACTACATGAAAATCAGTCGCATCCTATCTCGGGAAATGTCATGGCTATCGATGACAGTAGCCCGCTAACTCAAGATCAAATCATGGATTTGGTTGCCAGCAAAGTCAAAACATTGGTGGCCGAAGCCGAAGCGCAAAAAGATAGCAGCAGTGGGAGACCATATCCTGCTCAGTATGATCTAGCGGAATTCCCTAGCGGCTGTGTCATCCCCAAATTCGGAAGATTCGATGGGACGGGAAACGTGAATCAGCATATCGCCCACTTCAAAGCCTCATGCGGGAACACTGAGGGCAACGATGCGCTTCTCCTCTGCCAGTTCGTTAATAGCTTGGCCGATGTTGCTTTCGACTGGTACGCGAGCATACCGGATGGCTCCGTTACTACTTTCGTCCAAATGGAATCTTTGTTTCGACAAAGGTTCATGAGCGTCAGCGATAAGATCACCATTGCCGAGCTCGTAAGGACCAAGCCCAAGAACAACGAAAGCAGTACGGATTTTATAACCCGATGGCGCAATCTCTCTGTCAAATATGAACCGCCGATAGAGCAGGACCAATCTATCAGTCTCCTCGTCGGAAATCTCAACAATTGGATGGCCCCGTTTCTGTGTACCGCGGGTGTTCATACCAGAATATTGTTTTTACTACTGCTCATTCTTACGCTCATTTGTTTATAGGTAGATGCTTTTAATCTGTGTTTGCTACATATTTACAGACTACAGGTTCCTAGTCCAAAATAACGCAAATGATACAAAATCTCCACAGTTACGCCAAAATACAGAACATCTGTTGACAGCAGATAAAAGCCGGGTTCCGGTCATCCGTATCCGTCCAGTGCCGCGTACCAGTTCCAGAGACAAGACATATGACAGTGGTCATTCGTGTCTCGGACAAGCACAGAGCACGAGGGGGGCAGCACAAGAATCAATGGGAGCGCGGAGCTCGAGGGAGAAAATGTCAAAAGTATTATTTTTGATGTCATTTTGGACCGTTGCAGATCTGAAGAAATTGCTGAAGCAAATTGTAATTTGGAACATGTATAACAACAGAGGAGAGCAACACAGGGAAACCCAGGAAGTTTGACAAGTCAACTCCCCCAAACGGCCACGGTTCCGCGGCATAAGCATGCTTAGGCCGCGGATCCACGGCCATGTAAGCTCCTCGGATGCTGAAATTTAGGGGGTAGGTGGCACAGTGTATTTGGGAATAAAATATTGCCTTAGGGTTTCTTCAAGCAGCCTATAAATACCCCGGTTTTGTTCCAAGCCAAGGTCCTTCGTGTCTTGATTTCCATTCTCTCTTTAGCTTAGTTTCTTCTTCTTCTTCATTCTTTCCTCCATGAAAATTGCAGTGAGAGCTTTTTGAGTGGAAGATCAATGAAGATGAAGGTTGTTATCTTGTCTCTTTTATTTATTGTCTTGTAATTTTATTATCTAGTATTGTAATTTTATTATTTGTTGTTAACTAGTTGTTGTTATTTCTTTTCTTGTTCTCTTTTCTTTTCTTCTCTTATCCGTATTTTCAAGCGATGATACTTGACGGAGTTCCTTGCTAAGGTAAGGACCCAAGAGTTAGCTTGCTTCACTTGTAAAACCGTATTTTCCTCTTTTCTTCCTTCTTGTTTTGTTTTCTTTTCTTTAATAATGTGTGAATAATTTCCCTCTTGTTAAGGCTAAGGAAGGTGGTATGAGGGACGGAGAAATCCCTTGTGCTTCTCTTCGCCAAACATCTTGAAACGAACCCCGACCAAACAATCGCAACCCCCTCGCTTAGGCGCCCTATACGTGATATATAGCCGCGACCTAAGTCGAGAAGTCCTTTAAGCGCACTACAACGTGACATGTAGTTGTGACTTAATTGGATACATGGTTGCAGGTGTTTGGCCGAGGGTTGGAAATAAGCGTATTTAGCGGACGGACAAGGGGCACTAGGAATGGATTTAGCGTTGGAAAGCTTGCTTAAACTCGCAAATCCCATTCCTATGTCCTCCTAATCCCCGCTACTTTCGATTATCCCAACATCGTCTTAAGAATGGCTAAAGATAAGTACAAGACTAATCCTAACTCTACTAACCAACCTTAACCTTAACAAGCTTACTTGAACATAAATAAGAACACTTAGGATAGAACTGAACAAACATATACACATTCTTTATTGACTCGTCTAAGACAAGAACGAACATACAACCATCTTCCTGTGGATCGACCCGTGCTCAACCGGCTAGCTGCAAAGCGACACCATCCTGATCGCGGTTATAACTTTAGAACTTTGAACATCCGACACGCCAAAAGCGTGCGATCAAATGGCGCCGTTGCCGGGGAGACGGTAACGTATTTTCTTTCTTATTATTCGGGTTAATATTCTTTTTGTATATATATAAAATTGTAAATAAAAAAAAATCTTTTTGTTATTTTTGATAATTTTTGTGTGCAAGTGTGCAGGCTAATCTGGAGCAAGTACAGTAATTCAATCAAGAAACGGTGCATTTTTTTTTGGAGTAGAGATCAAGGGGAGTGCAGGGAACCAAAGTCGAGGCTCTAAGTCCACTGTTTGACCGCGGAACCGCGGTCAAAGTGGGGCTGTGGCCGCGGTTCCGCGGCCGTATTGAGGCCTCAGTGCCCCATTTTTTTCCTGCCATGTCTCTGTTCTTTTATCGTCTTTGTAAATTCCACTATACTGTATTTTCTGCAGATTTTTGCGGATTTGCAAACGGCGATTGTGGGGAGCAAAGTGTACGTTCAAGGCTAAGGTGATTGCAAAGTACAGTGCCAAAGATCTGGGTAGTTTGACCCGCGCAAGCGAACTTTTCAAGCTTACCTGATTTGATTCAACGGGGGTTTCCTAACCCAAAAACTTAACGGTACGTACTTTACTAACACCTTCTTCTCAAATCCGACGCATCCAATATACTATTCTTTGCAGGATTCTTTGCAAGTTCGCTAGCAAACGCTAAAAAATTGACTAACCCGTATTTGTTGCAGTGCCATGCTTAAACTAAAAAAAACGATTGTTTGATTCTTTATAGAATTTTTATTGAATTGCGCATTGCATACATTAATACGGACTTAAGGGCAAGCGAACCCCACAACATACGGTAAAGGATTTCATCACCTTTTCCGTGGCCCACAAATTACGAACTTGAGCATAACGTTTACCCGCACAAATTTTAAAAGAAACTAGACTTTAAGCCTTAAGGACTTCGCACTCACTAGGAGAAGTTAACTGTGTTTAGAACCTCGCTTAACGGTATATTGTTTACGGGGTGTCTAGGAAAGTGTTAACGGCGAAACCGCCAAAAGAGAAAGGGTTATTTAATTAAGGACCTTCGCGAAAGCGTCGGAAAACCTCCCCATATCTCTGCACTTACCTGGCCTCGTGATCAGTGTATCTTAAGCCCGTTTCTCGACACAGTTTTACTTCGGAAATCAAGTTCTGGAGCAGGTCTAGTTGACCTAGGTGAACCCTAGAATGATTAGGTGTGTGGAATTTTTGTGTCGTGATTATTTTTGTCCAGATTCTTTTTGTGTGTATATTTCATTCTTTTGTTAAAAACTAAAAAAAAATAAAATTAACATTCTTTTCCCCCTCCTTTTCTCTGCCTTTCTTTCTTTCTCTCTTCATATCATGGGTACCCCACCTCGCAAAACTCTTGCCGAACTTTGGTACCCACAACCAGACATTACTTCTTACGGTTCTTGCTTTGGCCGAACGTCGAACGATCCTTCCATGCCCAAAATCTCTTTGAAAGATCGGATAGACGCGTCTAGGACAAACACTTGCCCTTCGCAATCCACTTTGTATCAACCCTTTCAACCTCCCCCACCCTCTTATGTTGATACCCCTTTTGCAAGTCGTCCTTTGTCCGTCGCTGAACATATTGAACAATCCTGTAGCCGATCTTTCACTCCTTTCACCACTACAGATTCTTGGGATCAACAATTCCATTCACCATCTTATCCAAATGTTGATCCTGCTCCTGTCCAGCCATTCAATTCCTACCAGTCCTACCCGACTTTTGCACCTTCCCTAGACATTGCTTCTGAACCGCCATTTGGGAGTTTTCAGTATCCAAACAACTTTGAATTTTTTACTGAAACCCCTTCACAACCCATGTCTAGTCTGGAACAGTCTTTGGAAGACTTTAGGGTAGCGTCGTACCAACAGATGATGGATTTGAATGCGTCCATGGCCGCCCTCATACAACCTAGTGACCCAGTATCTAGTTTTCAACTAGCTCCAAATTTTCCAATGTATGAAGAGGCGGTAGGACAGGTTAAGAATTTGAGTGGAGAGAGTGAGATGTACCCCCTTCCGAATCAAGCCTACCCGTTTCAACTTGAATCCCACAACTCCGGTTTTGGATGTCTATCTAATGTTCCAAACGATTCATTGATTAAAGATAGAACAGATAATGAGTTGTGCGACTTTGTAGTGTTTGATTTACCTGATTGTGAAGGGTCCTTTTCGAGTGAAACCACACCCAATCCTTTTGACCTCTACACCTCCACTCTAGAACCTGAATTGATTAATATCCATGCTTTTGTTGAGGTGTCTGAGAATATTGATTTTCACTTAATTGAGGATATTGACGCCGAGAATATTTTGGATGATGAACCTGTAGATTGGGCAGAGTTTTTCTCTCCAATTCATCATCCCGAGTCATTTACTGTTTTTCCCGAACCCCATATGCGTCTAGATTTTGATGAAATTTGCATGGATAAGCTGAATTTTGAGGAAACGTTTGAGGATATTTTTGAGGATGAACCAGTTTTAATTGATGAGTCGGATTTTCCAATTCATCCTGTTCCTTTCACTGATTGTGTACACCCTCCTGAACCTTTAACCGATAACCTTCCTCAATCACCTACCTCCACCCTTTCCATCGTTCCGACCTTATAAGAAACCGTCTCACTTTCATTTCATATGTCTGGTTTACCGAGTTCGGCGTACCCATGGTTTCTCACGAATCTTGAGGGATTTGACCCCATTTCTCGACAGGTTAATAGATTAGCACATTCGCTTTTTACACATCAGTCATCACAAATTGTGCTAATTTATTCGCTCCATTTCCACCCTCAAGTTCGTATTCCACTTCTTTCTCCCATCTGCCATTCTTCTCTTCCACCGAGACCGGACGCCACTTCAATCCCCACACGGTCTCGCGTGTTTCTTATCTCTTTTCTCTATGCCTTCTTCCACCAACCTGTACATTATAGAGATAAAATCTTTGAATGGTGCTCACTTTTGGCCTGTGTAAGGCCTTGTATAGTTTGAAACTGTTTTCTTTCCCCCTAATCCTCAACTTCAACGCTTAACAGTGGAAACACTGTTTTACTTAAGTTTGAGGGGAACCTTTTTGTATATATTTTTTGTTTCCCTTTTTTGTTATGTATATAATTTGTTTTTAGGGAGGCACCGACAATTTTGACCCTCTTGGTGTAGCCTGACAGTGAGGGCACTGTCAAGTTTAAGTTTGGGGGTGTGCTCGGTAAGCTTTCTTCCTTCGCATTCATTTGTATATTTTGCATTTGCGTACCTTATTAAAAAAAAACCACAAAAATCGAAATTTTTCCAAAAATATAAAAACTTTGTCGTCAAGTTAGCTAATAGGGTAACTTAGATTTTTATTCTGGAAGTTTAGTTGATATATTAGAAATAACTAAATTCTAGGCTTAGGAATTGAAAATCCTAAAAATAACCCTCATTCTGTCTAACTTTGGTAAGTATACGTCTTTACAGTTTTTTTTAGAAATAGGTAATCTTGAGTTCAGTTCTTGAGTTAAGTCAAGATGAAGGGAAAGTATTGAAGCTTTACTAAAAGATAAGTCTGAAAAATAGTTTCTTTTCTTGAGTTCAAATTTAGAAAGTATATACCCTACAAACTGCACTTACACGCACCTTGAAACTTGGGATAGTAGAGGATACCTAGAAATACTCTTGCCTGAAAGCCTAATATGAAAGAAAAAACGGTATTTAAAGCTAAACACCAAAAGAGCATATTGAAAAATATATCCGGTCTTGAAAAAGAAAAAGAAAAAGAAAAAGAAAAAATAGAATAAAGTCAAGACCTGGAAACTGCTATTTACGCTTTAAAGTTCACACATTCAGTAATCGGTCGTTAGTGCCTCAAGAAGCATTAATAGTCGCATGAAAGGTGTGTGAGCAAATCCGTCCATCCTTAATGAAAAGAAGTAGTATTAGGTATTAGGGCAAGGGTATTATAGCTTGAATTGAATTCTTTAGTGTAGGGGTGCAAATATACACACACGTAGGGGTATACAATCGATGTTTGGATAAAAGATAGAAATGAAGAATAAGACTTTTGTTTTCTGTAAAGTTAATAAAAATCCCTGATTTGAGACCACACTTAAAGAAAGAAAACTCAGGAGATACCATCATCTTTCTAAACTTTTTTGGAACGTATAGGATCTAAGGTTAAATAGATAGGAGGTGTGAAATATAAGGGTTGAATATTTCTAACTTAGGATGATAGAATTTCTAACGTAAATACTAAACTGTAGGAGTAGAATCAACGTTAACTTATGACACTAGCTTGACGGGATTTTGTGGGTGTAATCCACTGAAAACCCTCAGGAGACAACACTCCTCCAACTAGGGACACCTAGAGGTTTAACGGCTTGTTGCACGTGCTCAGTGCAATCGCGTTCCCTGCGAAAATGTGGTTAGGACTTTTTTGTGAATAATTGGTTTTGCTCGGGACGAGCAAAACTTAAGTTTGGGGGTATTTGTTCATACCAGAATATTGCTTTTACTACCGCCCATTCTTACGCTCGTTTGTTTATAGGTAGATGCTTTTAATCTGTATTTGCTACATATTTACAGACTACAGGTTCCTAGTCCAAAATAACGCAAATGATACAAAATCTCCACAGTTACGCCAAAATACAGAACATCTGTTGACAGCAGATAAAAGCCGGGTTCCGGTCATCCGTATTCATCCAGTGCCGCGTACCAGTTCCAGAGACAAGACATATGACAGTGGTCATTCGTGTCTCGGACAAGCACAGAGCACGAGGGGGGCAGCACAAGAATCAATGGGAGCGCGGAGCTCGAGGGAGAAAATGTCAAAAGTATTATTTTTTATGCCATTTTGGACCGTTGCAGATCTGAAGAAATTGCTGAAGCAAATTGCAATTTGGAACATGTATAACAACAGAGGAGAGCAACACAGGGAAACCCAGGAAGTTTGACAAGTCAACTCCCCCAAACGGACGCGGTTCCGCGGCATAAGCATGCTTAGGCCGCGGATCCGCGGCCATGTAGGCTCCTCGGATGCTGAAATTTAGGGGGTAGGTGGCACAGTGTATTTGGGAATAAAATATTGCCTTAGGGTTTCTTCAAGCAGCCTATAAATACCCCGGTTTTGTTCCAAGCCAAGGTCCTTCATGTCTTGATTTCCATTCTCTCTTTAGCTTAGTTTCTTCTTCTTCTTCATTCTTTCCTCCAAGAAAATTGCAGTGAGAGCTTTTTGAGTGGAAGATCAATGAAGATGAAGGTTGTTATCTTTTCTCTTTTATTTATTGTCTTGTAATTTTATTATCTTGTATTGTAATTTTATTATTTGTTGTTAACTAGTTGTTATTATTTCTTTTCTTGTTCTCTTTTCTTTTCTTCTCTTATCCGTATTTTCAAGCGATGATACTTGACGGAGTTCCTTGCTAAGGTGAGCACCCAAGAGTTAGCTTGCTTCACTTGTAAAACCGTATTTTCCTCTTTTCTTCCTTCTTGTTTCGTTTTCTTTTCTTTAATAATGTGTGAATAATTTCCCTCTTGTTAAGGCTAAGGAAGGTGGTATGAAGGACGGAGAAATCCCTTGTGCTTCTCTTCGCCAAAGATCTTGAAACGAACCCCGACCAAACAATCGCAACCCCCTCGCTTAAGCGCGCTATACGTGACATATAGCCGCGACCTAAGTCGAGAAGTCCTTTAAGCGCACTACAACGTGACATGTAGTTGTGACTTAATTGGATACATGGTTGCGGGTGTTTGGCCGAGGGTTGGAAATAAGCGTATTTAGCGGACGGACAAGGGGCACTAGGAATGGATTTAGCGTTGGAAAGCTTGCTTAAACTCGCAAATCCCATTCCTATGTCCTCCTAATCCCCGCTACTTTCGATTATCCCAACATCGTCTTAACAATGGCTAAAGATAAGTACAAGACTAGTCCTAACTCTACTAACCAACCTTAACCTTAACAAGCTTACTTGAACATAAATACGAATACTTAGGATAGAACTGAACAAACATATACACATTCTTTATTGACTCGTCTAAGACAAGAACGAACATACAACCATCTCCCTGTGGATCGACCCGTGCTCAACCGGCTAGCTGCAAAGCGATACCGTCCTGATCGCGGTTATAACTTTAGAACTTTGAACATCCGACACGCCAAAAGCGTGCGATCAGCGGGTCTCAAAACATTCCAAGAGCTGGCCAAGAAGGTCCAAACGTTGGAACGCTCAAAGCCCGAGTCCGCTTAGGATCTTCAGTTCACAAACAGACCGAAACCTTGGAGGGACGACAACCGAAAAGGCGGAAGTTCTAACATCACCGATTCTCCAAATAAGCAGAGAACGGGCGGAGCAAAAACTGACCAGTCTCGAGAGCCAACTTTGGAGGAAAGAAGAAATAAGGTCTACTCATTCCGAAGGGACAAGGTCCACAAAATTTTTGAAGATGCTCTGAAGAATGGCCTGCGGCTACCAGAACCGAAAAGGCTAAGTGAAGCGAACAAGACTGATCATCCCAACTTTTGCCCATACCACCGAGTGCTGGGGCACACTATTAAAGACTGTTGCATATTCAAGGATTGGGTCGAGAAACAATACAAGGCGAGAGAAATATCATTGTCCCCTGGCGTGTTAACAAACAATCAAGCTGTGACCGCCAATTTCATACACACGGGGACCGAAGTCCTTCAGGGACTTGATTCTCTCAAACACACGCCTTTCTCTGGGAACAATCGACCACCACGTCATTAAACTGGGAACAATCGACCTCTAAGTCGTTAAACTGGAAATGTAAATAAAAAATATATATGTGTAAATAAAAAATGTGTAAATAAAAGAAAAAAATAAAGCCGAAATGATTGGGCAACTCGCAATAAAAATCAGCGAGTGAAAATAAAAATGAGAATAAAACCGAAATGATGGGGCAACCGCGAATAAATAGCCGAAATGATAGGGCAATCGCGATCTTCGCGATAAGAAAAGCTGAAATGATAGAGCAATCGCGGTAAAACGAAAACGGAAACAAAAAAAATCCAGTTTCCCAAAATTCTTCCAGCCCTACGGCTAGTCCCCAAATTGACTGCCGTATACAATCCACGGGCTCAAGTAATTCTCAGCATACCCATGCCCCACCGCAACCACCAGTTACGCGGCTGGTCTCGGCCTTTGGAATTATGCTCCATTGAGAAGACCCACTCATGTATCGTCACGATACATGGGGAGAACAAACCTTTGTGGGATCCTTACGACTCACAAAGGAGAAACACACTTGGGAGTCCTCACGACTCCTAAGGAGAAAATACACCTGCGGGATCCTTACGACTCGCAGGGAGAAAATGCTTTTATGGGACCCTCACGGCCCATAAAATTGAAAAGTCTTAGGTGACAGGGATCTAAACCTGTCTCCTAAGCCATCACTCCCCAACCCCAAAGTGGCGAATGATGAGTCGCTCCTGGTACCATATTCCAGTGTAGCGATGCAGACGCCAACCAAATTCCAAATCCCATACCCCAACGGCGAATGATGAGTCGCTCCTGGTACCACATTCCAGTGCAGCGATGCAGACGCCAACAAAGTCCCGAAATTTTTCCGGCCCTACGGTCTGGATCATACATCCTGCAAAACCGTATACAATCCACGGGCGTAAAACAATCCCGATCTCTCCAAAAAAAAGAAGAAGAAAAAAAAGAATAGTCCACAAGCAAAATGGGCACGGATGAAAACCCGAAAGGGCTCCGTGAGTAAAAACAGCAGGACTGGCGGCGAGTTTGTGAAAACCCGAAAGGGCGCAAACTCGTAAAAAAAAGAGAGAAATGAAATGCACTCGCAAAGTCCTCTCGACTTTGTGAGGAGAAAATTCCCGCGTGAGATCCCTACGACTCACAAAGGAGCAACACACTTAGGAATCCCCACGACTCCTAAGGAGAAAATACACCTACGGGATCCTTATGACCCGTAGGGAGAAAATGATTTGTGAGACCCTTATGGCTCACAAAATGGAAAAGCCTTAGGTGACAGGGATCTAAACCTGACTCCTAAGTCACCAATTCCCAAATCCTCTCGGGGCACATGATGAGTTACTCCTGGCATTATTCCAGTGCAGCAATGCAGATGCCAAACAAACCAAATCCAAACCCTCTCGGGGCACATGATGAGTTGCTCCTGGCATTATTCCAGTGCAGCAATGCAGATGCCAAACGAAAAAAAACCAAATCCAAATCCTCTCGGGGCACATGATGAGTTGCTCCTGGCATTATTCCAGTGCAGCAATGCAGATGCCAAACGAAAAAAACAAAATCCAAATCCTCTCGGGGCACATGATGAGTTGCTCCTGGCATTATTCAGTGCAGCAATGCAGATGCCAAACGAAAAAAACCAAATCCAAATCCTCTCGGGGCACATGATGAGTTGCTCCTGGCATTATTCCAGTGCAGCAATGCAGATGCGAAACAAACCAAATCCAAATCCTCCCGGGGCACATGATGAGTTGCTCCTGGCATTATTCCAGTGCAGCAATGCAGATGCCGACAAAAATAACAATCCCAAAATTCTCTCATGACAAATGATGATTCGCTCCTGGTACCATATCCCAGTGTAGCGATGTTGATGTCGACTCAAATCAAACCAACCAATTCCAACATCGACCTCTGCGTCAAAAATCGACACTCCGTACCGGGGAAACGTCCAACAGCAGACACTCCATCTCGGGGAAACGTCAACCAGCAGACACTCCGTCTCGGGGAAACGTCAACCAGCGACACTCCGCATCGGGGAAACGTCCAACACAGACACTCCGTACCGGGGAAACGTCCAACAACAGACACTCCGTACCGGGGAAACGTCCAACAGAAGACACTCCGTCTCGGGGAAACGTCAACCAGCGACACTCCGCATCGGGGAAACGTCCAACAGCAGACACTCCGTACCGGGGAAACGTCCAACAGCAGACACTCCGTCTCGGGGAAACGTCTACCAGCGACACTCCGCATTGGGAAAACGTCCTACAGCAGACACTCCGTCTTGGAGAAAAGTCAACCACCGACACTCCGTGCCAGGGAAAGGTCGATCAGCGACACTCCGTGCCGAGGAAAAGTCGACCAGCGACACTCCGCATCGGGGAAACGTCCACCAGCAGACAATCCGTCTCGGGAAAAAGTCAACCACCGACACTCCGCGCCGGGGAAAAGTCGATCAGCGACACTCCGTGCCGGGGAAAAGTCGATCAGCGACACTCCGTGCCGGGGAGGGAAAAGTCAATCAGCGACACTCCGCGCCGGGGAAAAGTCGACCAGCGACACTCCGCGCCGGGCAAAAGTCGACCAGCGACACTCCGTGCAGGGAAAAGTCGACCAGCGACACTCCGTGCCGGGGAAAAGTCGATCAGCGACACTCCGCACCAGGGAAAATTCAATCAGCGACACTCCATGCCGGGGACACGTCAACCAACAGACACTCCGCGCCGGGGATACGTCGACCAGCGACACTCCGTGCCGGGGACACGTCAACCAGCAGACACTCCGCGCCGGGGACACGTCGACCAGCGACACTATGTCTCGGGGAAACGTCAAGCAGACACTCCGTCTCGGGGACACATCGACCAGCGACACTCCATCTCGGGGAAACGTCAAGCAGACACTCCGTCTCGGGGACACGTCAACCAGCCGATACTCCGCCTCGGGGAAACGTCGACCAGCGACACTCCGCGCCGGGGGCACATCAATGAAATCACTCCGGGCTAGGGAAACGTCTACCACGGACACTCTATCTCGGAGACGCGTCAAGCGCCGACCGTCCATGTCGTAAAAAGGGCAGTGCATCCCAAAAAGTGGGAACCAAAGTAAGTCTCCTCCACGTGAAAGAAGATCCATCAATTTCATGCACACGACTCACATATGCGGTGTGCATTTATTGATGGGGGGCAATTTGTTGGGGTAAAAATTTGCACCCCGGTTGACCGAGTCAAAGTCAAGGTCAACCCCAAGACAGTGGGCCCAAGCCCAGGTCAAGCGGGCCTATGCCCAAGTCGAGCCCACGGCCAGCCTCCCTATGCAAACAACAAAATCATGTAATAAATAATTTCTATGTAATTATACATGAATGTATACAAAACAGGCAGAAAGCCAAATTTTTGTAAGCCCATGGCTCATGTGCAAAAATAAATGGCACATGAGCCCTGGGATAGGCAAAACGCCATTTGTAATGCCCAAGAGGCTATATGTAAATATGTAAGCCTATAAAAGGCAACATGATGAATAAAAAAATAACACTTTTCATTCCCCCAAAAACTAGGGTTCTTTGTGCCTCCTGCTCCTTCTGCAAGATTCTAAACCTTCTCATTTCTTTTAAATTAAATCAAGAGTTTTACTCTTTCTTTTCCAAAACTAAGTAGCTTTCCACCACAAAACCCACAAAGGGGAACTCAGATCCCCCATCAGATCTCAAATAGGAGTGATTTTTTAAAAATATCCTACTTCTTGATCTTCAAGATCCGGCCAAACAACAGGAGGAAGAAGAAGAACCCCCCTTCATCAGCTTCAAAACATCCTAGGAGTTTAACTCCATATATATATATAATGAATATTTCATTTTTTTTGAAGCATAGCTTCTGGTTCTAGGCTAAAAGCCTCCTTTTCTCGCCGGCGCTCAAGCGCAGAGCGCCCGTGTGCCGACACGTGGCGCGCTTGCGCCCTAGCGCTCAGCGCTCGAGCGCAAAGCGCCCACGTGCCGACACGTGGCGCGTCTGCACTACAGCACCCTGCGCTCAAGCGCAAAGCGCACACGTGGCGACACGTGGCGCGTTTGCGCTCAAGCGCAAGTCTCCCCGGTGCCGACACGTGACGCGCTTGCGCTCAAGCGCAAGCGCTCGAGCGCAAGTCGCCCCGGTGCTGACACGTGGCGCGCTTGCGCTCAAGAGCAAGCGCTCAGGCGCAAGTCACCCCCGTGCCGACATGTGGCACGCTTGCGCTCAAGAGCCCAGCGCTCAAGCGCAAGTCGCTCCCGTGCCGACACGTGGCGCGCTTGCACTACAACGCCCTGCGATCAAGCGTAGATCGCCCACGTGCCGACACGTGGCACACTAGCGCCTGAGCGCAGAGCACCTAGGCGCACAGCGCCCAAGGCGCTGGCCCCACGCATCCTTTGGATGCCTTTTCCCCCACTTTTTATGTACATACATATACATATACATATGTATACATATTTGCACACACACGTGCTCCACGACACCATCCATGTTAGAAAAAAAATTTCTAACGGGGCGCTGCCCCGCACCCCGCACGGGGGATGATAGCCCCCCTGACCCCCAGCCCGCTGTCCGGGTAGCGGGACCCCCGTAAAAACTCTGCGTGGCTCCCGATATATCCAAACCCCCTTTCAAGACACAACACGCGTACACTGCACATTGAGTTCGCATGACCAGTTTAACCCGTCAATCGGAGGTTCCCTCACTCCAAAGGCGAGTGGTAATTAACGTCAGCTTAGTCCGCGGCTGCCGGAGATTCGGATCCCCACAATCATTAAACCCCGGCTTACCCTAGGGAGGAGGAATCTGTAGTACGCCTGACAAGCGCGCGCGTATTCCCATCTCAATGGGGTGACGGAAAACACCCTACACCCGTACTGCCCCTAACCCTAAGGTTTAGAGGCGGTTCAAACGGTCACATAATCGAGTTAAGGTTTGTATTCTTCTAGAGGGTCCACCGCGCTACTTGCACGACTATGAATGTTCTTTAATTAAGGAAAAAATCGAACACTTGGAAATTTTCCGGCAGGGGAAAAAGTGAGTTATTGATATCCGTTCGAACTTTTTAACACGTTCTAAATAACCCGGAAAAAGTTAAACGAAGTTAAACTTTCCGATCAAATCAACGAATACAAAAGATCTCCAGAAAACTCAACACTTGAGTATAATTAAAAATTCCCAGAAGCATGCAAAATTACCTACGGATCAACTGTTCAAAAACGATCCCTCAATCCTCAAGACTTGCCGCGGAACCGCCGCCAATACCCTGGTTTGGCCGCGGTTCCGCGGCGCTTTGAAGGATTCAGGGGGTCGTTTTTCACACATTTCCATAAAATCACCTGCTTAATTTTCTGAGTATTTTTAATACAGAAAAAACAACATTTTAAAAAATTTCCAGAGAGGGGTGTAAAATGGGGTTTCGGGGTTCGATCAGACTTCAAACTTCGTCTAGAAGACGCCTAAAGCTCTAGCTTGGCTCTGATACCACTGTAGGGTTACTAGGCATAGCCACAAGGTTCTACAAGGCATCAATCATGCCCGATTTAAAATTTCGACGTGCCGAACAGCCCTAACCAAGATCTTAGACTAGAGATTAGGCGAAACAAAGCATGTAAACAACTTTATATATAAAATCTAGGGATTACAACCTTTGTAGACCGGTTCTTCACTTCTTATAGCTCCATGTAGTAGTCCCCTTCGCTGCGATCGTAAACTCCAGACTCTAGAGAGGCTCTATGAAGAAACGAACGGGCTTGCTTTGATGACTTCGAGGCCAAAGATGATCTACATCGAGGAGACACTAACTCAAGCTATGTCTTCACTAGGTCATGAAGTTTGTGAAGAGAACACACTCTACTACATGGAAAGTGGTAGAGGATGAAGAAGTAGGAGGTGGGCTCACTCTAGAATTGATTTTCTTACTTTATTTCTCATACATCCATTGAAGTTAGAAAGCTTTTCATGGAGCTTGAAGAAGAAGAAGAAGTCATGAATAATTCATCCAAATGAATTATTGCACCCATGGTTGAGTTAAAACTATCATGCCTAACTCATGTAGAGAATTAACTCAACACTATGGTTAAGGGTTGGGTTTGATAAATATCTTTAACTAGACAAAAGAGTTGACTTTGTCAAAACTTATCCAAAAGCTTTTGTCCAAGCTTTAGCATATCAAACTCAATCTCTTTTGAATTAGCTTAACATAAATAGAAACCCTAACTTAAACCTAGTGTGGTATTAATCTCATACACCCATCTTGTATGTATCATCAAGCATGACACAATACATGTACACAAATATACATATCACATATATATACAATGTGCATACCAAGTGAGAAAAGAAATAATTAGTGAGCTAAATATTAGTTAATGTAATATAATATATCAAATATATAATTATACATTAAATTATCAAATCAACTCTTGATTTAATAATCCGGCTATATCACATATAACCGACTAATATGAAATGCAACATCTTATCGAATCAACGCTTGATCTGATAACTCGGCTATATCACATATAACCAATCATGTCACACGTCGTGAGAATAGAATATGATATCACATATATGCATCAATCTCGGTCCTGCACATATCACATATGCGCTCCTACTCCGTTTCGCTTGAGCCAGGAAACCTCTGTGTAGGACTCTAAAGACTCGTTTATACGCCGGCAGTAGGTGATGATCATATCAAACACCCACATGCCGTAAGTGGTCTGCTAAACGTAACGGCCACCTGGGTATTGAGCGATCAGAAGATCAACACGCAAGCCTGTACATTCTCCTGTGAATTCAATCAGTAACACTCCCGTACAGTCCGGTCTCTTCGTCTGATATGTCTCATATGCAGTCTAGGGGTGGTAATTGTCAGACCCCAATAACCGATAAGTCGTGTCGATATAAGGTCCATAACAGTTCGAGAAACTACTGATAACACTTACCAGTAAATCTCAGCAACCCTGGCCAGGGATTTCCAGTTATAGCCAATCGAATACATCGCAACATCAACTCCCTATACCGGGAGAGACAAAACCCCTCCTATCGCTCATTGCCTCCATGTGATTCGGGACTGTACCCAAAAGCCACCGTTTTGCATGCCCCCATGGACGTGGTAAGGAGAAAATCAAAGCACAATGGGAATCACACAAGACTCTATGACGATCTCGGGTCTACAGACTAACCTGTACCAGTGTCACCAGAGAACTGCCATCTGACGTGAGGTATAATACCATCTGGGAGTTCTCGGCGAGTCCGTCCAGTGTACCCAGTTTCCACTGAGCACCCGTATACCTTCTCTGATGTCAAACACCAATGGATATGGGATCATCCATCGCCCATCATATGGGTCAAGAAGCGTATACGGTAGTCTACTCTGGAGTATCGATGCCCTGTCTCGGCACTCCCACGACTAGGAACATTTAAAGGATGTACTTGGCGACTACACTGTCCCCACTAGTATGATCTGCATCATAGTCCTGGTAGTCAAGTACTTATCCTAAGGGCTTTATCAATATGTAACATAGAGACAATCAGAGTACATGTTTAGATAAAGTGTAACCAGATAGCATACTATCATGTCGAGCAAGAAAGTCTTCCCTATATATGTCCAAGCATCCACTACAATATACAACGTATGTACAGTAATGGCCTCTAGGGCATACATATAACTAACTAATATCCCAAATCCAGATTAGGCGGGGATTTCATCACCCTTCCTAGGCCCCACAAATCACGAAACAAGCATACTTTCACCCTACAATAATTAAAAATTATCTAGACCAAGTCCCTAAGGACAGACGCGCTCAATTAGGACAGAGGAGGGTTGTGGGTAATCTATCGCTTATCCGCATCTCTCTTGTGGTGTCTAGGCAAGTGTGACTAAGGAAAGTGGTTACTTAATTAGGCCCACTATTTTCGGTGATTCGTATAGAGAATACCTCCCACTTACATGGCACTTACCTGGCCACAAGAGCGATAAAGAGGTGGAAGAGGATTGATCCTGCGACTTGTCCTTTGGAAGTCTAGGAGCGGTCTAGTGACTTGACCTAGGTTACCCTAGTTCTAGGGTTTGATTGTGCATGTTTGTGATTTGTTGAGTCAAGCCTCACGTCCGGCACTATTTTCAAAACAAACCTTCTAAAAATCATTGTCACACACGCTTCCACGTGCGCTATACCCGCTTAGTGCATGATCGGCTGGACACGGAATTCTAGTACCCGTCTTGTCCGTGTTTTTTTATCGACTCTAAAATCGGTTCTTCATCTTCAATTCCCCTCCACCCACCACATCTCCAAAAATGGACGGATCTCCATTTCATGATACCACCCTGCTGCCCCCCGTAGGTGCGCAGAATCCACCGCGCATCTCTCTACAAGAAAGATGCTACCCAGTGCGTGGACCCCTTCCTACTTGTCTGTCTATTCCACCGGCCAATGGGGATAATTTCGAAATTAAATCCCAGTTCATTAACTTGTTGCCCAAATTCCACGGACTTGAATCCGAAGATGCATACGTTTTCATAAACAAATTCGAGAACGTATGTGTAATGATGGGCACTACCCAACATTCAGGGGATGCTATGCGATTACATCTTCTCCCTTTTGCCTGGTGCGATCTAGCACAAAAATGGCTTTATAGCACTGCCGCACATTCTATCGTCAAATGGGATGAATTCGTAATAGTATTTCTTAAGAAATTTTATCCCAATCATAAAACCGCCCGTATTCGAAGCAAGATTAACCAGTTTACCTAACTTCCTAACGAACCATTCTGTAAATTCTTTGAGCGGTTTAAGGATCTTCTTCCATAATGCCCCCATCACTGAATTGATAAATGGCAACTTTGCCGAATTATATATGAGGGTGTTAAAACTACCACGAAATAAATGCTTGAAAGTATTTGTCAATGCCATTTCATGTCTAAATACGATGGTGAAGCTTGGCAATTGCTGGAAGATCTCGCCGAACAAACATTACAGTAGGAAAGAGTTAGACCAAAATCTTTTTCATCTAGGGCAGGTATCCATCAGCTAGATATTTCCATCGCAGTGAAAGCCGAAATGACCGCGATACAAAAGAAACTCAAAGCTATAGAAAATAAATTTTCGTTGGCCTCCCTAAACCATGTTACGCTCCCCAAAACCGTGTGTGGTTGCTGTTCTGACCCATCACATTTAACGGAAGAATGTCCTTTGAATCCTCCGTTTCAAGGTCAAGAACAAACTAATGCTGCTTTTCAGCAACGATCTAGAAACAATCCTTATTCTTCCACATACAATCAGTGATGGACGATTCATCCTAATTTTGCTTGGAACCAAAACCAAACTCAAAATCAAAACCAGTTCCAAAGCAACTATCAAAGGCCCCCCACAGCAACAGCAGCCATCGCAACAATGCCAGCACCCCTTTCAACCGCAATCTTTTCAAAACCCGGCAAACAACTTTGCACCTTATAATAATTCTTTCCCAACGGTCGGTACCGATAAAACATCTGCACTCGAACGTAACTTAGAAACGTTCATTAAACATTCTACGCAAATGATAGGCTAATTTAACGTCTTCTTTCTAAACGTTAGTGCAACATACTGCTTCCCACAGTGAAAGCATAAAATCGATAGAAGTACAACTTGCACAGTTAAATGCCGCGATGAGCGAGATAGAGAAAGGGAGAGTTCCATCTCAACCTATACCAAATCCCGGCCACTCACAAAGCGTGAATGTCATCCTTCAAAATCATAATGTGGGTGCCTTCGATCACAACGTTGAGATCGGAAAGAGTGCTAAATAACAATGTTGGTAAACAAGATAATGATGATGAATCAGATGAAACCCCGGCTACTACTTCTACTTCTATTTCGTCTAATCCAACATCTTCTTCCGAACCTATTCTCCATTTTCCACTAGGCTCTAACCCTCATCCCACTTCCTTGAAGGAATTACCATCTACAACCATCCCAAATCCAATTTAGGGATCCATTTCATCCACACAGCCTTCTCCTAAGTTGGACCCGACCCTTATTGATAAAGCTCCTTTCCCAAATAGGTTAAGGGCCAACAGACCAAGTCCCTAAATGGAGAAGATTGTGGATATTTTAAAACAAGTTAACATAATTATTCCTCTCCTAGATACTATCAAACAAGTTCTATCCTATGCAAAAATTTTAAAGGACTTGTGCACTAGGAAGAGGAAAACTCAAGTAAATAAAAAGGTTTTCTTAGTGAATAATATGAGAAATTCTCTTATCCAATTAGTTCCCACGAAACGTAAGGACCCCGGTTGTCCTACAATATCTATAACTATTAGGGGCAAAAGTATCAATCGTGCTCTACTCGATTTAGGTGCTAGTGTTATCTTACTTCCGTATTATGTTATGAGCAGTTAGGGATAGGATAGTTGAATCCTACGCATTGCACTCTCCTGATGGCCGATCGATCTATCACCCAATCTCGGGATGAGCTAGAGGACGTGTTAATAAAAATTAGAGAATTTATATTCCCTATGGAATTTATAGTTATAGATACACAACCTGTAGCAAATCCACGGAACCAAATTCCGGTGATTCTAGGTCGACCTTTCCTAGCAACTTCAAACGCGATAATCAATTGTCGTAATGGTCCAATGAACTTGTCCATTGGGAAGATGACAATTGAGCTTAACATCTACAAGCTAGGAAGTCAACCATCTGAACCCTATGCTCATGTATGTTCTGTCGAAAAGATAGCTTCCGACAGTTACGAATTAAGGAGGTTCACGATTCTGATCTCGACGCCACTAGTGCGTTGTTGTTTGATCCTACTATCTATTATACAAGCGAAGACCCTTCTGTCGACAAGTCCACACCTAATTCCGAACCATTTGACTTGTCGAATGATTTAGTCGAGCTATCCGAGTCTCATAACTTCCTTTCCGATGAGATTATCATTCGGAATATAAATGAATGTCTTGAAGATATTTTTGCCGAAGAACTCGCATTCCTAGAAGACATGAGAGTTGTGATGAATCAACCCCTACCCAAAGAAGTCGAACCGCCACCCCTTCTTCTTATCAAGAATGAGAATGCGAGTAGTGCACAATCACCATTTCATCTCTACGAACCGAGACGTAAACCCGATCGATTCCGCCTCATATCTCCCTATTTCTTCACATCTATAATCTTCTACCAACCATTGTGTTACATTGATAAAATATTCGAATGGTTGGTGTTGACTTTTGGTCTGTATTTGCATAGACCAATAACCTTACCCCCTCTTCTAATTTTAAATGCTTAATACTATTTTACTCAAGTTGGGGGGGATATTTTGGCTCTTGAAAGAAAAACAAATTTTTACAAAATTGTGAGCCAAAAATAAGTTTGGGGGAGGATTTCACTGTCATTAATTCTTGTCTCCGTTACTAATTTTTACTCACAGGTCTATAGGTTTTAAGCTTAACAGATGACATCGGTGAGGATACTGCTGCAAATAGCTTTGGGGGAGGTTTGTGCTTATTTACACATCATTTTGCATTATACTAAATAAAAGAACAAAAAAAAATTTGATAATAAAATATTACAAATTGAAAAATTACATATGAAAGATAGGAAAAGTTTAAAAAAAGCAAGAAAATTAGATATTTTATAACGAAACTAGTAATAGGTAGTCATGAGCTGTTGTCCCAAGAGTTAGTAAGATGACGGGAATCACTAATCTGAGGATCCAAATAAGTCTGAAAAATAGTCCATATTCTTGAGTCCAAACATCTGAACGTTGATACCTTACTATACGCACTTGCACATATCTTGAAACTTGGAATAGTAGAGCATACCTTGAAATGCTCTTATCTAAAAGCCTTAGTATGAAGGAAAATAAATATATAAATATAAATGAAAAAATGGTGAAGAAAAATGAACGTTGGTTTTCTAATTATTTAAGACAACATAAAAAAAAATATAGCGATGGTGCCTTATCACCTAGTGCCTTAGACCAACTGGTTTGGGAGCCAGTGCTAAGCCTTGGGTGTTGCAAGACTAGGATATATCTAATTACGCTTAAAAAAGTGAGCACATTTGGTAATCGGTCGGTTAGTATCTCAAGAAGTATTAATGGTCTCATGAAGAATGTGTGAGCAATTCTATCTATAAAATATTCACTGACTAAAAAGTACCAAGGAAAATGGACAAGAGTATGATAGCTTGAATTGAATTCTCTAACTGTAGAGATGTCTTTTACACACACGTAGGAGGTATATGATTGATATTTGGAAGAAAGGTAGGGAGGAAGACTAAACGCGATGTTTTATTGAGGGATGATGTGATTTCTGACATCTTTTCATGACTATTAAGATATGGCTCATGGCTACTAAGAAGCTAGTGTAGTTTGAAACTCTTATTTTCAAGTTCTTTCTTTTATATGTTCTTTATCTTTGTATGTAACTTTCATCATCTTTTTTTTATTATGGGATTTTGTGGGTGTAATCCACTCAAAACCCTCAGGAGACAACACTCCTCCTACTAGGGACACCTAAAATTTTAAAGGATTGTTGCATATGCTCAGTGCAATCGTGTTGCCTACGAAAGCATGCTAGGTTTTTTCTTCTTCTTCTTCTCTTTAATAACTAGTTTGCTCGGGACGATCAAAATTAAGTTTGGGGGTATTTGATTAGTATAAAATATTGCACATTTGAATGATTATTTCCCCCACTATTGTTAAGTTCTAAAATGTGTTTATTGTAATTATAGAACATATGAGAGTTTATATGTAAAAAGTTTATTATCATATCTTTCTACATTATATTTAACATAATGAGGAAAAATAAATGCATATAATATTTATATAAAATATTAGAAATTAAAATATGCATATCATATCAAATATTTCTAACCATATTCTTAAGATTTAATATCACATAAAATGGTTAGGATAATATCTCAAAAATATACCAAATATTACTAACACTATGAATTGAGATATTGTGCAGATATTAGCTCATGTCTGGAATCAAAGATATCCGGGTTAAATTAAGATGTCGGAATTGAATCTGCCAAAATACTGAAGCAAATAATGAGATCTAGCAAAGATAGAGACTCAGATCATTATTTTCAGAATCTAGACATCTAGAGGATCTTCAAAAATGATGTCAAAAAACCAGAAAAAATCCCAAAACCTAATTCCACAATTCTGCGGTAGAAGGGCGGCAAAAGGTAACATTTGCGGCAGATCCATGGAGGTTTGATGGAGTTGGGTTGTGATATTTTGTAGTATGGATCTTAACAGCATATAATTACTCAGGGCATGTCACGACCCAAAATATTAGCTCACGCCCAGCAATTAAATCACGCGACGTCTACAAGCGTAACGTAATTCAATAAGATGAAACCCAGAAATCTAAACCTTTTTAATAAATAAAGAGGTGAAGCTTTAAAATAAAGGTATAGAAAATCATGTTTTGTCTTTTGAAAATTTGGGCAGCACCTCCCTTGTAAAAACTAACCCTGAAAATGGGTACAACACAAAATATAATAAAGCATTCTCAAACGGGAGCAAAACACGCCCAACGGCGGAAACAACCACCACAAGCATAAATATACGACTCCCAACGGCGAAGATCCACATAAGGAAATAAAGTAAAGCAAGACATCAACCCGAAAAGCGAACATAAAACCCATCGCTCAAGTCTCGCAACTACAAGTCATCTAAGTTTGCAAAATATACAATAACTAGCTTCTGAATTGATGGAGTTGACTAGATACAACAGGAATAATAATACAATAATGGTACGATCCAATAGGTACCACCTACCAAAAACAAATCACCCGAAAACAGCTGTGTGCCAACGATACCGCTACTGATCCGTGCGGTCAACCTGCAAGAACTGTGGCACAACGGGGGTGAGTTGCTAACTCGTGAATAGAAAACATCATCAGGTAGAAATCGAAATAAACAACGATTTCTAGGTCAACTATATAATAAAGGTAATACTATGATATCTAGGGTGACCGTAACAGCATATGTGCCAACACATAATAAATGCCTATCAGCAAGTGGATATCATCCAACAATAATCAATGCATGTATGCAGGTGGATCTCGTCCAACAATATAATCGGTGCATGTATGCAGGTGGATCTTGTCCAACAATATAATCAATGCATGTATGCAGGTGGATCTCGTCCACGTGCCAACCATTGACACAACAACTCCTGCATGTAAATATCATAAAAGCATATGTAGGTAAAATGAGGATATAAATCAACGTGTGTCCCTCGCGACACAACAAAATCATGGAACCAGAGTGTCCACATCGACACTCGAAACATCATAAAACCCGTGTCTAGCATCGACACGTAAATCATCATCTGTCAGGCGCTGTCACCATGACCGGCCCTGATTTCAGTACATCTCATGGAACCTGAGTGTCCACATTGACACCCGAAATCCACGTAGCATGTCTGAACATGACTCCGGTCGATATCCCACAGATATCCGCCGAGTCTAAATAATATCACCGACAGGTAGTGGTCCCTCTGCCAGTCTCATCGTCTACACTACGAAATCACCTCTTGCCCCGGGTTACCATACCGGGTCCACCATGTAACCATAGACGGTGCCTCCCACTTCTCGAATCGGGTATCACATGCCAATCTCAGAACCGAGAAATCACATGGTGGACGCACTGAAATATCACATCAAGAGAAACCAGGTTTTCAAATAATACATAAATTTCATGAAACATCCCGCGTTTCTCAAATCCAGAAATCACATGAAAACCATATCTCAATGTGTAAATCCATATAAATATGATATATGCAACATAAAACAATAATATGAGCATATTAAAGGAAAAACGCTCTTTTAAATGAATCAAGCTTTAAAATATATCATGTGGTTCCCAAATCCTCCGAAATCAAGTGCAGCATCATATGAGGTGTACATGTAACTGTAGCAAGGTATAAGTATCTACATGTAAGCAAGTATGTATAATGCATTTTATAAGCGCAATAGCACTATAATCAACGTCTCAAAATCACATGTCAATACAATACCACTTAGGGGTATATGCAGCTATAGTAAGATATGTGAGTGCACATGTCAGTATGTATGCATGATGTACATATAGCTGTAACAAGGTATGTGGGTGTACATGTCAGTATATCATACAACCTAGCATAGTGATGTGAACATGGCAAGTACATCATAGCATGATGTAGCAATTCTACTGTGTATGTGACATAGCAATTATCGATAATGAAGTGTGTGAGCCAGCAATCTGTGTAAGTGTAACATACGCATCATCGATAATGGTGTAGGTGTACCAGCACAGGTATGTGAATTGCAATGAGAATAACATGAATGTAGCATAAAATACCTCATGAACTAAATGCTATAAGGTATACGTGTCTACAATATGCATCCGAGTCGGTGAATCTATCAATCGGCATCTAGCCTCACAACATCACTTACGGTACAATCTATCGTGCGGCATCCTCTAAACATGGGTATGGATAAATCAACAGGTAAAACTCATCGCATACGGATATCTATCGTACGGTAGCATTAAACAAATAGGGATTCTATCAACCTATACAACAATCGGGGTACGGATCTAAGTCTCGTACGGCATATCACCCAATATGCAAAACATTATCCATATAAAAGTACCTATCTCTCAGGTCACATCCATATCCATCTCGTATTAGGGGACCGACAAAGGTATCAACAATCTCATATCGACTCGAATCCATAAAATGACATATCACACTAAATCATCATATCACATCGTATACTCGTTCATCGCATTAATATAAACGTCACACTTGTTCTCTTTCAATTCGTACCCATCATGATTCACTTATCATTTCATATTCTCATATGTCAATATGTTCATTGGCATCAACTTCTATCATATTATCGTTTGTAAACCCTACAATCATGCCCGTCGCATATCATTTATCAGGATAAAATAATCAAACGATATTCCATATCAATGTTTGCGAGGGTGCTATACGCCATCCACCCGACTTCCCCCGTAGATATAAATCTACTCATCTGCTAAACTCCTCGCTTAGCCGTAGTCGATGCGCTTCATCGTCTCGAAATCCACGCGAAGGTACCTACAATCAATATGAATTCGCAAAGCTATTGACATCAAATTCCGAAATCCAAATACGGCACGCGGTGCGCTCATAGGTTAGAACCTATAGCCTACGCATGCAAAACAACCAAACAACCCTCGTCGTTGACGTACAAACGTCCAACGACCCAATACAATATCCAGTCGCAAAACCAAGAAATCTAAATACCGGAAAATATAGCAAAAACCCTAACTAAGGTCGCTATACATGAAAACTGGTAAGCCAAAAACCCAATCGTACCAATACTCATTCACAACACAATAATTATCATGGATAATAATATTTACGTTATCTTCACGTCCATTAAAATCCACGTCTAATTTTACCGAAAAACTAGTAAACACTTTATATCATTTTTGCTCAAGTCTAAAAGTTTACACAAATTCTAGCGATCACAATCATCGCAAAGTAGCATAACTAGATCATCCAAACTATTCCCACAATTTTAATCTCACCAGAATATGATTTAGAAAAACTTAGTTTGCTAATAAACACAATTAGACAAGTTAGGAATTTAACAAATATCATTCTCACAAATTGATTAAGTTTTCCAAGTTTACACTTCATGATTAACCATTTTAACACATCAAAACCCTAACATGATTTTCATAACTTTTTCATGAAAATTCTAACCATGCAATTAAATCTATACTAAACACCTAACAAGCAAGCTTTAAAGATTTAAACAACAATTTAAAAATTAGGGCTAGAGTTTATACCTCACAAACTAGATCTCAATTTAGCAACAAACTCCAAGTTTTAGCATCCAAAATGATCACTTTCATAGATATCTAAGCTTGTTTAGGCTTAAGAAATAATGGGTAATTGTTTATTTATGAGTTTGTGGGATTATTTAAGGATTTGTGAAAAATTATTTGAGCTTGAGGAAGATGAAAATGAGCAAGAGAAAAAAGAGGGTAGCACATGGGGGGGCTCGGCCATGAGCAAAGGATGAGGGGGTTTTGTGTAATGTGTGAAAAAATCTAGCTAAAAACAACAATAAATGCTAATAAATGCAATAATTATCCAAAGCCACCTCATTTCATTTTCTTTAAAATTTTATCTTTAATCACAAATATCTAGATATTTTAGTATGGATGGATTTAGCTTAATCTAGTGACTAGACTAGTATAGATTCACATTAGAAGTAATTAACCCAAACCAAAATTGTAATTACCACTAATTAAGTGCATAATTAACAACTTAAAATAATAATTTAATTAGGGAAAATATCAATGTGAACCAAAACTTCCAAATGACCAATAAAACCCGCAAACTAGCACTATTCTAGTTAAACTAGCTGTAGTCAAGTCTATACTGAAATTTGATCACATTCCGGGTTTTACGGAAAACACCGACTATTTTACCCTAAAAACGGAAAAATCACATAAAGATTTCTAAAATGTTACAAACTTCCCCCCTTAAAGAAATTCGGTCCCCGAATTTAAATTTAAACCCCTAATACTAAAACATTTCAAAATCCAACTCAATCAACAGGGATCCGAAATCACGGAAGTAACAGAAATAACATAGCGCGTCGCATGCGCCTGAAGCCGTGCATGAAACTCAAAACCGAACTCTGTCAAGCGTCACGCAAATCATTGGACTTGCACACATATCATCGGAGTTACAAAGGATATACATATCTCGAAATCCACTACTGAAAATCCAATATGCACTAAGAAAATACTATAATATGTATATAGTACACATCCTTTTTGAAAAATCTCCAAAAACTGAAATAAACATAAGCAGAATCTTTTCTGAATCGCCGTGTGATGTGTAACTCACGGCACAAGTGACGGACACTCATTTGTAAAGTAATAAAATGCTTTCATATATGTTTTGCTCAAAATATACGTTCCGCCCTTTTTAAAATATCCCAAAAGGTTTTCCTTTGTAAACGTTCGTATCGCTCGTGGACACATAAGAAATAGCGAGATTATGGCTCCTTTTTGAAAACCTCTTGATAAACTTTTATGCATGAAAAAATACTCAGGCACTGTCCTCCGATCTGTCCTGTTCGGCTACTACATAATATAGTGCCCATCATGAAAAAAGGGCTCAAGAGCAAAATCAGCCTCAAAAGGCATGTCCAATAATCAGGTGCGTCTGGTGCATACGAAAATCAAATCCATATACAGGTTCAGTAAGACTAAGTGCAATGGGTGTACATGAAAACATCTGTCCAATGCAACTGGCGTGCATGACAACAACAACTAGTGCATCCACAGTGCACGAAAATCTCAATCCAGTGCAACTAATATGCACGAACGAAAACCCCAAATCGGGTGCATCAGGTGTGCAAAAAAATCATATCATGCACCCAACGTGCATGAAAGTCCAAAACAAGTGCATCTGTCATGCACGGACGAAATTGAAATCTAGTGCATCCCACATGCACGAATAAAATCGTATCTAATATGCACGGATAAAAATCTAAATCAAGGGCATCCAATATGCACGAGTAAAATCTCACTCAAGTGCATCCGATGCGCATAAAATCCAATATCAAGCACCTAATATGCGCAAAAATCGAACCCAAGCGCGTCGGGCTCATAAAAAGCATCTAGTGCACGAAATATCAAATCATGTGCATCCACTGCACAAAATATCAAATCCTGTGCATCTACTACACGAAATATCAAATCTTGTGCATCGAGTGCACGAAATATCAAATCCTGTGCATCCACTGCACGAAATATCAAATCCTGTGCATCCACTGCACGAAATATCAAATCCTGTGCATCCACTGCACGAAATATCAAATCCCATGCATCTAGTGCACGAAATATCAAATCCTGTGTAGGAAATCCAAGAAATCAAAAACATGTGTAGCTAAGGCACAAAATCGACATCAACACCATGGTGTGTAAAATATATCAAGTGCAATAACTATGCACAAAAATATAAATACGCAGTAGGTGCAGCCATGGTGCGCGAAAACAATGTTCTGAAACTCAATCATCAAAACTCAAATCCAATCGATATAAGCGTGATACTCAGATCATAAACGCAAATCGCAACTAATGACATTGAGGTACACCTCCTACAATGTCGAAAAAAGTCGGTGCGCCCAAACTGGCAGAGCAAGAACATCTGCTTGCCTCCTGCTCACAGTCTGGCGTCTTCTGTCTCTGGGTCCTTATTTCTCTGTGGCTTACAAATCTCACACTCTATCGTCTCATCTGCCCGGTCAGGTGTGCTAACGGAAACGATTCTGCTCTGGCACTCCTCAGGTCATCTCTCGGCCCGTTAGTATGATCACTCATAAAGCAGCACGTCACTGGCGTCGGCCTCTGGCCCTCTGAATACACGTGACACAGCTGATCCTTGGTGCAATCTCATCGCAGCAGTGTCCTGAAAGGAACTGGCTCAAGGTCTCTTCCGATCTCGCTTATACCGAACTATACGGAGGCTGGTACTCTTACAAATCTTTTCTCACTTCTGGACATCTGCGTTCTCAGCACAACTTTTCCTCGGGAACTGGCCGTATCCCAACGCCTCTGCATACATATCAGATATCTAATCTCGACGGAGTGTAACAACAGCTCGTCAGCATCACACACGAACCTCTTGTTCCACTCGTCCTTATTATCATCCACTTTCACATCATGTCATGTTATCTGCGTACTGCAATGGTTCTCGGCGACAATCAATCTGGAATCTCTCGCACGGACTCGAAATCACGAACTCGGTATCTTCATCACTCTGTAAAAGATATCTAGCCGAACGCGTCCTTGGGAACTCGTCCCAACCATCGGAGGAATACTCAATACTCATCCGTTTCTCGATCAACTCATAACACATCTGGGTGAGGTCCTTCTATCTGAAACTGGTCAGCTTACCGATCTCACATCGGAAAATCCGACGAACAACGTCATCTCTGGATCGATCTACCCTAGATCTGAGTAAGACTCTTTATACTGAAAATTTTCAACTAACTGGGCCTGCATCGGCACATCAAATCTGACGAATCACCTCCGTCTCTCAACTCAAGATAGACTAGCTATCACCTGTAGCATCTCTGCCTAGAAGCTCCAGCGATCTCAGCTCGTAAGCTCTAGAAACGACATCACATCAATCTCAGCAACAACTGGGTCATCTATCTGCACGGTCGATGATATCACAAACTCTGAGGTATGCCGTACCTCAACAGTTCTCTCACAGCAGGCAGCCTCTAACAATGGCCCGATCATCTGGTACATAACCGCACACTCGCCTCAAACAAGAGGTCACAACACCATACTACATCGAAACGTTCCCATGTCACCAGAAAACACGATAGTCAGTCCTCGTCCGCGAGGAGCTCGCCCTGACCGCATCACTAGCAGTAGCTCAAACTGCGCTCAAACCATGGTGACAGGAACCACAATCAAGTATCGACGAAAAAGATCAAAGTGATGAAATGAATTAACAGATCCATAATGAATATATGATCAAGGAACAGAATCAGTGAGAGTATGATCATGTAAACGAATAGAATCAAGGATCTCAAATGGATGTAAAATTAAGGAAACGAAAAGAATCACAAGTCTCAAGATATGTACATCCTAAGGTCATTTAAGTGGAGTATCGTATCGTAAATATGTCGCGGAACATACGTACGGTACGTCACTCTACTCAAGCTACCTACTCCATCAATCAGGGTCAGCATATGTAATGAAAGTTCGGGTCTAACACCCCCTTATTCAAGTCTAAGTTCCGTAAGGTCAAGCATAGGTTCCGAAATATATACGCCCTAGACTCCACATAGTAAACCCTAAACTCGAACCAAGGTTAAACCTAGCGCTCTGATACCAAGTTTGTCATGACCCAAAATATTAGTTCACGACCAGCACTTAAATCACGCGACGTCTACAGGCGTAACGTAATTCAAGTAAGCTGAAACCCAAAAATCTAAACCTTTTTCAGAAATAAAGAGGTGAAGCTTTGAAATAAAGGTATAGTAAATCATGTTTTGTCTTTTGAAAATTTGGGCAGCACCTCCCTTGTAAAAACTAACCCCGAAAACGGGTACAACACAGAATATAATAAAGCATCCCCAAACGGGAGCAAAACACGCCCAACGGCGGAAACAACCACTACAAGCATAAATATACGACGCCCAACGGTGAAGATCCACATAAGGAAATAAAGTAAAGCAAGACATTAACCCCAAAAGCGAACATAAAACCCATCGCTCAAGTCTCGCAACTACAAGTCTTCTAAGTCTGCAACATATACAATAACTAGCTTCTGAATTGATGGAGTTAACTAGATACAACAGGAATAATAATACAAGAGTGGCACGATCCAATACGTACCACCTACCAAAAACAAATCACCCAAAAACAGCTGTGAGACAACGATGCCGCTACTGATCCGTGCGGTCAACCTGCAAGAACTGTGGCACAACGGGGGTGAGTTAACAACTCGTGAAAAGAAAACATCATCAGGTAGAAATCGAAATAAACAACGATTCCTAGGACAACTAGATCATAGGTAATACTATGATATTTAGGGTGACCGTAACTGCATATGTGCCCACACATAATAAATGTCTATCAGCAAGTGGATATCATCCAACAATAGTCAATGCATGTATGCAGGTGGATCTCATCCAACAAGATAATCGATACATGTATGCAGGTGGATCTCGTCCAACAATATAATCAATGCATGTATGCAGGTGGATCTCGTCCACGTATCAACCACTGACACAACGACTCCTGCATGTAAATATCATAAAAGCATATGCAGGTAAAATAAGGATATAAATCAATGTGTGTCCATCGCGACATAACAAAATCATGGAACCGGAGTGTCCACATCGACACTCGAAACATCATGAAACCCGTGTCTAACATCAACACGTAAATCCTCATCTGTCGGGCGCCGTCACCATGACCGGCCCTGATGTCAGTACATCTTATGGAACCTGAGTGTCCACATCGACACCCGAAATCCACGTAGCATGTCTGAACATGACACCGGTCGGTATCCCCCAGATATCCGCCGAGTCCAAATAATATCACCGGTAGGTGGTGGTCCCTCTACCAGGCTCATCATCTACACCACGAAATCACCTCTCGCCCCGGGGTACCATACCGGGTCCACCATCTACCCACAGACGGTGCCTTCCACTTCTCGAATCGGGTATCACATGCCAATCCCAGAACCGAGAAATCACATGGTGGACGCACTGAAATATCATATCAAGAGAAACCGGGTTTTTAAAAAATACATAAATTTCTTGAAACATCCCGCGTTTCTTAAATCCAGAAATCACATGAAAACCATATCTCAATACGTAAATCCATGTAAATATGATATATGCAACATAAAACAGTAATATGATCATATTAAGGGAAAACCGCTCTTTTAAATGAATCCAGCTTTAAAATATATCATGCGGTTCCCAAACCTCCGAAATCAAGTGCAGCATCATATGAGGTGTACATGTAACTGTAGCAAGGTATAAGTATCTACATGTAAGAAAGTATGTATGATGCATTTCACAAGCGCAATAGCACAATTATCAACGTCTCAAAATCACATGTCAATACAATACCACTTAGGGGTATATGCAGCTATAGCATGATATGTGAGTGCACACGTCAGTATATATGCATGATGTACATGTAGCTGTAACAAGGTATGTGAGTGTACATGTCAGTATATCATGCAACCTAGCATAGTGATGTGAACATGGCAAGTATATCATAGCATGATGTAGCAATTCTACTGTGTAAGTGACATAGCAATTATCGATGATGAAGTGTGTGAGCCGGCAATCTGTGTAAGTGTAACATACACATCATCGATAATGGTGTAGGTGTACTAGCACAGGTATGTGAATTACAATGAGAATAACATGAATGCAACATAAAGTACCTCGTGAACTAAATGTTATATGGTATACGTGTCTACAATATGTATCCGAGTCGGTGAATCTATCAATCGGCATCCAGCCTCACAACATCACGTACGGTACAATCCATCGTACGGCATCCTCTAAACAAGGGTATGGATAAATCAACAGGTAAAACTCATCGCTTACGGAAATCTATCGTACGGTAGCATTAAACAAATAGGGATTCTATCAATCTATACAACAATCGGGGTATGGATCTAAGTCTCGTACGGCATATCACCCAATATGCAAAACATTATCCATATAAAATTACCTATCTCTCAGGTCACATCCATGTCCATCTCGTATCAGGGGACCGACAAAGGTATCAACAATCTCATATCGACTCGAATCCATAAAATGACATATAACACAAAGTCATCATATCACATCGTATACTCGTTCATCACATTAATATAAACGTCACATTTATTCTCTTTCAATTCGTACCCATCATGTTTCACTTATCATTTCATATTCTCATATGTCAATATGTTCATTAGCATCTACTTCTATCATATTATCGTTTGTAAATCCTACAATCATGTCCGTCGCATATCAATTATCAGGATAAAATAACCAAATGATATTACATATCAATGTTTGCGGGGGTGCTATACGCCATCCACCCGACTTCCCCCGTAGATATAAATCTACTCATCTGCTAAACTCCTCGCTTAGCCGTAGTCGATGCACTTCGTCGTTTCGAAATCCACGCGAAGGTGCCTACAATCAATATGAATTCGCAAAGCTATTGACATCAAATTCCGAAATCCAAATACGGCACGCGGTGCGCTCATAGGTTAGAACCTATAGCCTACACATGCAAAACAACCAAACAACCCTCGTCGTTGACGTACAAACGTCCAACGACCCAATACAATATCCAGTCGCAAAACCAAGAAATCCAAATACCGGAAAACATAGCCAAAACCCTAACTAGGGTCGCTATACATGAAAACTGCCACGCCAAAAACCCAATCGTACCAATACTCATACACAACACAATAATTATCGTGGATAATAATATTTACGTCATCTCCACGTCCATTAAAATCCACGTCTAATTTTACTGAAAAACTAGTAAACACTTTATATCATTTTTTTCTCAAGTCTAAAAGTTTACACAAATTCTAGCGATCACAATCATCGCAAAGTAGCATAACTAGATCATCCAAACTATTCCCACAATTTTAATCTCACCCGAATAGGATTTAGAAAAACTTAGTTTGCTAATAAACTCAATTAGACAAATTAGGAATTTAACAAATATCATTCTCGCAAATTGATTAAGTTTTTCAAGTTTACACTTCATGATTAACCATTTTAACACATCAAAACCCTAACTTGATTTTCATAACTTTTTCATGAAAATTCTAACCATGCAATTAAAGCTATACTAAACACCTAATAAGCAAGCTTTAAAGATTTAAACAACAATTTAAAGATTAGGGTTAGAGTTTATACCTCATAAACTAGATCTCAATTTAGCAACAAACTCCAAGTTTTAGCATCCAAAATGATCACTTTCATGAATATCTAAGCTTGTTTAGGCTTAAGGAATAATAGGTAATGATTTATTTATGAGTTTGTGGGATTATTTTAGGATTTGTAAAGAATTATTTGAGCTTGAGGAAGATGAAAATGAGCAAGAGAAAAGAGAGGGCAGCACATGAGGGGGGCTCGGCCATGAGCAAAGGATAAGGGGGTTTTGTGTAATATGTGAAAAAATCTAGCTAAAAACAACAATAAACGCTAATAAATGCGATAATTATCCAAAGCCACCTCATTTCATTTCCTTTAAAATTTTATCTTTAATCACAAATATCTAGATATTTTAGTATGGATGGATTTAGCTTAATCTATTGATTAGATTAGCATAGATTCACATTAGAAGTAATTAACCCAAACCAAAATTGTAATTACCACTAATTAAGTGCATAATTAACAACTTAAAATAATAATTTAATTAGAGAAAATATCAATGTGAACCAAAACTTCCAAATGACCACTAAAACCCGCAAACTAGCACTATTCTAGTTAAACTGGGTGTAGTCAAGTCTACACTGAAATTTGATCACATTCCGGGTTTTACGGAAAACATCGACTATTTTACCCTAAAAACAGAAAATTCGCATAATGATTTCCAAAACGTTATAGGGCACCTAGGGTTTCTGGTTTTGGGACTATATATAGGACCGAGAGTTTCACATCAAAAATTATCAGCCGAAGAGATCAAGAGGCCTAAAGCGATCCACGCATCCAGGTGATCATCAGCTAGTCATCTAACTCTAACAAGATAGAGAGCGAGAGTAAAAAAACTAGGGTTCTTGTAATCTAGATTCAAAGGATTGGTAAATGCAATAGTGGATTAATAAAGTTAGTGTTTTTATTAGTCTTTTTGCAAATTAATTTCCGCACTTAATTTCTGCATTTAATTTCTACAACTTAATCATGTTTTCATTCTTCAATCTTTCTTCTAAATCTCAAATCATGAGTGAGTAATTCCTAACTTGCTAGGGTTCGTAGGCTAGGGTAGATCAATGGATGATAAAATCATTTAACTTCTTTTATACATTTTAAAATCTATAAATTTTAGCAAAACAAATGTTAACAACCTTATCGGGCGCGCTACCAATTTATTGCTAGTCACGACCACGATTTGAGATTGGTTTAACACTTGTTTTGTTAGGGGCTAGATATGAATAGAGATCAATGCAAGGACAAGGAGTAGGGAAACCCTAGTTTCTTCCAAAAAAAACCTAATCTACATTCATCACTATCGATCTAGTTTTAAACTATTAAAAGATAAAATGAGTCATCTTTAATTATTTATCCATTACTACTAAGTTCTATGAACTCTATAAGCCTCTTCTTTATAAATTCTACATCCTTATTAAAAAGGATCTACAACCAATCACTCTTTTTCAATCAACTCTTCTAAAGCAAGAAAAATGTTTGTTTGGGTTACCTTAACGTGGCGGTTTGCGGAACAAAATTTTTCTAGGGGTTTCAAAAACGGCACCAGAATAACCCAATAAACCCGGATCTTACCATAAACCTATATAGCTAAACTAATAGTGCTATCTACTATGAAAGAAGTCTCACCAAACGATCCAAGTCCTTCGGTCTTATTTCCTCATCATATGCTCTTAGTGGTCACCTTGAACATACTTGATCTTCTTTTCCCACTCCATCGGTTCTCCGGGATCAAGCTTGTTCTCCGGTCCTCCTTTGTCGTAGATGATCCATCCGAGGGATGTGATCCATGGCTCTAGCTCCTAGCAAAGTGTCAATAGGAGCAACTAGAGAACTTGGGTTGCTAATCCAAGTTGTCTAGGATGTAGTGTGGAGTTCTATGTGTTCTACTATCTCTATCTTACCTCTTCACTTGTTTCTCAACTCATGAGAGGGTAATGAAGAGGAAGATGATGAAGGTGGAGGAAACTCAAGAGGAGAGAGGAGGGTGAAGCAAAATATGAGAGCTCAAGAATAATGAAGCATGCATGTGAGAGAAAATTCAACACCATGGTTTTGTGTATGAATTTTCATGAATAAACAAGTGTAGCTATGTTTCAATAGTAACCAAAAATGAATAAAGAATTCATTTGTGAACTATTGAAGCCATGCCACTCACCATGCCTCCCTCTCCTTAATATCCACCTCATTTCCATTTATCAATAAATGGAAAAGTCCATGATGAGGTGTCCACTTTCTAGAAGGTAATCGGTAATAAAATACGGATTACAGTATGCTGTATATACATACCTGCATTCGGATAAAAATACGAATGCCCAAAGAGATAGAATAACACGAAGAACGTAATACTAGAATATACATATCAAAATACATATATGTAAATTATCAAATCAATACCTGATTTAATGATCCGGCTCAAAACCCGAGCCGGCTAGTTGTTTATCACTAAAAACTGCATTTTAATACCGCTCATTCATTATCTATTTTTTTTATATCGGTACTGTTAACCAGTTTCTGCTCAGTAATACAGATTACAGGCGTTCATGAAATACTGGAAACTCGCTCAAAATCACGAATATAACGTTTGGATGCCGACACTGCAAACAGAACAGAAAAACGATCATTGTCCAAAGAGTTAATTTTGCAAATAGATATATGCACACAATTTTGGTCCAACACAATGCAAGTATGCACATGGACCATGGTTGGGCTGCCTAGGATATATGATATGATGAAATGGTGCAAGTAGGGGACATGTACATTAAATGCTAAAAGAGATGATGTGATTTAAAGCATCAAGGTTTCCTTCCAAATCCTTGAGTACAACCCAGACCTCTATAGAGAAATCAAGCAGCGCCAGAGTGATATTGGAGAGCACACAAGACCACACAACCAACACGAGCCCACTAGCTTGGATTTTGGTCGACCGCATCCCTATCTAACCTGAACTCGCCGGCCCCCCTAGCCCCAATAGGCCCCATTTTTATTCCGTCGATCCGTGGCAGTCACATCATCCTATTTCTATTACTTGTTTAATTTTCTTTTATGCCTATAAATACCAGACCAAGGGGCAAGGGGAGGGGATAATTTTGCTCTAGTTTTGTTTTAGAACTCTTGTAATTTGTAATTTTCTTTCTCTTTGAACTCTTGAGCTCTTGCCGCTTTGTCTTGACCTTGCAACTTCTCCATTGAACTTGCAAGCTTAAGGTTTAGGTTCTTGACTTCAAGAATAGTTGTATCTTGTTTGAAATTCAATAAAAGTTCTCATTTCATTACATATGCCTTGCCTTATACATATTTAGAACTTTTGAAATCATTGCTTTACTTTGATCTTGCAATCTCTTTAGTGAGCTTGCAACCTTAAAGTTTGGTATTTTGATTTCACAATTATACGGGATTAAAGAACAAGTGAAGGAATTTGCACGTTTTATCGGTTCTCTCTTTGTCTTTTCTTTTCTTGCTATTTCTTATTATGTTGCCTTACTCTTTTCCTTTTTAGTTTGTGTTAGGAGATATGTTTTCTAAAACCTTAAAAACCTTAACTTTGCAATTGAAACTCCGAGCAAACCACTTGCAATTCCGCTCCGATAGGCACCCTATCCTACCACGTTAGCGGTGAATCCTAATCATGACCGGATTACGAGTGGTTTGCCGAAGGCTAAGGTCAAGAGATAACAACGGAAGGACAAGGGACAAGGAATACGGATTTAGTGAAAAACCGCAAATACCATATTTTAAGTTCCCTAATCCACGTTGTTGCCTATTTCCTTAGTATCAATATCAAAATTGAGTCTATAAGGAATCGGCAAACATCATCCTCATGCAAGCTAATCTAAAACTACCCTTAACAAGTCTTTTTATTGAACATAACCTAGTTACGACACTTAGTGTAAACAAAACTCAAAACACGGTATTAACTCATTAAAAAAAGCCTAAAAACCTACCATCTCCTTGCGGACGACCCATACTCATCACGGCTCGCTACACGCGACACCGTTTTTTATTGCGGTAATTTCAAAATTCTTTCTAAATATGACACGGTGAAAACCTATAAATCAATTGGCGCTGTTGCCGGGGAGACGATAACGCTTTTACGCTTGTAGTCTCGGGTTAATTTGTGAATATTTTGTATAAAACTAACTTTCAAACAGATTCAACGAATAAAACCATTCTTTTTAAACCAACACGAAAACTAAAAACAAGAATGTGCTCTGGATCTGTGTTCTGCTAACACACTATGTTTTAACATAGAAATCAAAGTCTAAGAATAGAATACTATTGTTACATTGAGGAAACACACAAAACTTTTGCACCAAATTTGCAAATTCAACCGGCGAGATGCTATAAAAATCCGGCGTCGTCGGTTTTCTGGTGGGGTTTTAAGATTTTGTTTTTTGTGTTGCCTCCAGTGTTCTGACAGTATCCCATTTTTATTATTTGATTTTCTTAATTATTTGTGTTTAGCACTTTGGTTATCTATATCGCTTTCTAGCTCAAGTATCCGTATTTTTCCGACATTTGCAGATTTGACGGATTGACGAGCTGCGATCGTGCGGAGCGAAAGAGGCATTTTCAAGTATAAGGAGATTGAACACTTAGTGCCAATGACCCAGGTAGTTGGACCCGTGCAAGCGAACCATTCAACCACTCGGAGACAATACCGACACGAGTTTCTTCAATTCAACACTCTTTGGTACGTATTTTCTTAACTTCTTCTTCTCAAACCCGACGCTCCAATATTCTTGTCTTTGCAGGATTCTTAGCAACATCACCGCAAAAAGCTAAAGAAAAAATAACCGTATTTGTTGCAGCGCCACATTTAAAATTAAAAAAGCAAATTGATTGATTGTTTGAAAACAAAACTTTGTTGATTTTCGCATTGCATCATTAATACGGACTTAAGGGGCTATAACACCAATCCAGATTGGGTGGGGATTTCATCACCCTTCCTAAGACCCCAGAAATCACTAATTGCATATGTGTCACCTCAAAATTAATAAAAAATATCTAGACTCGGCCAATTAAGGACTTGTCGCGCTCGATAGGACAAAGGAAGATTATGGACATTCGGTCGTTTATCTAAACATGACTTTTATGGTGCCTAGGCTAGACAAGTGAGGAGGTAATTTTAAAAGGCCTGTCTCACGGTGATTCGTGAGAGGAACCCTCCTTACCTCACTTGTGCTTACCTGGCCATAGCTGGCTGTGAAGAGGCGATTTGAGGGTTATCTCACAATTTGTCGCTTTGGAACAGTTAGGAGCAGGTCTAGCAGACTTGGAGGACCCTAGTCTAGGTGTTGATTGTGCATTTGTGACTGTGCATTTGTGATTGTGTTTGTTGAACTATCGTTTCATTTTCCCATTCTTTCAAAACAAACAGAAATTCGCCATTTTACCACCTTCACCCAATTTTTCTCCACTTTCATTTTCTTACCATCACATTCTACGATTTGACTACACTAAACTCGTTTAGTGTATGTCCACTTGGACTATGGACCTTAGTGCCCGTTTAGTCCGCGTTTCGTTAGTCGCTATGGACTACGCGATCGACACCGCAGTCGAAACTCCCTCCACGCCTCTTTCACCCTTACCTTTGCCGGCCAACTTCGACGTTGACCGTAATTCTGTCCATACTTCTTCACCTTCACCTTCACCATCACCATCACTAAATTCTTCTTCCGAGATGTCAGGATTTCCTCCTAACATCCTTTTACCTCCCCTGGGACTCATTCCACCTCCATTAGGTGTGAATAACCCGCAACCACCTCTTGTTGAAGCGCCACAGCGAATTGCGCTCCAAGATCGTTTCTATCCTACCCGCGTCGCGCTTCCGACTTTTCTTTTACTTCCACCTGCCAATGGGGATAATTTCGAAATTAAGCCCCACTTCATCAACATGTTGCCCAAATTTCACGGGCTGGAATCCGAAGATGCCTACATCTTCACCAATAAGTTTCAGAACGTTTGTGCGATGATGAAGACAACCCAACTGTCTGATGATGCTATACGGCTATGAGTCATTCCTTCCACTCTGTGTGACCATGCTGAAAAGTGGCTGTATAGCACCACATTTCATTTGATTACCAGTTGGGACGAGTTTGTAAAAGAGTTTCTTAAAAAATTCTACCCAAATCATAAAACCGCACGGTTCCAAAAAGAAATAAATCAATTCACCCAGCTTCCAATCGAAACTTTTAGAAGTGCTTTGATTGGTACAAGGACCTTCTTGTTCAGTGCCCTCATCACGGTATTGAGAGATGGCAACTTTGCCAAACTTTATATGAGAGCCTGAATCCAGCAACTAAGCAGTTGCTGGAGACCATTTGTCAAGACCACTTCTTATCCAAATCTGATGAGGAAGGTTGGCAATTTTCGATGACCTTGCGGAACAGACACTTCAATGGGAGAGCACCAGACCAAACACTTCTTCCACTTCTTCTACTTCTTCTGGCCTTTCTAGGGCAGGAGTTCATCAACTCGACGTCTCAATTGCAATGAAGGCCGAGATGGCTGCAATCACGCGGAAACTAGAAGCAATTGAGAGCAAATTTTCATCTCCTTCTCTTGCCCCTGTTCCTCCCCCTCGTACTATTTGCGCTTGTTGTTCGGATCTATCCCATTTGACCGAAGAGTGTCCTTACAACCCACCTTCTCAAGGACAGGATCATGTTAATGATGCATTTCAGCAAAGACCAAGAAACGATCCATACTCTTCCACATACAATCCTGGTTGGAGGAACCATCCCAATTTCGCTTGGAATCAGAACCAGCATCAATTCCAAGGCCACAACAACTTCCAAAGGTCTCCTCCTCCTCAACAACAAGCTCAGCAACAAACTCAACAACAATTTCAGTAGCCTTTCCAACCCCAACCTTTTCAAAATCCGATGAACAACTTTGCACACTGCAACAATTCTTTTCCTCAAAACAACTTTGTTCTGTCAACCAACGATAAGGTTTCCTCGCTAGAACGGAGTTTGGAGGCATTTGTAAAGCAATCGACTTAATCTACCGCCAACATCCAGTCTTCTATTTAGTCTCTGGTGAAACACACCGCTGCACAAAAGCAAAGCATCAAGACCATCGAAGCCCAGATTGCACAGCTGAACGCGGCTTTAAGCGAGCGAGAGAAAGGGAAGCTTCCATCTCAACCACTCCCAAATCCTGGTCATCCACATAATGTACATGTTTCTCTTGAACAACAGAACCATAATGTGAGTGCCGTGACTACATTGAGATCTGGAATGATGCTGCACAACAACATTGGCACACGGATAGATGATGATACCCTGGTCATTTCTTCTGCTCCTTCTTCTTCTTCTTAGCCTATTCTCCATTCTTCAAAAGGCTCTTCTTCTTCTTTTGCTGCTCCGAACGGATTCACTTCTCACTCTACTCAAACTCCAGTTTTAGGATCCGTTCTAACTCCACAATCTCCTCCACAAACATTGGACTCAACCAACTTAAAAAACGTTCCATTTCCAAACCGGTTGAGGTCTAATAAACAAAATCCATAAATGGAGAAGATTCTAGAGTTGTTCAAACAGGTTAACATCAACATTCCCCTCTTATAAGCAATACAGCAAGTCCCGTCTTACGCAAAAATCTTAAAGGACTTATACACTAAGAAGAGGAAATCTCAGCTACCAAAGAAGGTTTTCTTAGCTAATACCGTGAGTGATGCTCTTACCTAAGTTTTACCTAAAAAACGGAAGGACCCTGGCCATCCTACGATTTCAATAACCATTGGGGATAAGAACATCAACCGCGTTCTTTTAGATCTTGGTGCCAATGTTAACCTGCTTCCATATTCTGTATATGAGAAACTTGGTGTAGGAGAGCTGAAACCCACACACTGTACTCTTCAAATGGCCGACCGATCTATCACCCATCCTAGGGGTGAGCTAGAGGATGTGTTAATAAAAGTTGGGGACTTCATATTCCCTTGACTTCATTGTTTTAGACACACAACCTGTAGCTAACCATCGGAATCAAATTCTGGTGATACTCGGTCGCCCATTCCTTGCAACATCAAATGCTGTGATCAATTGTCGAAATGGTTCGATGGACCTATCTTTTGGCAACATGACAATTGAACTCAACATTTTTAGGTTAGGGAATCAGCCATCTGAACTAAGTGCTCATATACTAGATGTTTGTTCCATCCAGGAGATCGCCCTAGAGGACTGTGAATTTGAGGAATTCTTGTTTGATCAAAGTAATCTTAACGCCACTAGTATGTTCCTCTTTGAACCTACTGCTGCTTCCACGTTTGACAACGATTACGATCACTTCACGTTTTCAAACGATCTTGGCATGTCACTGCTCGAGTTTGAATCTTTCGAATTTGCGGATGCGTTGGTTGAACCATCCGATTCGGTCGCATACACTCACTTTCAGCCCCTGTTGGAAACTTTCGAGTTCGAGACATTATCTTCGATCCTGCCATCAATCGTTTCACCTCCGATGCTCGAACTCAAGCCTCTGCCATCTCACCTCAAGTATGCGTACTTAGGTGAGAACGAGACCCTCCCAGTCATCATCTCGGGTTCTCTAGCTCTAGAGAAAGAAAAAGCCCTTCTCACGGTCTTGCAATCCAATCAGCAAGCTTTTGGCTGGACGATGGTGGACATCAAGGGGATTAGTTCCCTGATCGTTGAACATCACATTCACCTGATGGATAATGCCAGACCAGCTAAGGATCCACAGAGGCAATTAAATCCAGTCATGAAGGAGGCTATGAAGAAGAAAATCGTCAAATGTCTGGATAGTGGTATCATTTACCCTATTTTAGACAATCAATGGGTCAGTCATATACACGTTGTCCCTAAGAAGTTGGGCATTACGGTCATCACAAACGAGGCGAATGAGTTGATCCCTACTCGCACCCAGACCGGGTGGCGAGTATGCATTGATTATCGAAAACTCAACGCCGCAACGCGGAAGGATCACTTTCCGCTGCCATTCATTGACCAAATGCTCGAAAGATTAGCTGGACATGAGTATTACTGTTTACTAGACGGTTACTCAGGCTATAACCAGATTCCCATCACCAAGAAAGACCAGGACAAGACCACTTTCACTTGTCCTTTCGGCACGTTCGCATATCACCGCATGCCCTTTGGGCTATGCAATGCTCCCGCTACCTTCCAGCGGTGTATGATGGGAATTTTCTCTGACATGGTTGAGAAATTTTTGGAGATATTTATGGATGCTTTCTCCATCTTTGGCGATTCTTTCGACGAGTGTCTGCAATATCTTGACGCTGTCCTTACCCGATGTAAGGATAAAAATCTTACTCTAAACTGGGAAAAATGCCACTTCATGGTATGTGAAGGTATCATCTTAGGACATATCATTTCGTGAAATGGCATCGAGGTTAACAAAGCAAAGATTTATGTCATTTCCAACCTCCCTGCTCCCAAATGCATCAGAGATATTCGATCTTTCCTTGGCCATGCAGGTTTCTACAGACGGTTTATCAAGGACTTTAGCAAGATTGCTAGACCCTTGACTCTTCTTCTGGCCAAGGATACCACGTTCAACTTCGACTCGCGCTGTTTGACTACTTTTGAATCACTAAGAAGCTCACTCACCACTGCTCCCGTTCTTTCTTCACCTGACTGGACGCATCTTTTTGAGATTATGTGCGATGCATCCGACTTTGCTATCGGTGTGGTCCTAGAGCAGCACATCGATAAGATGCCGCACGTAATCTACTATGCGAGCCGGACCCTGAATGACGTCCAAATGAATTACACAACAACCGAGAAAGAGTTCTTGGCTGTTGTGTTTGCTTTAGAGAAATTCAGGCCCTATCTCATTGGCTCCCTAGTTGTTGTCTACACCGATCATTCAGCTCTGTGACAGCTTTTTGCGAAAAAAGGATGCAAAATCTCGGTTAATACATTGGATCCTCTTACTTCAAGAATTTGACCTTGTCATTAAGGAAAAAAGAGGATGTGAAAATGTAGTAGCCGATCATCTTTCATGACTTCCTTCTTCGCCGACGCTTCTTCTTCCAATCGACGACACTTTCCCTGATGAACAACTCTTGGCGATATCTTGCGAACCCTGGTTCGCTGATATTGTGAACTACCTGGCGACTGGACTCATACCTGACGATTGGTCAAGTCAGGACAGACTTAGATTTGTATCCCAAGTAAAACACTTTTACTGGGAAGAGCCCTACTTATTCAAGTACTATCCAGACCAAATCATCCGCCGTTGTGTTCCGGAAAAAGAATTCAAGAGTGTGCTGTCTTTTTGCCACGGTCAAGCATGTGGCGGGCACTTTGGCCCAAGAAATACAGCTGAGAAAGTCTTTCAATATGGATTTTACTGGCCAAAACTTTTCAAAGATGCACATGAATACTGCAAGACTTACTCCCGGTGCCAACATTTGGGCCGGATTTCCAGGCAAAATGATATGCCACTCCAACTAATCTTGGTTGTTGAGATGTTCGATGTTTGAGGAATTGACTTCATGGGACCATTTCCCAACTCTTTTGGGAACTTGTATATTCTTTTGGTTGTTGATTATGTCTCTAAATAGGTTGAGGCAGTACCGAGCTAGACTAATGACAACAAGGTTGTCATTAAATTCCTTAAAGAAAACATTTTTTCCTGATTCGGGCACCCTCGTGCTATCATTAGCGACAATGGGATGCATTTCTGCAATAGGTCTTTCGAGGCCTTAATATGGAAATACTCAATCAATCATAAGCTATCCACGCCCTACCACCCCCAAACAAGTAGGCAAGCCGAAGTTTCAAATCGGCATGTCAAGCAGATTCTAGAGAAGACGGTTTCCAAGAACCATAAAGATTGGTCTTTGAAATTAACCGATGCCCTTTAAATATTTCGAACTGCATATAAGACTGATCTTGGCATGTCTCCTTATCGGCTTGTTTACGGAAAGACTTGCCACTTCCCTGTGGAAATCGAACATCATGCTATTTGGGCGATCAAAGAGCTGAATCTCAATCTTGAAGACACGGGCAGCTATCGGAAGCTGCAACTGAACGAACTAAACAAGCTTCGGGATGAGGCTTACGACAATGCGGTTGTTATACAGAATCGAATGAAGGTGTATCATGATAAACACCTTACGCGCAAAACCTTCACGCCTGGACAACAGGTACTTCTTTATGACACCCGACTCCATTTCCATCCCGGTAAACTTCGATCTCGCTGGAAGGGACCTTTTCTTTTGCCGTGTGTGTACCTGCACGGCGCTGTGGATTTGGAGAATCTGAAGGATGGTTCATTTTTCAAAGTAAACGGACACAGACTGAAACCGTACCTTAGCGCAGAACCATCAGAAGAGCTCCTGATCTTGCAGGAGCCGGTTTACCCTGCATAATCTTCCTCTGTTTACCACCAAACTTCGGTTATCCAGCCAAAAACAGTAGAGACACTGTTTCAAATAAGTTTGGGGGTATATATATACTTGTTTTGGTATATATGTGGATATTCTTGTCTGGTGTATATCCATTTTTTATAAGCAATCTTGTCTGGTGATGCTCAGTCTTTGTTCATACAATACAAATATATATATATATATATATATAAAAGAGAACCGCCGCTTTTGACCCTCCATCTATTTTGCCCTCTTGATGTACATTGACAGTGAGGGCACTCTCCAATTTATGTTTGGGGGTACGCTCGGTAAGCTTTCTCCCTTCGCATTCATTTGTATATTCTACATTTGCATACATATTTAAAACCCATAAAAATCGAAAAAAATTTGCAAAAATATAAAAACTTTGTCGTCAAGTTAGCTAGTGGGAGAACTTAGATTCGATATTTCGACGGTTTTTGTTTAATAAGAAATGAACAACTAGATCCTATTGTAGATTTTGAAATCCTGAAAGATAACCCTCCTTTGAATTTAACTGTAGCTATTATACGTTTTTATATCACACTACACGTGTTGTGAGATTTGAAAATTAGATGACAAGTATATTATGTCTGAAAACTTTTAAATTGATAAACTAATTTTTGAGGATTAAATAGGTTTGTTCTGAAATAAGTAATACCACGAATAATTTTGAAAGTGAAGTGGATATGAAGGGATATTATAGATACCTTAATAGGAACCAATTCTGAAGAATAGACCATCTGGAACTTGATTGAAGTGATTACACATTTGATCCACTAAACACGTCTTTTATCCTAAAAAATAATTGAACAACAAGTTATATCTCCGCTCGCATTAAATCGTTATGATTTTCACGCTAAAATTGATTTTTTGTTTTAGGGCCTAGGTGACTTAAGCAATTAAGTCCGTCGGGGTGTCTCTAAAGCTAATGCCTTAAAACCAACTAGTTTTGGAGTATTGGCCTAAAGCTCGCTAAGAAATCTAGAAAGTCCAAATTAAAACAAAGTCAAGCAAGTGTTCTCTCCGAGTTAAAATTCCTAACAGTTCTTTGTAAGAGAATAATCTTGACAAAAGACAAGTTTTTTATAAAAATATTTTTTAACAGAGATATGAAGGTTCTATCCTATGATGAAGTCTATTGCACGTTCACGAAGTTGTGTATGAAACGAAAACAAGTAAAAGGTGGAGTGAAAAATAAGACCTAGTTTTCTATTAAGAAAGATAGAAATTCTGAATATGAAACCTAACTGGAAAACGAAACTTGAGAAGTACTTAACTCTTTATAAAACTTGTGTGATCCTTTTTTAAGTTTTTTATCTGGGCTTTATTTTATGACATGACTACTTTAATCGATCCTTTTGAAACTTAACGACACTATTTGCACAGCACGTAAAGACATATAGAATCATAAGTTAAATAAGAAGCGAGGTGTGAAAAATAAAGGTTCGATATTTCTAAACTTAGGATAATAGAATTGCTAGCTTTAAAACAAAACCTTAGGTTTAGAATCATAGTTATTTAGGAAAACTAGCTTGACGGGATTTTGTGAGTGAAATCCGCTGAAAACCCTCAGGAGACAACAGTCCTCCTACTATGGACACCTAGAGGTTTAATGGATTATTGCACGAGCTCAGTACAATCGCGTTCCCTGCGAAAGTGAGGTTAGGAATTTTTTTTTTGCTCGGGATGAGCAAAAGATAAGTTTGGGAGTATTTGATCATCACTAAAAACTGCATTTAATACTACTATTAACCAGTGTCTGCTCAGTAATACAAATTACATGTGTTCATAATAAAATACTGAAAACTCACTCAAAATCATGAATATAACGTTTGGATGCCGACACTGCAAACAGAACAGAAAACCGATCATTGTCTAAAGAGTTCTTTTTGCAAATAGATGTGTGCACACAATTTTGGTCCAACACAATGCAAGTGTGTACATGGACTTGGTGGGGCTGCCTAGGCTACATGACATGATGAAATGGTGCAAGTAGGGAACATGTGCATTAAATGCTAAAAGAGTTGATGCGATTTGAAACATCAAGGTTTCCCTCCAAATCCCTGAGTACAACCCAGGCCTCTATAGAGAAATCAAGTAGCACCAGGGTGATATTGGAGAGCACACAAGACCACACAACCAACACGAGCCCATTAGCTTTGATTTTGGCCGGCCACATCCCTATCTAACCCGAGCTCGCCGGCCCCCTAGCCCCAATGGGCCCCATTTTTGTTCTGACGATCCCTGGCAGTCACATCATCCTATTTCTATTATTTGTTTAATATTCTTTTGTGGCTATAAATACCAGACCAAGGGGCAAGGGGAGGGGATAATTTTTCTCTAGTTTTGTTTTAAAACTTTTGTAATTTGTAATTTGCTTTCACTTTGAACTCTTGAGCTCTTGCCCCTTTGTCTTGACCTTGCAACTTCTCCATTGAACTTACAAGCTTAAGGTTTAGGTTCTTGACTTCAAGAATAGTTGTATCTTGTTTGAAATTCAATAAAAGTTCTCATTTCATTACATATGCCTTGCCTTCTATATATTTGGAACTTGTGAAATCATTGATTTATTTTGATCTTGCAACCTCTTTAGTGAGTTTACAACCTTAAAGTTTGGTATTTTGATTTCACAATTGTACGAAATTAAAGAACAAGTGAAGGAATTTGCACGTTTTATCGGTTCTCTCTTTGTCTTTTCTTTTCTTGCTATTTCTTATTATGTTGCCTTACTCTTTTCCTTTTTATTTTGTTATTGTAAATATGTGTGAGTAATTGATTTACTTATTAAGGGTAAAATATGGTTAGTTTGTGTTAGGAGATATGTTTGCTAAAAACTTAAAAACCTTAACTTTGCAATTGAAACTCCGAGCAAACCACTCGCAATTCCGCTCTGATAGGCACCCTATCCTACCACGGTAGCGGTGAATCCTAATCATGACCGGATTACGAGTGGTTTGCCGAAGGCTAAGGTCAAGAGATAACAACGGAAGGACAAGGGACAAGGAATACGGATTTAGTGAAAAACCGCAAATACCATATTTTAAGTTCCCTAATCCACGATGTTGCCTATTTCCTTAGTATCAATATCAAAATTGAGTCTATAAGGAATCGACAAACATCATCCTCATGCAAGCTAATCTAAAACTACCCTTAACAAGTCTTTTTATTGAACATAACCTAGTTACGACACTTAGTGTAAACACAACTCAAAACATGGTATTAACTCATTAAAAAAAGCCTAAAAATCCGACCATCTCCATTCGGACGACCCGTACTCATCACGGCTCGCTACACGCGACACCGTTTTTTATTGCGGTAATTTCAAAATTCTTTCAAAATACGAAACGGTGAAAACCTATCAATCACTAGTAGTATCAACTGTCTGATCGAAAGTCCGGGTACAAAGTACATCAATCGATCGGAATCCTGCACGTATCCAATACGGCTACTACATCATTTCGCCAGAACCAGGGAAACCCTCTGTGTAGGACTCTAAAGACTCGACAGTATGCCGGCAGTGAGTTACTGGATAAATCCATAACCACAAGCATGTCGACGGCACTAGCTGTACGTAACGGTTACCCAGGTACCTGTCGAAAAAGAATGCCCACGAGCAAACTCATCCGGATCTCTACAAATCCTATCTGTGACAATCTCCGTACAGTCCGATCTCTTCGTCTGAGAGTATCGAATATCGGGTCTAGGGGGTAAATGTCAGACCCTAATAACCTGGTAATTCATGCTGATGTGGCTCAGGACCAATCCGGGACTACTGATCAATCTATCAGTAAATCCCAACTGCCTTGGCCAAGGTCTTATGGTCCTGACCAATCAAACACAGTGCGATATCGACTCCCTATACTGAGAGAGATGAATCCCCGACAATCGCTCACTGCCTCCATGTAGCTTAGGACTGTACCCAACCAAAACCTGTTTGCACGACTCAGTAGAGCCGTGGTAGGGTAGTGATCAAAGCACAGTGGAAACTCACACGAGACAAATGTCGATCTCAGGTTTAAAGACTGACATGTACTCATGTCACCTGAGAACTTCCACCTGACGATAGGTATAGTACCTTCTGGAAGTTCTCGGCGAGTCCGTCCAGTGTACTCACCCCCAGTGAGCACTTGTATACGATCTTAGGTGCGAAAGACCAATGGTTGCAGGACCATACCATTGTCCCTCGTCGGGGTCTAGAAACGTATACACTAGTCTACTCCGGAATATCGATGCCCAGTCTCGATACTCCTACGACTAGGGACTATTTAAGGATATGTGTACCGACTATCCAGCTCCAACAAGTATGATCGCTATCATAACACAGGTAGTCTATCAATGATCCTATGGGCTTTATCAACATGTATAAAAGTATGTAATAGCAAGTAAAACATACACATGTTGAGATAATGACAAACCAGATAGCATACTATCATATCGAGCAAGACTGTCCTGTACACATATATGTCCAAGCATCCAAATGTATACATATACAATAATGGCCTCTAGGGCATACATATCCAATAATCTTCCACTTGCACTAAGGCCATATATATCGGCGTATTGACTACCCAACGTCTGCTCTACGGCCAGTTATTGGCGTATCGAATACCCAACATCTCAAAAATTCTCTCGAACTGTGCTTGAGGAAGGGCCTTGGTGAATGGATCCACAGTGTTGTCTTTTGAGTCCACTCTCCGCACCTCGATCTCCCAGCAATCAATGATCTCCCTGATCAGGTGATACCGCCTCAAGATGTGCCTGGATTTCTAATAGGACCGTGGTTCCCTTGCTAAAGCCATAGCTCCATTGTTGTTACAATACACAGGTATTGGGTTAACAATGGATGGAACCACCTGAAGTTCAGTAATGAACTTCTTAATCCAGACGACTTCTTTTGCGGCATCGTTTGCAGCAATGTATTCAACCTCCATCATCGAATCTGTGACGGTGTCCTGTTTGGAGCTCTTCTAACAGACCGCCCCTCCGTTGAGGGTAAACACAAAACCCGAGACAGACTTACTGTTATCCTTGTCACTCTGGAAGCTCAATCGGTAAAAGACTCCACCTGGAGGTCCCCATTACCGAATATCAGGAACAATTATTTAGTCCTTCTCAGGTACTTCATAATGTTCTTAACAGCTGTCTAGTGGATCTCACCTGGGTTGGACTGATACCGGCTCACCACGCTAAGCGCATAAGCTACATCTGGTCGGGTACATAGCATCGCATACATTATAGATCCTACCGCCGAAGCGTAGGGTATAGTATTCATGCGAACCCTCTCCTCATCAGTCTTGGAAGACATCTCTTTGGAGAAGGTGATTCCGTGCAATGCGGGTATGTTACCGCGCTTGGATTCTTCCATACTAAATCTTCTTAGTACGGTATCTATGTACCTGGACTATGAAAGTCCTAGTAATCTCTTGGATCTATCTCTGTAGATCTTAATCACCAGAATGTACAAGGCATCACTGTCACAACCCAAAATTTAGTGTGTGACCAGCACTTAAATTACGCAACGTCTAAAGGCGCGACGTAAATCAAGTAAGCCGAAGCCCATAAAATCTAAATCTTTTTGCAGAAAATAGTGGGGGTGCGGGTTGAAATAATGGTATAATGAATCATGTTTTTTTCTTTAAATGCATAACTAATGGGACATGAAAATGCATGTAGGTTATACTAGTTGAAAACATGTTTCGTCTTTAAAAATTTGGGCAGCACCTCCCTTGTACATCTTGATCCAAAACCATTTACACAACAATATATAGGCATCCCCAAGCGGGAGCTAGCTCTTCGCCAACCGGCAGAATCACAACCACGCAACAACATATATACGACGCCCAACAGCGAATATCAACCCAGAAAGAACAATAAACGAGCAAGACATCAAAACTTAAGAAGCGAACATAAACCCATCGCTATAAGTCTCGCACAAAACCCAAGTCTGACTAGGTCTACCAATATACAATTCTAGTCTCTGATTTGATCTGATCTGATGGAGTTTATCTAGATACAACAGAGTATAAAGTACGAGAGTGGGCACGATCCAACATGTGTCCCACCTACCAAAGAAAAGCACCCTGGATGAAGCTGTGTGCCAGCGATACCGCAACCGATCCTAAGTGGTCAAACCTGCAAGAACTGTAGCACAACGGGGGTGAGTTGCCAACTCATGAGTAGAAAACATCAGCAAGTAGAAATCGAATAAAACAACGATTTCCTAGGTCACTATATCCTGAAGGTAATACTATGATATCTAGGGTGACAAAGTACGCATATATGTCAACAATCAATCAATGCAATGACATATATAAATAAACATCCAACATCATATGCCTGTATGCATATGGATATCATCCACGTGTCCATCAACGACAAAAACAATATCATGGAATCTTAGTGTCCCACACTAACACTCGAACAACAAGAAAACATAAGCCTGTATATATATATATGAGGATATCAACCACGTGTGTCCATCAATGACACATCAAAATCATGGAACATGAGTGTCCAACACCGACACTCGAAACAGCATGAAAACCCGTGTCCAGTATCGACACGTAAATCCTCATATCTCAGGCGCTGCATACTCAAATCGGCCACCATATATATCTCATCTCAGGCGCCACATACTCAGATCGGCCCTCATATCCATCTCATATCATAACTCCAAAACGGTATCCTCTGGATATCCACCGAGATCTATAAAATCACCGGTAGATAGTAGTCCCTCTGCCAGGCTCATCATCTACACCAGAAAAATCATTTCTTGTCCCGGGGTACCATACCGGGTCTACCATGTACCCGCAAACAGCATCCGCCAACTCCTCGAATCGGGTCTCGAAAACAAGCTCAGAACTGAGAAAACTCATGGTGGACGTCTCGAAATATCATATCAAAAGAACCGTGTTTTTAAAACAATACGCAAATTCCCTTGAAATATAACCACGGTTCTCAAATCCAGAGATCTCATGAAAATAGTATCTCAATGCATATAACCATAAAGTACGACGTATGCAACATAGAGTAGTAGTATAAGCATATCAAGTATATCATACGAGCATGTCAAGTGATAATTCTGAACAATGAATGTACTTTTACCCTTAAGATTAATCTCATAATATGGAAGTTCTACTATCTAAATGGCACGACAATTCTACTGTGTAACTGACATGGCAATTCTACTATGTAAGTGACATGGCAATTACCGATGAAGAATGTGTATGAGCCGGCAAATCTGTGTATGTGTAACATGCGCATCAACGGTAATTGTGCAGGTGTACTAGCAAATGATACATATAGCATTAAATACCGGCATGTGGTATGTACATCACTAAGGGTAATATCCTACGTAACATGGACAGTCAATGGGTATATCTATCTATACATAAACATACGGTCACTTTTAAAAGAAACCCATCGTCGTTTTGAAAATAGGTATGGTTCAGGTGGCAATCTTTATATCGGCAATCCCGCCTCAGAACATCTAATATGAAAATAATCCCCAATCATCATTCTTAAATCACAAGCACGGATCAATCATCCGGTGAAACATATCGCGTACGGCAATCCATCGTATGGTAACATCAAACATAATAGGGAATCTATCGACCTATACAACAATGAGGGTACGGATCTAAAGTCTTGTACGACATATCACTCATTATTCTCATAAATATATATACACCTATATCTCAAATCACATTTGTATCAATATCATATAATGATATCTTACATATACGTCATATCTTATAAATCTCAAGTCGTATCGATCTCAAACTCATATCATACCATTATCAACTCATGCATGTTCTCTTTCAATTCATACTTATCATGATTCACTTTCTTATTTCATATTCTCAAGCCAATATATCCATTAGTGTCAACTTTTATCACATCATGTCTTACTAAAACTTTTATCAAAATTATAATTTATAAAAAGATCTTCCCATATCAATGGTTGCGGGGGTGCTATACGTCATCCACCCGACTTCTTCCGTAGATATAAATCTACTCACCTGCTAAACTCCTTGCTTAGCCGAAGTCGATGTGCTTCGTCGTCTCGGAAGTCCACGCTAAGGTACCTACAATCAATACACAATCGTAATTCTATTAAAACCAATATCCGAAAACCAATATGGCACACGGATTCGCTCATAGGTTAAAACCTATAGCTTCGCATGCCAATCAACCAAATAACCCACGTCCGTTGACGTACAAACGTCCAACGACAGAATCCAAATCAAATACCAAAACCATGTTTCACAAATCGGAAAACGAAATTCAGCAACATGAGAAATCACTCTCAGATTTTAACTCAGGTAAAATTAGCCAATTTTGCACATGGGGTTGCTCTAGATATCAGATAACAATGCCACTAACCAAAAATCACCACTTTCCACCCCTATGTGGCCGCAATTTGCGTCCACCAAGAATAAATCTGGGGCCATGTTTAAGGGGGAGGGGCTCGGATTTCAGTGGGTGCTTCTAGGTCACCTACTCGTCTCTCTGTTATAGGAACTTATCTTATAGTGGTCCCGGGTCATAGCAGATCTTAATATCCCATCATAAATCACACAAAATACGATATCGACCAATTTCAAATTTCATGTTTTGGTTTCGTGCCTCTGGTCTGACCAATAAAAACACCCTCTAAGGTCATGCAAACACCCACTACACCTCAAATTACCACTTAACAGCAACTTGGAATTTTCTAAGATCACATAACCTAATTTTTTCAAATTCTAAACTAACTAGGATAATTAAACACAAATACTAATCTAAAGTGAAGGGATTACCTCAATTTGGCAACTTAGGAAGATTCTTGAGTTGCCCAAAGTCTTCAAAATCCATACTTAATTGGTTCAAAGGGTTTAGAATGAGTTTTTGCATGTTTATTGTGAAGGTGGCATGCGATTTTGGCAAAGGAATTGAGATGGTGCATGGAGGTAGTGTGTGATGAAGGAGATGAAGAAAATGGATGAAGAAATGAATGGGTAAAGAAACAAAGGGGAATGGAGGTAGCCAAGTCTTACCTTCTCTCTCTCAAGCTCACTCTCTCTCACTCTAAATATCTCCTACACTCACCTCTCAAAATATCTACTTCTTTTCTTTTCTTGTTTCATACTCCTAACTCCTTTCACACACATAACCTTTTTCTCTCTTTGCATTTCCTTTCCTTTTTTTTTCTTTGTTTTCTTTTCCTTTTCTTTTCTTTGTTTTCTTTATCTCACAAAACTCACAAGTCACAAACAAAATAACAATATGCACATGACATGGTGCACTTAGCCATGGAAAAAATGTAAAAATATGGATTCAGCTTAGTCGTGATTAGTAGTGCACTAATCAATTTTACTTTTAAATTTGCATATAATTAATTATAAAATGCCAAAATCCGATAAATATCTTTTTAATGAATAAGTCATTTTAATCTCCGATTATTTTCCAAATATTGGTATATACTTATACCAATTTACGAAAAACCCCTATTCGCAAATCGAATAGTTTTCACGAAATATATTATTTTAATATTAAATTTCCAAAAATAATATTTCATATTTCTGAAATGTTACAGTCTTCCCCCCTTAAATAAATTCGGTCCCCGAATTTAAAATTAAATCTCCAAATGTTAAAACATTTCAATAACCATCTCAAATCAGTATGGCTCCGAAATTACGGAAGATATAGAAATACCACAGCGCTTCGTGTGCGCCTGAAAACGAGTACGAAACTCAAAATCAAACTCCGTCAAGTATCACGCAATCACTGGAGTTATAAAAGAAATACGAATATGGAATCCCCCTACTGGAATCCAAATATACTATAGTCAAATCATAATACGTAATTAGTACGCATACTCATACAATCCTCTAAAGCTGAATAAAATACATGCAAAATCTTTTCCAAATTGATGTGCTATGCGTAGCTCACGGCACATGTGGCGGACGATCATTTGTAATGTCGTAAATATATACTTATATATGTTTTGCTCAAATTATACGACCCATCTATTTGAAATATCCCAGAAGGTTTTCTTTATAAAATTTCGTGTCACCCACAGATACGTAGGAAATAGCGAGACTATAGCTCCTTTTTGAAAACCTCTTGGTAAACTTTTTATGCATGCAAAGATACTCAGGCACTTTCCTCAGACAAGTCATGCTCGTCTACTATACAATATAGTGTCTATCATTAAAATGTGATACTCATAAATAAAATCAGCCTCAAAAGGCGTATCCAATATCACGTGCGTCTGGTGCGCACGGAAATCAAATCCAATACAAGTGCCACAATATGCACAAAAGCAAAACTAAGTGCAGCAGGAGTGCACGAAAGCATTTGTCCAGTGCAACAGATGTGCATGACAACAATATCAAGTGCATCTATATTGCACGAAAATCTCAACCCAGTGCAACTAACATGCACGAATGAAAATTCCAATCAAGTGCATCCAACATGCACGAATAAAAATCCCAATCAAGTGCATCCAATCATGCAGGAATAAAAATCCCAATCAAGTGCATCCAATCATGCACGAATAAAAATCTCTATCGAGTGCACCCGGCATGCACAAAATCTCATATCAAGCGCCCAACATGCGTGAAAATCCAAATCAAGTGCGTCGGGTCTCCACAAAACATCTAGTGCAGTAGCATGCACGATAACGATTGCCAAGTGCAGACGCTCACAAAAACATAAATCTGGTGCAACAAATGCACGAAATACAATCTGGTGCAACCAATGCACGAAATACAAATCCGGTGCAACCAATGCACGAAATACAAATCTAGTGCTACCAATGGACGAAAACTCATCAATATCTCAAATGCTCACAAAACAACACCGAGTATACCAAGGTGTATAGAATCATAAACGGGTGCAACTGTGTGCACAAAATCCATCCCAATTCACTGCAAGCACATATAAGTTATACCGAGTGTATAAGTAAAGGCGAGTGCATATAACATGCACGAATAAAATCGACAGTATCGAATCTACGAAACCATAAATACGTGCTACGAAGGCACTAATCGATACCAAGTGCAATAGATATGCACAAATCATAAACCAATGTAGCGGTGTATAAAACATAAATCAAGTGCAATAACTGTACACAAAAATATAAATCTCCAGTAGGTGCAGCCATGGTGCATGAAAAAATAAATCACGAAACTCAAGTCCAAGCGATAAAAGTGTGATACTCGGATCACAAAACACAAATCGCGAAAATTGACACTGAGGTACACCTCCTACAATGTCGAAAAATGTTGATACGCCCAGATTGGCAGAGCAAAATCATCTACTTGCCTCATTCTCACAATATGGCGTCTTCGGTCTCTGGGTTCTCGTTTCCTCTGTGGGTTACAAATCTCACGATCCTTCGGCTCGTCGACCTGGTCAAGTGTACTAACGGAACAGTCCCACTCTAGAACTCCTCTGATCACCGTTTGGTCAATCAACATGACCATTCTCAACGGCACATTACTGACGGAGGTATCTAGCCCTCTGAATACGCACGATATAACTGATCCTGGGTGCAAGTCTCTATCGCTGCGGTGTCCTGGAAGGAACCTGCTTATGGCTTCTTCCGATCTCACCTATGCCGAACTATACGAAGGTTTGCACTCTTGTGTAACTCTTTTCTCATAACTGGACAGCTGTGTCCTCAGCACGGCTTTCACCTGGAATTTTGGTTGTATCTAACGCCTCTGTACACATATCAATCCTCTGGCATCAACGAAGCGTAACAACCGCTTGCTGACATCTCGTACGAACCTCTTTTTCTACTCGTCTTTATTATCGTCCACTTCGACGTCATCTCTTGCTGTCTGCATATTGCATTTTATTCTCGGCTACGGTCAATCCGGAGTCTCTCACACGGACATGAAATTACGAACTCGGTATCTTCATCACTCTATAGAAGATATCTAGCCGAACACGTCCTCGGGAACTCGTCCAAATCATCGGAGGAATACACTTTATTCATCCATTCTTGATCAACTCATAACACATCTAGGTAAGGTCCTTCTATCCGAAACTGGTCAACTTACCGATCTCACATCGGAGCATCCGACGAACAACGTCCTCTCTTGATCGATTTACTCTAGATCCAAGTAAGATCCTTCAACTGGAATTCTCAACTCAACTAAGCCTGCATCGGCACATCAAATCTGACGAATCATACCAGTCGCTCAACTCGAGATAGACTAGCTATCTCCTGTCACATCTCTGTCTAGAAGCTCCAGCGGTTTCAGCTCATAGACTCTGAAAACGACATCCCATCAATTTCAGCAACAGCTGGGTCATCTGTCTGCACGGTAGACAACATCATGATCTCTAAGGTAGGCTGTACATCAACAGTTCTCTCAATATAGCATCATCTATCAATGGCTCGATCATCCGGTGCAAAACCAAACACTCACCTCAAACGAGAGATCACAACACAACACTATACCTACACGTCCCTATGTCACCAGAAACAACATGGTCAGTCCTCGTCCATGACGAGCTCGCTCTGACCGCAACACTAGCAGCAGCTTAATCTGCACTCAAACCATGGTGACAAGAACCTCAAGCAGGTATCAATGATGATAGATCAAATGAATGAAGAAATCAACAGATCCCAAATGGATATATGATCATAGGAACGAATAGTATCACAGATCTCAAGATAAGTACATCCTAAGGTTTCTTAAGTGGGGTATCGTATCGTAAATATGCCACAGAACATACGTACAGTACGTCACTCTACTCAAGCTACCTACTCCATCAATTAAGGTCAATCTATGAAACGAAAGTTCCTGTCTAATACCCCTCATCAAGTCTAAGTTCCGTAAGGTCAAGCCTAGGTTCCGAAATATATACGTTCTAGACTCTGCATAGTCAAACCCAGACTCAAACCAAGACTAACCCTGACGCTCTGATACCAACTTTGTCACGACCCAAAATTTAGCACATGACCGGCACTTAAATTACGCAATGTCTAAAGGCGTGATATAAATCAAGTAAGCCGAAGCCCAGAAAATCTAAACCTTTTTGCGGAAAATAGTGGGGGTGCAGTTTGAAATAAAGGTATAATGAATCATGGTTTTTTCTTTAAATGCATAACTAATAGGAATGAAAATGCAAGTAGGTTATACTAGTTGAAAACATGTTTCATCTTTAAAAATTTGGACAGCACCACCCTTGTACATCTTGATCCAAAACCATTTACACAACAATTTATAGGCATCTCCAAGCGGGAGCTAGCTCTTCGCCAACCGGCGGAATCATAACCACGCAATAACATATTTACGACACCCAACGGCGAAGATCAACCCAGAAATAACAATAAACGAGCAAGACATCAAAACTCAATAAGCGAACATAAACCCATCGTTATAAGTCTCGCACAAAACCCAAGTCTGACTAGGTCTACCAATATACAATTCTAGTCTCCGATTTGATCTGATCTGATGGAGTTTATCTAAATACAACGGAGTATAAAGTACGAGAATTGGCACGATCCAACATGTGTCCCACCTACCAAAGCAAAGCACCCTAGATGAAACTGTGTGCCAGCGATACCGCAACTGATCCCAAGCGGTCAAACCTGCAAGAACCGTGGCACAACGGGGGTGAGTTGCCAACTCGTGAGTAGAAAACATCAGCAAGTAGAAATCGAATAAAACAACGATTTCCTAGGTCACTATATTCTGAAGGTAATACTATGATATCTAGGGTGACCAAGTACCAATATATGTCAATAATCGATCAATGCAATGACATATATAAATAAACATCCGACATCATATGCATATATGCATGTGGATATCATCCACGTGTCCATCAACGAAACAAACAATATCATGGAACCTGAGTGTCCCACACCGACACTCGAACATCATGAAAACATAAGCCTGTATATATATATGAGGATATCAACCACGTGTGTCCATCAACAACACATCAAAATCATGGAACCTGAGTGTCCAACACCGACACTCGAAATATCATGAAACCCGTGTCCAACACCGAAACTCAAAACATCATGAAAACCCGAGTCCAGCATCGACACGTAAATCCTCATATCTTAGGCGTCGCATACTCAGATCGGCCCTCATATATATCCAATCTCATGCGCCGCATACTCAGATCGGCTCCCATATCCATCTCATATCATAACTCCAAAATGGTATCCTCCGGATATCCGCCAAGCTCTATAAAATCACCGGTAGGTAGTAGTCCCTCTGTCAGGCTCATCGTCTACACCACAAAAATCATTTCTTACCCCGGGGTAACATACCGGGTCCACCATGTACCCGCAAACGGCATCTGCCAACTCCTCGAATCGGGTCTCGAAAACAAGATCATAATTGAGAAAACTCATGGTGGACGTCTCAAAATATCATATCAAGAGAACCGTGTTTTTAAAACAATACGCAATTTCCTTTGAAATATAACCACGGTTCTCAAATCCAGAGATCTCATGAAAACAATATCTCAATGCATATAACCATAAAGTACGATGTGTGCAACATAGAGTAGTAGTATAAGCATATCAAGTATATCATACAAGCATGTGAAGTGATAATTCTGAACAATGAATGTACTTTTACCCTTAAGATTAATCTCATAATATGGAAGTTCTACTGTGTAAATGGAACGGCAATTCTACTATGTAAGTGATATGGCAATTCTACTGTGTAAGTGACATGGCAATTACCGATGAAGAATGTGTGTGAGCCGACAAATATGTGTATGTGTAACATGCGCATCAACGGTAATTGTGCAGGTGTAATAGCAAATGATATCATATAGCATTAAATAACGGCATGTGGTATGTACATCACGAGGGGTAATATCTTATATAACATGGACAATCAATGGGTATATCTATCTATAAATGAACCATACAGCCACTTTTAAAAGATACCCATCGTCGTTTTGAAAATAGGTATGGTTTAGGTGGCAATCTTTATATCGGCGATCCCGCCTCATAACATTTAATATGACAATAATCCTCAATCATCATTCTCAGATCACAAGCACGGATCAATCATCCGGTGAAACATATCGCGTACGGCAATCCATCGTATGGTAACATCAAACAGAATAGGGAATCTATCGACCTATACAACAATGAGGGTACGGATCTAAAGTCTTGTACGGTATATCACTCATTATTCTCATAAATATTTATACACCTATATCTCAAATCACATTTGTATCAATCTCATATAATGATATCTTACATATACGTCATATCTTATAAATCTTATGTCGTATCGATCTCAAACTCATATCATACCATTATCAACTCATACATGTTCTCTTTCAATTCATACTTATAATGATTCACTTTCTCATTTCATATTCTCAAGCCAATATATCTATTAGTGTCAACTTTTATCACATCATGTCTTACTAAAACTTTTATTAAAATTATAATTTATAAAACGATCTTCCCATATCAATGGTTGCGGGGGTGCTATACGCCATCCACCCGACTTCCCCCGTAGATATAAATCTACTCACCTGTTAAACTCTTTGCTTAGCCGAAGTCGATGTGCTTCGTCGTCTCGGAAGTTCACGCTATGGTACCTACAATCAATACACAATCGCAATTCTATTAAAACCAATATCCGAAAACCGATACGACACACGGATTCGCTGATAGGTTAAAACCTATAGCTTCGCATGCCAATCAACCAAATAACCCTCGTCCGTTGACGTACAAACATGCAACAACGGAATCCAAATCAAATACCAAAACCAAGTTTCACAAATCGGAAAATGAAATTCAGCAACATGAGAAATCATTCCCAGATTTTAACTCAGGTAAAATTAGCCAATTTTGCATATGGGGTTGCTCTAGATATTAGATAACAATGCCACTAACCAAAAATCACCACTTTCCACCCCTATGTGGCCGCAACCAAGAATAAATATTCGGCCATGTTTAAGGGGGAGGGGCTCGAATTTCAATTGGTGCTTCTAGGTCACCTGCTCGTCTCTCTGTTATAGGAACTTATCTTATATTGGTCTCGGGTCAGAGCAGATCTCAATATCCCATCACAAATCACACAAAATACGATATCGACCAATTTTAAAGTTTGTGTTTTGGTTTCATGTATCTGGTCTGGCCAATAAAAACACCGTCTAAGGTCATGCAAACACTCACTACACCTCAAATTACCACTAAGCAGCAAATTGGAATTTTCTAAGATCACATAACCTAATTATATCAAATTCTAAACTAACTAGGATAATTAAATACAAATACTAATCTAAAGTGAAGGGATAACCTCAATTTGGCAACTTAGAAAAATTCTTGAATTGCCAAAAGTCTTCAAAATCCATACTTGATTGGTTCAAAGGGTTTATAATGAGTTTGTGCATGTTTATTATGAAGGTGGCATGAGGTTTTGGAAAAGGAATTGAGATGGTGTATGGAGGTAGTGTGTGATGAAGGAGATGAAGAAAATGGATGAAGAAATGATTTGGTGAAGAAACAAAGGGGAATGGAGGTAGCCAAGTCTTACCTTCTCTCTCTCTTAAGCTCACTCTCTCTCACTCTAAATATCTCCTACACTCACCTCTCAAAATATCTGCTTCTTTTCTTTTCTTGTTTCATACACCTAACTCCTTTCACACACATAACCATTTTCTCTCTTTGCATTTCCTTTTCTTTTCTTTTCTTTTCTTTGTTTTCTTTCCCTTTTATTTTCTTTGTTTTCTTTATCTCATAAAACTCACAAGTCACAAACAAAATAACAATATGCATATGACATGGTGTACTTAACCATGGAAAAATGTAAAATTATGGATTTGTCTTAGTCATGATTAGTAGTGCACTAATCAATTTTACTTTTAAATTTTCATATAATTAATTATAAAAAAGCCAAAATTTGATAAATATCTTTTTAATGAATAAGTCATTTTAATCTCCGATTATTTTCCAAATATTGGTATTTACTTATACCAATTTACGAAAAACCCATTTTCGCAATTCGAATAGTTTTCACGAAATATATTATTTTAATATTAAATTTCCAAAAATAATATTTTATATTTCTGAAATGTTACAATCACCCAGGTCCTTCATGGAGAACCTTTGTGACAAGAACAGCTCGACCGATTGTAGCATAGGAATATCATTTCCTATCAAAAGAATGTCGTCCACGTATAAGAAAAGGAACATGACAGTTCGGCCTACAATCTTCTTATATATTCAAGGCTCATCCTAATTTTTAATGAAGTCAAATCCATTGACAATTTCATCAAAATAGATGTTTCAGCTCCGCGATGCCTGATTTAATCCATAAATGGATTTAAACAACTTGCATACATTCCCACTGCTCCCACTGTCTACGAAACCTTCCGGCTGATCTATATAAATGCACTCTTCTAAACTTCCGTTTAGAAAAGCCGTTTTTACGTCCATCAGCCAGATCTCATAGTCATGGAAGGCAGCAATGGCAAGTAGGATCCGAATAGATTTAAGCATAGCCACTGGAGAAAAGGTTTCGTCATAGTCCACACCTGGTCTTTGACGAAAACCTTTTGCAATAAGTCTAGCCTTATAGGTTTCCACCTTCCCATCCACACCAAATTTCTTCTGTAGATCTATTTGCATCCAACGGGTTTTACCCCGGGTGGAGCAATATCCAAGATCCACACTTTATTGGTGTACATGAACTCCATTTCGGATCGCATGGCATCCAGCCACTTATCAGAGTCCCTACTGATAATGGCCTTCTTGAAACTAGTAGGATCATCTTCTCCCAAGATGCAATTCTCTCGATCCCCGTCTATGAGCCGTAGTATCTCTCGGGCGGATGAGAAATCCTACTAGATCTTCAGAGTGGCTAAGGCTCGTCCGGGGTTATTGAATTTTGAGGTTCCACCAAATCATCAGTTATAGTTTGTCCCACTGGAATTTCTTCCAGTTCTACCGTGCTCCCACTTATTTCTTTTGCAAGAAATTACCACTCTAAAAGGTGGCTTGCTGGGTAACAAACACCTTCTGTTCCTCGGTGTGGTAGAACAGATATCCATAACCGTTCTTAGGATATCCTAAAAACTTACACAAAACTGACCGTTCCTCCAGTTTATCCGGATTATGCTTTTTAACATAAGCCGGACAACCCCATATCTTAAATCTTTTAAGATACTGCCTTTTACCATTCCATATCTCGAATGGTGTCTTAGGCACGGAGTTGGATGGAACATCATTCAACAGATATGCCGCTGTCAAAAGTGCATGTCCCCAAAATAAAAGAGGCAACTCAGCATTACTCATCATGGAGCAAACCATGTCCAATAGGGTACGGTTCCTCCGCTCCGATACACTGTTGTGCCGTGGTGTATATGGAGGAGTAAGCTAAGAGAGAATTCCATTCTCTTTTAGGTATTCTAGGAATTCTGTGCTTAAGTACTCCTCTCCTTTATCCGATCGGAGGATCTTGATACTTTTTCCAGTCTGTTTCTCTACTTTGTTTCTAAATTCTTTGAATTACTCAAAAGCTTCAGATTTGTGTTTCATGAACATATCCGAACCTAGAGAGATCGTCAGTGAATGTGATGAAGTACGAGAACCTACCCCTTCCATGTATAGACATTATACCACATACATCACATTGTATGAGTCCCAAGAGCTCTGCTGCTCTTTCTCCGTGTTCGGTGAACGGAGATTTGGTCATATTTCCTTTGAGACAAGACTGACAAGTTTCATAAGATGAAAACTCGAACGTATCCAAAAATTCATCTTTATACAACTTACTCAGTCTTTTCTCTCCGATATGACCAAGTCTACAATGCCACAAGTAGGATTCGTTCACTTCTGAATTCTTCCTCTTGCGTGTGTTTTGTATGTTGAGAACTGTGTTTTGATTAAGAACATAGATACCATTACACAGTGTACCTTCTGCAACCAATACCTGATTAAGGTAAATGTTCATGATATTTCTATCAAGAACAAACTTATATCCGTCTTTATCAAGTAAAGAAACTGATATGATGTTGCAAACCATGAAAGGTACATAGTAGCAATTGTTCAAAATCATAGCATTGCCATTTGGTAATGCTAGGTGATATTCACCGACGGCAGAAGCATCAACTTGTGCTTCGTTCCCTACTCTGAGGGATATATCACCAGGTCCAACCATCCTACTTTTTCTCAGTCCCCATAATTAATTACAGATATGAGATCCTGATCCGGTATCTAGTACCCAGGAGGTAGGACTGACCGAAAAACAGTTCTCAATAACAAGAACACCTGAAGAAGTCGCATTAGTGTGCTTCTTCTTCGATGGGGTCATCAAGGAATTTATGCAATCCTCTTTCCTCTGCGCATACTCATAAGCTCGAGCCAAATTGACGTTCCGCGGCTCAGAATAAGAATTCGGATCGGTCAAGAAATACATTTTATTATCTTGATTAGGGCATGAAGTGGTTGCTACTTGGAGAGAGAGAAAAGAAACACTCAGCGAGTGCTCTTGCAAGATTAGATTGGTTATTAGTTTATCTAATCAGGATGGCTCTCACTGTTTTCTCGAATTCTTCTTCAAACCATAAAAGAAGAATTAGTTGGGATTAATCGCACGTCACAATACTTGCTTAACCTTTCGGCCAGGCTAGTGTCAGTACTTCGAGGGAGCTTTTCCAACGCTTTCTCGAAGTTCCTTAATTACATAACCTCTTTTCCCTGGAGGCGTAGCCCCGCTAACACCGTTCTAGACACCTACGTGGTTTATAGCATTGATTGTTAAGTGAGAAAATCTCCCATGAGTAATCCTACTCATCAGTGGGATCGGGATCCAACTATCATTGCGTGATAACTTAGATGGAAGCCACTCTAGTTACCACATTTCAGAAGGTATGCAACGCTAGCAAATTTCCTGTATATTTGAAACTCCCGATGTGGTTTTTGCCCCTAGCGGTTTATGACCTTGATTAGGTCAACATACCATAAGCCGCTAGTCAAGTTCAACCCGTCATTATCCTAGATTAATTTAGACCCACCCGTATATACCCTTGACTAGGTCAAAATAGTTATACGGCTGTCCTAAATAATCGCAATACCTGCAACAAACAAGCACTACTCAGCTACCGAACACTACGTCTTGACTAGGTCAAAATACGCAGCACAAATACTAAGCAACACTCGTAAGAAATGATGAAGGGCTACGGCTGGGTTTTCGGCGAAAAACCTGTTAACGTAATGAACTTGATATCATTGAAGGAACCTGAGCAGTTTTGAAAAGGAGTGGTTTAGGCTCCGCTTTTTGAAAACTTATGGTTTTGAGAAGAAAAAAACTGAGTAATCTACAGTATAGACTTTTGCTCAAGAGGTCACTCCCCGCGAAGGGATCTTGGCTCTTGCCTCCTGGAATGAGGTGCTGAATATTCACAACCGAATACCACTATGTAAAGTGAAAGAATATAACTATAGTTTTTCGAAATTTGTTCCAACAACATCTTTTAGGTTTCTTATCTTGCATTAATAAAAATTAATGCGGTCCCATCAGTTAACCTATCACACCAGAAAAGAACAAAAATATGATGTGCATATATGCTATCCGCATTCACCGCTGGGCTCCGTCATCACCCGTTAGGTTACTTAACTAACGACAGAGCGGGGGCTGGACTAGCGCGGGTGCAAAATATATACAACATCTAGTAGTATATATATAAGTATATATAACATTCGTCCCAGGCATGATAGCAAACAACATCACAGAATCTCAGCCAATAATACAGAAAGGTGGATAATCTTGGAGCCCCGGGTTTCATTTGAGCCGCAAATAAAACCCGACATTCCCGGTCGTGTGGATAGCCTGTGCAATGAAAACCTGGACCCCTACAAGCGCGGCAAGTTACCCGCCTATCCAAGAAGTGAGGCAACCTCTTTCAACAAAGTGAATGGGCTACTCAGCACTTCACGGAATCCGGTAACTTGGGCGCCCCTCCGTGGGTCATCCTATTCTTCCTAAGAGTGCGGCGAATAGCCTGCCAATTCTAGAATGAAGCCCCCTCCATCTCAACGCCATGAGATGCAAGATTGTTGCCTTCTAGAACCGGCTATTCGTGCACTCCACCGCGGGGTAATCTAGAACAGAAAATGAAAATAATATGTACAAATAGTGGCATCGACGTCAACCCGGTCGTGTCCCAAAAATTATACAACCCGACAAAGACGGCAGTCCACATGTCGGATGCTCGCCCCGCAATATAAATATACAAATGAATTTTAACTATACCACTAACATTGCACCACATGATATCCACCATGACTATCCAAGCACAATATCAGCACAATCACAGAACATCAATGTGAATGTCATGTTCGCAAACTCGTCTAAAAGGACATATAGCAGATAGACGGGTTTACCGATCAAATGACATTCACAGTCGCAGATGCTAATCTAAGTACTGATAAATATTAAACAGTTGTTAAAATATACGACTTCAAAACACTCCGAATTGCCCCGAACTCAAAGACATCAGAACATCAAATTTGGGCAAAAACAAACAACACCTGAAACCCAAACTCCAAGAGATAGAGAGTACCAAACAAAAACGACTCGATTCCCCATCACCAAAACCAGTGAGGCCGGGCAATATCATGATGTGGCTGGTACAAACATGTTAGAATCACTTCGTTTTTGTTCTGGGTTCATCTCACATTCAAAGGATAACTCTGCACTTGCTTAAAAAAATTTCATAGGCCTTTTAAAAATTGACAGAAACTTGATTTCAAGGTTTCTTGTTTTGGAGTTATTTCGGTTTCGTTATTTTAAACAATGTTTAAACTGCTAGTATAGGTTTTCTGAGGTGGCTCTGATACCATGTTTGGGTTACCTTAACGCCCGAGCCATCAAACATAGCGGTTTGCGGAACAAAATTTTTTTAGGGTTTCAAAAACGGCACTAGGATAACCCGACAAACCCGGATCTTACCATAAACCTATCTAGCTAAACTAGTAGTGCTATCTACTATGAAAGAAGTCTCACCAAATGATCCAAGTCCTTTGGTTTTCTTTCCTCATCATATGCTCCTAGTGGCCACCTTGAACATGCTTGATCTTCTTTTCCCGCTCCATCGGTTCTCCGAGATCGAGCTTGTTTTCCGGTCCTCCTTTGTCGTAGATGATCCACCGGAGGGATGTGATCCATGGCTCTAGCTCCTAGCAAAGTGTCAATAGGAGCAACTAGAGAACTTGGGTTGCTAATCCAAGTTGTCTAGGATGTAGTGTGGAGTTCTATGTATTCTACTATCTCTATCTTGCCTCTTTACTTGTTTCTCAACTCATGATAGGGTAGTGAAGAGGAAGATGATGAAGGTGGAGGAAACTCAAGAGGAGAGAGGAGGGTGAAGCAAAATATGAGAGCTCAAGAATAATGAAGCATGCATGTGAGAGAAAATTCAACACCATGGTTTTGTGTATGAATTTTCATGAATAAACAAGTGTAGCCATGCTTCAATAGTAACCACAAATGAATAAAGAATTCATTTGTGGACTATTGAAGTCATGCCACTCACCATGCCTCCCTCTCCTTAATTTCCACCTCATTTCCATTTATCAATAAATGGAAAAGTCCATGATAAGGTGTCCACCTTCTAGAAGGTAATCTGTAATAAAATACGGATTACAGTCTGTTATATATACATACTTGCATTCGGATAAAAACACGAATGCCCAAAGAGATAGAATAACACGAAGAACGTAATACTAGAATATACATATCGAAATACATATATGTAAATTATCAAATCAATACCTGATTTAATGATCCGGCTCAAAACCCGAGCCGGCTAGTATTACCAACTGTTCGATCGAAAGTCCGGGTACAAAGTACATCAATCGATCGGAACCCTGCACGTATCCAATACGGCTACTACATCATTTCGCCTGAACCAGGAAAACCCTCTGTGTGGGACTCTAAAAACTCGAAAGTATGCCGGCAGTGAGTTACTGGATAAATCCATAATCACAAGCACGTCAGCGACAATAGCAGTACGTAACGGCTATCCGGGTACCTGTCGAAAATGAAGGCCGACGAGCAAACTCATCCGGATCCCTACTGAGCCTATCTGTGACAATCTCCGTACAGTCCTGTTAGTTGTATGTATGCCCTAGAGGCCATTATTGTACATATGATGTATATTATATTGGATGCTTGGACATATAAAGAGAGGACTTTCTTTCTCGACATGATAGTATGCTATCTGGTTGCTCTTTATCTTAACACGTATACTTGTCTCTTAATACTATCTTATGGTTGCATGTTGGTAAAGCCCTTAGGATGTGTACTTGACTACAAGGATTATGATGCAGATCATACTAGTGGGACCATGGTAGTCCATAAGTTCATCCTTTAATGTTCCTACTTGTGGGTGTATCAAGACAGGGCATTGATATACCAGAGTAGACTAGCGTATATGCTTCTCGACCCATGAGATGGGCGGTGGATGATCCCATATCCATTGGTGTTTGACATCATAGATGGTATACGGGTGCTCAGTGGAGACTGGGTACACTGGACAGACTTGCCGAGAACTCCTAGTTAGTATTATACCTATAATCAGATAGCAGTTCTCTGGTGACACTGGTACAGGTTAGTCTGTAGACCCGAGATCGTCATAGAGTCTTGTGTGATTCCAACTGTGCTTTTATTTCCACCTTACCACGTGCAATAGGATGTGCAAAACAGTGGTTTTTAGGTACAGTCCTGAGTCACATGGAGGCAATGAGCTATAGGAGGGGATTTCGTCTCTCCCGGTATTGGGGGTAGATGTCGTACTGTGCTCGATTGGCCATAACAGGGAAGTCCCTGGCCAGGGCTGATTTAGAGATTTACTCGTAAGTGTTACCTGTATTTTCTCGACCCGTTATGAGCCTCGTATCGGCATGACTTATCGAGTTATTTGGGTCTGGTGTTTACCACCCCTAGACTTGATATGCGACATCTTAGACGAAGAGACCGGACTGTACGGTAGTGTTACTCACAGGCTTTACAGGAGCTAGAGCGGGCTTGCTTGTTGATCTTCTTATCGCTAAATACCCGGGTAGCCGTTACGTCCAGCTAGTACCGCTGACGGCTTGTGGGTGTTTGATATGATCATCACCTACTGCCGGCGTATTGACGAGTCTTTAGAGTCCTACATAGAGGTTTTACTGGCTCAGGCAAAACGAAGTAGGAGCACATATGTGATATGTGCGGGACCGAGAATAATACGAGTATGTGATACCATATTATATTCTCATGATTTATTCGTATCGGACGGTTATATGTGATATAACCGGGTTATCAAATCAAGTGTTGAATCGATAAGTTGATAAAGATTATATTAGTCGGTTGTATGTAATATAGTCGGATTATTAAATCAAGTGTTGATTTGATAATTTAATGTATAATTGCATATGAGATATACTAGATTACATTAACTAATATTTGCTCACTTAAGCATTTATTTTTCTCACTTGTATGCATGTGATATATATGTGATATATATTAATGTACATCATTTTGTGTCATGGTTGTTGACACACACTACATGGGTGTATGAGACTTACACTATACTAATTATAATGTGGGGTTTAAGTATGTAAAGTAAATCCAAATTAGTGGATAATTGCTCACATGCATGAAGCTTGTGGATGCATCGACAAAGTCCACTCATTTTATTTTACTTAAGATATTTATTGACCTAACCATTGTAATTTAGCTATGGTTATGTCTCTACATGAGTTAGTATATGATACAAACTCACCCATGGTTGATTCTCACCTAGTTAGTTCATTCTCATCTCTTGAGCTCATCTTCTTCTTCCTTGAAAAAGCTTGCTTTGTTTTTCTAAAGAGTGAAAATATTGTGAGAAAAATAAAACTAAAGTGAGCCCACTTCCTACTTCATCATCCTCTACTAGATTAGCACTTTAGTATAGGGTGTTAGCTTCACTAATCTCTCATTAGTGAAGTAGTAGCTTGAGTTAGTGTCTTCTCGACGTAGATCATCATCGGCCTCGAAAACTTCAAGCAAGATTGTTCCTTTCACCTTGAGAAGCCATGCAAGAGTCCGGGAGTTCCATGATCGCAGCGAAGGGACCACTACAAGGAGCTATTGAAGTGAAGGACCAGTCTACAAAGGTTGTATTCATAGTTCACTTAGGTATAAAGTTGATTACTTTCTTGTTTAGCTCCTAAAACTCTAGTTAGATCCTTGGTTAGGGTTGTTTGGCACTCTAGAAAATTTAAATATAGCATGTTTGATGCCTTGTGAAACCTTGTAGTTGTGCCTTAGAACCCAACAGTGGTATCAGAGCCTTACTAGAGCATTAGGAGTTGTCTAGGCGACGTTAGAAGTTCGAACGAACTCCGAAAACCCGATATTGCCCACTTTCTGAAATTTTTTTAAAATGTTGGAATTTTTCACATTAAAAATCCTCAGAAAATCGTGCAGGTAAAACTATGGACCCTCTAGAAGAACGACACCCTAACTCGACAACATGACCGTGGAACCGTGGCCAAACTATGGGTTTGGCGGCGGTTCCGCGGCTCCATGTGTGAAGCTTGGGTCGATACTTCTACGGTTGGTCTGTAGCTACTGGGGCATGCTTCTGGGTATTTTTTATACTGCTCAAGTGTTGAGTTTTCTGGGGAAATTTTGGGAATTCGTTGATTCGATCGAAAGGTTTGACGTCGTATAGCTATCTGCAATGTGATACAATATGTGGAATTCGTATAGTTAGGCATGAAATCCAAAGTATGTGATGTTTTGGGCTTAAGATGTCTAAGGTTATTATGGATTCCAAATGTTGTAGTTTGATATTTTCTTTTCTGCGAACATAAATGTAATATATGTTGTATTGCCGGTTTCGTTGCTATATGTCAACGACAATTGAGATATGCATATTTACTTACATTGATGACATGTGATGTTATGTGTTGCTGTGATATGTTATATTGGATCGTCGCGTTTTGAATAGCCGGGGGTTTTATGTGAGATGAGAGTTTTTTACTTTCATTCATGTAAAATTCAATGTATGTAATATTCTTTTATTGGGACACTTCCGAGTTGAGGAAGATGTCACCGTTGTTGTATATTATTTACTTTTCTGCATTAGGATAGACCCAAGGAGGGGAGAACAAGTAACCGGGTTCTAGAGTCCAGTGGGAGACCAACTCGAGGAGTCGAGTTCGCGTCTCCTAACTCTAGAATTGGTAGGGTTTCTTTCCGCTCTCATAGGGGTCTAGGGATGTGGGTTTGGCTATTCATCGCGACCGTGGAATCCGTGTTTTATACAGGCTCAAAATAAAACACGGACCTCCTAGTATATCCAATATTTCATATGTTTCTTCTGCTGCTCTTTGATATGATCACTTTGGATTCTGGGACGAATGGATATACATTATATATGAGATATATAGTAGACGTTGCTTATGTTTTGCACCCGTGCTAATCCCGTCCCGGTATGTCGTTAGTTAAGTAACCTAACGGTGCATAACGGGACACTGTGGCGAATGTGGATGGCATAAGCGTACGTTGTATTTTCGTTTCTTCTGTGATGCTTAGGAAGTATAAATGATAGGACTTCATTAATGAGATTAATGAAAAGAAAGAAACCTAAAAGATATTGTGGAATCAAATTTTCAAAAAGGGTAGCTACAGTATTTGCTTTGCATAGTGATATATGTGATATATCCTGCACCTTATTCGATAAGGAAAGAGCCGAGATCCCTTCACCGGGAGTGGCCTCTTTAGCAATAACTAGCAGATGCTACAACACACTGTTTGTCTTTTGATTGCTTTTGGAGTATTTGCTTTGCATAGTGATATATATGATATATCATGCACCTTATTCGATAAGGAAAGAGCCGAGATCCCTTCACCAGGAGTGACCTCTTTAGTGAAACTAGGAAAAGCTTAAAAAACACTCTTTTTCAAAATCACTCGATTCCGCAACGATATCAAATTCATTACGCAAAAGGTTTTCAGAAAAACCTGTCATAGCCCTCCGTCATTTCACATAAGTAGTATCTAGTATTCGTGCTACATTTTTTGGCTTTCGTCAAGGTGTAGTGTGCGGTAGCTACTTACTGCTTATCTGCTGCATATAATGCGATTGGATTAGGGTAGTTGTACGGCTTTGTTGGCTTTCGTCTAGGGTCGTGCGGATGGGTTTAATTCAATAATGAAATGTATGGGTTGAACTTGACTAGCGCACTATGGTTTGTTGGCCTTCATCAAGGTCATAGCACGCTAGGGGCAAAATATATCGGAAGTTTCAAGTGTTGAAACTTGCAATGAGATTGCAGACCTTCTATGAGATAGTTGGATCCCGATCCCGCTGCGAGCAAGAGTTGCTCCTGGGAGAGTTTTACACAAGACAATTAGCCAATCAAGTAGGTGTCTTGAAAGGTGTCAACGGGGTTACGCCCCTCGGAAAATGAGCTTTATTTTAATTAGGTCCATGCGAAAACATGGGGAACCTCCCTCAAAATACCGGCACTGGCCTGGCTGAAAGATTGGCGAAGTTGTAGGGTGTAATTAATCCCAACTAGTCTTTCCTTTTAGGGTTTGAAAGAAGATTTGATAAAAACAGTGGGAGCCATCCTGATTAGATAAAATAATAACCAATCTGATCTTGTAAGAGCATACGCTAAAGTGTTTTCTTCTCTCTCTCTCTCAAGGTAGCGACCATGTCATATCTTAATCAAGATAATAATATGGATGTATTGACCGAACCCGCATGTTATTGTCACGATCCGAAATTTGGCTCGTGATGGCCCTTAAACTACGCAACGTCTACAGGCGTAACGCAATCTAAGTAAGCCAAAAACCCAGCAATCTAAATCATCAAAAGTAGTAAGTGATAAGAACATTGTTAAAAACTTCTGAAATTTTCAAGTACAAATTCTTTAAAGTCCAAATTTACTTCCTTTAAAAATTTGGCAGCACCTCCTTTGTAAAACAAGCCCCCAAAAAGGGTACAACATAAATATATAAGTAAAGCATCCCCAACGGGAGCAAATCCACGCCCAAAGGCGGAAAACAACCACCACAAGCAAATATACGACGCCGTAACAAATAAAAAAACGATATAAAGTAAACAGCATGAAAATCTCCAAGTCATAAAATAATATACAATATCGTCCTCAAATCACGTCTCTAAGTCGATACATGAAAGTGGTAGATGGAGAGTACATGGTATAAAGATATACAATGAGCAATATCGGATAACCGCAAAACCCACCTATAGCAAAACTGCACACAGTCAGCCGTAGCGGTATCCGCTGCAAAAGATGATACGATAGGAAGAAATCCCCGCCTCGACTGCCTTGAGGACTACCTGCAAAACACTGTGGCACAACGGGGGTGAGTTGCCAACTCGTGAATAGTAAATAACATATGCAGCTAATCGCAAGTATGCACGTACTGAGCGAATCTATCACATGCAAGCTAATAGCAATAAATGGCCATATGTATGCAACAATCATGAAAGTTACTCTATCAGGTAAAACTAATACATGAAGAAATAATATGACAATATGTATATGCAACAGTTATGAAAGGTACTCTATCAGGTACTGCTAATACATGAAGCAATGCATAAAAATAAATACGGAATATGGGATAAAACATGCCATCCATACGGAATCCTCATCATGGCAGGTCCAGTGTCCATCAAGATAATCCAAATCCTAAATTCCTCAAATCAGCCCTCGAATCGGCCCTCAGATCGACCCTCATATCGGCCCTCATATCGAAATATCGAGTAAAAATAAGAATACTTGCATAGATCATTATGATGATATATATTATAAATATATATATATATAACAGCGTCCCATACCACTGATATATATATATATGCATATATAACAGCGTCCCATACCACTGATATATATACTTAGAAGTAAAATATCATGAAAACTATTGTTCAGCATCAACACATAAATACTCATCTATCAGGCGTCGTCACCACGACTGGCCCTGATATGTACGTATCACGCGTTCATCGGAAACCCGAGTGCCCAGCTTCGACACTCGAATTCCCCGTATCCATACGTACACGACTCCGGTCGATATCTCCGCGATCACCGACGAGTCCAAAACTGTCACCAGTAGGTATGATTCCCCTACTAACTCATCGCCATCATCTGCGATCTTCTTGCCCCGAAATACCTCCGGGCCCCACCATGTACCCGCATACGGCCCACTCCACTCCTCGCATGGGGTATATATCAGAACCGAGAAATCTCATGGTGGACGCTGAAATATCATATCAAGAGAAACCGGGTTTTTCAAATAATGCATAATTTCATGAAACTACCACGGTCCTCAAATCCAGAAAACATCAAGTGAAATCCATATCTCAATGCGAAAATCCATGAATATGATATATACAACATAAAACAGTAATGAGAGCATAAAAAGGAAAAAAACGCTATTTAACTCCAACAAATTATTAAATATATCATGCGGTTCCAAATTCTACGAAACCAAATGCAACATCATATAAAGGTGAACATGTAACTATAGCAAGGTGTATGAGCATGTACCTATCAATAATGATGTAATACCATACGGGTGTATGTGAGTATGTATGCAAGATGTACATGTAGCTATGTCTCATATGTGTATATACCTGTCAGTAATGGTACAATACCATATAGGTATATAGGTAACTAGCATGTAGGCATGTCAAGGCATATGTGTAAGCATGTAGGTATACAGGTATGCTATAAGTCATATGCACAATAAAAATAAGGATCATGTCTCAAGTTCCTAACAAATACAGTATCACGTATGTATAGGTGTTGTGCGTGTCATAGCAATTATTGACGGTGTGAGTGACATAAAATCAGTGCTCGTGCAACATGAACCGTCAATAATAGTGCAGTGTCCAAAAGGTACAAGTCCAAGCACAACAAGTAATAATATGCAATGAAGATTTATGCCTATATGTGCAATATAAAAATGTAGCTAATATCATATCATATCTAGCCCTGACGCATAACGCCATGTGGGCGATTCCCCTGTAGATATTAAATCTACTTATAGATGATCCTGGCCTAAGTAAAGACAACCACTCGCTTTTCCTTTTTCGCAGCGTCCGAAGTCCCCGCCTGCGACCCTAAGATCAAAAACAGCAATAACAAGTGTATATTAGCAATCGGCCAAAAACACGTAACCACTACGTTTGACCGACGCACCAACTCCAAACAAACTCTCAAGTGTTCGCCTAGTTGATAACGTACGTAGCGACACTACGAAACCAGCTCAAGAGAAAAAGCTACACAAAGTATACATGTCGTGTCGTATAACGTAACACGCGTAGTCGTAACACAAGAAACTAGCAAAGTGATCCCAGATTTTGTATATAGTCAAAACCCAAAAATCAAGCAGTACCAAACACACCAAAACCAAAGCAGACAGCTACCCTGAAAAACCCACACCCTAACTCCTCACACCGGCCGAGCTCGCCGGAATTCACCAAGATTTCTCCGGCCAAATCCGAGCTATAGGGGTTCGTGCTTCAGGTGAAAGCCTAGGGCCTCTTGTACAGCACAACTACACTGCTATATTTTCTAGTATACTCTCGGGGTCACAACAGATCACAGATATCATATAATGACACTAAAAATACGATATGTGCACGAAACTTTATTTTAAGAATTCTAAACTGAAACTTACAAGCTACGCAATATTAAAAAGACTTACTTAACAGAATGAGATCATTACCTAACCACAAAAGCTCAAAGATCCTAGCTTTCCAAGATCTAAGGCATCCAAGAGGCAAATCAAGGCTTAAGAAGTGATTTGGGTGAGGTTTTATGAAGTTTAGTAAAGGTTTTGTGAGGGAATGAGCAAGTGTTCAGTTGAGGCTATGAGGAAATGAGAAATAACGATAAAGAGATGAAGTGAGAGAGAATGATAGTGTGTGAGTGAGTTAGAGAGAGAGGTGAGTGCAAAGGTGAGAGACTAAGTATACCAAACATTAACTCTCTCATTAATGCAAGGCCATAACTCCCCATGCCACCTCTTCCCAAAATAAAACACAAAGAAGAAATATCTTCTCGCACTCAAAATATCTAGAGATTAGGGTTAAATGCTAGGTTAAGGTTTAAACAAGGCAAGGATTTACTTAAAGGTTGTCATGGTTACAAAACATGATTAACACAAACACACCCTCACATTAACATGCACATGTGTATGCAAGCCATAAAAAATAATAATAAATTATTAATTAAATGTTATAAAATGTGAGGAACCCAAAATGGTAAACTTTTTACCAAAAACCCGCATTATCGCTTAATAAACACTAATCGCATTCCTAAGGTGTTACAATCCCCCCCCCCCCCGCCCTTATAAGAAATTCGTCCCCGAATTTAAAATTCTTACTATGCATACCTTCAAAGAGATGAGTGCAAAACTCACAAACCTCGCTCGCACCCTCCCAAGTGATCACCTCACTATACGGCTACGCCAAAGAAAACCCACACAGATGGCAAGACCCAAGACCGAAGTTTCTCCACCTGCCGATCCACTAACACTATCGGCTGCCGGTGAACGAAATGATCACGTCCAAGTTAAATGGTCTGATGCTGAATCATGTGAGAAAGGTTATGAAGGTATTTGCAAATATCAACACAAGGAATACGGGGTGAATACTCAAAAATCTGGGCGGAAGTGCCAAATTATAAGCAACGGTACTAACTCGCTAAAGGATTTCAAAAGGACCTACACTATAGGACTAAGCTTCCCAAAACTCAACACACCATTCATCGGAAATATCCATAGGAATACATGATCTCCAACTGCGAACTCAAGTCTGCGACAACTACGGTTGGCATAAGACTTCTGTCTACACTGGGCTGCTCTCATCCTGACCTGAATCAAGTGGATCTTCTCCGAAGCCTCTCGACTAGCTGGGGTCCAAAAATCCTGCTCTCGTGGAGTCAGTAAAACAGACTGGCGATCGACACAACCTACCACACAAGCCTAAAGGTTTCCAATTGGAATGTCCCCTGATAACAGTTATCGTAGGAGAACCCTATCAATGGCAAGTGACGATCCTAACTGCCAACATACACTTAGTACATACGCACAAGCATATTCTCCAAAGTCTGTATAGTCCGCTCTGTCTGACCATCGGCCTACAGATGGAAAGCGGGGCTAAATCTCAACCAGTACCCAAGGCTTCCTGAAGCTTGTGCCAAATACGGCTAGCGAACTGGGTGCCTCTATCGAATACAACGCATGAAGGAACTCCGTGCAAATGTACAAACTTATTGAAGAACAACGAGTAAACTGAGCATACTGAACATAACTGGACAACAATTCACCCAAATGGAGTCATACCCTCGACTATACCTGGGTAGACACCACAACGAAATTCATGGAGATCTACTCCCATTCCCACTCTGGAACGGTAAAAAGGTTGCAACTCTCCAGCCGGTCACAAATGCTCAACCTTAGCTCGCTAACAAGCCAGACACCTCGAAACGAAATCCGAAACTTCACTCATCATCCCTGCCCACCCGTAACTATCTCACAAGTCACGTCATATCTCGGTGGAACTTGGATGAACACAAGAAGCTGGCCGATGTGCCTGCTCTAGGACCTCGCGTCTCAACCCATCAATATCGGTACACGCCATCGAGTCCCTAACACAACACACCCTGGTCATAAATCAAGAACTCCGAATCTTTACCCGGCCGAATATGCTCATGAATCTCCGACAATGAGCATCGGCGTGTTGTGCCACACGAAAACGATTTAGTAAAAGTGGACGGGCGCGGACAAGAGCAATCTGTCCCCTCAGTAGAGGCGAACCTAAGCTGTACTCAATGGTTACACAAGAACTGTAAATCTGCATACGACTGTCTCTGAACTACGCACAACTGGAACAAGCTACCCCCAGGCCTACGACTCAAGCATCAGCTACTACAATCGCCTTGCCACGGGAAATGAAGGACCTCACAATCACAATCCTTCACAAGCTCCATCCAACGGCGCATTCTCAACAATCAAAACCCGCTGCAGGAAGATGTACATTAAGCTCTGGTAGTCTGTGAAAATCTGACACGACTCTCCGTACAAGTAGTGTCCCCAAATCTCCAGCATAAGACCACCGCGGCCATCTCCGGATCATGAGTGGGATAAATCCTGCTCGTACTTCCTCCAACTGTCGGGAAGCATGAGCGATAACTTTATAGTGCCACATCAGTACACAATCGAGCCCCACTCGTGAAACATCACAAACAACAAAGTCACCCGATCCAGAAGCAAAGATAAAACTGGTGCAGTCGTCTACCGAGTCTTCAACTGCTGAAAACTCAGCTCGCATGCCTCAGTCCAAAGAAAAGAACCTCCTTCCTTGCCAGTCCGGTCAACGGTGTAGCGATACACAAGAAATCCTGCACGAAATGGCGGTAAAACCGGCTAAGCCCAAAAATCTGCGGACCTCTGTCCCTGAACAGGTCTGGGCCAAAGCTGTACGGCCTCGATCTTTCTCGGGTCCATACGAATACCGTCTCCTGTAACTCCATGACTTAGGAAGTCAACACCATCAAGCCTGAGAGAACACTTCAAGAATTTAGCAAACAGCTGGTACTCTCCCAATGTCTGCAAAGAAATGCTCAAGTGCTACTCATGTTCCTCATGACTCTTGTAGAAGACCAGAATGTCATCTATAACATAACAATACACTGGTCGAGGAACGGCCTGAGAAACATGGTTCATCACATCCACGAACGTTGCTAGGGCATTGGTGAGTCAACGACACCACCAAAAACTCATACTGCCCGTAGCACGCACAAAAGCAGTTTTCGGAATGTCATCACTCCGAACCGGAAACAATGATGACCTGATCCCCAAAACAAACTTAGAAAAATGTCTCGCACCATGGAGCTGAGCAAAGAAATCGTCAAGGCGAGGTAAAGGATACCTATCTGCACCGTAACTCAGTTCAATTGACGATCAATCATTGCACAACCTCAAACTGTCGTCCTTCTTCTTGACTAACAGAATAGGAGCTCCCCAAAGCGAAACACTTGGACGTACAAGTCCCCGTATCTAGCAACTCTGCAGCAGATCCTTAAGCTCCCCAAGCTCCACCGGCTCATCTGGAACAATGCCGGAAAACTCTCGCACGATAGGAACCCGGTCCAACGAACCCACTATGTCTCCGTTATCACGAATGAAAGCCAAGAATTCTCGACATCCTCTCCTCAAAAGCCGACTAGCGAAAAAGGCTGAAATCAAGCTGTGAGGGGAGGCACCACTGTCCCCCTGCACAGCAAGAACTGACTCGCCGGGAAAACAAAACCTGATTGTTTTCTCGCGGCAGTCCACAGACGCATAGCACGTAGATAACCAGTCCGTGCCCAGGAAAACGTCAAAGTCCAACATCTCAAGAAGGATCAAATCGACGGATGAATCTCTATCTCCTAACTGATTGGAACACGACCGGAACACATGTAGCGCAACAAAAGAATAGCTGACAGAAGTTAACACAACAAACGACTGATCTAGCATACATGACTCTCGGCCCAACCACGGCACTAGGGTGTAGAACAAACGAGTGCATAGATCCCGAATTAAACAAACATACGAATCAAAAGAACATACGAATTAAGAATACTTGAAAACTCTGCATTGGACGTCCACGCGTCCCGATGAGTAGAAGCAAACGTTCGTGCCTGCCCTCTACCCGCAACTGGCTGAACTCCTCCTCTGCCATCCTGTACACTCAGAACGAATCCTCCGCGACCACGACCTCTCCGCGGTACAGCTGCCTCGCGCTCATGTGGCTCAGTACAATCTCGTACCTAATGACCCAAACTCCCGCACCGGTAACATCCAGATAAAAACTGCTGACCCTCCTAACGATAAGAGCTAGACAACTGGCCTCGCCTCAAACCTCTGCTACTCCCGCGACGTGTACGAAACCTGTCACAGCGACTAAGCCTCTGTCTCTGGGCTGGTACACCTGTACGAGCCCTCCTCTGTTCTCGAACTCCCAAAGTCTCGGAAAGACTCTCCTCATCGAATAGGGCTGCGTCCACTGGTGCTGTGTAAGTAACACAATGCTGTGTGCTAATAGCAAAGAATAACTGGGTAACAGGGGTTGCAACCTCCAGTCGCTGTGCCCGACTGGCCTCAACCAACGACCTCATCATCTGGCACAAGTCCTGCATATCTTCCTCAAGCCTAGCGATACGATCTATCGAAGGCGGATCAATCTGCTCCTGTACAGCGAGCGTACCATCCTGGTTAATCCTTGTCCCACACGAGTCAACTCTGATCTCGTCTCTCACTGCACCTCTCTGAGCCATCATAGTCATCGGCGGCATAAGGCTATAAATGGAAAAAGGATTCGATAAGAACACGGAAATCGAATCACAAGGATATGTATCATCAAGTAAGCAATTCAAGCAATAAGTACTTAGGTCATTTTAGGCGAAGTACCGTGTCGTAAGTATGACGCGGACATACACACGCTACATCACTCTGCTTAAGCTACCTACTCCATCATACTAAGGTCATTCTACACTCCGAAAGGTAAAACCTAGCGCTCTGATACAAACTTTGTCATGACCCGAAATTTGGCACGTGACGGCCCTTAAACCATGCAACGTCTACAGGCGTAACACAATCTAAGTAAGCCAAAACCCCAGCAATCTAAACCATCAAAAGTAGTAAGTGATAAGAACATTATTAAAAACTTTTGAAATTTTCAAGTACAAATTCTTTAAAGTCCAAATTTACTTCCTTTAAAAATTTGGTAGCACCTCCTTTGTAAAAAGCCCCCAAAAATGGTACAACATAAATATATAAGTAAAGCATCCCCAACGGGATCAAATCCACGCCCAAAGGCGGAAAACAACCACCACAAGCAAATATACGACGCCGTAAAGAAAAAGACGATATAAAGTAAACAGCATGAAAATCTCCAAGTCACAAAATAATATACAATATCATTCTCGCATCATGTCTCTAAGTCAATACATGAAAGTGGTAGATGGAGAGTGCATGGTACAAAGATATACAATGAGCAACTTCGGATAACCGCAAAACCCACCTATAGCAAAACTGCACACAGTTAGCCGTAGCGGTATCCACTGCAAAAGATGATACGATAGGAAGAAAGCCCTGCCTCGATTGCCCTGAGGGACTACCTGCAAAACACTATGGCACAACGGGGGTGAGTTGCCAACTCGTGAATAGTAAAAACATATGCAGGTAATCGCAAGTATGCACGTACTGCGCGAATCTATCACAAGAAAGCTAATAGCAATAAATGGCCATATGTATGCAACAGTCTTGAAAGGTACTCTATCAGGTACAACTAATACATGAAGCAATAATATGGCAATATGTATATGCAACAGTTATGAAAGGTACTCTATCAGGTACTACTAATACATGAAACAATGCATATAAATAAATGCGGAATATGGGATAAAACATGTCATCCTCACGGAATCCTCATCGTGGCAGGACACCGATGTCCATCATGACAATCCAAATCCCAAATTCCTCAAATTGGCCCTCGGATCGGCCCTCATATCGAAATATCGAGTAAAAATAAGAATACTTGCATAGATCATTATGATGATATATATTATAAATATATATATAACAGCGTCTCATACCACTGATATATATATATATATATATATATGCATATATAACAGTGCCCCATACCACTGATATATATACTTAGGAGTAAAATATCATGAAAACTAGTGTCCAATATCGACACATAAATACTCATCTATCAGGCGTCATCACCACGACTGGCCCTGATATGTACGTATCATATGTTCATCGGAAACCCGAGTGCCCAGTTTCGACACTCAAATTCCCTGTATCCATACGTACATGACTCCGGTTGATATCTCCGCGATCACCGACGAGTCCAAAACTGTCACCGGTAGGTATGATTCCCCCACTAACTCATCGCCATCATTTGCGATTTTCTTGCCCCAAGGTACCTCCGGGCCCCACCATGTACCCGCACACGGCCCACTCCACTCCTCGCATGGGGTATATATCAGAACCGAGAAATCTCATGGTGGACGCTGAAATATCATATCAAGAGAAACCGGGTTTTCCAAATAATGCATAATTTCATGAAACTACCACGGTCCTCAAATCCAGAAAACATCATGTGAAATCCATATCTCAATGCGAAAATCCATGAATATGATATATGCAACATAAAACAGTAATGTGAGCATAAAAAGGAAAAAACGCTATTTAACTACAACAAGTTATTAAATATATCATGCGGTTCCTAATTCTCCGAAACTAAATGCAACATCATATAAAGATGAACATATAACTATAGCAAGGTGTATGAGCATGTACCTATCAATAATGACTGTGATACCATACGGGTGTATGTGAGTATGTATGCAAGATGTACATGTAGCTATGTCTCATATGTGTATATACCTGTTACTAATGGTACAATACCATATAGGTATATGGGTAACTAGCATGTAGGCATGTCAAGGCATATGTGTAAGCATGTAGCTATACAGGTATGCTATAAGTCATATACACAATAAAAATAAGGATCGTGTCTCAAGTTCCTAGCAAATACAGTATCACGTATGCATAGGTGTTGTGCGTGTCATGGCAATTATTGACGGTGTGAGTGGCATACAATCAGTGCTCGTGCAACATGAACCATCAATAATAGTGCAGTTTCCAAAAGGTACAAGTCCAAGCACAACAAGTAATAATATGCAATGAAGTTTTATGCCTATATGTGCAATATAAACATGCAGCTAATATCATATCATATCTAGCCCTGACACATAACGCCATGCCGGAGATTCCCCTATAGATGTTAAATCTACTCACAGATGATCCTGGCCTAAGTAAAGCCAACCACTCGCTTTCCCTTCTTCGCAGTGTCCGAAGTCCCCGCCTGCAACCCTAAGATCAAAAACAGCAATAACAAGTGTATATAGCAATCGGCCAAAAACACGTAACCACTACGTTTGACCGACGCACCAACTCCAAACATACTCTCAAGTGTTCGTCTAGTGGCTAACATACGTAGCGACACTACGAAACCAGTTCAAGAGCAAAAGCTACACAAATTACACGTGCCGTGTCGTATAACGTAACACGCGTAGTCGTAACACAAGAAACTAGCAAAGTGATCACAGATTTTGTATACAGTCAAAACCCAAAAATCAAGCAGTATCAAACACACCAAAACCAAAGCAGAAAGCTACCCTGAAAAACCCATACCCTAACTCCTCACACCGGCCGAGCCCACCGGAATTCACCAAGATGTCGCCGGCCAAATCCAAGCTATAGGGGTTCGTGCTTCAGGTGAAAGCCTAGGGTCTCTGGTACAACACAACTACACTGCTAGATTTTCTAGTATACTTTGGGGGTCACAGCAGATCACAGATATCATATAATGACACTAAAAATACGATATGTGCATGAAACTTTACTTTAAGTATTCTAAACTGAAACTTGCAAGCTACGCAACATTAAAAAGACTTACTTAACAGAAAGAGATCATTACCTAACCACAAAAGCTCAAAGATCCTAGCTTTCCAAGATCCTAGCTTTCCAAGAGGCAAATCAAGGCTTAAGAAGTGATTTGGGTGAGGTTTTGTGAAGTTTAGTGAAGGTTTTGTGAGGGAATGAGCAAGTGTTCAGTTGAGGCTATGAGGAGATGAGAAATAATGATAAATAGATTAAGTAAGAGAGAATGAGAGTGTGTGAGTGAGTTAGAGAGAGAGAGGTGAGTGCAAAGGTGAGAGGGTAAGTATACCAAACATTAACTCTCTCATTAATGCAAGTCCATGACTCCCCATGCCACCTCTTCCCAAAACAAAACACAAAGAAGAAATATCTTCTCTCACTCAAAATATCTAGAGATTATGGTTAAATGCTAGGTTAAGGTTTAAACAAGGCAAGGATTTACTTAAAGGTTGTCATGGTTACAAAACACGATTAACACAAACACACCCTCACATTAACATGCACATGTGTGTGCAAACCATAATAAATAATAATAAATTATTAATTAAATGTTATAAAATATGAGGAACCCAAAATGGTTAACTTTTAACCAAAAACCCGCATTATCGCTTAATTAACACTAATCGCATTCCTAAGGTGTTATAGTTGTACTGTGCTGGGGAACGTTGGTTCCATTCTTTCTTATAAGAGTTATAAGACTGAACAGGATATAGGGGAATGCCAGATTCCCATGCCACCCGATTGAAAAAAGTACATGTTGATGCATTTTTTTCGGGTGTGTTCATTACAGAGAACTGTTTCTCCCTTTGCTCTACGTCCTGGGTATTGGATACCGGGTCAGGATCCCATATATGTAATCTGTTACATGGGCTAAGGGAATGTAGAGAACTGGGAGAAGGTGATAAATACATAAGGGTTGGAAATGGTGCAATTGTTGCAGCTAATCCATCGGGGAATATCACCTTGTATTACTAAGTGGTAATACATTGATTCTGAACGAATGCTATTACATGCCGAACCTGATATGCAACATTATATCAGTTTCTTTATTAAGTAAAGAGAGATATAATTTTGTATTACAGGATAATGTTATGAACATTTTCCTGAGCCAAAAGTTGGTTGGATCAGGCACGTTGTGCAATGGCATTTATGTTCTAAATCAATCAACAATTCTGAGCATAACAAACACACATAAGAGGAAGAGTTCAGAGATGAACGAATCCTTCTTGTGGTATTGTAGACTAGGTCATATCAATGTGACACGACTAGCTAAGTTGCATAAGGATGGATATTTGAATCCGTTCGAATTTTCATCTTATGACGCTTGCCAGTCATGTCTCAAAGGCAAGATGACCAAAACTCCGTTTACAAGACACGGAGAAAGAGTTAGTGAACTCTTGGGGCTGATACATAGTAATGTATGTGGTCCCATGTCTACACATGCCAGGGATGGTTCCTCGTACTTCAATACATTCACTGACGCTCTCTCAAGATACGGACATGTGTTCCTGATGAAACACAAGTCTGAAGCTTTTGAGAAATTTAGAGAATATAAACAAGAAGTCAAGAACCAAACGGGAAAAAGTATTAAATTCCTTCGATCTGATCGAGGATGTGAATACTTGAGCAATGAATTTATGGACTTCCTAAAAGAGAATGGGATTCTCTCTCAGCTAACTCCTCTATATACACCACAGCACAACGGTGTATCGGAACAGAAGAACCGCACCCTATTAGATATGGTGTGCTCTATGATGAGCACAGCTGAGTTACCTATTTTCTTCTGGGGGTATGCGCTGGAGACAGCCATACATCTATTGAATATGGTCCCCACCAAATCAGTGCCTACCACTCTATATGAGATATGGAAGGGACCACGTCTTAATTATGTTAAGATATGGGGTTGTCCGGCCTATGTCAAATGGCAAAATCCGGACAAACTCGAGGCACGGTCTGTTGTGTGCAAATTTGTAGGATATCCCAAAAATTCACAAGGGTATATCTTCTACCATACCGAGGAACAAAGGGTGTTTGTTTCGCGGCATGCCACCTTTATAGAAAAGGAATTTCTTGCAAAAGAGACTAGTGTCCATGAGGTAGAACTGGAAGAGGTTCCAGCTGCAAGAGCTGTAACAGAAGATTTAGTGTAACCAGAGGATTCGATAGTGCCCAACGAACCCCAGCCTCTCCGCCGATCTAGTAGGGTTCCTCATCCACCTGAGAGATACTATGGTTTTCTCATTGATGGTGGAAGCGAGGATTGCATCATGGAGGATGATGACCCAACTAGCTTTGAGCAGGCCATCACGAGTGGGGACTCAGTGAGGTGGCTGGATGCAACGCGGTCTAAGATGGACTCCATCTATACCAACAAAGTATGGACTTTGGAATATGCTCCTGAAAGGGTAAAACCCATTGGGAGCAAGTGGATCATCAAGAAAAAACTTGGTGTAGATGGGAAAGTGGAGACTTTCAAATCTAGACTTGTTGCAAAGGGTTTTCGTCAACGACCAGGTGTGGATTATGATGAAACCTTTTCTCCAGTGGCTATGCTTAAATTCATCCGGATCATGCTTGCCATTGCTTCATACCATAACTACGAAATCTGGCAAATAGATGTTAAGACCGCCTTTCTGAATGGTGATTTGGAAGAGTGCATGTAGATGACTCAGCCAGAGGGCTTCGTAAACAGTGGGAGCAGCGGAAAGGTGTGCAAGCTGCTTAAATCCATCTACGAGTTAAAGCAAGCATCGCGGAGTTGGAACATCTGTTTTGATGTCGTTATCAAAGAGTTTGATTTCGTCAAAAACGTAGATGAACCTTGTATATACAAGAAGGTGGAAGAGAGTAAGGTTGTATTCCTCGTATTGTACGTGGATGACATACTATTGATAGGAAATGACATTCCTATGCTGCACTCGGTCAAGCTCTTCTTATCACAAAGATTCTCAATGAAAGATCTAGGTGATGCCTCCTACATCCTAGGGATTAAGATCTATAAAGATGGATCTAAACGGATACTGGGATTGTCCCAATTCAGGTATATTGACACCATACTAAAAATGTTTAGTATGGAAGAATCCAAGCGTGGGTTTTTACCGACGATCTTAGGACTCACTCTCTCCAAAAAGATGTCTCCCAAGACTGATTTGGAAAGAGCTCGCATGTAAGGGATACCCTATGCTTCGGCAGTAGGCTCTATCATGTACGCGATGCTATGTACCAGACCCGATGTAACATACTCACTAAGTATAGTGTGTAGGTATCAAGAAGATCCTGGAGAGAGTCACTGGACAGCTGTGAAGAGCATTCTCAAGTACTTGAAAAGGACTAAAGAGATGCTCTTGGTGTATGGTAACGGAGAACTCCAAGTGGAGTCCTTTACCGATTCAAGCTTCTAGAGTGATAAGGACGACTCGAAGTCAGTCTCGGGATTTGTCTTTACCCTCAATGGAGGGGCAGTATGCTGGAAGAGTTCCAAGCAGGAAACCATGGCAGACTCGACGATGGAGGCAGAATACATCACTGCCAACGATGCTGCCAAAGAGCCTGTCTGGATGAAGAAGTTCATAACTGAACTTGGAGTGGTTCTATCCATTAAGTATCCAATACCTTTGTATTGTGATAAAAATGGAGCGGTGTCTTTGGCCAAGGAACTCAGGTCCCATCAGCGATCCAGGCATATTCTGAGGTGGTATCACCTGATCCGGAAGATAGTTGATCGCCGGGAGATCGAGGTCAGGAGAGTTGACACGAAGAACAACACAGCGGATCCACTCACGAAGGTCATTCCCCAGATACGGTTCGAGAGACTCTTTGGGATGTTGGATATAAGATACTACAGCAGCTGGCCCTAATGCAAGTGGGAGATTGTTAGTTGTATGTATGCCTTAAAGGCCATTATTGTACATATGATGTATATTATATTGGATGCTTGGACATATATAAAGAGGACTTTCTTGCTCGACATGATAGTATGCTATCTGGTTGCTCTTTATCTTAACATGCATACTTGTCTCTTGATACTGTCTTATGGTTACATGTTGGTAAAGCCCTTAGGATGTGTACTTGACTACAAGGATTATGATGCAGATCATACTAGTGGGGCCATGGTAGTCCGTAAGTTCATCCTTTAATGTTCCTAGTCGTGGGTGTATCGAGACAGGGCATCGATATACCATAGTATACTAGTGTATACGCTTCTCGACCCATGAGATGGGCGATGGATGATCCCATATCCATTGGTGTTTGACATCAGAGATGGTATACGGGTGCTCAGTGGAGACTGGGTACACTGGACGGACTCGCCGAGAACTCCTAGTCGGTATTATACCTATCGTCAGATAGCAGTTCTTTGGTGACACTGGTACAGGTTAGTCTGTAGACCCGAGATTGTCATAAAGACTTGTGTGATTCCCACTGTGCTTTGATTTCCACCTTACCACATTCAAGAGGACATGCAAAACGGTGGGTTTTGGGTACAACCCTGAGTCATATGGAGGCAATGAGCGATAGGAGGGGATTTCGTCTCTCCCGGTATTGGAGGTAGATGTCGTGCTGTGCTCGATTGGCCATAACAAGGAAGTCCCTGGCCAGAGCTGATTCAGAGATTTACTGGTAAGTGTTACCAGTAGTTTCTCGATCCGTTACGAGCCTCGTATCGGTATGAATTATCGAGTTATTGGGGTCTGACGTTTACCACCCCTAGACTTGATATGCGACATCTTAGACGAAAAGACCGGACTGTACAGCAGTGTTACTCACAAGCTTTACAGGAGCTAGAGTGGGCTTGCTTGTTGATCGTCTGATCGCTCAATACCCGGGTAGCCGTTACGTCCAGCTAGTACCGCTGACGGCTTGTGGGTGTTTGATATGATCATCACCTACTGCCAGCGTATTGACGATTCTTTAGAGTCCTACATAGAGGTTTTACTGGCTCAGGTAAAACGAAGTAGGAACACATATGTGATATGTGCGGGACCGAGAATAATACGAGTATATGATACCGTATTATATTCTCGTGATTTATTCGTATCGGACGGTTATATGTGATATAACCGGGTTATCGAATCAAGTGTTGATTCGATAAGTTGATACAGATTATATTAGTCGGTTATATGTGATATAGCCGGATTATTAAATCAAGTATTGATTTGATAATTTAATGTATAATTGTATATGAGATATACTAGATTACATTAACTAATATTTTCTCACTTGAGCATTTATTTTTTTCACTTGTGTGCATGTGATATATATGTGATATATATTAATGTACATCATTTTGTGTCATGGTTGTTGACACACACTACATGGGTGTATGAGACTTACACCATACTAATTATAATGTGCGGTTTAAGTATTTAAAGTATATCCAAATTAGTGGATAATTGCTCACATGCATGAAACTTGTAGAAGCTTGTGGATGCATTGACAAAGTCCACTCATTTTGTTTTACTTAAGATATTTATTGACCTAACCATTGTAATTTAGCTATGGTTATGTCTCTACATGAGTTAGTATATGATACAAACTCACACATGGTCGATTCTCTCACCTAGTTAGTTCATTCTCATCTCTTGAGCTCATCTTCTTCTTCCTTGAAAAAGCTTGCTTGGTTTTTCTAAAGAGAGAAAATATTGTGAGAAAAATAAAACTAAAGTGAGCCCACTTCCTACTTCATCATCCTCTACTAGATTAGCACTTTAGTATAGGGTGTTAGCTTCACTAATCTCTCATTAGTGAAGTAGTAGCTTGAGTTAGTGTCTCCTCGACGTAGATCATATTCGGCCTTGAAGACTTCAAGCAAAATCGTTCCTTTCACCTTGAAAAGCCATGCAAGAGTCCGGGAGTTCCATGATTGCAGCGATGGGACCACTACAAAGAGCTATTGAAGTGAAGGACCGGTTTACAAAGGCTGTATTCCTAGTTCACTTATCTATAAAGTTGTTTACTTTCTTGTTTAGCTCCTAAAACTCTAGTTAGATCCTTGGTTAGGGTTGATTAGCACTCTAGAAAATTTAAATATAGCATGTTTGATGCCTTGTGAAACCTTGTGGTTGTGCCTTAGAACCCTACAGTCCGGTCTCTTCGTCTGAGAGTATCACATACCGGGTCTAGGGGGTAAACGTCAGACCCTAATAACTTGGTAATTCATGCTGATGTGGCTCGGGACCAATCCGGTAAACTACTTATCAACCTATCAGTAAATCCCAACTGCCTTGGCCAAGGTCTTAAGGTCCTGACTAATCGAACACAGTGCGATATCGACTCCTTATACCGGGAGAGACGAATCCCTGACAATCGCTCACTGCCTCCATGTGGCTCAGGACTGTACCCAACCAAAACCTGTTTGCACGACTCAGTAAAGCCGTGGTAGGGTAGTGATCAAGGCACAGTAGGAACTCACACGAGACAAATGTCGATCTCAGGTCTAAAGACTAACCTGTACTCATGTCACCTGAGAACTTCCACCTGACGATAGGTATAGTACCATCTGGAAGTTCTCGGCGAGTCCGTCCAGTGTACTCACCCCCAGTGAACACCTGTATACGATCTTAGGTGCGAAAGACCAATGGTTGCGGAACCATACCATCACCCCTCGTCAGGGTCTAGAAACGTATACACTAGTCTACTCCGGAATATCGATGCCCAGTCTCGATACTCCCACGACTAGGGACCATTTAAGGATGTGTGTACCGACTACCCAACTCCCACAAGTATGATCTCCATCACAACGTAGTTAGTCTGGCAATGATCCTAAGGGCTTTATCAACATGTATAAAAGATATGTAATAGCAAGTAAAATATACACATGTTGAGATAAAGACAAACCAGATAGTATACTATCATATCGAGCAAGACTGTCATGTACACATATATGTCCAAGCATCCAAATGTATACATATACAATAATGGCCTCCAGGGCATACATATCAAACAAGGTTCACGTTTCCCTGCGGACGACCCGTACTCACCGCGGCTAGCTACTAGCGACACCGTCTTGATTGCGATTATTTACAACACACTTTTCAGCATCACATCAATCACCAGGCTTCTGTTGATCAGATACATGGTAGCATCGACAGCTGCTACCCATAGGAATTTCGGCACATCCGCATCCAAGTTCATGCTCCGCACCCACTCTAGTATTGTACTGTTCATTCTTTCAGCGATGTCGTTCTGTTATGGCATCCCTAGTACCGTTTTCAACCAACGAATACCTTTCAGCAAGAAAAACGCCTCGAATTCTTTTGTGCAATATTCCCCGCTATTATCGGACTTAAGGAATTTAACCTTCGTCCCCATCTAGTTCTCCACCCGTGCAATCCAGTGTTTAAAGAGACCAAACACATCGGACTTCTTCTTCATCGCATAAACCCAGGTCTTCCTGCTTGCATCATCTATGAAAGTTACGAAGTACCGATTTCCTCCATAAGACTCCATCGAGGCCGGTCTCCATACATCTTTATGAACCATCTCTAACTTCTTGATCTTCTTAGCAACGCCTCCAATCTGAAATCTGAGTACGCTTTTCTTTCCACAAACGTAACTCTCGCAGAGTCCTAACTCCATTTTTTCAGTCCCAAAAGAAGCCCCCATCCTTGAAGAATCTTCATATTCTTCTTGCTAAGGTGCCGCAATCGTTTGTGCCACAACGAAGACTTAGAATCTACTTCTGAGCTTGTCGCCAACGCAATCAAACCTCCACTGCTCCTACTGAATGAGTACAATGAACCTCTCAACTTGCCCCTTATGACCACCAACGCTCCTTTGGAAATCTTCCATTGAGAGTTCCCAAACACCATCATATAACATTCGTTGTCTAACTGACTTGTAGAAATTAAGTTTTTCTTCAGATCTAGAATGTGTCTCACATTCTTCAGCTTTATTTGACCTTCTTGTAATGGTTGTAGTATGATTGTCCTTTTGTCAACGATCTTGCATGGCTAATCGTTTCCCGCTGTTACATGTCCAAGATCCCCTTGAACATACTCGCTAAAATGATGCCGGCTTGAAGTGCAATGAAAGGAAGCCTATGAATTTAAGAACCAAGTATCTGAATTTGTACTCTCGTTCGCCGATAAAGAGAGCTTACATTCCCCTTATTCATGTATAGACACCACATTGGCTTCATTTTCATCTGCCTTCTCATCTGAGTCATTCTTCAAGAGTCTAAATTCAAATTTTCTGTGATCTTTCTTTCTGCAGTTCCAACAGCCACCTTGGATCTTCCCTTTGGATTTTCCTCGGCTCTTTGACTTTCCTTTCTTCCCATTTCCCTTTTCCATCATCCTGCCGTTATTCTCCACTGAAAGTGCAGAAATTTCCGAACTCCCACTCACATCCTTTCTCCGTATCTCATCGTTTAATTTGCAACTTACTACATCATTAAATGTGAGAGTCCCTAAGATCGAGTTTCTTACCGCAATTACGAGGTTCTCCTAACTCTCCATAAATGAACATAGGAATAAAAAGGCTCTAATCTCATCTTCAAACACAATTGAAACCGATTCGCGCTGTTGAATTCGTTCAGGTGCTCTGTCACCGAACCGTTCTCTGCCATCTTCATGTTGAAAATCTTATTCATTAGAAATATCTTGTTCGATGTCGAAGGCTTCTCATGCAACTTCGCTAATGTTGTCATTAGCCCCATTGTTGACTTTTCCTTTGAGATATTAAAGGCCACATGCGGAGTCAAAGATAGCCAAATCATTGTCAAGGCTTTCCCATCCAATAGATTCCATGCCTCATCGGACATCTTCTCGAGCTTTTCACCCAACAATGAAAGATACAAATCCATTTAGTATAATTAGTTCTCCATCTGCATGCTTTACCAACCATAATTGTGACCATTGAATTTCTCGATTCTTATCTTATCCTCCGCCATTTTTCGTCTACTGTCGCAGCAAAACACAACTTTCCCCTTGGATTTGAATCAACACCTTCAAAATTACGATCTAAGTAGATGGGGAAGAGGACACAAGTGTCGTTATCCACCGTAAACTTAAATCGTAGAATTGAAGATCCCTAGATTCCCTATCAAGCCCTAGGCTCTGATACCCGTTGTTATTGTTAGTGATATATGCCCTAGAGGCCATTATTGTATCGTACTGAATTGCATATTACATTTTGGAAGCTTAGGATATTCACAGATATAATAACAGCCTTGCTCAAAATGGTAGTATGCTGCTTGGTTTGTTTCTATCTCAATATGTACATATGTTTCTTTTAGCATATCGCTTATACATATTAGTAGAGCCTTTACGATCTTTGCTTGACTACTAGCGTTGTGATGGTAGTCACACTAGTGGGGGCAGGGTAGTCTATAAGCACATCCTTATACAGGTCCTTAGTCGTAGGATTATCGAGACGGGGCATCGATACCCCAGAGTAGACTAGTGTATACGCTTCTAATCTCAGCAGGGAAGATGGTCTGTCCTACAACTATTGGTATGTTGTACTAGAGATAGTATACAGGTGCTCATTGGGTTATGAGTTACATTGGACGGACTCGTTGGGAACTGATGGTTGGTATTATACCTATCTTCAGGTAGCAGTTCCCGGGTGGCAAGAGTACATTTTAGTCCGTTGACTTGACATCACTATTCATCTCGAGTGTGTTCCCACTGTACTTAGATCACTATCCTACCACGGCTCAAAGGAGTCGTGCAAACAGGTAGTAGTTGGGTGCGGTCCCGAAGCACTGGGAGGCAGTAATGGTTAGATAGGATTAGTCTCTCCCGGTATTAGGGATTGATATCACATTGTATTCGGAAAGCCATTACACAAAGTCCATGTCCAGGGCAAGCGAAATTTACTGGTAGGTACTCCACTAGTTTCTCAAGGTGTATTGGGCTCTACCCCGACACGACTTATTGCGCTATTAGGAGTCTGACGGTTACCACCCCCTAGGCCCAATATGCGATTATCTTAGACGAACAGATCAGACTATATGGAGACTGTCATAGATAGACTCAGTAGGAGTTCAGATGAGTTTTCTCATCGGCCTTCTTATCGACGGATACCTGGGTAGCCGTTACGTGCAGCTGGTACCGCTGACGGACTTGCAGTTAAACCCACTGCCAGCGTACTGTCGAGTCTTTAGAGTCCCACACACAAAGTTTTCCTGCTTCGGGCGAAACGATATAGAGGCCGTATGGTTTTACGGCAGGGTTCCGATCATATACGTGTATTGGCTACACGGATGTTGTTCGGGCGGATAATACTAGTGGGCTTTGATTTAAGTCGGATCATAGTTGTAACGACCATGTTTTCTAATACCTAATAAAATATATTTTATTTAAATTTCTACTATCAAATAATCATTTACATGTTTCGTTGATAGAAGAATAATTTTTAAAGTAATGTTAATAATTTTCAAAGCATTGAAAATGATTAAAGGAATTTTCTAAAATCTATTTATTGTTTTTATAGGCTTAAAATGTTTTATAATGCCTTAAAAATAATCTACATATTTTTATTATCGATTAAAATAATTAATTCGTAATTAAAAATATTTTAAAGGATAAACTATATTTTAAATAATCATAATAACTAGCTAACACCATAGAAATGGATATATTATTTTTTTAGCCCAAAACTATTTTTATACTAAAGATAACAATAAAATATATTTTCTGAAATTTTTCCATAATTTTCCCGTATTTTTAACAATTTTTTAAAACCAAATTCAAATATTAAATAATAAACAGTTTATTATTTTTATTTTAAAAAAAATTTAAATTAATCCCCTAGATCTGGACAGTTGGATACAAGATCCAACAGCCCAAAGACATGCGGCGGCACCCACGTGGTGGGGACCACGCGAAACCGTGTGATCCCCCTCCACGCGGACGCGTGGCGGCTTGGCGGCGCGATCTCGGCCGTTGGATCATGATCCAACGGCTGAGGCTAAGAGGAGGCGGCGGCAATCATTAACTGATGATTCTAAAATAATTAGGGAGCGCGGATTTTGAGGAAGTTTAACAGAATTTTTGGACGTTATGGTTGGTAATAGAACCCTATAAATAGACACTTCAAACACTGATTTCTCATACCTCAGAACTCCCAAAATTCTGAAAAAAATATCCACACCTTCGTATCAACGACGCCGACGCTGTGGTTCCACCCAAGTATCGAGGAAAAATCTGAGCACGGAGCTTTTGGGGATTTTGCATGAGCCTACGCTTTCAACCCATCGGATCTGACTCAAACAAAAGGTAGGATCCGCCACTCTCCACTCCTATGTTGCCTTCTTTCTCATAATGATCTTGGTTTCAACTCCTAATCCCTAATCTCATATTAAAAATGATATTAAAAATGTTCCTGCATGCCTATTTTGGTACCTCTTAATGATAATAATATTAACCCATGTTTAAAATAGTTTCCTTAATCACTCCTATATGCAAAATATTGCACCCTCGTACTACATGAAATGTGATATGCTTAATGTTATAACCCATGGGGTATCACTTCACCCGTCACATACCCACACTTACTTATACCACCAATTTGATCTCGAAATAGGATACTTCCACAAAATACCCTCGTTTTATTAAAATGTTGTATTTGTTTAAAATATCCATATGAGATAAGATATTTGGAATAAATGTTTTAGATACGATATATATATATATATATATATATATATATATATATATATATATATTTTTTTTTTTTTTTTTACTAACACCTTTTTCGCCAACTACTGTAATTTTGTTAAATCCCTTCACCTTTGGAAAAGGGATAATACTAAATTTAAATAACGGCATATGGTTATTCCAACTTAGCCCATTTCACTCGAAAGGATATTTTTATATTAATTCTTCTTCCATTGTTAACTAAAGTTTAATGAGTTACCCTAATAATAGGGTAATGTTTTACGCGAGTACCTCGTGGTTGATAGGCAATCGCCCCTGAAAAGGACACAAATCCAGCCGTCCATGTACAGCGGTTGCCAACACGAACGTATTTTCTAAAACGTTACCTCAAAATTAAAACACTATAATTTCATAAAATTATTATTTACAATAAAATACCTCAATCCATCCTAAAAAGAGATAATTTCATTTAAATATCTTGACCTTTACTAAAAGGCTATTTTCAACAAAGAACATAACCCTTATAAATGATATTTTCCAAAAGTATATCTAAAACTTTATTAAAAGATAATTTTCAAATAAATATCATAACCTTTTATTAAAAGGATATTTTCTCAGTAAAATATTATGGGTTTCCCAAAACGATAAATATTCCAAACATCATGGTTTTCTTATAAACAATAAATATAATTAAATACTATTATCCTTTATTAACTAAGTATTCTATAAGATGACACGAAGTACATTACAAACTTTAAAAGATAACAAGACAAAACGAGCGGTTGTAGAAGGCCATATTAAATGAGATCAACTTCTTGATTACAAATTTATGACATACATGACACATGATACGGTTAGGGTTAGAATGCGTGGACCTAGGTATGAAATATTTATATATGAGGATCCCTGCAGGCAGGGTGAACAATCCAATATGTGGACGACTACTAACCCGATATTCGGGCGAATACTAACCATATTTGAGGGCGAATGATCCAATATGTGGATGACATACAATGTGGAAATTCTATGCCTAGAGGTATACGCACTAACTCTAATTCGTCAAAACCTTTATACTGAACCACGGGGATGGGTAGTTTGATTAGGCAAGGAAATTCGGAACTCGGATTCCCCTACTACTCGATCATGATCCCGGGAAGTGAAACGGTACATTTCACTTCCCCAGTTTTTGTTCCGTGGCCACAACGGAATAATCGCGAGTATTCGGACCCTTTTTTAACAAACTAAAACGTTTACAATACCTATTGATACTAAACACTAAACTCACATCATGTGCTATACCCACCTGTTACCTTATCTACCTTTCTTTATGAGACAGGAGTTATTCAGTATCTTGGATGTGGATATTTTACCAGTTTAGACTTGTTGTTTATTATGGAACTGAAAGGTGGAAATACCTGTGCACTTAAGTGATATTCATGCTAGACAAAACTCCATAGTATTCATGGGACACCTTTCGGGGATGTTCACGCTACCGCATTGATTTCCACCCCAGGCACGAGCACCAGCTCATACTACTTCTAGCTAGTCATGGGATACCTCAAGAATACGAGTATGTTCACCAGTTAATTCGATCAATACACACCTTGTTTAACCTGATCTAACTCTTAGACTGAATATCCGTTTGACTTGACTTGAACTTTTACCAAACATATACCTCACACAACCTACTCATATTCACACATACCTCTGTAAACATATCTAATTTGTATATAACCTCATACCTTATACCCATGTACATCATATTCATTACATTTATACACACATGTCTGTTTCTATACCTTTACTTTCTTATGAGGCAATCCTACTCGAGTATAACTCGCTGACGGACTTTCCTTCTCTTTCTCTATCTTTGGAATGTCCGTCAGATGAAAATGAGATTTATGGCGAGGATCATGGAGTGGAGCCAACTAATGAAGGTTATGCAGACTTGATGATGGAAGATTAGCTAGATTTAATTTTTGTTGTTGCCCACATGTTTAGGGATTTTGTTTCTTCTCGATATAATTAAACTACTTACTTTATTTTACTCTTTCTTTTGGGATGTAATAAAGTTTGGTTAATGGAAATAAATGCCTTTCGCTTTTATTATTTTTGTTTTGATACATATCCTGCATGTTAAATATTCATACTCTTAACGTAACTGTATTGAATAGATCACCTTCAATACAGTTAGGTTGCGGACCATGCCACATCATCCTTCTCCTTCTTTTGGAAAGCGGGGCGTGACAGGTTTTAGTGGTGGCCCATGCAGGTCTTCTTGTGCACTAAAATGAAACCGTTAACTGACTTATTATATTTGTGAATCTCATCCATTTATACCGATTTCATAATTTTCCTATGTCCCTTGTCCCTTCCTTGACATTCTGTACCCTGACCAAGACCTTCCTTTCATGTCGTGGCAAATCTTTCCGACGATGATGACATGTCCGATATTACTTTTAAAGCTATATCTGAAGATTCAGAGGACAAAGTCGTAGACACTCGGGCGGTTATTTCCGACAGCTACTCAGAAGACGAAGAAGTCAATGCTGCAACTCCGTAGTCTATGATAGCCAAAGACTCCGAAGATGAAGAAGAAGATCCTATGGAAGAAAAGCATATAGAGGAGGGGCCAGAAAAAGAAGCTCCTGCGGCGAAAAAGAATCCTATGGAATATGATCCAAATGAGGAGACTCCTGCAAAAGAACAAGACCCTATAAAGGGGGAATCAGAGAGCGAGGCTCCTGCCGAGGATGAGTCGAAGGACGAAGATTCGAGTGAGGAGGAACTCGAGGCCGAAGAAACTCGGACAGTTGTCCCCACAAGGCACCGTAGGAATGGCCGTACCTTTCTTAGTGCGATGGCCTATCGCAACTTGTTGAACTCCAATAATCGAGATCAATAAATCTTTACCTTTTCTTTGGCCGAATAAAACGATGTAAGAATAGTTGGAGCATGTCCTTACTTTTCGGTTGTACTCTCCTTATTCAAGTTGGATAATAAAATCTATGTTTCAAGCAAAAATCTCTTGAGTCTTTTGCTCTTCTTCTTAGTTTTTCTCTTGCATTAATTGTTGTTCTTCCATGCAAGTTATTATCTTGTCTCACCCCTCAGCCTGTTTGTAACCTAACCTATTCTGATTCAGATCGTCAATGGACGGACGACACCATAACCGCAACAGAAGGGGAAATGGAGTCATTGAAGCCGCTGCTCAGCAAGCGGCTATACTACAAATGATGCAAGGACTACTGGAGCAACAGCAGCAGCAGACAGCTGCCCTTCATCAGGAGCTGCGAGAAAGTAGGCAGCAGCAAGCAAAGATTTTAAGTAAGGAACTAGCCCCAGTTCCTCAAGGTTCGGCGGGAGTGAAGCAGTTCAGATCACTCCACCCTAAGACCTTTTCGGGGAAGGAAACTCCTTTTGAAGCTGAAGAATGGCTCAAGGGAACAGTCAATGATCTCAGTGCCGCTCAAATTCCGAAGGATGCATGGGTGAACGTTACAAAACTACAATTTACGGATAATGCCAGAATCTGGTGGGAGGCGGAGGAAAGTAGATTGAAGGAGCCCATCGACTAGGAAACGTTCAAAAAGCGTTTTGATACCCAGTATTTTCCAGCCGTGGCACACCTAGAGATGGAAAGAGAGTTTATACAACTCCAACAAGGGAGATTGTGGGATAAGTCACTGGACGAGTACGCTTCGGAGTTTGCAAGGTTAAGTCGGTTCGCGCATTACCTGGTGGCAACGCCGAAACTATATGCTAAGAGATTCCGACAAGGGTTAGATCTGAAAACGCGGTCTCCCGTGTCTTCTGCCGCCATATCAACTTATGATGAAATCTTAGAGGCGGCACGAAACTTTGAAGACCTTCAGAGACGCATGAGGAAGGATGACCGTTTGTCTGGCATTAAGCGACACGCCAATCAAATTCTTGGAGGATCATCTTCCAGATTCAGCGGGAGACAACAACCTAAGAGACCAGCATGACCAACTATCTTCGAAAAACTAGCCGTTATATGTAACTATTGCGGTAGAGCCGGACACTTCATGAGAGACTGTCGCATTCTGAATAAACTTTGCATAGTCTGTGGGTCTCCGGAACATACTATTGGGGACTGTCCTCAGAGAAAGAGACAACTAGGACCCGTCAACAAGCCGGCTAACTATATGGCACCACGACAAGGAAACCAGCCACCTTCCGCCACTAAACCAACCGGTCAAGGGGCATCACCAAAGGGACCACCCTTGCCATCATAGGAGCGTGTTTTTCAGCAAGCACAAAGGAATGGACCTAAACGTCAGACCTTCACCATGACAGCCGAGAAGTCTGATTCCATGTGGCAAGACAGCAGAGGTACTCTTTTCTTTTTCAACCTTTCTTTGATACCATACTTATTTATCTTTTGGTGCAAATCTTAATTAGACTCGCCCTAATTCCTCTAGTTTTCGTAATTTCGACCAGTTGCCTTTATGTTATAGCTCTCAAGTTTTCCATCAATTCAAAAACTTCCTTCAACTTCCAAACTTTTCAACCCGGAAGCAACTACTGATTTTACATTTTCCGATTCCTTATACCTAAACCCTTCAGAGACTTTACATGCGTCAAGTGATACACCAATTCTCGAGAGTGACACATGCAGCAAAGAAGATTCCTGACGGCGTTACTGATTTCCGTGCCCAGTAGTGGCTACCCCTTTGAAAATTTCAAATATGAAATTATTCTAAGAAGGGTAGATCGTAACTAATGCACCCATCCTTGCCATACTCAATATACCCGGAAGTTTAACATCCACTACGATATTTCGGAGAAGGGACTTGGTGGTGTGTTGTATCAGCGCGGCGATATAGTTGCATATGTGTCATGACAACTAAATACTTATGGACGCAACCATCCTGTCCAGATCTAGAACTGGCGATTCTGCTGTTCATCTTGAAGATATAGAGACACTACTATTAAAAGAACGTGTAGACACGGATAGTCGAAACACATGAAGCGGATGAGAGGGATCAAGTTTTATATAGGAGAAGTGCCGATCGGTTGGGGCGATCCTGAAGATGGAGAATTTATAAGATTGGGATAATTGTAGAAAAAGTGGAGATGGTGATACAATGAAGAGAGAGCGGAAAGCCCAGCCCACGACTCATCGGCTGTTTAACATCTTGGAAGGAGACGTTGGGGTTGTGTATTGCCTACTTTTTGCTACTTTCCTCGGAGGGTATGATGGCAACCCTAGTCGTACTTTTGATCGTTCCGAGATCACGGAAAGATTGGCGTAATCTACGGGCAGCAACCTGTCGGGATAATAGACGGATGAAATCTTGAGGGACAAGACAATCCAGCAGGCTAGAGTTATTTGGAGAAAGAACTACTAGGCAGACATACACGGAAGCGAGGAAACGGGACGAGAGAGCGTAACCCAAAATTTTTAACCACGATAAACCCTTCTTGGTGATTTTTTCTTACCTTGACCTACCTTCTGAAATTTCGAGGACGAAATTATTTTAAGGAGGGTAGATTGTAACGACCGTATTATCTAATACCGAATAAAATATATTTTATTTAAATTTCTACTATCAAATAATTATTTACGCGTTTCGTTGATAGAAGAATAATTTTTAAAGTAATGTTAATAATTTTCAAAGTATTAAAAATGACTAAAAGAATTTTCTAAAATTTATTTATTGTTTTTATAGGCTTAAAATGTTTTATAATGCCTTAAAATAATCTACTTATTTTTATTATCGATTAAAATATTTAATTCGTAATTAAAAATATTTTACAGGATAAACTAGATTTTAAATAATCATAATAACTAGCTAACACCATAGAAATGGATATATTATTTTGTTTTAGCCCAAAATTATTTTTATACTAAAGATAATAATAAAATATATTTTCTGAAATTTTTCCATAATTTTCCCGTATTTTTAACTATTTTTAACAATTTTTTAAAACCAAATTCAAATATTAAATAATAAACAGTTTATTATTTTTATATTTAAAAAAATTTAAATTAATCCCATTGATCTGGACCGTTTGATACAAGATCCAACGGCCCAAAGACGCGCGGCGGCGCCCACGTGGTGGGGACTACGCGAAACCGTGTGATCCCCCTCCACGCGGAAGCGTGGCGGCTTGGTGGCACGATCTCGGCCGTTGGATCATGATCCAACGGCTGAGGCTAAGAGGCGGCTGCGACAATCATTAACTGATGATTCTATAATCATTAGGGAGCGCGGATTTTGAGGAAGTTTAACAGAATTTTTGGATTTTATGGTTGGTAATAAAACCCTATAAATAGACACTTCAAACACTGATTTCTCACACCTCAGAACTTCCAAAATTCTGAAAAAAATATCCACACCTTCGTATCGACGACGCCGACGCTGTGGTTCCACCCAAGTATCGAGGAAAAATCCGAGCGCGGAGCTATTAAGGATTTAGTACGAGCCTACGCTTTCAACCCATCGGCATCCGACTCAAACAAAAGGTAGGATCCGCCTCTCTTCACTCCTCTGTCGTCTTCTTTCTCATAATGATCTTGTTTTCAACTCCTAATCCATAATCTCATATTTAAAATGATATTAAAAATGTTCCTGCATGCCTATTTTGGCACCTCTTAATGATAATAACATTAACCCATGTTTAAAATAGTTTCCTTAATCACTCCTATATGCAAAATATTGCACCCTCGTACTACATGAAATGTGATATGCTTAATGTTATAACCCATGGGGTATCACTTCACCCCTCACATACCCACACTTACTCATACCACCAATTTGATATCGAAATAGGATACTTGCACAAAATACCCTCGTTTTATTAAAATGTTGTATTTGTTTAAAATATCCATATGAGATAAGATATTTGGAATAAATGTTTTAGATACGATATATATATATATATATATATATATATATATATATATATATATACACACACACACACATATATCTATACATATATATATATTTTACGAACACCTTTTTCACCAACTATATATATATATATATATATATATATTTTACGAACACCTTTTTCACCAACTACTGTAATTTTGTTAAATCCCTTCACCTTTTGAAAGGGGATAATACTAAATTTAAATAACGGCATATGGTTTTTCCAACTTAGCCCACTTCACTCGAAAGGATATTTTTATATTAATTCTTCTTAGAATGTTAACTAAAATTTAATGAGTTACCCTAATAATAGGGTAATGTTTTACGCGAGTACCTCGTGTTTGATAGGCAATCGCCCCTAAAAAGGACACAAATCCTGCCGTTCATGTGCAGTGGTTGCCAAACGAACGTATTTTCTAAAACGTTACCTCAAACTTAAAACACTATAATTTCATAAAATTATTATTTACAATAAAATACCTCAATCCATCCTAAAAAGAGATAATTTCATTTAAATACCTTAATATTTACTAAAAGACTATTTTCAATAAAGAACATAACTCTTATAAATGATATTTTCCAAAAGGATATCTAAAACTTTATTAAAAGATAATTTTCAAATAAATACCATAACCTTTTATTAAAAGGATATTTTCTCAGTAAAATATTATGGGTTTCCCAAAACGATAAATATTCCAAACATCATAGTTTTTTTATAAACAATAAATATAATTAAACACTATTATCCTTTATTAACTAAGTGTTTTATAAGATGACACGAAGTACATTACAAACTTTAAAAGATAACAAGACAAAACGAGCGGTTGTGGAAGGCCATATTAAATGAGATCAACTTCTTGATTGCAAATTTATGACATACATGACACATGATAAGGTTAGGGTTAGAATGTGTGGACCTAGGTATGGAATACTTATATATGAGGATCCCCTGCAGGCAGGGTGAACAGTCAAATGTGTGGACAACTACTAACCCGATATTCGGGCGAATACTAACCCAATATTCGGGCGAATACTAACCCTATTTGTTGGCGAATGATCCAATATGTGGATGACATACAAAGTGGAAATTCCATGCCTAAAGGTATACGCACTAACTCTAATTCGTCAATACCTTTATACTGAACTACGGGGATGGGTAGTTTGATTAGGCAAGTAGATTCGGAACTCGGATTCCCCTACTACTCGATCATGATCCCGGGAAGTGAAACGGTACATTTTACTTCCCCAGTTGTTGTTCCATGGCCACAACGGAATAATCGCGAGTATTTGGACCCTTGTTTAACAAACTAAAACGTTTACAATACCTATTGATACTCAACACTAAACTCACATCATGTGTTATACCCACCTGTTACCTTATCTACCTTTCTTTATGAGACACGAGTTATTCAGTATCTTGGATGCGGATATTTTACTAGTTTAGACTTGTTGTTTATTATGAAACTAAAGGGTGGAAATACCTGTGCACTTGAGTGATATTCACGCTAGACAAAACTCTATAGTAGTCATGGGACACCTTTCGGGGATGTTCACGCTACCGCATTGAATGCCACCCCAGGCACGAGCACCAGCTCATATTGCTTCCAGCTAGTCATGGGATACCTCAAGAATACGAGTATGTTCACCAGTCAATTCCATCAATCCACACCTTGTTTAACATGATCTAACTCTTAGACTGAATATCCGTTTGATTTGACTTGAACTTTTACCAAACATATACCTCACACAACCTACTCATATTCACATATACCTCTGTAAACATATCTAATTTGTATATAACCTCATACCTTATACCCATGTACATCATATTCATTACATTTATACACACATGTCTGTTTCTTTACCTTTACTTTCTTATGTGGCAATCCTACCCGAATATAGCTCGCTGACGGACTTTCCTTCTCTTTCTCTATCTTTGGAATGTCCGTCAGTTGAGAATGAGAATTATGGCGAGGATCATGGAGTGGAGCCAACTAATGAAGGTTATGTAAACTTGACGATGGAAGATTAGCTAGATTTAATTTTTGTTGTTGCCCACATGTTTAGGGCTTTTGTTTCTTCTCGATGTAATTAAACTACTTACTTTATTTTACTCTTTCTTTTGGGATGTAATAAAGTTTGGTTAATGGAAATAAATGCCTTTCGCTTTTATTATTTTTGTTTTGATACACATCCTGCATGTTAAATATTCATACGCTTAACGTAACTGTATTGAATAGACCATCTTCAATACAGTTAGGTTGCAGACGTATCTTACCAGGCCAACAAAGGTGACAAGTGCTTATCTGAAATGAGGATTTGTTCTCTTAGAAATCCTTGATTTCATTGGAGAAAGATGATCACAGCTTAACAAAGAACCCCATATTTAGAGGAAAGAAACCATGCCACGTCATCCTTCTCCTTCTTTTGGGAAGCGGGGCGTGGCAGGTTTTAGTGGTGGCCCATGCAGGTCTTCTTATGCACAAAAATGAAATCGTTAACTGACTTATTATATTTGTGAATCTCATCCATTTATACCAATTTCATAATTTTCCTATGTCCCTTGTCCCTTCCTTGACATTCTGTACCCTGACCAAGACCTTCCTTTCATGTCGTGGCAAATCTTTCCGACGATGATGACATGTCCGATATTACTTTTAAAGCTACATCTGAAGATTCAGAGGACAAAGTCGTAGACTCTCGGGCGGTTATTTCCGACAGCTACTCGGAAGACGAAGAAGTCAATGCTGCAACTCCGGAGTCTATGATAGCCAATGACTCCGAAGATGAAGAAGAAGATTCTATGGAAGAGGAGAATATAGAGGAGGGGCCAGAAAAAGAAGCTCCTACGGCGAAAGAGAATCCTATGGAATATGATCCAGATGAGGAGACTCCTGCAAAAGAACAAGACCCTATAGAGGGGGAATCAGAGAGCGAGGCTCCTGCCGAGGATGAGTCGAAGGACGAAGATTCGAGTGAGGAGGAACTCGAGGCCGATGAAACTCGGACAGTTGTCCCCACAAGGCACCGTAGGAATGGGCGTACCTTTCTTAGTGCGATGGCCTATCGCAACTTGTTGAACTCCAATAATCGAGATCAATAAATCTTTACCTTTTCTTTGGCCAAATAAAACGATGTAAGAATAGTTGGAGCATGTCCTTACTTTTCGGTTGTACTCTCCTTATTCAAGTTGGATAATAAAATCTATGTTTCGAGAAAAAATCTCTTGAGTCTTTTGCTCTTCTTCTTAGTTTTTCTCTTGCATTAATTGTTGTTCTTCCATGCAAGTTATTATCTTGTCTCACCCCTCAGCCTGTTTGTAACCTAACCTATTCTGATTCAGATCGTCAATGGACGGACGACACCATAACCGCAACAGAAGGGGAAATGGAGTCAATGAAGCCGCTGCTCAGCAAGCGGCTATACTACAAATGATGCAAGGACTACTGGAGCAACAGTAGCAGCAGACAGCTGCCCTTCATCAGGAGCTGCGAGAAAGTAGGCAGCAACAAGCAGAGATTTTAAGTAAGGAACTAGCCCCAGTTCCTCAAGGTTCGGTGGGAGTGAAGCAGTTCAGATCACTCCACCCTAAGACCTTTTCGAGGAAGGAAACTCCTTTTGAAGCTGAAGAATGGCTCAAGGGAACGGTCAATGATCTTAGTGCCGCTCAAATTCCGAAGGATGCATGGGTGAACATTGCCAAACTACAACTTACGGATAATGCCAGAATCTAGTGGGAGGCGGAGGAAAATAGATTGAAGGAGCCCATCGACTGGGAAACGTTCAAACAGCGTTTTGATACCCAGTATTTTCCAGTCGTGGCACACCTAAAGATGGAAAGAGAGTTTATACAACTCTAACAAGGGAGTTTGTGGGATAAGTCGGTGGACGAGTACGCTTCGGAGTTCGCAAGGTTAACTCGGTTCGCGCATCACCTGGTGGCAACGCCGGAGCTATATGCTAAGAGATTCCGACAAGGGTTGCATCTGAAGACGCAGTCCCCTATGTATTCTTCTGCCATATCAACTTATGATGAAATCTTAGAGGCAGTACGAAACTTTGAAGACCTTCAGAGACGCATGAGGAAGGATGACCGTTTGTCTGGCATTAAGCGACCCGCCAATCAAATTCTTGGAGGATCATCTTCCAGATTCAGCGGGAGATAACAACCTAAGAGACCGGCATGACCAACAATTTTCGGAAAACCAGCCGTTATATGTAACCATTGTGGTAGAGCCGAACACTTCATGAGAGACTGTCGCATTTTGAATAAACTTTGCATAGTCTGTGGGTCTCCGGAACATACTATTGGGGACTGTCCTCAGAGAGGGAGACAATTAGGCCCCGTCAACAAACCGGCTAACTATGTGGCACCACGACAGGGAAACCAGCCACCTTCTGCCACTAAACCAACCGGTCAAGGGGCATCACCAAAGGGACCACCCTTGCCATCACAGGAGCGTGTTTTTCAGCAAGCGCAAAGGAATGGACCCAAATGTCAGACCTTCACCATGACAGCCGAGAAGTCTGATTCCGCGTGGCTAGACAGCAGAGGTACTCTTTTCTTTTTCAACCTTTCTTTGATACCATACTTATTTATCTTTCGGTGCAAATCTTAATTAGACTCGCCCTAATTCCTCTAGTTTTCGTAATTTCAACCAGTTGCCTTTATGTTATAGCTCTCAAGTTTTCCATCAATTCACAATCTTCCTTCAACTTCCAAAATTTTCCACCCGGAAGCAACTATTAATTTTACATTTTCCGATTCCTTATACCTAAACCCTTCAGAGACTTTACATGCGTCAAGTGATACACCAATTCTCGGGAGTGACACATGCAGCAAAGAAGATTCCTGACGGCGTTACTGATTTCCGTGCCCAGTAGTGGCTACCCCTTTGAAAATTTCAAATATGAAATTATTCTAAGGAGGGTGGATCGTAACTAATGCACCCATCCTTGCCATACTCAATATACCCAGAAGTTTTAACATCCACTACGATATTTCGGAGAAGGGACTTGGTGGTGTGATGTATCAGCACGGCGATATAGTTGCATATGCGTCAAGACAACTAAATACTTATGGACGCAACCATCCTGTCCAGATCTAGAACTGGCGATTCTGATGTTCATCTTGAAGATATAGAGGCACTACTATTAGAAGAACGTGTAGACACGGATGGTCGAAACACATGAAGCGGATGAGAGGGGTCAAGTTATATATAGGAGAAGTGCCGATCGGTTGGGGCGATCCTGAAGATGGAGAATTTATAAGATTGGGATAATTGTAAAAAAGTGGAGATGGTGATACAATGAAGAGAGCGCGGAAAGCTCAGCCTACGACTCATCGGCTGTTTAACATCTTGGAAGGAGACGGTGGGTTTGTGTATAGCCTACTTTTGCTACTTTCCTTGAAGGGTATGCTGGCAACCCTAGTCATACTTTTGATCATTCCGAGATCACGGAAAGATTGGCGTAACCTATGAGCATCAACCGGTCGGGATAATAGAAGGATGAAACCTTGAGGGACAAGACAATCCAGCAGGCTAGAGTTATTTGGAGAAAGAACTACTAGGCAGACATACACGGAAGCGAGGAAACGGGACGAGAGAGCGAGACCCAAAATTTTTAACCACGATAAACTCTTCTTGGTGATTTTTCTTTCCTTAACCTACCTTCTGAAATTTCGTGGACGAAATTATTTTAAAAACGGTAGATTGTAACGGCCGTGTTTTCTAATACCTAATAAAATATATTTTATTTAAATTTCTACTATCAAATAATTATTTACGTGTTTTGTTGATAGAAGAATAAATTTTAAAGTAATGTTAATAATTTTCAAAGCATTAAAAATGATTAAAAGAATTTTCTAAAATCTATTTATTGTTTTTATAGGCTTAAAATGTTTTATAATGCCTTAAAATAATCTATATATTTTTATTATCGATTAAAATAATTAATTCGTAATTAAAAATGTTTTAAAGGATAAACTAGATTTTAAATAATCATAATAACTAGGTAACACCATAGAAATGGATATATTATTTTGTTTTAGCCCAAAATTATTTTTATACCAAAGATAACAATAAAATATATTTTCTGAAATTTTTCCATAATTTTCCCGTATTTTAAACTAATTTTAAAAAAAATTTAAAACCAAATTCAAATATTAAATAATAAACAGTTTATTTTTTTTATTTTTAAAAAAATTAAATTAATCCCCTTGATCTGGACCGTTGGATACAAGATCCAACGGCCTAAAGATGCACGGCGGCGCCCACGTGGTGGGGATCACGCGAAACCGCGTGATCCCCCTCCACGCGAAACCGCGTGATCCCCCTCCACGCGGACTTGTGGCGGCTTGGCGGCGCGATCTCGGCCGTTGGATCATGATCCAACGGCTGAGGCTAAGAGGCGGCGGCAACAATCATTAACTGATGATTCTGAAATCATTAGGGTGCGTGGATTTTGAGGAAGTTTAACAGAATTTTTGGATTTTATGGTTGGTAATAAAACACTATAAATAGACACTTCAAACACTGATTTCTCACATCTCAGAACTTCCAAAATTCTGAAAAAAATATCCACACCTTCGTATCGACGACGCCGACGCTGTGGTTCCACCCAAGTATCGAGGAAAAATCCAAGCACGGAGCTATTAAGGATTTAGTACGAACCTACGCTTTCAACCCATCGGCATCCGACTCAAACAAAAGGTAGGATCCGCCTCTCTCCACTCCTCTGTCGTCTTCTTTCTCATAATGATCTTGGTTTCAACTCCTAATCCCTAATCTCATATTTAAAATAATATTAAAAATGTTCCTGCATGCCTATTTTAGTACCTCTTAATGATAATAATATTAACCCATGTTTAAAATAGTTTCTTTAATCACTCCTATATGCAAAATATTGCACCCTCATACTACATAAAATGTGATATGCTTAATGTTATAACCCACGGGGTATCACTTCACCCCTCACATACCCATACTTACTCATACCACCAATTTGATCTTGAAATAGGATACTTCCACAAAATACCCTCGTTTTATTAAAATGTTGTATTTGTTTAAAATATCCATATGAGATAAGATATTTGGAATAAATGTTATATATATATATATATATATATATATATATATATATATATATATATATATTACTAACACCTTTTTCGCCAACTACTGTAATTTTGTTAAATCCCTTCACCTTTTAAAAGGGGATAATACTAAATTTAAATAACGGCATATGGTTTTTCCAACTTAGCCCACTTCACTAGAAAGGATATTTTTATATCAATTCTTCTTAGAATGTTAACTAAAATTTAATGAGTTACCCTAATAATAGGGTAATGTTTTACGCGAGTACCTCGTGGTTGATAGGCAATCGTCTCTGAAAAGGACACAAATCCTGCCGTCCATTTGCAGCGGTTGCCAACACGAACGTATTTTCTAAAACGTTACCTCAAACTTAAAACACTAAAATTTCATAAAATTATTATTTACAATAAAATACCTCAATCCATCCTAAAAAGAGATAATTTCATTTAAATACCTTAATCTTTACTAAAAGGCTATTTTCAATAAAGAACATAAACCTTATAAATGATATTTTCCAAAAGGATATATAAAACTTTATTAAAAGATAATTTTCAAATAAATACCATAATCTTTTATTAAAATGATATTTTCTCAGTAAAATATTATGGGTTTCCCAAAACGATAAATATTCCAAACATCATGGTTTTCTTATAAACAATAAATATAATTAAACACTATTATCCTTTATTAACTAAGTGTTTTATAAGATGACACGAAGTACATTACAAACTTTAAAAGATAACAAGACAAAACGGGCGGTTGTGGAAGGCCAAATTAAATGAGATCAACTTCTTGATTACAAGTTTATGACATACATGACGCATGATATGGTTAGGGTTAGAATGCGCGGACCTAGGTATAGAATACTTATATATGAGGATACCTGCGGGCAGGGTGAACAGTCAAATGTGTGGACGACTACTAACCCGATATTCGGGCGAATACTACCCCAATATTCGGGCGAATACTAACCCTATTTGAGGACGAATGATCCAATATGTGGATAACATACAATGTGGAAATTCCATGCCTAGAGGTATACGCACTAACTCTAATTCGTCAAAACCTTTATACTGAACCATGGGGATGGGTAGTTTGATTAGGCAAGTAGATTCGGAACTCGGATTCCCTTACTACTCGATCATGATCCCGGGAAGTGAAACGGTACATTTCACTTTCCCAGTTGTTATTCCGTGGCCACAACGGAATAATCGCGAGTATTTGGACCCTTGTTTAACAAACTAAAACGTTTACAATACCTATTGATACTCAACACTAAACTCACATCATGGGTTATACCCACCTGTTACCTTATCTACCTTTCTTTATGAGACACGAGTTATTCAGTATCTTGGATGCGGATATTTTACCAGTTTAGACTTGTTGTTTATTATGGAACTGAAGGGTGGAAATACCTGTGCACTTGAGTGATATTCATGCTAGACAAAACTCCATAGTAGTCATGGGACACCTTTCGGGGATGTTCACGCTACTGCATTGATTGCCACCCAGGCACGAGCACCAGCTCATACTGCTTCCAGCTTGTCATGGGATACCTCAAGAATACGAGTATGTTCATCAGTCTATTCCATTAATACACACCTTGTTTAATCTGATCTAACTCTTAGACTGAATATCCGTTTGACTTGACTTAAACTTTTACCAAACATATACCTCACACAACCTACTCATATTCACATATACCTCTGTAAACATATCTACTTTGTATATAATCTCATACCTTATATCCATGTACATCATATTCATTACATTTATACACACATATCTGTTTCCATACATTTACTTTCTTATGAGGCAATCCTACCCAAGTATAACTCGCTGACGGACTTTCCATCTCTTCCTCTATTTTTGGAATGTCCGTCAGATGAGAATGAGAATTATGGAAAGGATCAAGGAGTAGAGCCAACTAATAAAGGTTATGCAGACTTGACGATAGAAGATTAGCTAGATTTAATTTTTGTTGTTGCCCACATATTTAGGCTTTTGTTTCTTCTCGATGTAATTAAACTACTTACTTTATTTTACTCTTTCTTTTGGGATGTAATAAAATTTGGTTAATGGAATTAAATACATTTCGCTTTTATTATTTTTGTTTTGATACACATCCTGCATGTTAAATATTCATACGCTTAACGTAACTGTATTAAATAGACCATCTTCAATACAGTTAGGTTGCGGACCATGCCACGTCATCCTTTTCCTTCTTTTGGGAAGCAGGGCATGACAATAGTATTATATTATTGGATTGTTGTCATCTCATGTTATTCGTATTTTTCGAAATACAAATACGGGTGGGCATTCTTGTAATTTCACAAGAGACGCTTCTAGAAAGGGACACCTCATTATTTGGATTTATCTATTTTGGAAATAAATTAATATGGTAGAAAATGGAGATATCTGAGGCATGGGAGTGAAGCATGGCATACGCATTTGTTTATTGGTTTGGATACACTATTGAAGCATGGTTGTTATTTTCTATATGAAAATAATCCATGCTTCATGAGTGAAAAGAGGTGAGCCATTCTTCACTTGGCTCAGACTTGATCATTTGCAAATTTCCTTTCTCTCTCCATTTTCTCCTCCTTCTTCCTAAAAACCCCTAACCTTCACATGTGTTTTGAGCCATAGGGTTATATGAGATAAAACACTCCATTAGACACTCTACATCTTCTAAGCTACCTAGTTTAGAAACTAGGTATCTTAGTTATCTCGGTTTAGAGGTTGGAGCTTGAAATATACTCTCGGGTGGATTATCTTTGACACGAGGAGGCCGACAATCAACCGCGATCCGGATCTTCGAGGAGCTCAAGGAGAGGAGGAAAAGAAGACCCGAAGGACAAGTAAAAAGGAGGTATAAAACTCTTACCGAGTAGTTAAATCTCAAAGTAGAATAACTAGTTAATGTTTCCGTAAAGATCCTGGAGTTAAAGTCGGTGTTGCATAGTATAAAAAATATTTTTTTGTAAATTCCTCCTCCCCACAAGTGCGTGGGGTGTACGACATCGACTTACAGTTAGGAGATAACTTATGACAGAGAATCAATGCTACAACAAATAATCACGCAACAACAAACGTGATACCAACGAAAGATCATAAATAATAATAAAGTACGAGAATAAGAAAATAGAATCACAAACAATCCAAAAAAGATAAGAGATTTGTTAACGAGATTCACTCACCGTATGACTAGTCTCCGGCAGAGCGGAATCTGCAAAGTCTACCATAATTTTGAATCAAGTACACCTACGAGCAACCGTAGGAGATTTCTCTCAAATCTTTCTTGATTTAAGTCATCACCCTTTTAATACAATAGTCTCTCTTAATGGCAGTACATAAATCATATGAGGATTCTTATAAATAGGCAAACCTTAATCCTACCCAAAATAAGAGATAAACCAAAATTACAATAATTCGGTTCGCAATAGAAATCACGACGACAGACGTCTGCACCAGATTTGGTCAGACGTCTGATTTTTCTATGCTTCTCTTCAGTTTCTTGGGCAGACGTCTGCACCCTTGCCATCAGACGTCTGTCGTTGCTCTGGATTGGGCTTCTACTTCTCCAGACGTTTGCCCCGGGCGTTTGTCTACGCTCTGTTTTTTGGTTATGACTCTGCGCAGACGTGTGCACACTGGCCTTCAGACGTCTACACTCTGGCCTTCAGACGTTTGCCATTGCTCTGTTCTTTAGATATGTTCTTGGTGCACGTCCAGACGTCTGCACCTCTCGCATTGGACGTCTGCCGGAAGTTTCTTCACAATTTTAACAAAAGCCGCTTGCGAAAACTCGGTTTCAACTATTATGAGACAAGCTTCGACTCATCTCCCGAGATCATTGAGCTTGAGGGGTACCATGTTAGAGTTGTTGTAACCACATTGATTTGTTGCAACCAATCTAACAATATATATGTTGTTATGATCCATGTGACAACTTAAGCATATTTGATTAAGGTTGTATGAAATTAGATGTAACAAAATGTAACATATCAAACACACGGCACACAAGCATTTACATATAAAACCTCTCCCCACAACAAGGGGTGTGAGTGATTTTTCTTTTACAGTCCAATACCTCTAAAGTTAAAACCAATCACCTGAACCCTCCAATGTTATCATCTGTTAAACAGCACAATCCTGTTTCTTAGTTTTTACATGAGTTGATCCTTGTATCCATATAATTCTTAGATGACTTATATGGAAAGGGGTGGGAATTTGAAAATAAAATTGAGAGGATGAACAGCGTCAAAACTGTAGAAAATTGATTCAATTTTCGTCAGGGCCAAACCAAATTTGAGAGCCCAAGAGTCCAGCACGAGCAAACCCAGAGCGAGCCCAAGTAGCGGATCCCAGCATCGAGCGGCGTGTGTGCGGTGCACGGAGTGGGCCGACGGGCTCGCGGGCGGCCGATAAGCCGGCGGCGTACGGGCATGCGAGCGGTGCGTGGGGTGCTGCGCGTTGCTACCTGGCATGTCGCGCACCGGCACCCACGAGAGCGAGCGCCGGCACATGAGTGCAAGGCAGTATGCGGAACGGGTCGGGTGCACTGTACCGCAGATCCGGGTCGGGGTTTAGCAAGTCTTTTTTAATTCCCATTTCTACTCAAATTCTACTAAGTTTTGGCCTGTAAATTTGAAGCTTCCTTCAAAGTTTTTTGTGTTCTTAATTTTCTGATTAAACAAAGGTTTTATTAGAGTGGGAGAGATGAGCAAGTACGGCTATGAGACAGAGAGAGGGGAATGTGAGAGTATTTTTCCGTAGAGGAGTGAAAGTCGGTGTAATCTCTTGTAATTGTTTCTCACAGTGAACGTTCTTTTCGCGGATGCTAGAGTAGATACAACCTATGCCGAACCTGGGTAAAATTTGTTTTTTGCATTGTTGTGTGCTTATCGTGTGATTTGGTATCCATCAGTATCTTTTCATCATACCCTGGTCTTAGATTTCTGCCGTGCAATAGATATTTAATTCCTACAACAAGTTAAACGGTTGGGGGTTTTGTTGATGGATTTTGATGTTATGAGGTTTTGGACAAGTTAGATAAACCATTTTGATGAAATAAGCCAAAGAAATTTCGCCAAAACTATGGAAATTAATACAAAAGAGCCGACAAATATGTTTATATCACTTATGTACTCACTCGCTACATGAGCTAATTCATAAACTATAAATATTCTTAACACCCATTAAAAAAATAATCGTAAGCTGCTATTTCTTATACATGAAATAAGTCCAACCATAAACAAATAAGCATGCAAGTTTATCAATATTACAACAAAATATTTAATAATTACAACCATGATTAAAAAACAATGATTTCTCCCAATCAGCCAGCCGTCTAATTTGTTCATCAGAAATAACATAGTAAAATATTTTATCCTTACATCAAACAAGAGAGAAAAACAATAGCTAGAGCCATCAGGTCATGCGTCACTACAAGGATTGATACAATGTAAAATATTCTTCTTGATTAATTAATAACCTTAGGTTTCATGTTATTATTCCACGAGCCTTGGCTGCGGCAAAATTCACAGAGGGCATTTTGAAGCCTAGCGAGGGAGAGATATTTAATTTGCATTTGGACGGTATTTGGTGAGAACGTTCTCGTATAATATTTTTTTAATAGTGTAAGTTTTCATCGTCGGATTGCAGAATTAGGTGCAGGTTGCATCGAACCTAGGTAAAATCTTGTATTTTGCGTTGTTTGGTGTGTTCTTCTCATAACTTGCGGTGTGTTTTGGTAGATTATGCGGTCAATCTTTTTCAAGTAATTTGTTTGCACACGATTCTGATAGATATTCTGCTGCGACTCTCGGTGTGATTTGTGATTCCTTCGAGGATCAAAAGTATTAGAAATCACAACAAAAATATTTACAATGTTATAAAGCAAACTTAAAAATATAGATCATGCCATCAATCTATCTTTTTCAATTAAAAAATAAAAGATATGAGAAAAATCTTCCAATCAATTCACCATTTGGATTATATCACATATAAATGTTGATTGGCTTGTTAAAATCTAAATTTCAAGCTTTTTCACTCCCCTCTCCTACCCAAAATTAATTAAAATAAAATAAAAAGTAAAAAGTCAAGGTCATCTCTCCCTATTTCCCAATATACGATCTGTAGTTTCGGAAAATGAGCGACCGCTTGGAATGAATAATAGCTGGGGTGCTCTGTTTGGATCTTGGCCATAAATCCTAGATGCAAAGCACGTAACATATACCAATACCAAAGGCCTGCTGCTTGACACAAATCTCGACCGTTGATCCAAATTTTGGATGAATCGGAACTTTATGGCGATAGCATGGATGCTATTATCATGGTAATAGCAGCCACTCCGAATCCTATAATTTCATTATAAAATTACAATATTCAATAAGGAATCGGGACATGCAGGAACACTACATACCCATAACAACAGTGTCCAGACTGCAAGCCTCATGGGCCTATGAGACCTGCGGTCTGCACTCATTTAAATCACATAGGTATGTTTTTTTTTATTTTTTATTTTTTTGAGAAAAACACAAGACTTGAACAGTACGTCCCATAAACTTTTATTAAAATCCAACAAAAAATACAACCAAAAAAACTGTAGCAAAAACAACAACGGGCACGTTCGCACCAACCAAAATTATAGATAAGAGAGAGAACAGGATAATAGGAAAATTAATATCCATTCAGATGTATTGCATGCCCGTACGTGAAAATTAAACTAGTAAAATATACTGTCAATCCTCACCAAGACATATAAAACTAAGTAATGGATTTTTATATGTTAAGATAGCTTAGTAACTTCAAATCAATTCTCACTTGGACAGCGAGGCTGCAGTCGAGAGCTGCGATGCCCGCAAGATTCTGCGCAGAAGAAACCAGATTTATCTATGCTCCAAATCGGCATCAATTTATTTGCTCGTTGACCCCAAACAAAGCATCTCTCTCTCTCTCTCTCTCTCATCTTACTAATTAACACAAAACTCAAAAAGTAAAATAATTACCGATGCTTGATGGTGATATAAAAGCCAAGTTAGTGAGCCCTGCACATTGTGAGTATCGATCAATCAAATGGAACTCATCCAAGGCCTTGTCTTAGCCACACTAGCATGTTGTGCATGTCTAATCTATTATAAACGCCGTGCGGCGCCGTCTCCACCGCTTCCGCCCGGGCCCTCCGGCCTCCCCATCCTCGGCAGCCTCCCCTTCCTCGACCCCGAGCTGCACACCTACTTTGCAGGCCTTGCCAAGACCCACGGCCCCATCTGCACCCTGAAACTCGGGTCCAAGCTCGGATTCGTGGTCTCCTCCTCGGACCTGGCGCGTGAGGTCCTGCGCGACAACGACGCCGTTTTCGCTAACCGGGACGTGCCGACGATCATGCGGGCCATCCCCTATGGTTCATCCGACATCGTCTGTTCCCCGAACGGTCCCACGCTGCGGATGCTTAGGAAGGTGTGCGTCCAGAAGATGTTGAGCCCTACCAGTCTGGACGCCGTATATCATCTTAGGCGGAGGGAGGTAATGCTATTGTAAAAACGATACTTTTATTAATAATAACATGATGTTTTATTTATACAAATAAGGATACACAAATTGGGAAACAAATAACCTAGCAAAGAAAATACATTTTTAATAGGAAAATTTTTCTTAGACAACCTTAATAAGTTATAATAAGAAACACAGTCGATTAGTGATTGTTGCAACATTTGAAAGTTGTAATAAACAAGACTGTCCCCGAAACTTACTATTTATAATAGAAAAGTAACTTTAGTTTTTAATAGGTAAGGGCGACGATGCGCCGCCTCCTCCAATCTGCGGGAAAGCCGGTGGACGTTGGAGCTCAGGTCTTTCTTTCTGTGTTGAACGTCGTAACGAGCATGCTATGGGGTGGCACGGTGGACGCATCGGTAGAAGAAGAGAGCGACGGTGCGGTGGGGTTTGAGTTCCGAGAGGTGGCGGCGGAAATCACTACGATGCTGGGAATACCTAACATGTCCGATTTCTTCCCTATGCTCGCCCGGTTTGACTTGCAGGGTTTGGAAAAGAAGATGTGGGGGTTGTTCGAGAGGTTCGATCGGGTTTTTGAGAGCATGATCGAGCAGAGGAGGAAAGTCGGGAAGACTGGAGCGAAGGATCTGCTGGAGTTTATGCTGCAGTTAGAGGCGGAGGGGGTCGATGGAAATGTTCCGTTTACCATGATGCATGTCAAGGCTCTTCTAATGGTAAACCATCTGCTATCTACTACTTTTCACTAGTAGTTGGAATATAACATATATTCCAACAACCGTCGTCATAACTTCGGAGTTTACATAACTATCCCTTCCACTGCATAAAACTCCGAAATTATGATGAGAGTTGAGTGGATATATGTCATGTTCTAACACGTTCTCGCAGGTCGAATGCCTTTTGGGCCTAAACCTGAATATTTGCGCAGCGGTATTTTTAATTTAATACGAGTGCGGTAGGAAACGAATTTGGATTGATTGCTCTGATACCATATAAAATGTCTTTTCCATTACATCAAAACTCCAAAATTTTGATAAACGTCGAGGGAATATATTTTGCTTAGCTGTATTTTTAATTTAAATAACTCCGGTGGCTTTATGATATGCATGAAAGTAAAATTGCTTCTGCTGCATGAATAAAGACATGCAATGTAACTTTATGATTTAAATTCACGCGTCGGCTTAACATAAGCATAGTGACTGTTGGCAACAGAATATGTTTGTCGGAGGAACAGACACGACGGCCAACACGGTGGAGTGGGTTATGGCCGAAATGATCAACACGCCCGAGACTATAAAAGGAGCACAAGAAGAACTAGACCGAATCATCGGTAAAGATAACGTCGTAGAGGAGTCTCACATCTCAAAACTTCCGTACTTGGCCGCTGTCATAAAAGAGGCGCTCCGATTGCACCCGGCGCTTCCTTTATTAGTCCCACATTGCCCGAGCTCGTCGAGCACGATCGGCGGCTACAGCATTCCTCAAGGAAGCCGAGTGTTTGTGAATGTGTGGGCTATTCATAGGGATGCTTCGATTTGGGATGATCCAACTGAGTTCAAGCCTGAAAGGTTCCTAGACGCAGATAAAAACTGGGATTTTAGTGGCAACGACTTACGCTACTTCCCGTTCGGGTCCGGAAGAAGAATTTGCGCCGGAATTTTGATGGCCGAGAGAATGACTATGTATACGGTCGCCTCGCTGTTGCATAGTTTCGATTGGACGATACCAGAGGGAACGAAGCTTGAACTTTCGGAGAAGTTTGGGATAGTGTTGAAGAAGGCTAAGCCTTTGATTGCTATACCCACACCAAGGTTAACCAACCTTGGTCTTTATTCGTAGGGGATAATTGTTATATGGATGGTTGACAATAATGATTTATATATGCAAAATAGATCCATTACACCAAAGAAGATGCAGGTTGAATACCCTCTCTTCTAAACATGCTCATTGATTTTCTCTTGATCTGCACTTCAACATAACGAAGTTACAGCCCTCAATTATGGATCTTCCCCCATTCGATTTTTTTATGTTATGAGAGAATATTTACATATTTTGGTAGAAATAGGGTAACCATGAAATGAGCTTATCTGATTATCATGGTAAACCTATATTCCCGGAAATACTGTTTACATCAAAACAAACATGATAATATTTCATGGTAATCTAGGATTACCACCTACATTATCTCCTACCAAACGCATCCAGACATAACATACTGGACATTTCATTAATATTACATGGGAACGGTCCCATACTGCCAATGTTGCTCCTTATAACTCCTTTTATTTCTTTTCTCCTAACTGAGAACACTTGAAATGGATGTAAGTTTGTCGATGGCAATATTCTTCTGCGATGAGGGTACACACCATATGTTGAAATTCATTCAAAATTCATCCCAAAGCCCACAAAGTTATGGCCCATGAAAGAAAGCCCAAGTCAAGCCCACGTGGAGATTGATGGGCAGCTCTATATGAGAAGGAATTGATCTGGGTTGTTTTGGGAATTATTTGACAGAGATCGGCATGTAAGATGTGGATACACCAAATTTCATCATTGATTGTGCAAAATTAACGGTTTAATATATATAGAATAATGAAGAAAAGAGGCCCTAGTGGGTTTTTACGTTAGGCGGCGTTAAAAATTTATGTCCTTCACAATTTTGTTCGATGATTGGTACTCATCATTATCATCTTTATCATGTAAGAAGTGGATACACCAAATTTCATATGATTCAACCACTTTTTCACCGTTAAACTGGCAATGTAAAAAGTTCTATTGTCTATAAACCGGTAATTTTGCACCCACAAAATCAATAGTGAAAAGGTTGTGAAATTACATGAAATTTGGTGTACATCTTACATGGTAAAGATGATGATGATCGTCAAAAAAAAATTGTAAAGAATATAGAAGTTTGACGCCGGGAGAGGAAATTCCAGCTTTCTTGTATTATCCTTTAATATATGTGTATGAGATTAATTAATTCCCTAAGGTTGTATCTAATCCACATGTCCAAACAAGTGGCTCTACATAATTAGGAGAGAGAGAGAGTTTTTTTTTTATGTTGAGAGAGAGAGAGAGAATTGTATCGGGGTAATTGCTTTGGATTCAATTCTCTTATAATTCTTTCTCATAATGGAATTTTTCATCACAGTTTGTAGTTGAGCGGAACTTGTGCATATTTTGTATGTTTTGTTGGTGTGTTCTTTGTAAGTTGATGTCGCACACCCTCACGCACTTGCGGCGAGGCGGGATTTACAAAAATACGATTTTCTTGACTTGCAACACCGACGTAAACTCCAGAATCTTTACAGAAATCTTAACTAGCTATACTACTTGGAGGTTCTAACTACTATGTAAGAGTTATACCTCCTTAATTCTAGACCTTCGGGTCTTCTTTTCCTCCTTAGCTTGAGCTCTTAGAAGATCCGGATCGCGCTTGATCGTCGGCCTTCTCGTGTCAAAGATGATCCACCCGAGAGTCTATACTCCAAGCTCCAATCTCGAAACCGAGATAACTAAGATACCTAGTTCGCTAATCTAGATAGCTTAGAAGATATAGAGTGTGTATTGGAGTATTTAATCTCAAAAGACCTAATGATTCACAACACATGTGAAGGTTTTAGGTCTTGAGGAAAAAGGAGAGAAAAAATGGAGAAAGAAAGTGAAAGAGCAAATGAGCTAAAGTCTTGACTTGGTGTAGGATGGCTCACCCTCATCTCACATGAAGCATGGATTATTTTCCAATAGAAAATAACAACCATGCTTCAATAGTAAACACAACCCAATAAAATAACACAAATGGGCAATGCTTCACCATGCCATAAATATCTCCATTTTCCACATCATTAATCTATTTCTAAAAATAGATAAATCCAAATAATGAGATGTCCCCTTCTAGAAGCATCTCTTGTAAAATTAAAAGAATGCTCTCACCGTATATACATACCCGTATTCGTATTCCAAAAAATACGAATACAATGAGATAATAATAATCCAATAATATAATACTAGAACTCGACTTAAACCAAAGCCCACTAATATTATCCATCCGAACAACATCCGTGCAGTCAGGACACGTATATGATCGAAACCCTGCCGTAAAACCATACGGCCTCTACATCGTTTCGTACAAAACAGGGAAATCCTCTGTATGGGACTCTAAAAACTTAAAAGTACGCTGGCGGTAGGTTTAACCACAAGTCCGTCAGCGGCATTAGCTGTACGTAACGGCTATCCTGGTATCTATCGATAAAAAGGCCGATGAGCAAATTCATCCGAACTCCTACTGAGCCTATCTGTGACAATCTCCGTAAAGTCCGGACTGTTTGTCTAAGAGTATCGCATATCGGGCATAAGGGGTGGTAAACGTCAGACCCCTAACAGCGCAATAAGTTGTGCCGGTATAGAGCCAATACACCCTGAGAAACTACTAGCGTTCCTACCAGTAAATCCCGCTTGTCCTGGCCAGAGACTTTGTGTAATGGCTTTCCGAACACAACACGATATCAACCCCCAATACCGGGAGATACGAATCCTATACAACCGCTACTGCCTCCAAGTGCTTCGGGACTGCACCCAACTACTACCTGTTTTCACGACTCATTTGAGCCGCGGTAGGGTAGTAATCTAAGTACAGTGGGAACACACTTGAGACGAATAGTGGTGTCAAGTCAACGAACAAACCTATACTCATGCGACCCGGGAACTGCTAACCGACAATAGGTATAATACCAACCAGCATTTCCCATCGAGTCCGTCTAATTAACTCATAACCTAATGAGCAGCTGTGTACTATCTCCGGTATGGCATACCAATGGCTGGGGGACATACCATCTCCCCTGATGAGATGAGAAGCGTATACACTAGTCTAATCTAGAGTATCGATGCCCTGTTTCGATAATCCTACAACTAAGGACCAGTATAAGGATGTGCTTATAGACTACCCAGCCCCCACTAGTGTGACTGCCATCACAACGCTGGTGTTCATCACAGAAAACTGCATTTCAATACCACTCATTCATTATCATTTTTGTATAATATCTGTACTATTAACCCGTGTCTGCTTAATAAATACAGAATACAGGTATTCATGACAAAACACTGGAAACACACTCAAATACACGGATATGACATTTGTGAGCCGACATTGCAACCGGAACTACAAACCGATCTTTATTTAAAGAGTTTTCTTTTTGCAACATGCAAGTGTACACACTTTTTATGAAAAATGGTCCGACACATTACAAGTGTGAGCACATTTTGTGGTGCATGAACCTTGGGGCTGCCTTGCACAAGTGGGCACAACACTACTCATGACTTGTGCAAGTGGTATGACAAGTGGGTATAGGTAATGAGTGGAAGGAAAAATTATGATATGATTTAAAGGTTTGATTTTCCTCCAAAACTACAGAGTACAACCAGACTTCTACAAAGAGATCAAACAATACCAGTGGAATTATGGAGAGCACACAACATCACAGAACAAACACGAGCCCAATTGCCCAAAAGTCGACCAGCGAAAAGTCCTAAAAACCCGGCGCCACCGGTCCCATCATGAAGAATGTGCCCCATTTTCCCTTTAGTTGCCCCTTGTTGTCACATCATCCTTATTATATTGTTTGTTTAATCTTATTTTATGCCTGTAAGTACCAGATCAGTAAGTAAGAGAGGGGATATACTTTTGGCTATAATTTAACTCTTTGTTTCATTTTCATTTTGAAACTTTGTACATAGTAGCTAGTCCACCTTGTGTAACAACCCTAAATTTCCTATACAAATTTTTTCAAAATATTTTTCAAAATCCATAAATGGGTATTTTAGCCTGAGCACAAGATATAAGTAATTATTTTGCTTTTAATTACAAGTTAAAAGAATTTAACAACTCCATTTTTAGTGTACAAATTTTTTTTTAAAATTAATGTATACTTGGGGTATTTACATTTACTGTTATTACTTTAAGTAATTAATTAGCTTCATAATTACAAGAAGGAGCTTGTGGCTCATTGGTAATATCTTGCACTGCTGAACCAAGCCACCAGAGTTCAAATCTCATACCCCACATTATTTTTAATATTGATTTTTTTAAAACCTTTAGAATGCCAAGGGTTTACACGTGCATATCTCACAAAAACCCCACTACACCCAAAAATGTAACATTGCCAGGAGTTAGATGAACCGTCGGGGGGGATCCCGGCCGCCTGACTCGGCCGGGAATCGGCCAAATTGGCCTTGACTCGATCGACTCAGTCCTCCGGCCGAGTCACGGCCGAGTCGGTCGATTCCGGCGACGGCCCCAATATGAAAGTTGTGTCTTTTCATATTCCCTATGCACCTGCAAAATTTCAGCCTCAGGCAATTTCCAGAGCTCTTTTAAAACCCCAATTACTCCACTTTTAATACATTTTATCATATTTTTCATTTTAACCTTTCATCTACCCTAATCCTAGCCTAACCCTATAAATACCACCCCTACCCTCTACCCTTTCACCCCTAATTCTGAACCCACTCTTTCAAAATTCCAAGAAAACTTGTGTACTTTGAAAACAAGCTCGAGGCGAAACTCCGGCGAAATCTACGGCAAACTTCCGACAATCGTTTTAGGAACTACCAGCAACGACGCAATACATCGGTGATTTCTCTACTTCCCTCTCACTCTCTTGTGTGATCTAAAACCCGTAAGTCCTAATTTCTACCTATCTCTTCTATCTAAAAATACGGTTTTACAAAACGCGACGAAATCGGAACAAATCCGATTTCTGATTCGGTTTCTTATAAAATTCCACTTCTCACTAATACAATCATACATAAACTTCCTTATGTTGACTATTAAACACTAATCAACCAAATTGATCAAGTTTCATCACATGAAATGATAGCTATTTCAATTTATCGTATTTTTTCACTTAAATACCTCATTGTTGCAACTTTACATTTAGCTCCATTAAACTTGCTATACCTTTAAAGTAGAGTACGAGGTAACGACCTACCTCCTCACGCACTCATATACAACCTAACACGATACCATCGAAAACTTAGAATACGAGAAAACAACATTTTCATTTAAATACCCTTTACTTAATCAAACCATTTCTAAAAGAATTATTTTTTAAATAAATACCACTTATTATGGAAATACGATAAGTTGTGGACATCAATCGTTTATCTAAACATGACTTTGTGGTGTCTAAGCTAGGCAAGTGAGAAAGGTAACTTTAAAAGGCTCGTCTCACGGTGATTCGTGAGCGGATCCCTCCTTTCTTCACTTGTACTTACCTGGCCACAATTGGCGGTGAAGAGACGATTTGAGGCATCTCACAACTTGTCGTTTGGACCAGTTAGGAGCAGTCTAGTTAACTTAGGAGACCCTAAAACATAAAATACGGAAAATTGACATCTTTACAAATAAATACCAATTACTTCATAAAACCGTTTTCTAAAGGATTTAGTATTTTACAATCTTTGCAAAAGCGCCGCTACAACCCATTTTGGGGAACCCGTTCGGGATGGTACGGATTATCGCACATCCTCGGGCTTAGTAGTGTGAGATTCAGACCTCCGCAAGGAGCATTCGGTCTCGAAAGATTTAAAGTACGACATCTTAAGAAAATGAGATTTTTAGAATATAATAAATATATTAAAATTAATTTTGTATAAATATATGTATATTTATCATTAAAATACCTATTTTATTATTATATAAATATTCCACTTTTTCTAAAAAATCACAAGAATAAATTTTACACTAAAATACCATGAATTCCAAATAAATCAATATTACAGATAAATACCTTTATTTATGAAACTAGAATATTTGCACTAGAAATATCACAATATAAAATCCACATTCATTATAACCCTAAAGACGAATAAAAAATACTTGAGGTGTATTTTGAAAAGTATATAAAGGTATTTTTTTACATAAAACCCCCTCAAGTTCTATAAATTACCCTAAGGACCCTAGTAAATATAGGTTTAAAAAATAATCAAGACTTCGATTTACATTCTAATTGTCTGACTCGGGTTTGAGTCTGATTATATCTGACTTGAATAGGATTCAAGTACAATCTACAATCTACAATATTCCAATTCAATATGAATGCATGAATCCAGTTATCAATCTATACAACTTGACTGAATCAAACCATGGATATACATCCATTATTCAGTTATTCCATTTACATGATTATTCGGTTACATTCGTTTACAGATATCATGGTTTTGGTCAGCCATCCAAATATACAATCAATACAAGTTACAGTACAATACAATATAATCAAAACACTACGGGGTTTAAGGGGTAGATTGGTATGGAAGGTGTTAAAAGTGGCACGAGACGGTAATACTTAAGACACCTAACATGAATCCAATTGCCGTTGTTCCGGGCCTTCTAACGGAGCCTTATACTCTATATTCCGTTTGCCCTGATCTCTAGCATATAGAGACCCCTCTCGTATACACTGGCATTCTTCTGTACCAAGCTATAAACAACAACGTTAATACAACATTACAACAATATAATACAATATTAAAATCCACACTCTCTCTCTCTCACTCTCTGTCTATTTCTCTCTTATCTTTGGGACTTACCAAGCGACCTGTTCGCTGACGACATTCTATTTCTTTCTTCTCTGAATGTCGTCAGGTGATTTGGACCTGTCAGAGATCGAGCCAACTGTAGAAGACTTGGACCAGATTATTGAAGACCCAGAGCCCTAGCTTCATTGTACACATTTCATTCCGGTACTTTTCTTTTTCTGTTATGCCATTGTTTAGGCATCGGTTTTATTTCGGTTGTATTTACTTTTCATGTATTGTACAAAAGAACGTTAATAAATAAAGTTGATGTTATTTTATATCTCTTGTGATTTATCTTTATATTTCTTAGATACGCTTAGCGTATTTACTTCACAGTAAATACGTAGCGGACCGGTCGCGTCCCCTTTGCCGTATACCGGGAAGCGGGGCGTGACAGGTTTTGTTGGTGGCCCATACAGGTCAGAGCTGTATAGAACCATACTATGCAGTTCTGTTGTGCGTGAACAACCTAAGCAATATAACACAAGAACCAGCAACTAAAACATTCTTTACAATCCATGTTCCTTGAATCTTATCAATTTCATATTCCTTGAATTATATACTTTGAATCTGTCCTAACCTAAATTTTTCATTCAAGGTTATGGATTCTCCGAACAACACCAGCACTAATGTCAACAACACACCTCCACCATTACCTCTCACAACTGTCGTTCCTGCTCCACTCAACGAGCAAACGGTTCTGCTTGAGGCGATCCGCAGCCTCCTTGAGGGACAACAACAACTCCTGAACCGTCCCGAGACTGACGCACCTGGGGTAAAGCAATTCAGGGCTTTACATCCGAAGCAGTTCTCCGGAAAGGGAAGCCCACTTAAAGCTGAGGAATGGGCACAAAGCATAGAGGATGATCTAGCGGCAGCACGAGTGCCAGAAATAGCTTGGGTCCGAGTTGCAAAGCTGCAACTCACGGACAATGCACGGGTTTGGTGGAAGGCGGAAGAGAGACGTCTTCATCAGCCTATTGAATGGAAGACTTTTCGTGATAAGTTCGACGCGAAGTACTTCCCTGTGACTGCCAGGTTTTCCATGGAACAACGGTTCATTCATCTACAACATGGTTCGATATGGGACAAGTCAATAGATGAGTATGACGCTGAATTCACCATGCTCGGTCGGTAAGATATGTCACAGTATTTCAAATTTTTAATATCACATACTACACAGCTAACACAATACCGTAACAGATTTGCGGTACACCTGATGTCACGACCCGAAGGTACAGAACGTGACTGGCACTTAGATTACGGGACGTCTAAAGGCGTACCGTAACCTAAGTCAGCCAAAGCCCAGAAAAATCTAAACCGAAATCAAAAGAAAGTGAAGGAAAACCTTTAATGAAGACGATTTTCAAATCAATTAAGTTGCAAAGAATCCCTTTTTAAAAACATCATAAATTTCAGAAAATTTCGGCAGAGTCTCCCATGTATTTTCTATCCCCCAAAATGGGTACAACAAGATAATAAACCTGTAATCATAAAATGATATCCTCAAGCGGGAGCTAGCTCTTCGCCCAAGGCGGATCACAACCACATGCAATATAATAACCATATCAAGAAAAGAGTATAAAAGAAACACAAAATATCAGAAAACACATCGCCGGCTCAAGTGAGCTCGACCCAAAAGAAACCACAAATATACAACCTCTCAGTCTCACCATTAGGTCACATATACAATATAAAGTGGTACATGGAGAATACTAGATACAATGATAAAGCAAAAGAAATAAAGTGTGCTCGCAACCCACCTACGGGCGATGTCGCGAGTCTGCGCAAAAGGAGCTGATAATAAGATAGCCGCCGCTACAAGACTGATGAGTCCGACCTGCAAGACACAGTGGCACAACGGGGGTGAGTTGCCAGCTCGTGAGTAAATATAACATCTAATAAGGCAATCGTAAGAATGCACGCAATGCACCACAACATGCATGTCCATATGTGATATAATATCTCTAGTATGCATGCACAGGTATGCAATGTCATTATTAAGTCTTTAAGTGTTTTAAATGCTAAGGGTATTGAATTCTTAACTTTAGAACATGAATATCTATATAATAGCTAAATACCATCAAGAAATCATCTGAAAACCCGTGTCAAGCATCGACACCAAATAGGAATCATATCTGTCTCAATATCGGGCTCTGTCAGTCCGGATCGGTCCATATCATAAATCTCACGACAACGGTCGGTATCCTCCGGATATCCGCCGCGCCAGACATCACCGGTAGGTAGTCTTCCCCTGCCAGGCTCATCGTCTACAACTCGATCTTCTTGCCCCGGGGTACCATACCGGGCCCACCATGTACCCGAGACGGTTCATCCACTCCTCGAATCGGGTCTCGAAATCCAACAGAAAACATGAAAACTCATGGTGGACGACACCTACATTACGAGAAAACCGCAACTTTGTTTTGAAAATGATAAATATAAGGTTTTGTTAAATTCTTGCGGTTTTCCCCAAAATCCAGAAATCGCAGCAATACTGAAATCCTCAAGAAAATCATAATGTCCACATGTTATATATGATAAATGTCTATGATATCAATGCATACGATGTGAATTTTGGCTAGAAATCTATATAAATATGATGATGATGTGAGGTATACGTATGCTATGCAATTTCATATATCAAGTATGAATGCAAGTGGCGATATTATGATAAACAGGTTCTATAGTGCACGTGGCATGGCATTTACCAAAGGCGTGTGTGTCACATGAATAGTGCGCGTGCAACAGATGCCAATGGTAAGGTGTTCGTGTCCTACGAAATGATATGGCATAAGTATAGATGAATGTCATGCAATTTAATATACTGTTCGCTATAAGGGTATGCAGTGTACATGAATGGATAAGCTAGCTAACAAAATAAATCTTGCAAAAAGTAGGGTAATCCTAACTATGGGGGGCGCCTCGCGCCATTCAGACGATTCCCCCATAGATGAAGACATCTACTCACCTGAAATCCCCGCTAATTCGATCCGACCACCGCCTTGCCTTTACGTGCCGTGTCCGATGTTTCCCCGACCGATCCTATATTTGTAAAACACCATGCATAAGATTACAAAACCTAAAACGATGAAAGTCACAATATACAATTATCGACGCTCTCGAATTAAACATAGCATACACTCGATGCGCGGGAAAACGCACGAAAATCGCTAATCTTTAACTAGAATCGTCATTTCGGGGAAATCGACAAAACTACAACCCGACTAGACGAAACCCCGCGTTCGCACACTCTAATAGTCTTATACGAAGCTAATTATATCGCTAACATAACGCAATTTGATCGCATTCTAATTTTTGTAAAAATCTAGTAAGCAAATTCAATACTGATTCGATGCAAACATCGAAATTTAACGATTTAGCGAGCGTATCATTACCCAATTAACCACTCTAATCAATTAGGTAACCAAAACCCTAACTTAAGTCTAACAACCATGCTTGAAACCCTAGTTCAACATCAAATCCCATTCTTGATTTTCATGAACAAGAATTTACAACTAAATTAATACTTCAAAATTGAATTTTTAGCACATATAACTACAAGTTAACAAACTAGTTTAGGATTTTACCTCACAAGTGGAACCCTAGCATGATCAAGCCACCAAAGAAGCCTACTTTCTCCTAGTTTTGAACTAAATTTGGTTGAGGAGAGAGTGGATTAGGGTTTGGCTTTGAATTGGAGAAGAAAATGGTGAATTTTTATGGATTTTTCATGATTTTTCATGATTTTTGAAGCAAGAATTGAGGTGAAAAGAGGGGGGAGCTGCTGCTATTTTCGGCCATAGGTGAAGAGGAGGGGGGTGTGGGGTTTTTGGAGAAGTTTCTAGGTCAAAAAGATCCATCACATCTCATTTAATGCATTTCACATCAACTTTTTACAAAAAAACCCCTTTTTACATCATTTTTTTCATAATTTTCACACCATAAAACTAAAATGTTGCAAGTCATGATACAATTTTATTAACACCATATTTTAGCTTATAAAGACTCCTAATTATGAAATTTACCTAATTAAATTTGTATTTATCACTAATTTAATGTATTTAAAAAGGCTTAAAATAATAAAAATAATAATTAATTACGAAATTTTTTTTATTTAACTAGAAAATTATAAGTGACATTTTAGTGACAAAATTATAGTAATATCTTATCTAAATTTTGTATAATTAGGTCTACAATGAAAAATACCTATTTTGACTTTATACGGAAAAAGCCGAAAAATTAACCGATTACCAAAAAACTGCCTAAACGATTTTCGAAGGGTTACAATCTTCCCCCCTTAAAGAAATTCGGTCCCCGAATTAGAATTTAACTACGCGTACCTTCAAAATGATGGGGATATCTCTTCCTCATCTTGACCTCGGTCTCCCAGGTGACCTCCTCGCTGTTCGGGCCACGCCAAAGGACCTTGACGGACGGTATGACCTTCGACCTCAATTTCTTCACCTGCCGATCCAAAATGACAACCGGCTGCTCGGTGAAAGAAAGATCACGCTCTAACTGGATCGTTTGGTGCTGAATCACCTGGGAAGGATCATGAAGGTACTTGCGGAGCATCGAGACATGGAATACGGGGTGAACATCGGGGAAGCTGGGCGGAAGAGCTAACCGATAAGCGACTGGACCAACACGCTCCAGGATCTCGAAAGGACCAACATATCTAGGACTCAGTTTCCCTTTCCGCCCAAATCTCATCACACCTTTCATCGGAGAGACCTTCAGGAAAACATGATCGCCAACAGCGAACTCGAGTCGGCGACGGCGCCTGTCAGCATAAGATTTCTGCCTGCTCTGTGCCGCTCTCATCCTGTCCTGAATCAGCTGTATCTTCTCGGTTGTCTCCTGTACGATCTGAGGCCCCAAAATACTGCTCTCCCTAAGCTCTGTCCAACATACAGGCGATCGACATCTCCTCCCATATAAAGCCTCGAAAGGTGCCATCTGAATCGTCTCCTGGAAGCTATTATTGTAGGAAAACTCGATCAAAGGCAAATGACGATCCCAGCTACCACCGAAATCTAAAACACAAGCTCTGAGCATGTCCTCAAGAGTCTGAATCGTACGCTCCGACTGACCGTCAGTCTGCGGATGAAAGGCTGTGCTAAAACTCAATCGGGTGCCCAAAGCTTCCTGGAGTTTCTGCCACAATCGGCTGGTAAACTGGGTGCCACGGTCGGACACGATACAAGTCGGAACGCCATGCAGTCGCACTATCTCATCAATATAAACCTGGGCGTACTGAGAAAATCCAAAAGTGGTCTTCACTGGCAGGAAGTGAGCTGCTTTCGTCAGTCGATCCACAATCACCCAAATAGAGTCGTACCCTCGACTGGTCCTGGGTAGACCCACAACGAAGTCCATGGAGACCTGCTCCCACTTCCACTCAGGGATGGGCAAAGGCTGTAACTCGCCGGCTGGCCTCTGGTGCTCGGCCTTGACTTGCTGACAAGTCAGGCATCTCGACACAAAGTCTGTAATATCCTTCTTCATCCCGTCCCACCAGTAAACCTCTCTCAAATCACGGTACATTTTGGTGGAACCCGGATGCACACTGTATACTGATCTATGTGCCTCCTCGAGAATATCACGCCTCAGTCCCTCTGAATCTGGCACGCACAGTAGAGTCCCAAATCGAAGTATCCCCTGATCATCAATCACGAACTCGGAAACTCTGCCCTGCCGAATCTGCTCAATAATCTCTAATGTACGGGCATCGCCGGACTGTGCCTCGTGGATACGGTCAAGTAACTGTGGGCGTGCTCTGAAATGGGCCAGATGTCCCCCTGTAGGAGTAAACTCGAACTGCACTCTGCTATCACATAAAACCTGCCAATCCGCCGTCGACTGCATCTGTACTGCGCTCAAACAAGATAAGCTACCTCCTGGCCTTCTACTCAAAGCATCTGCCACCACATTCGCCTTGCCCGGATGGTATAGAATCTCGCAGTCATAATCCTTCACCAGCTCCATCCATCGGCGCTGTCTCAGATTCAGATCTCGCTGCTGGAAGATATACTTCAAACTCTTGTGGTCAGTGAATATCTGGCACGACTCACCGTATAGGTAATGTCTCCAGATCTTAAGTGCAAATACCACTGCAGCCATCTCTAAATCATGGGTGGGGTAGTTCTGTTCGTGTTTCCTCAGCTGCCGAGAAGCATACGCGATAACTCTGTCGTGCTGCATCAATACACATCCCAGCCCCACTCTAGAAGCATCACAATATACCACGAACCCGCCTGATCCTGAAGGCAATGCTAACACTGGTGCAGTAGTCAGACGAGTCTTCAACTGCTGGAAACTATCCTCACATGCCTGGGTCCAATCAAAAGGAACCCCCTTCCGGGTCAACCCGGTCAAAGGTGCAGCAATGCGGGAGAAATCCTGGACGAAACGTCGATAGTAGCCGGCCAGACCTAGAAAGCTGCGAACCTCTGTAACTGATACTGGTCTAGGCCAACGCTGAACTGCCTCGATCTTCCTCGGGTCCACACAAATACCATCTCTCGTCACCACATGACCCAAGAAATCGACACTGTCTAGCCAGAATGCGCACTTGGAGAATTTGGCGAACAGCTGATGCTCCCTCAAAGTCTGCAATGTGATACGCAAGTGCTGCTCATGTTCCTCCCGGCTCCGAGAATAAACCAAGATGTCGTCAATGAACACAATGATGAACTGATCGAGATACGGCCTGAATACGCGGTTCATCAAATCCATAAATGCTGCCGGGGTATTGGTGAGCCCGAACGACATCACCAAGAACTCATAATGACCATAACGAGTACGGAAAGCGGTCTTCGGAATATCCTCCTTCCGAACCCGCAACTGGTGATAACCTGATCGTAAATCAACCTTCGAGAAAAACCCTGCACCCTGGAGCTGATCAAATAAGTCATCAATGCGGGGTGGGGGATATCTATTCCGCACAGTAACCCGGTTCAGCTGACGATAATCAATGCATAAACGCATACTTCCGTCCTTCTTCTTAACAAACAGGACGGGAGCACCCCAAGGTGACACACTCGGTCGGATAAGCCCTTTGTCCAGCAAGTCCTGTAACTGATCCTTTAGCTCTCTCAGCTCCGCCAGGGCCATCCGATAAGGCGGTATAGAGATAGGCCCCGTGCCAGGGATCAAGTCAATACAGAACTCAATCTCGCGCTCTGGTGGCAGACCAGGCAGCTCGTCAGGGAATACATCAGGAAACTCTCTCACAACAGGGACCTGGTCCAACGGAACCTCTGTGGAGCTAGTATCATAAATATAGGCTAAGAATCCCTGACACCCTTTCCTTAAGAGCTGACCAGCGCGAAGAGAAGAAATCAAGCTGGGAAGGGTAGCACTACGATCTCCCTGAATAATAAGAACCGGCTCACCAGGAAAACTGAATCTGACTGCCTTTTCACGGCAGCCCACGGATGCATAACAGGTGGCTAGCCAGTCCATACCAAGAAGAACGTCAAAGTCAAGCATATCGAGGAGAATCAAATCAACTGAAGAATCTCTCTCCCCGATACGAACGGAACACGATCGGTACACAAAACGGGCAACAAAAGACTCGCCTACCGGGGTAATAACGACGAGCGGCTGATCTAACGGAGAAGACTCTCGGCCCAACCTCGGTGCAAAATACGTGGAAACATAGGAATGTGTGGAGCCTGGATCAAATAATACCCGTGCATCAAAACAACATACTGGCAGAGTACCTGTCACAACGGCATTGGATGCCTGTGCATCCTGAGGAGTCAACGCGAACACTCGGGCCTGTCCACCACTAATAGCTGGCTGTGCTCTGCCTCTACCTCGGCCTCTGCCTCTGTCGCCTCGTCCTCTCTGAACCGGACCGCCACGCCCACGGCCTCTAGAAGCATCTGGCTGGCGTGGAGCATCATCAGGAGTAGGAAGTAAAGCTCTCTGAGAAGGTGGTGAGGGTGGTAAAGTCACATGCGGGACTGTCGCCGCGCCCTGGCGTCCCATGGTACAGTCTCTGACACGGTGGTACAGACTCCCGCACCGAAAACATCCTGGAGACGACTGCTGGGTCTGTGGATATGAACCAAATAACCGACCTCGTCTCAATCCTCTGCCTCCACCATCTCCCGGAAATAATCTATCGCGGTGTCTACCCATCTGCCGCTGAGCAGGCGTATCAGTACGGATCCTCTTCGGCCCAGAAACGACCGGAGTCTCAGAAATACGCTCCTCCAAAAGTAAGGCTGCATCCATCGCGGCTGCGTATGTATCAAAGTGCTGGGTGCCAATGGCAAGGAATAGCTGTGTATCAAGCCCTCGTACAAACCTCTTTATTCTCTTCTTTTCTGTGTCGACTAGGTAAGGAGCATATCGAGACAACTGGGTAAACCGTATATCATACTCCGACACTGTCATCCCAGGAGTCTTGCGCAAAGACTCAAAACTACGGGCTCGAGCATCTCGGACACTCTCCGGAAGAAAACGGGCAAGAAATGCAGATGTAAACTCATCCCAGGTCATAGAAGGCAGACCTGCAGCTCGGCCTCTCTCTACTGAGTCGTACCATGTCTGGGCAAGACCCTCCAGACGAAAACTCGCAAACTCCACCAATCTATCATCAGAACACCTCAACAAACGGCAAATCCGAGCCATCCTATCAAGAAATGCCTGTGGGTCCTCTGTCGCATCTGTACCGGTAAAAGCTGGAGGTCTCAATCTCATGAACTCCTGTAGTGAAACAGGGATAGTCTCCGTAGTAGCAGCAGGAGTGACCATCTGTGCAGCAGGTATGATCGTGGTCTGTGCGGTGGAAGGAACGTCCTCGGATCTCTGTGCCCGGCTGGACTCAACTAAAGATCCCATCATCTGCCGCAACTCTTGCATGCCGGCCTCTAATCTGGCAATACGGTCAGGATAAGGCGGATCAGTATAACCCTGAGGGGTAGGCGTATCCTCCCGCTCGATCCTCGCCTCAGACGGGCCCGCCCGAATCTCATCCCTAGCGGCAGCCCGCTGAGCTCTCGTAGTCTTTGGCGGCATCGAAGCTGGAATAAGAAACAGGACTGATAAGGACATTGCAATTGAATCAAGGAATGCAAGGAATCAAGAAAGGAAATACAAGCAATTATTTCCTAAGGTTACATAAGCGGAGTACCGTATCGTAAGTATGCCGCGGATCATACCCACGCTACGCCACTCTGCTTAAGTCACCTACTCCATCTACCAAGGTCGTCCTACACTCAGAAAGGTAAAACCTACGCTCTGATACCAATTTTGTCACGACCCGAAGGTACGGAACGTGACTGGCACTTAGATTACGAGACGTCTAAAGGCGTACCGTAACCTAAGTCAGCCAAAGCCCAGAAAAATCTAAACCGAAATCAAAAGAAAGTGAAGGAAAACCTTTAATGAAGACGATTTTCAAATCAATTAAGTTGCAAAGAATCCCTTTTTAAAAACATCATAAATTTCAGAAAATTTCGGCAGAGTCTCCCCTGTATTTTCTATCCCCCAAAATGGGTACAACAAGATAATAAACCTGTAATCATAAAATGGCATCCCCAAGCGGGAGCTAGCTCTTCGCCCAAGGCGGATCACAACCACATGCAATATAATAACCATATCAAGAAAAGAGCATAAAAGAAACACAAAATATCAGAAAACACATCGCCGGCTCAAGTGAGCTCGACCCAAAAGAAACCACAAATATACAACCTCTCAGTCTCACCACTAGGTCACATATACAATATACAGTGGTACATGGAGAATACTAGATACAATGATAAAGCAAAAGAAATAAAGTGTGCTCGCAACCCACCTACGGGCGATGTCGCGAGTCTACGCAAAAGGAGCTGATAATAAGATAGCCGCCGCTACAAGACTGATGAGTCCGACCTGCAAGACACTGTGGCACAACGGGGGTGTGTTGCCAGCTAGTGAGTAAATATAACATCTAATAAGGCAATCGTAAGAATGCACGCAATGCACCACAACATGCATGTCCATATGTGATATAATATCTTTAATATGCATGCACAGGTATGCAATGTCATTATTAAGTCTTTAAGTGTTTTAAATGCTAAGGGTATTGAATTCTTAACTTTAGAACATGAATATTTGTATAATAGCTAAATACCATCAAGAAATCATCTGAAAACCCGTGTCAAGCATCGACACCAAATAGGAATCATATTTGTCTCAATATCGGGCTCCGTCAGTCCGGATCGGCCCATATCATAAATCTCACGACAACGGTCGGTATCCTCCGGATATCCGCCACGCCAGACATCACCGGTAGGTAGTCTTCCCCTGCCAGGCTCATCGTCTACAACTCGATCTTCTTGCCCCGGGGTACCATACCGGGCCCACCATGTACCCAAGACGGTTCATCCACCCCTCGAATCGGGTCTCGAAATCCAACAGAAAACATGAAAACTCATGGTGGACGACACCTACATCACGAGAAAACCGCAACTTTGTTTTGAAAATGATAAATATAAGGTTTTGTTAAATTCTTGCGGTTTTCCCCAAAATCCAGAAATCGCAGCAATACTGAAATCCTCAAGAAAATCATAATGTCCACATGTTATATATGATAAATGTCTATGATATCAATGCATACGATGTGAATTTTGGCTAGAAATCTATATAAATATGATGATGATGTGAGGTATACGTATGCTATGCAATTTCATATATCAAGTATGAATGCAAGTGGCGATATTAAGATAAACAGGTTCTATAGTGCACGTGGCATGGTATTTACCAAAGGCGTGTGTGTCACATGAATAGTGCACGTGCAACAGATGCCAATGGTAAGGTGTTCGTGTCCTACAAAATGATATGGCATAAGTATAGATGAATGTCATGCAATTTAATATACTGTTCGCTATAAGGGTATGCAGTGTACATGAATGGATAAGCTAGCTAACAAAATAAATCTTGCAAAAAGTAGGGTAATCCTAACTAGGGGGGCGCCTCGCGCCATTCAGACGATTCCCCCATAGATGAAGACATCTACTCACCTGAAATCCCCGCTAATCCGATCCGACCACCGCCTTGCTTTTACGTGCCGTGTCCGATGTTTCCCCGACCGATCCTATATTTGTACAACACCATGCATAAGATTACAAAACCTAAAATGATGAAATTCACAATATACAATTATCAACGCTCTCGAATTAAACATAGCATACACTCGGTGCGCGGGAAAACGCACGAAAATCGCTAATCTTTAACTAGAATCGTCATTTCGGGGAAATCGACAAAACTACAACCCGACTAGACGAAACCCCGCATTTGCACACTCTAATAGTCTTATACGAAGCTAATTATATCGCTAACATAACGCAATTTGATCGCATTCTAATTTTTGTAAAAATCTAGTAAGCAAATTCAATACCGATTCGATGCAAACATCGAAATTTAACGATTTAGCGAGCGTATCATTACCCAATTAACCACTCTAATCAATTAGGTAACCAAAACCCTAACTTAAGTCTAACAACCATGCTTGAAACCCTAGTTCAACATCAAATCCCATTCTTGATTTTCATGAACAAGAATTTACAACTAAATTAATACTTCAAAATTGAATTTTTAGCACATATAACTACAAGTTAACAAACTAGTTTAGGATTTTACCTCACAAGTGGAACCCTAGCATGATCAAGCCACCAAAGAAGCCTCCTTTCTCCTAGTTTTGAACTAAATTTGGTTGAGGAGAGAGTGGATTAGAGTTTGGCTTTGAATTGGAGAAGAAAATGGTGAATTTTTATGGATTTTTCATGATTTTTCATGATTTTTGAAGCAAGAATTGAGGTTAAAAGAGGGGGGAGCTGCTGCTATTTTCGGCCAGAGGTGAATAGGAGGAGGGTGTGGGGTTTTTGGAGAAGTTTCTAGGTCAAACAGATCCCTCACATCTCATTTAATGCATTTCACATCAACTTTTTACAAAAATTTTTACATCATTTTTTTTCATAATTTTCACACCATAAAACTAAAATGTTGCAAGTCATGATACAATTTTATTAACACCATATTTTAGCTTATAAAGACTCCTAATTATGAAATTTACCTAATTAAATTTGTATTTATCACTAATTTAATGTATTTAAAAAGGCTTAAAATAATAAAAAAAATTAATTACGAATTTTTTTTTATTTAACTAGAAAATTATAAGTGACATTTTAGTGACAAAATTATAGTAATATCTTATCTAAATTTTGTATAATTAGGTCTATAATGAAAAATACCTATTTTGACTTTTTATGGAAAAAGCCGAAAAATTAACCGATTACCGAAAAACTGCCTAAACGATTTTCGAAGGGTTACACCTGATACCGACGGATGAGATCAGAGCCCGTCGATTTCAACAAGGTTTGAACACAGAAATTCAGGCTGCGCTAGCCACAGGAAAATTTCTGACTCATGAAGATGCTTTGGAAGCTGCCCGCGGTTATGAGGCTGTGATAAAGGCGAGGGGAAGACCCTAATCTGCCGTTTTGAAACGCCCTGCCACTTAAATAGCAGGAGGAGCCTCTTCCAGGCCATCGTTTGAACCCAGGAGACCAGAAGAAACTAATAACCAGTCAAGTCCAGATTTCTGCTACTACTGCAGAAAAAAGGGACACTTGTGGAAGGACTATAGGCGTGCAAAAGGCCTTTGTCTAATTTGTGGCACATCCAACCACGGAATTGGGAACTGTCCTTATAGTAGCAACTCAGCTCACACACCCACCAACTACCAGCAGCGGCCAGCTATCCCGGCTCCTGCACCTCGTTATGCACTACCTGCTCCACCACCTGCACAGACTACTCGCCAATTCTAACAGGCAAAGAGGGACATGCCTAGAGGGCAGAGAAACAGGCCCCAAAAACAGAATGTGCCTCCAGCTAGAAGGAATGTACCACGGCGACAGACATTCACATTAGAAGCCGTAGAAGCCGAGACTGCAGGTCAAGGTAATACCGGTAAGCCTTTTTCACCCACGTATCACTTTGTTATTTTTATACACTATCAAGTACTTCAGACACCAAACTTTCCTTGAGTTTGTTACACTTTCCTTTTACAAATTTCGAGGACGAAATTTTTATAAGGAGGGTAGAATGTAACAACCCTAAATTTCCTATACAAATTTTTTCAAAATATTTTTCAAAATCCATAAATGGGTATTTTAGCCTGAGCACAAGATATAAGTAATTATTTTGCTTTTAATTACAAGTTAAAAGAATGTAACAACTCCATTTTTAATGTACAAAAATTTTCTTTAAAATTAATGTATACTTGGGGCATTTGCATTTGCTGTTATTACTTTAAGTAATTAAATAGCTCCATAATTACAAGAAGAAGCTTGTGGCTCATTGGTAATACCTTGCACTGCTGAACCAAGCCACCAGAGTTCAAATCCCATACCCCACATTATTTTTAATATTGATTTTTTTAAAACCTTTAGAATACCAAGAGTTTACACGTGCATATCTCACAAAACCCCCCACTACACCCAAAAATGTAACATTGCCAGGGGTTAGATGAACCGTCGGGGGGGATCCCGGCCGCCTGACTCGGCCGGGAATCGGCCAAATTGGCCTTGACTCGGCCGATTCAGTCCTCCGGCCGAGTCACGGCCGAGTCGGCCGATTCCGGCGACGACCCCAACATGAAAGTTGTGTCTTGTCATATTCCCTATACACCTCCAAAATTTCAGCCTCGGACCATTTCCAGAGCTCTTTTAAAACCCCAATTACTCCACTTTTAATACATTTTATCACATTTTTCATTTTAACCTTTCATCTACCCTAACCCTAGCCTAACCCTATAAATACCACCCCTACCCTCAACCCTTTCACTCCTAATTTTGAGCCCACTCTCTCAAAATTCCAAGAAAACTTGTGTACTTTGAAAACAAGCTCGAGGCGATGCTCCGGCGAAATCTACGGCAAACTTCCGACGATCGTTTTAGGAACTACCGGCGACGACGCAACACATCGGTGATTCCTCTACTTCCCTCTCACTCTCTTGTGTGATCTAAAACCTGTAAGTCCCAATTTCTATCTATCTCTTCTATCTAAAAATACGGTTTTACAAAACCCGACGGAATCGGAACAAATCCGATTTCCGATTCGGTTTCTTATAAAATTCCACTTCTCACTAATACAATCATACTCAAACTTCCTCATGTTGAATATTAAACACTAATCAACCAAATTGATCAAGTTTCATCACATGAAATGATAGCTATTTCAATTTATCATATTTTTTCACTTAAATACCACATTGTTTCAACTTTACATTTAGCTCCATTAAACTTGCTATACCTTTAAAGTAGAGCACGAGGTAACGACCTACCTCCTCACGCACTCATATACAACCTAATACGATACCATCGAAAACTTAGAATATGAGAAAACAACATTTTCATTTAAATACCCTTTACTTAATCAAACCATTTCTAAAAGAATTAGTTTTTAAATAAATACCACTTATTATGAAAATACGATAAGTTGTGGACATCAGTCGTTTATCTAAATCTGACTTTGTGGTGTCTAGACTAGGAAAGTAAGAAAGGTAACTTTAAAAGTCCCGTCTCACGGTGATTCGTGAGCGGATCCCTCCTTTCTTCACTTGTACTTACCTGGCCACAATTGGCGGTGAAGAGGCAATTTGAGACATCTCACAACTTGTCGTTTGGACCGTTAGGAGCAGTCTAGTTAACTTAGGAGACCCTAAAATATAGAATACGGAAAATTGACATCTTTACAAATAAATACCAATTACTTCGTAAAACCGTTTTCTAAAAGATTTAGTATTTTACAATCTTTGCAAAAGCGCCGCTACAACCCATTTTGGGGAACCCATTCAGGATGGTGCGGATTATCGCACATCCTCGGGCTTAGTAGTGCGAGATTCAGACCTCCGCAAGGAGCATTCGGTCTCAAAAGATTTAAAGTACGACATCTTAAGAAAATGAGATTTTTAGAATATAATAAATATATTAAAATTATTTTTGTATAAATATATGTATATTTATCGTTAAAATACCTATTTTGTTATGATATAAATATTCCACTTTTTCTAAAAAATCACAAGAATAAATTTTACACTAAAATACCATGAATTCCAAATAAATCAATATTACAGATAAATACCTTTATTTATGAAACTAGTATATTTTCACTAGAAATATCATAATATAAAATCCACATTCATTATAACCCTAAAGACGAATAATAAATACTTAAGGTGTATTTTGAAAAGTATATAAAAGTATTTTTTACATAAAACCCCCTCAAGTTCTATAAATTACCCTAAAGACCCTAGTAAATATAGGTTTAAGAAATAATCAAGATTTCGATTTACATTCTAATTCTCTGACTCGGGTTTGAGTCTGATTATATCTGACTTGAATAGGATTCAAGTACAATATACAATCTACAATATTCCAATTCAATATGAATGCATGAATCCAGTTATCAATCTATACAACTTGACTGAATCAAACCATGGATATACATCCATTATTCAGTTATTCCATTTACATGGTTATTCGGTTACATCCGTTTACAGATATCATGGTTTTGGTCAGTCATCCAAATATACAATCAATACAAGTTACAATACAATACAATACAATAAAAACACTACGGGGTTTAAGGGGTAGATTGGTATGGAAGGTGATAAAAGTGGCACGAGACGGTAAGACTTAAGACACCTAATATGAATCCAATTGCCGTTGTTCCGGGCTTTCTAATGGAGCCTTGTACTCTATATTCCGTTTGCCCTGGTCTCCAGCATATAGAGACCCATCTCGTATACACTGGCATTCTTCTGTACCAAGCTACAAACAACAGCGTTAATACAACATTACAACAATATAATACAATATTAAAAGCCACTCTCTCACTCTCTGTCTATTTCTCCCTTATCTTTGGGACTTACCGAGCGGCCTGTTCGCTGACGACATTCTATTTCTTTCTTCTCCGAATGTCGTCAGATGATTTGGACCCGTCAGAGATCGAGCCAACTGTAGAAGACTTGAACCAGATTATTGAAGACCCAGAGCCCTAGCTTTATTGTACACATTTCATTCCAGTACTTTTCTTTTTCTGTTATGCCATTGTTTATGCATCGGTTTTATTTCGGTTGTATTTACTTTTCATGTATTGTACAAAAGAATTTTAATAAATAAAGTTGCTGTTATTTTATATCTCTTGTCTCTTGTGATTTATCTTTATATTGCTTAGATACGCTTAGCGTATTTACTTCACAGTAAATACGTAGCAGACCGGTCGTGTCCTCTTCGCCGTATACCGGGAAGCGGGGCGTGACACCTTGAGTTCCTTGCCTTCTCTTGATCTTGCGAGCTCTTCATTGAGCTTGCAAGTTTAAGTTTTGGTTATTGAACTCATGGTTTGTATCATCACTTGGAATTAATGAAGTTTTCATTTGTGCTTTTGGTTTCTTAGTATTCCTTTTCTATCTCTTTTACCTACTTTCAATTTAATTTCTTACCATTTACTTACTTGCAATGTTGTGTTATTCCTTTTACGTCTTCGCTTTTTGCACTTTCTTTTGTTGTTTTGATGGTTTGTGAATAGTGGTATTGTTAGGAAAAGAGAATGGTTATATAAGTTGGGATTTTCTTTGCTCATTTCCTTTGCCCGATATTGAACTCCATCCAAATCTTACGCAAGCGCTCCATTAGGCACCCTACCCTACCAAGGTATCGGTGATCCCTAACCGTGACCGGTTGTGTTCGGTTTGGCCGGAGGCGAATGTCAAGAGACAAGAACGGACGGACAAAGGTCAATAAGCCGGATTTCACTAATACTGTGCTTAAATACCCTAATCCACGTTGTTGCCGATTACTCTAGCTACAATAGACAAGCTCGGCACAAAGGAATGAGTATTGATTTCCCTAGCTCACATAACATATCTCTATTCCTAACAAGCTTTTATTTTTGCATATACAACACATAGGTTAGAGATGAATATTTCCGACCTTTGCTTAACTCATGATAACAAGAACTTAAAATGCTCCATCTCCCTGCGGACGACCCGTACTCATCACGGCTAGCTACACGCGACGCCGTCTAGATTGCGGTTAACTTTAGAACTAATTACTACACGGTAAATATAGAACAATCAAATGGCGCCGTTGCCGGGGAAACAGGAATGTTTTTATTCTTGTTAGTTCGGGTTAATCTCTATATATCTTGTTTATAAATCTAACACCTCTCTGAAAAACAAACTAAAAAAACAAAAAAATTCTGAAAACCAAAACAAAAATTGACATTTCTAAAATTTTGCTCTATGTTATTTTGACCTGCTCACACTCTGAGGCTAATTAGAAAAGTTAAACAATAACATTGAGACATTAGTAGAACACTAAGACAACAGAAGAAATTTGGAGCCCTAATTCAAAATTTAGACCGGCGAATTCCCCCAAAAACCCGGTTCCACCGATCGTTTCTTCTCATTTGGCTCCAAAATTTTGTTCTCAACTCTAGTGTTCTATTATTATCTCAATTTTATTGTTTGATTTTTATAATTTTGGGTGTGGAGGTGTTTGGGCATTCATATCGTTTTTTCGCACTAAAAATCCTCTTTTCTGACATTTGCAGATTTCTTTTGGATTTGCGAACTGCGATCGTGTGTGGCAAAGTGTACATTCAAAACTAAGGTGATTGTAAACTACAGTGCCAAAGATCCGGATAGTTTTGTAGGGTTACTAGGCACTCTCACAAGGTTCTACAAGGCATCAACCATACCCGATTTAAATTTTAGATGTGCCGAACAACCCTAACCAAGATCTTAGACTAGAGATTAGGCGAAACAAAGAAAGTAAACAACTTTACTTCTAAGAGTTATGGATTACAACCTTTGCAGTCCGTTCCTTCACTTCAAAAGCTCCGTGTTGAGGTCTCTTCGCTGCGATCATCGTGTACCCGGACTCTAGAGAGGCTCCACGAAGAGAAAGATGCAAGCTTGCTTCCGATCTTCGATAACAAAGATGATCTACCTTGAAGAAACTCAAACCCAAGCTCTTGCTTTGCTAATCAAGTATTAGCAAAGTAAACACCCTAATCTAAGCGACTAGAATAGATGAGGATGATGAAGTAGGAATTTAGCTCTCATTTGTTTTCTTTATCTCACTCATTTTCATCACTTTTGAAAAATTTAGAAAGCTTTTCCATGAAGAAGAAGAAGAAGATGATCAATTTCTTTTGTGATGAATAATGAAATCTCAAGTGTGTTGTTAGAAATGCAACCATGGGTTAAGTATGAAGACTTAACCCATGTAGAGATTTAACTATGGTTAAAGGGTTGGGTTGGGTTAAGAATGACTCCACAAAAATCCAAAGAAAAAGAAAAGGTCAAAGCTTCATGAAGTTTCATGGAAGCTTCATGCATTCTTAACCCTAATCCAAAACCTAACCATAATTAAACTCTATAAATCATGTTGCATTTATAACCATAACATGTTACAATATTATATATTGCATATACAATATTTATTGTAACAAAATAAAATAATACAATTAACATATATCACATATATATCAATGTATTACCCGAGTGAGAAAAAGAATCTTTAAGTGAGCTAATATTAGTTAATGTAATATAATATATCAAATATATAATTATACATTAAATTATCGAATCAACACTTGATCCGATAATCCGGCTATTTCACAAATAACCGACTAATATATTCTGTATCAGTTCATCGAATCAACACTTGATCCGATGACCCGGCTATATCACATATACCCGGTCGATATCTCATATCGTGAGAATCTAATACGGTATCGCATACTCGTATTATTCTCGGTCCCGCACATATCTCATATGTGCTCCTACTCCGTTTTTCCTGAGCCAGGAAACCTCTTGTAGGACTCTAAAGAATCGTCAATACGCCGGCAGTAGGTGATGATCATATCAAACACCCAAAAGCTGCAAGCGGTCAGCTAAACATAACAGCCACTCAGGTATTGAGCGATCAGAAGATCAATAAGCAAGCATGTACATTCTCCTGCGAATCCAATCAATAACACTCCCGTACAGTCCGGTCTCTTCGTCTGATATGTCGCATATCTCGCCTAAGGGTGGTAAACGTCAGACTCCAGTAGCTTGATAAGTCGTGTCAATATGAGGTCCATAACAGTTCGAGAAACTACTGATAGCACTTACCAGTAAATCTCAGCAACCTTGACCAGGGATTTTTAGTTATAGCCAATCGAACACAGCGCAACATCAACTCCCTATACCGGGAGAGACGAATCCCCTCCTATCGCTCATTGCCTCCATGTGATTCGGGACTGTACCCAAAATCCACCTTTTTGCACGCCCTCTTGGACGTGGTATGATGGAAATCAAAGCATAGTGGGAATCACGCAAGACTCTATGACGATCTCGGGTCTACAGACTAACCTGTACCAGTGTCACCAGAGAATTGCCATCTGACGTGAGGTATAATACCATCTGGGAGTTCTCGGCGAGTCCGTCCAGTGTACCCAGTCTCCACTGAGCACCCGGATACCTTCTCTGATGTCAAACACCAATGGATATGGGATCATCCATCGCCCATCATATGGGTCAAGAAGCGTATACGCTAGTCTACTCTGGAGTATCGATGCCCTGTCTCGGTACTCCCACGACTAGGAACATTTGAAGGATGTACTTGGCGACTACCCTGTCCCTACTAGTATGATCTGCATCATAGTCCTGGTAGTCAAGTACTCATCTAAGGGCTTTATCAACATGTAACATAGAGACAATCAGAGTACATGTTAAGATAAAGAGTAACCAGATAGCATACTATCATGTCGAGCAAAAAAGTCCTCCCTATATATGTCCAAGCATCCACTACAATATACATCGTATGTACAGTAATGGCCTCTAGGGCATACATATAACTAACAATCTCCTACTTACACTAGGGCCAGCAGTTGTGGTATGTCATACCCAACAATCAGCTGTGGTTGAAGTATCTCATACTCAACCATCCCATAAAAGTCTCTACTGGGAAATATGCCTTTGTGAGTGGATCCGTGTTGTTGTCCTCTGTGTCTACTCTCCTAATCTCGATCTCCCTAGAGATCAACCATCTCCATGATCAGGCGATACTGCTTAAGAATATGTCTGGATCTCTGATGGGACGGGGGGTTCTTTGGCAAAAGCCACAACTCCATTGTCACACAATGGTAGGAACGAAGTTCATCTCATGAACTAGTGTACATCCAGACTATTTATTTGGTAGCATCATTGGTAACGACGTATCTTGCCTTTAATCATCTAGTGTGTCACGGTATCTAGCTTGGAACTCTTTCAACATACCATCCCTTCACTGAGGGTAAAGACAATTCCTGTGACTGACATTCAGTCGACCTTACCACCCCGGAACTATTCCAGTGATTCTCCTCAGGATCGATTGATACCATCTCACTACAACTAGTGAGAATCCTAACATCCATTTAGATCTATCTCATAGATATAAAACCTAGGATTTAGGAGGTATCACTTTGACCCTTTATGGAGAATCCATATGATAAGAAGAGATTGACCGAGCGTGGCATTGGAAACTCCTTTCCTATCAAGAGCATGTCATCCACGTACAATACGAGGATCACCACCATATTCCCTACTACCTTTTTGTATATACAAGGTTCATCTACCATTTTGATGAAGTCAAACTCTTTGACTACCACATCAAAACAGACGTTCCAACTCCGCGATGCCTGCTTTATCCCATAAAGCACCTTGCACATGTTTCCGTTGCTCCCACTGTCTACGAAGCCCTCTGGCTGTGTACTTATAGACGCTCTCTTCTAAATTACTATTTAGAAAAGCTGTCATGACACCCAACCGCCAGAAATCATAGTCATGGTATGCAGCATTGGCTAGTAGGATCTGGATAGACTTAAGCATAGCTTTGAAAGTCTCAACTTTTCCATGTACACCAAGTAATCTTCTCAAGATATACTTGCTCCTGATGGGGATTTAACCCTTCAGATAAAGCAACCAAAGTCCATACTTTGTTGGTGTAAAAGGATTCCATGTCAGATCGCTTTAGCATCCAGCCATTCTTACAGAGTCCCACTCCTGATGGCCTGCTCAAAACAAGTTGGGTCATCATCTCATGATGCAATCCTCGCTTCCACTGTCATAGAGAAAACCGAAGTATCTCTCAGGTGGGTGAGGAACCCTACTAGATCGGCGGAGAGGCTGAGGTTCGTTGGTTACTATTCAATCCGTCGGTTCTACTAAATCATCAGCTGCAGTTTGTATAGCTGGAACTCTTTCCAGCTCTACCTCATGACCACTAATTTCTTCACAAGAAATTCCCTTTCACAAAGGTGGCATGCTGAGAAACAAAACATCTTTTGTTCCTCGGTTTGGTAGAAGATATTCCCTTGCTAATGCTTGGGATATCAAACAAACTTCCACAGAACTGACCTTGCCCTGAGCTTGTCTGGATTATGCTTTTAGACATAGGCCGGACAACCCTAAATTTTAACTTACTTAAGATACGGGCTCTTCCCATTCCATATCACATATGAAGTGGTAGGCATCTGATTTGATTGGAACCCTATTCAATAGGTATGCATCTTCACAAGTGCATAACTCCCAAAAGGAAATAGGTAACTCAGTAGTACTCATCATAGAGCGCACCATATCAAATAGGGTGCGATTGCTCCGCCCCGATACACCGACGTGCTGTGGTGTATACGGAGGAGTGATGCTGAGAGAGAATCCCATTCTCCTTTAGAATAGTCCAGGAATCCCGTGCTCAAGTATTCTCCTCCCTGATCACATCAAAGGACATAATACTTATACCCGTTTTGGTTCTCTACTTCTAACTCATGTTCATTGAATTTCTCAAAAGGTTCAGACTTGTGTTTCTACACGAACACATGTGCGAATCTTGAGAGATAATCAGTGAATGTAATGAAGTACAAAGAACCGGTCCTGGTATGTGTAGACTGGGGACTTTACATACATCATCATGTATCAATCCCAAGAGTTCACTAACTCTTTCTCTGTTTCCAATAAACAGAGCTGTGGTCATCTTATCTTTGTGACATGACTGGCAAGTTTTATAAGATGTAAATTCAAACTAATTTAAATATGCATCTAAATGTAACTTCAGCTAGCCGGGTCACCATGATATGACCTAGTCTACAATACCTCAAGAAGGATTTGTTCATTTCTGAACTTATTCTCTTGTGTGTGTTCTGTACGTTAAGAACTGTGGTTTGTTTTAGAACGTCTCTGCTTTTAGATAACGTGCCTGAACCGATCAACTCTTGATATAGGAAATGTTCAAAAACATTATCCAACAATACAAAATTATATCCTTCTTTATCTTAATAAAGAGACTGATATGATGTTGTATATCAGGTTCAGTATCTAATAACATTCGTTCCGAATCAATGTATTCTGATAATACAGGGTGATAACTGCCAACAGACTTGGCTGCAACACTTGTATCGTTTCCAACTCTTGAAACTTATCACCCGTTCTCAGTTCTCTACCTTTCTATAACCCACGTAACAAATTTCATATGCGGGATCCTGTTCCGGTATCTCATACCTAGGACGTAAAGGATACTGAGAAACAGTTCTCGGTAATGAACACACCCGAAGAAGATGCATCAGCATGCACTTTCTTCGTTTGGGCGGCACGGGAATTTTGCTAATACCCTATTTCCTGCTCTGTCTTATAACAATTATAAGTTGGAGCGGGACCAACGTTCCCTAGTGCAGTATAACAAGCGGGTTCGGTCAATACATCCATATTATTATCTTGATTAAGGCGTGACATGGTCGCTACCTGGAGAGAGAGAGAAGAAAACACTCAGCGTATGCTCTTGCAAGATTAGATTGGTTATTAATATATCTAATCAGGATGTCTCCCACTGTTTTAGTCAAATCTTTCTTCAAACCCTAAAAAGAAAGACTAGCCGGGATTAATTACATGCTACAAGATCGCCAATCTTTCAGCCAGGCTAGTGCAGGTATTTTGAGGGAGGTTCCCCGTGCTTTCGCACGGACCTAATTAAAATAAAGCTCGTTTTCCCAGAGGCGTAACCCCATTAACACCTTTCTAGACACCTACTTGATCGGCTAATTGTAATATGTAAAACTCTCCCAGGAGTAACTCTTACTCGCAGCGGGTATCGGGATCTAACTATCTCATAGAAAGTATGCAATCTCATAGCAAATTTCAACACTTGAAATTCCCAATAATATTTTACCCCTAACAGCTATGACCTTGACGGAGATCAACAAACCATAGGCTACTAGTCAAGTTCAACCCGTCATTTCCTGATTGAATTAAAACCCACCCACACGACCCTTGACGGAGGTCAACAAGGCCGCACGACTACCCTAATCCAATCTGCATCATATGCATAAGAAGATAAATACTAGTCAGCTAACGCACACTACGTCTTGACGGAGGTCAACAAACGTAGTACGAATACTAAGTAGGACTTATCTGAAATGATGGAGATCTACGACAGGTTTTTAAGAAAACCCTTTGCGTAATGAACTTGATATCGTTGTAGAATCGAGTGATTTTGAATGGAATGTTTTTGAGGCTTTTCTAGTTTTGCTAAAGAGATCACTCCCGGTGAAGGGATCGTCGGCTCTTTCCTTATCGAATAAGGTGCGGGATATTTCACAAATACCACTATGCAAAGCAAAAGCTATAGAAGCAATCAAAAGACAAACCGAGTGTGTAGCATCTGCTAGTTTCGCTAAAGAGGTCACTCTCGGTGAAGGAATCTCGGCTCTTTCCTTATCGAATAAGGTGCAGGATATTTCACAAATACCACTATGCAAAGTAAGAACTAGAGCTACCGGATTTTAAACAAGTTTCTACAACATCTTTAGGTTTCTTTTAGTTTCATTAATCTCATTAATGAAGTCCCATTTTATTATGCTTCACAAGAATCAGATATGAAACGAAATCAGCAATATAATATATATCTCATATATAATGTAAACATTCGTCTCAGGCAGTAATATGATCTCATCACAAAACATTGCAGCAGAAGAACATATATGAAAATATTGGATATACTAGGAGGTCCGTGTTTTAATACGAGCCGTTATAAATACGGATTCCACGGTGGCGATGAAAAGCCAAACCCACATCCCTAGACCCCTACGAGAGTGGCAAGCAACCCTGCCAGTTCTAGAGTTAGGAGACCTGGTCTCGACTCCTTGAGATGGTCTCCCACTGGACCCTAGAACCCGGTTACTTGTGCTCCCCGCCTTGGGTCTATCCTAATGCAGAAAAGTAAATAATATACAACGGTGACATCATCCTCAGCCCGGAAGTGCCCCAATAAAAGAATATTACATACAACTGAATTTTACATGAATGAAAATGACAAACTCTCATCTCACATAAACCCCCGGCTATTCAAAACACGACGATCCAATATAACATATCACAGCAACACATAATATCTCATATCATCAACGTAAGTAAATATGCGTATCCCAATTGTCGTTGATGTATAGCAACGAAACAGGCGATACACCACATATTATACTTACGGTCGCAGAAAAGAAAGTGTAAAACTACAACAGTTGGAATCTGCAACCTCCTTAGACATCGCATGCCTAACCAAATGAATTCCTTAGACATCGCATGCCTAACCAAATGAATTCCTTAGACATTGCATGCCTAACAATTATAAACTCCGCATTTCAGTCTCAATATAGAAAACACTTTTCAATATCTAATCGGGCAATTCAACAAGATTCCCGATATCCTTATCGAATGCTCGTCGAAAATTTTAGTAGACGGCCGCACCCCTGATGCCGTCGACGAAGTGCACTAAGGCGGAACACCGCTGCCGCGAGCACCCGAACGGATGCTTTTGGCGACGGGGTTCTCCTACAGTCACTTGGTCGGGGCTATGGGGCGTAGCTGTCTATTAAGTTTACCCGGCGAGTATCCACATACGCTACGTGATTGCGACAGACTTTTGATCGCATCAAAATCCCGTGGCAACCGATCATCTGAGACTAAACTGCTAGATTTATAACATTCAAATTAGTTATCTCATAACTTCTTGTGGATTCCAAGTATTATATCACAATCCAGATAAATAGACAATGTTAAACTTTCCGATCGAATAAACAAACACCCAAGATTTCCCAAATAGCTCAACACTTGAGCGGAATCCAAAAACCCAGAACATGTCACAGCCCCAATGAACGAGCCATCGAAGGGTCAAACCAACGCCTCACATGTGGCAACGCCGTACTTCCCCAACCCCTAAGGTTTAGAGACGGTTCTGACGGTCACATAATCGAGTTAAGGTTTGTGTTCTTCTAGAGGGTCCACCGCGTTACTTGCACGACTTAGAATGTTTTTTAAACTACGGAAAAATCCAACACTTGGAAATTTTCCGGCAGGGGAAAAAGTGAGTTATTGATATCCGTTCGAACTTTTTAACACGTTCTAAATTACCCGGGAAAAATAAACGAAGTTAAACTTTCCGATTGAATCAACGAGTTCCCAATACATCCTAGAAAACTCAACACTTGAGTAGAATTAAAAATTCCCAGAACTATGAAAAAGGACCCAAGAATTAAGACCTGAAGTAGTGAGCCCCAACTCCAAATTTTGGCCGCGGAACCGCCGCCAAACGTGTGGTTTGGCCGCGGTTCCGCGGTCAAGTGATCGAGTTGGTGGTCCGTACTTCACAGTAATTCTTATATTTACCTGCTTTATTTTCTGATTATTTTTAATATGAAAATTGTCAATTTTTGAAATTTTTTCCAGAAACTAGGATTTAACGGGTATACGGAGTTCGATCGGACTTTAAATTTTGCCTAGACTTCGCCTAAAGCTCTAGCTTGGCCCTGATACCACTGTAGAGTTACTAGGCACTCTCACAAGGTTCTACAAGGCATAAACCATGCCCGATTTAAATTTTAGACGTGCCGAACAACCCTAACCAAGATCGTAGACTAGAGATTAGGCGAAACAAAGCAAGTAAACAACTTTACTTCTAAGAGTTAGGGATTACAACCTTTGTAGTCCGTTCCTTCACTTCAAAAGCTCTGTGTTGAGGTCCCTTCGCTGCGATCATCGTGTACCCAGACTCTAGAAAGGCTCCACGAAGAGAAAGATGCAAGCTTGCTTCCGATCTTCGATAACAAAGATGATCTATCTTGAAAAAACTCAAACCCAAGCTCTTGCTTTGCTAATCAAGTAATAGCAAAGCAAACACCCTAATCTAAGCGGGTAGAATAGATGGGGATGATGAAGTAGGAATTTAGCTCTCATTTGTTTTCTTTATCTCACTCATTTTCATCACTTATGAAAAAGCTAGAAAGCTTTTCCATGAAGAAGAAGAAGAAGATGATGATGATAAATTTATTTTGTGATGAATAATGAAATCTCAAGTGTGTTGTTAGAAATGCAACCATGGGTTAAATATGAAGACTTAACCCATGTAGAGATTTAACTATGGTTAAAGGGTTGTATTGGGTTAAGAATGACTCCACAAAAATCCAAAGAAAAAGAAAAAAGTCAAAGCTTCAAGGAAGCTTCATGCATTCTTAACCCTAATCCAAAACCTAACCGTAATTAAACTCTACAAATCATGTTGCATTTATAACCATAACATGTTACAATATTATATATCACATATACAATATTTATTGTAACAAAATAAAATAGTACAATTAACATATATCACATATATATCAATGTATTACCCGAGTGAGAAAAAGAATCTTTAAGTGAGCTAATATTAGTTAATGTAATATAATATATCAAATATATAATTATACATTAAATTATCGAATCAACACTTGATCCGATAATCCGGCTATTTCACAAATAACCAACTAATATATTCTATATCAGTTCATCGAATCAACACTTGATCCGATGACCAGGCTATATCACATATACCCGGCCGATATCTCATATCGCGAGAATCTAATACGGTATTGCATACTCGTATTATTCTCGGTCCCGCACATATCTCATATGTGCTCCTACTCCGTTTTGCCTGAGCCAAGAAACCTCTGTGTAGGACTCTAAAGAATCGTCAATACGCCGGCAGTAGGTGATGATCATATCAAACACCCACAAGCTGCAAGCGATCAGCTAAACATAACAGCCACTCAGGTATTGAGCGATCAGAAGATCAACAAGCAAGCATGTACATTCTCCTGCGAATCCAATCAATAACACTCCCGTACAGTCCGATCTCTTCGTCTGATATGTCGCATATCTCGCCTAGGGGTGGTAAACGTCAGACCCCAGTAGCTTGATAAGTCGTGTCGATATGAGGTCCATAACTGTTCGAGAAACTACTGATAACACTTACCAGTAAATCTCAGCAACCTTGGCCAGGGATTTCCAGTTATACCCAATCGAACACAGCGCAACATCAACTCCCTATACCGGGAGAGACGAATCCCCTCCCATCGCTCGTTGCCTCCATGTGATTCGGGACTGTACCCAAAAGCCACCTTTTTACATGCCCTCTTGGACGTGGTATGATGGAAATCAAAGCACAGTGGGAATCACACAAGACTCTATGACGATCTCGGGTCTACAAACTAACCTGTACCAGTGTCACCAGAGAACTGCCATCTGACGTGAGGTATAATATCATCTGGGAGTTCTCGGCGAGTCCGTCCAGTGTACCCAGTCTCCACAGAGCACCCGTATACCTTCTCCGATGTCAAACCCGTCAAGAAGCGCATACGCTAGTCTACTCTGGAGTATCGATGCCCTGTCTCGGTACTCCCACGACTAGGAACATTTGAAGGATGTACTTGGCGACTACCATGTCCCCACTAGTATGATCCGCATCATAGTCCTGGTAGTCAAGTACTCATCTTAAGGGCTTTATCAACATGTAGCATAGAGACAATCAGAGTACATGTTACGATAAAGAGTAACCAGATAGCATACTATCATGTCGAGCAAGAAAGTCCTCCCTATATATGTCCAAGCATCCACTACAATATACATCGTATGTACAGTAATGGCCTCTAGGGCATACATATAACTAATAAGTTTGACCCGCGCAAGCGAACTTTTCAAGTTAATCGGATTCAATTCAATGGGTGTTTCTTAACCCAAAACTTATCGGTACGTATTTCTTAACACCTTCTTCTCAAATCCGACGCATCCAATATATTATCGTTGCAGGATTCTTTGCAAGTTCGCAGTCAAACGCTAAAAGTGACTAACCCGTATTTGTTGCAGTGCAGAGATTTAACATAAAAATCGATTGTTTGATATTTTGAACTTTTTCATTGATTTGCGCATTTCATCCATTAATTCGGAATTAAGGGCAAGCGAACCCCACAACATACGGTAAAAGATTTTATCACTTTTTTCGTGGCCCATAAATCACGAAATTGAGCATAGCGTTTACCCACACAAATTTTAAAAGAAACTATACTTTAAACCTTTAAGGACTTCGCGCTCATTAGGAGAAGTTAACTGTGTTTAGAACACCGCTTAACGGTATATTATTCACGGGTTTTCTAGGAAAGTGTTCACGGCGAAACCCCCAAAAGAGAAAAGGTTATTCTAATTAAGGAACTTCACGAAAGCATTGGAAAACCACCCTTTATCTCTGCACTTACCTGGCCTCGTGATCAGTATATCCTGAGCCCGTTTCTCGACAAAGTTTTATTTCAACAGTCAAGTTCTTGAGCAGGTCTAGTTGACCTAGATGAACCCTAGACCGATTATGTGTGTGGTATTGTGTCGTGATTGTTTTTCTTCTTTATCTTTTGTGTGTATATTTCATTCTTTTGTTGATAACTAACATAAAAAAAAACATTAAAGAAAAAACCCTCACATTCCTTTTCATCTCCTTTTCTTTTTCTTCTTCTTCTCTTCATATCATGGATACCCCAAAACGACCAACTCTTGCGGAACTTTGGTACCCTCAGCCAGATATTACATCATACGGTTCTTGTTTTTGTAGAACGTCGAACGACCTATCCATGCCCAAAATTTCTTTGAGAGATCGGATAGACGCGTCTAGGACAAACAATTGGACTCTGCAATCCACTCCGTATCAACCGTTTCAACATCCCCTACGTTCTTACGTTGATACCCCTTTTGAGAGTCATGTTCCGATTCTAAGACCCATGTCCATTGCCGACAGAATCGAACAATCTCGTAGCCGATCTTTCACTCGTTTCACCGCTTCCAATTCTTTTGAACAACAATTCCATTACTTTCATATCAGAATGTTGATCGTAATCCTGTCCAACCATTCAATTCCTATCAATCCTACCCGACTTTTACACCTCTAGACATTTCTTCTGAATAGCCATTTGGGAGTTTCACGTATCCAAACAATTTTGAATTTTTTACTGAAACCCCCTCACAATCCATGTCTAGTCTTGAGCGAACTTTGGAAGAATTTCGGCTAGCGTCGTGCCAAATGAAGGAAGTGAATGCGTCCATGGCCGTCCTCATACAATCTTATGAACCGGCAGCTAGTGTCCAACTAGCTCTGAATTTTCCAATGTATGATGAGGTGATTGGACAGTTTGCGGATTTGAGTAGTGAAAGTGAGCAGTACACCCTTCCAAATCAAACTTACCCGTTCCAAATTGAATTCCACAACTGCGGTCTTGAAAGTCTATCGAGGACCCTAAATAAATCACCAATTGCAGATAGAACGATTGATGAGAGGTGTGACTTTGTAGTGTTTGACTTACCTGATTGTGAAGGGACCCTGTAAAGCGAAACCATTGCCAATCCCGTGGATCTCTACACCTCCACCCTAGAAATCCAACCGATTGAAAACCGTGCTTTTGTTGAGGTGTTCGAGAACTCTACGTTTGACTTGATTGAGGATATCGATGTTGGGGATGATTTTGATGATGAACCCACAAATTTGGGTGAGATTGTCTCACCATTGCAGCACTTTCTTTCAGAACCATGTGGACATCATTCTGAACCTTTAACGGTTTCTCCTGAACCCCATTTACATCTTGAGTTTATTAATGAAGATTTGGACGAATGCATGGATGATTTTGATTTTGTGGAGAATTTTGAGGACATTTTTTAGGATAAACATGTTTTTTTTGGATAAGTCGGATTTTTCGATTCATCATGTCCCCTCCGTTGACTGTGAATATCCTCCTGAGCTTCTGACCGAGACCATTCCTCGGTTACTTCCCTCCATCATTTTTCTACCACAAGACCATTAGATACTGCCACTTCTGTCATCTGGTTCACCAAGTTCGAGCGCATGTTTTCTCGTGAATCATGAGAGGTTTGACCCCATTTCTCGACATATTAATAGATTAGTACAATCCATTTTTTAATTACGATTCTTACAGATTGTACTAATCTATTCAATCAATTTTCACCCTCAAGTTCGCATTCTGTTTCTTTCTCCCTTCCGTTCATCTCCTCATATACCGGGACCGTATACCACTTCTGCCTACACACGGTCTCGCGTATCCTTCAGTTCTTTTCTCTACGCATTCTTCCACCAACCCTGATCGTATCACGATAAAATTTTTGAATGGTTGGTGTTAACTTTTGGCCTGTGTAAGGCCTTGTATAGATTGGTACTGTTCCCTCCCCCAACCTTGAACTTCAACGCTTAACAGTGGAAACACTGTTTCACTTAAGTTTGGGGAGGCTTTTGGTGTATATATATTTTGTTTTATTTTCTCGATTATTAAAAAAAAATTAAAAAAAATAGAGGAGCGCCGACAATTTTGACCCTCTTGGTGTTGCATGACAGTGAGGACACAGTTAAGTTTAAGTTTGGGGGTGTGCCCGGTAAGCATCTCTATCCTTTGCATTCATTTGTATATTCTAAATTTGCATACATATTCGAAAACCCATAAAAATTAGAAAATTTTCCTAAAAAATTTGTTGTCAAGTTAACTAATGGGAGAACTTAGATTTGATAATCCTGACGGTTTAGTTTGATAAGATAGGACCAACTAAATACAATTTTTAGATTTTGAAAACCTAAAATATAACCCTCCTTTGAGTTTAACTGTTCACACTACACGTCATGAGTTTTGAAAATTAGATAACAAGTCTGATATGTCTTAAAACTTTTAAATTGATAATCTATTTTTTTAGGATCAAACAGCTTTGTTCTGAAATAATAAATATCAAGAATAGTTTATAAAGTGTAGTGGATATAAAAGGATATTATTTATGCTTTAATAGAAACCAAGTCTGAAGAATAACCCATCTGGAACTTGATTGGAGTTATTACACACCTTATCCACAAACACGACTTTTATCCTAAAAAGAATTGAACAACTGCTTATATCTTCGTTCGCATTGAATTGTTATGATTTTCACGCCAAAATGAGTCCTTTTGTTTTTGGGTCTAGGTAACTTGTGCAATTAAGTCCGCCGGGGTGTCTCTATACCTAATACTCGAAAACCAACTGATTTAGGTGCATTAGCCCAAAACTCGCTAAGAAGTCTAGAAAGGCCAAATTAAAACAAAGTCAAGCAAGTGTTCTCTCCGAGTTAAAATTCCTAATGGTTCTTTGTGTGAGAATAATCTTGACATAAGACAAGTTTTTATAAAAATATTTTTAACGGAGATATGAATGTTTTATCCTATGATAAAGACTATTGCACGCTCACGAAGGTGTGTATGAAACGAAAACAAGTAAAAGGTGGAGTGAAGAATAAGACCTAGTTTCCTGTTAAGAAAGATAGAAATTCTGAATTTGAAACCTACCGAGAAAACGAAATTTGAGAAATACTTAGCTCTTTATAAAACTTGTGTGATCCTTTTGAACTTTTATCCGGTCTTTATTTTATGACATGATGACTTTAATCGATCATTTTGAAACTTAACGACGCTATTTGCACCGCACGTAAAGACGTATAGGATCTTAATTTAAATAAGAAGTGGGGTGTGAAAAATAAAGGTCCGATATTTCTAACTTAGGATAATAGAACTTCTAGCTTTGAAACTAAACCTTAGGGTTAGAATCAACAGTTATTTCACGAAACTAGCTTGACGGGATTTTGTGGGTGTAATCCGCTGAAAACCCTCAGGAGACAGCACTCCTCCTACTAGGGACACCTAGAGGTTTAAACGGATTGTTGCACGAGCTCAGTGCAATTGCGTTCCCTGCGAAAGTGAAGTTAGGATTTTGTTTTATTCGGGACGAGCAAAAGATAAGTTTGGGGGTATTTGTTCATCACAGAAAACTGTATTTTAATACCACTCATTCATTATCAATTTTGTATAATATCGGTACTATTAATGTTGGGTTCCGGCAGCGCCCCGGCCATCAAAACGTGGCCAAAATGCGGAACAAAATTTTTCTAAACCGGCGCTACCGCTACCCGATTTACGGATCGACCTTAAACCCTATTCTAGCAAGCTAACTAAGAGTTAGAAAGGTTATACTGAGATGATCCGAGTCCTTCGGTCTTCATTCCAAGCTCCTAGCGACTCCATAATGATGTTTGGTCGCCGGACTTCCTCCATCTCCGATGATCCACCCGAGGGAAACGGCGCAAGCTCCAGCTCGACGAACGAGGCAACCGACACTCCAAAGTTGCTAACGATGGAGAGTCGAGGTGTAGTAGCGTGTCACTATATTTTCTCTCTTTCTTTTTTGCTCATTCAACAAGCATAGAAGATGAATGAGGAGGTGATGAACTTTTGCATGAAGAACAAAATTGGCTAATTATATGTGAGAATGAGAGAGTGGACTAATGTATGTCATCATGTGCCAAATGAAATGAACCCCCCATCATCGAATATGGCCGCCCCCCCCTCTCTCTTTCCCATCATGAAAAATTATCATTTTCTTTTTCCAATTGCAATAAAATAATAGCAACCATACTTTGTTCCATGCCTTGACCCATACTTCCTTTCCACCTCATTTCTCAAATGATTTTCAATACAGAAAATCATTAATGAGGTGGCACCTTCTAGAAACTATTCCGTATAAAATACGGAATACTTCCGGTACATGTACCGAAATACATATACGCGTATTCGTACAAAAATACGAATAGCCGAGAGAGAAAATAAATAGCGAACAATAATACTAGAATACATATATATAAATACATATGTAAATTATTAAATCAAAACCTGATTTAATAATCTGGCTTAATCCTAAGCCGCTAGTATTATCAACCGTCCGATTAAAGTCTGCGCAACAAGTGCACATATTTAATCGGACACATGTATGTATCAACATACGCCATGTACACCATATTGCCTGAACCGTGAAAACGCTCTGTGTGGGACTCTAAAGACTCGTTAATACACTGGTAGTGGGTTTAACCACAAGCATGTCGGCGGCACTAGCTGTACGTAACGGCTACCCAGGTATTGAGCGAAAGGGAGGCCGATGAGCAAACTCATACAGAACCCCTACTGAGCCTGACAGTGACAATATCCGCACAGTCCGATCTGTTCATCTAAGAGTATTGTATATCGAGTCTAGGGGGATGGATAAAGTCAAACCCCCAACAACGCGATATTTATTGTCGGTATGAAACCCATCACCATCTGAGACACTATCGATCCTGAATCGATAATTCTCATCCACCGTGGCCACGGATTTTTGGTGATGGTCATCCGTACACAACGCGACATCAACCCCCAATACCGGGAGAGACGAATCCCCAACGATCCGATCACTGCCTCCATGTGCGGGACTGTACCCAACTAAAACCTGTTTGCACGACTCCTTTGATCCGTGGTAGGGTAGTAATCAAAGCACAGTGGGAACTCACACGAGACAAATGACGATCTCAGGTCGACAGACTAACCTGTACACATGTCACCAGGGAACTGCTATCTGACAATAGGTATAATACCAACTAGCAGCTTCCCGGCGAGTCCGTCCAGTGTACTCATAACCCAATGAGCACATGTATACTATCTTAGGTGAACATACTAACACCAATGGCTTGTGAGACCTGGCCACCGCCCCTCGTCGGGGTCTCGATCAGTATACACTAGTCTACACTGGAGTATCGATGCCCGGTCTCGATACTCCCACGACTAGGGACATTTAAGGATGTGCTTATTGATGGGTTTGTTTAGCACCCTATGAGGTGTTTTGAAGCATCACATGTCCGAAAGTTTAGATTTTTAATGTGCTAAACAAACGCGCAAGTGGATCGATCCTAGAAAATTAGGTTTACTAAACTTTAAACTAGAAAAGCTTAGGGTTAGAAGGCTACAACCTTTGTAGCTCCCGTTTTTGCCTCGCTCCTTAGGCTCTAAGGTGTTTGAAGAAGGTCCGCTCGTCGTCCTTTTGCGTCCACGACGATCCACCCGGAGCTTCCCGTCCAAGCTAGCAAGTTTGGTAAAACAAGGAGAACACTCTAATCAAGTGAGCTAGACTTGATTAGAATGGAGTTGTGGTTATGGATCTCACTTCAAAATCTTATTTTTATAAGTGATTCACTCTCTTATAAGAACTAGAGAGCATAAGCATGGAGGTTGATGAAGATGGTGGATTTTAGAAGAAGAGAAATGAATTATCTTGTGTAAGAGAAAAAGGAAAATAGCTATATATATTTTTCTTTCTCTAAACCAACCATGGTTAGATATTTAGATATCATTTTATTTTAAATTAAAAGCATGATAAGAAAATAAACTATGGGTTAAATGTTAGGTGAGCATGGTTGAGTTAGAAGAGTGTAGAAATTCTTAAGTGATTTAACCCATTTTTCATTTTCTTTTGCTTTAATTTAAATCCAATAATTATCCAAATACAACCATGGTGTAATTCTTATACATCCACCATTCCCATTATATAAACAACCATGATAATATATGATGTATGTATGCATGTGTGCTTGCACATCCATATGTGCATGAACAAGAATGAATGCACACATGCATGCATGCATCCAACATAAACAAGATAGAATTTGTAGTGAGAAACTAATGATGAATCAACACTTGATTCACAAATCCGGTCATATCACATATGACCCGACCATTAGCAAGCCGCCCAATTAATATACGGTATCCCATACATGCATTTTAATCGGGTCCAAGCGCATATCGCATACGCGCACCACAACGTTTCGCCTGGACTAAGTAACTCCTATGTGGGACTCTAAGACTCGTCAATACGCCGGCAGTGGGTGATGATCATATCAAGCACCCCCAAGCCGCAAGCGGTCAGCCAAACGTAACGGCCACCCGGGTATTGAGCGATAAGAAGAAAACAAGCGAACCTGTTACAACTCCCGTCGAGCCAACCGGCAACACTACCGTACAGTCCGGTCTCTTCGTCAGATATGCTCCATATCGAGCCTAGGGATGGTCACGTCGACCCCAATAACTCAATAAGTCGTGTCGGTGAATGGTTTATAACAGATCGAGAAACTACTGACAACACTTATTAGCAAATCTCAGCAGCCCTGGCCAGGGACTTGCTGCTATAACCAGTCGGGCACAGTACAGCATCAACTCCCAATATCGGGAGAGACGAAACCCCTCCTATCGCTCATTGCCTTCGTGTGTCTCGGGACTGTACCCAACGGCCACCTGTTTGCACGACTCATTAGAGCCGTGGTAGGATGGTAATCAAAGTACAGTGGGAGAACACACAAGGCTCTATGACGATCTCGGGTCTACAGACTAACCTGTACCAGTGTTACCTGAGAACTGCTATCCGACGATAGATATAATTCCATATAGGAGTTCTCGGCGAGTCCGTCCAGTGTACCCAGTCACCACTGAGCACCCGTATATGATCTTGATGTCAAACATCGATGAATGTGGGAACATCCATCGCCCATCATATGGGTCTAGTATCATATACGCTAGTCTACTCTGGTATATCGATGCCCCGTCTCGATACACCTCCGACTAGGGACATTTCAGGATATGCTTATAGACTACAGATGTCCCACTAGTATGATCTCCATCATAATCAGAGTAGTCAAGCCGATATCCTCAGGGCTTTATCAGCATGTATGAATGAATAAAAGCATGATCAAATAAACATGTCAGATAAAGAAAAACCAGATAGCATACTATCATGTCGAGCAAGAATGCAAACTGAATATATATACATGTATAGATACATCCACTATCACATAATAGCCTCTAGGGCATACATATATCCAACAATCTCCCACTTGCACTAAGGCCAGTTATTGGCGTATCTCATACCCAACTGCTCAAAAAGTCGCTCATGCTGCGGCTGAGGGAGGGCCTTGGTGAATGGATCCGCGGCGTTATTCTTTGTGTCCACTCTCTTAATCTCGATCTCGCGGCGATCTACAATCTCCCGGATCAAATGAAATCGCCTCAGGATGTGTCTGGACCGCTGATGGGATCTGGGCTCCTTGGCTAACGCCATAGCCCCATTATTATCACAATACAAGGGTATTGGATCAATAATGGTTGGAACTACTCCTAGCTCCGAGACGAACTTCTTCATCCAGACGGCTTCCTTGGCGGCATCATTTGCAGCAATGTACTCAGCCTCCATCGTAGAGTCTGCAACGGTATCCTATTTGGAACTCTTCCAACTTACCGCCCCTCCATTGAGGGTAAATACAAACCCTGAGATAGATTTGCTGTCATCCTTATCGCTCTGGAAGCTCGAATCGGTAAAGGCCTCCATTTGGAGATCCTTATTACCATACACCAAGAACAATTCTTTAGTCCTTCGTAAGTACTTAAGAATGTTCTTCACAGCTGTCCTGTGGTTCTCCCCTGGGTTGGATTGATACCTGCTTACAACACTAAGTGCATAAGCTACATCTGGGCGTGTACATAACATCGCATACATTATAGATCCTACTGCCGAAGCATAAGGTATAATGCTCATGCGAGCTCTCTCTTCATCGGTCTTTGGACAAGAATCCTTGGAGAGAGTGACTCTATGGCAAGCGGGTAAGGCACCCCGCTTGGAGTCTTCCATACTAAACCTCTTTAGGATGGTGTTGATGTACCTGGTTTGGGACAGTCCCAATAACTTTTTGGATCTATCCCTATAGATCCTTATGCCCAGGATGTATGTGGCATCACCCAGGTCCTTCATGGAGAACCTCAGTGATAAGAATGATTTGACCGACTGTAGCATAGGAATGCCATTTCCTATCAGAAGAATGTCATCCACGTACAATACGAGGAATGTGACAGCTCTTCCTACAGCCTTCCTATAAACACAAGGTTCATCTGGATTTTTGATGAAATCAAACTCTTTGATAACATCATCGAAACAGATGTTCCAACTCCGAGATGCCTGCTTTAACCCGTATATGGATTTAAGCAATCTACATGCTTTCTCGCTGCTCCCACTGTCAATGAAGCCCTCTGGCTGATCCATGTAAACGCATTCTTCTAAATCTCCATTTAGAAATGCCGTTTTAACGTCCATCTGCCAGATTTCATAGTCGTAGTGAGCAGCAACAGCAAGTAGGATCCGAATGGATTTAAGCATGGCTACGGGCGAAAAAGTTTCGTCATAGTCCAGACCTGGTCTTTGACGAAAACCTTTTGCCACAAGTCTTGCCTTATAGGTCTCTACCTGCCCATCCACACCAATCTTTCTTTTAAAGATCCATTTGCACCCTACAGGTTTTACCCCAGGGGGTACAACGTCCAAAGTCCATACTTTGTTGGTGTACATAGACTCCATTTCGGATCTCATGGCATCCAGCCACTTCACAGAGTCACCACTCGTGATAGCTTGCTGAAAACTGGTAGGATCATCATCATCCATGATACAGTCTTCTCTGTTACCATCAATGAGGAAACCGTAGTACCTCTCCGGTGGGCGAGAAGTCCTACCAGACCTTCGGAGTGGCCGAGGTTCTTCAGTTTCTGTTTCAACGGTCGGTTCAACCAAATCGCCATTTGTAGTTTGTGTCTCTAGAACCTCTTCTAGATCCACCACTTTGCCATCATCTTTATCTGTGAAAAACTCTTTTTCCAAGAATGTGGCATGTTGAGAAACAAACACCTTTTGTTCCTCTTTGTGGTAGAACAGATATCCATAAGAATTCTTTGGATATCCCACAAAGTTACACATGATTGACCGTGTCTCGAGTTTGTCCGGATTCTGCTTTTTAACATAGGCCGGGCAACCCCAAATCTTAATTCTTTTAAGAGATGGTCTCTTCCCATTCCATATCTCATATGGCGTGGTAGATACGGCTTTGGTTGGAACCCTGTTTAGCAGAAACGCTGCAGTCTCCAATGCATGCCCCCAAAACGAGACTGGTAACTCAGCGTCACTCATTATGGACCGGACCATATCTAATAGGGTCCTATTCCGTCGTTCTGACACACCGTTGTGCTGTGGTGTGTAAGGAGGAGTGAGTTGAGAGAGAATCCTATTCTCTTTTAGGAAGTTTGCAAATTCTGTACTGAGATACTCTCCACCTCGATCTGATCGAAGCATCTTAATACTCAAGCCGGTTTGTTTTTCTACTTCTTGTTTATATTCAATGAATTTCTCGAAAGCTTCGGACTTGTGCTTTAATAAAAATATATGACCGAATCTTGAGAAATCGTCGGTGAATGTAATGAAGTATGAAAAACCGCCTCTAGCCTGTGTAGACATTGGCCCACATACATCACTATGTATGAGGCCCAGGAGCTGAGTAGCTCTTTCTCCGTGTCCGGTAAACGGAGTTTTGGTCATTTTACCCTTGATACAAGACTGGCAAGTCGCATAAGATTTATATTCAAAAGGATTTAAATATCCATCTTTGTGTAACTTGTTTAGTCTTGTTTCGTTAATATGACCAAGTCTACAGTGCCAAAGAAAAGCTTCATTTAATTCTGAAAGTTTTCTTTTATTAGTGTGTTGTATACTGAAAACTGTGTGTTGATTTAGGACATATATTCCGTTATTAAGTGTACCATACCCAACCAACATTTGATTCAGGTGAATGTTCATAACATTGTTTTGCAATACAAAATTATACCCTTCATTGTCCAACAAAGAAACGGATATTATATTACATAGCATATCAGGTACAAAATAACATGGATTCAAAATCAAAATACATCCAGACGGCAACCCCAAGTGATACTCTCCCACTGCGACTGTATGTACATTGGAACCATTTCCAACGCGGAGAGTATGGTCACCTGTCTTCAAAACCTTGCTATTTCTCAACCCCTGCATAGAATTGCAAATGTGAGAACCTGAACCGGTATCCAATACCCAGGAAGCAGAGTTTATAGAAAAACAGTTTTCAGTCACAAACGCACCTGAAGCGGAAGCATCACCATGCTTCTTCTTGAGACTTAAGTACTCTGTGCAGTTGCGCTTCCAATGTCCTGTCTTGTGGCAATGAAAACACTCGCCTTTCCCTGGGTCTCCAGCCGTGGACTTTCCCTTTCCCTTCGCCTTTTTGACTCCGCCCTTAGGATTAGTAGGTTTCTTCTTTTTCTTTCCCTTGGCCTTAGCTTTTGGGCGAGAAGAAGAAGACTGTCCAATGGTCATAACGGGAGTCTTTGCTGACTTCATAGTGCTCTCTGCACTCCTTAACATATTAAGGAGTTCAGGGAGTTCCTTCTCCATGCTATGCATGTTAAAGTTCACTATGAACTGAGCAAAGGTGGAGGGGAGGGACTGCAGAATAATATCTATATATTGCTCATTGTCCATTGTCCATCCAAGGTCCTCAAGCTCTTCTATAAGAGCTATCATCTTCAAAACATGGTCCGCTACTGGTGTGCCAGGGGCCATCCGCATGTGAAACAGTTTCCTTGATGCTTCGTATCGTAATACGCGGGACTGCTCCCCATACAACTCCTTTGTATGGAGTAATATCCCGTGAATGTCCATGTCCTCGTGCTGCTTTTGATGTGTGTTATCCATCGATGCAAGCACGAGGCATTTTGCCGTGGCACAGTCAGCGTCCCATGTCTTGCGGACTTCAATGTCCGCAACTGAGGATTTTGGGCCTGGGACGGGCGGGGCTGAAGCCGTGAGGACATATGATACTTTATCATATGTCAAGGCGATCTTCAGATTCCTTAGCCAGTCTTTATAGTTGGTCCCATTCAGTTTGTTCTTATCTAGTAGAAGCTTAAGTCCAGTCATTGGTATCTGCCATTAAGAGAGAGAAAAGAATACACTCAGCGAAAGCTCTTGCATAGATTAGATTGGTTTATTATCTTGTCTAATCGATGTTTCCCACTGCTTTTTATCAAGTTTTCTTTCAAACCTTAAAAAGAATAACTAGCCAGGATTAATTACAGTCTACAACTTCGCTAACCGTTCAGCCAGGCCAGTGTTGGTACTTTGAGGGAGGTTCCCCGTGCTTTCGCACGGACCTAATTAGAGTAAACCTCGTTTTCCCAGAGGCGGAGCCCCGTTAACACCTTTCTAGACACCTAATGAGTTAGCTAATTGTAAACTGTAAAACTCTCCTAGGGGCAACTATTGCCCACAGTGGGATCGGGATCCAACCATCATATGGAAGGTATGCAATCTCATTGCAAATTTCAACACTTGAAATTCCCGATATGGTTTTTACCCCTAATACTCGTGACCTTGGCTAAGGTCAACAAATCACGAGCACTAGTCAAGCTCAACCCGTCATTTCTTGATTAATTAGACCCGTTCACATGACCCTTGGCTAAGGTCAACAAAGTTATATGCCCGTCCTAATTAATCTGCATCATATGCGTTTGTAGGAAGACATCACTTAGCTACCGTACACTACGCCTTGGCTAAGGTCAACAAACGCAGCACGAATACTAAGTACTCTACTTCCTAAAATGACGGAGGGTTGCGGATGATTTTTAAGAAAATCTTTAACGCTTTGAGCTTGATATCGTTGTAGAATCAAAAGGTTTTCAAAAGGAGTGGCTTAAGCTCCGCAGTTTTGAAAAGTAGCTTTTTCATAAAAAGCCGAGTAGTTTTTAAATCCGATTCTACAACATCTTTTAGGTTTATTTTCTTTACATTAATCACATTAATGTAATCCCATCATTTAAGTCCTTAAGCCAATCACAGAAAAGAAACGAAAATAACACGTACGCTTATGCCATCCGCATTCGCCGCAATGTTCCGTTATGCACCGTTAGGTTACTTAACTAACGGCATATCGGGACGGGACTAGCGCGGGTGTAAAACATAAGCAACGTCTACTATATATCATATATATAATAAGTCATTCGTCTCAGATTTCACAGAACACAGGCAGCAGAAATATAGATATAACGTGGGATATACTAGGACGTCCGTATTTAGTATTTAGCCAGAATAGAAAATACGGATTCCACAGTTGCGATGAATAGCCAATCCCACACCCTGGACCCCTACGAGAGCGGCAAGTGACCCTACCAATCCTGGAGTTTAGGAGACCCGGTCTCGACTCCTCGAGATGGCCTCCCACTGAACCCCAGAACCCGGTCACTTGTGCTCCCCTCCTTGGGTCCATCCTAATGCGGAAAAGTAAATAATATACAACACTGGTGACACAACCGCAACCTGGAAGTGCCCCAAATAAAAGAATATTACATTACATTTGAATTTACATGAATGAAAATATAAAACTCTCATCTCACAAAACCCCCCGGCTATTCAATCGCGACAATCCTACACATCATATCTCAGCAACACATAACATCAACGAAAATCGGGGTACACTTTCGGACATGTGATGCTTCAAAACACCTCATAGGGTGCTAAACAAACCCATCATTGGTATCAGAGCCTAGAAAATTAGGTTTACTAAACTTTAAACTAGAAAAGCTTAGGGTTAGAAGGCTACAACCTTTGTAGCTCCCGTTTTTGCCTCGCTCCTTAGGCTCTAAGGTGTTTGAAGAAGGTCCGCTCGTCGTCCTTTTGCGTCCACGACGATCCACCCGGAGCTTCCCGTCCAAGCTAGCAAGTTTGGTAAAACAAGGAGAACACTCTAATCAAGTGAGCTAGACTTGATTAGAATGGAGTTGTGGTTATGGATCTCACTTCAAAATCTTATTTTTATAAGTGATTCACTCTCTTATAAGAACTAGAGAGCATAAGCATGGAGGTTGATGAAGATGGTGGATTTTAGAAGAAGAGAAATGAATTATCTTGTGTAAGAGAAAAAGGAAAATAGCTATATATATTTTTCTTTCTCTAAACCAACCATGGTTAGATATTTAGATATCATTTTATTTTAAATTAAAAGCATGATAAGAAAATAAACTATGGGTTAAATGTTAGGTGAGCATGGTTGAGTTAGAAGAGTGTAGAAATTCTTAAGTGATTTAACCCATTTTTCATTTTCTTTTGCTTTAATTTAAATCCAATAATTATCCAAATACAACCATGGTGTAATTCTTATACATCCACCATTCCCATTATATAAACAACCATGATAATATATGATGTATGTATGCATGTGTGCTTGCACATCCATATGTGCATGAACAAGAATGAATGCACACATGCATGCATGCATCCAACATAAACAAGATAGAATTTGTAGTGAGAAACTAATGATGAATCAACACTTGATTCACAAATCCGGTCATATCACATATGACCCGACCATTAGCAAGCCGCCCAATTAATATACGGTATCCCATACACGCATTTTAATCGGGTCCAAGCGCATATCGCATACGCGCACCACAACGTTTCGTCTGGACTAGGTAACTCCTATGTGGGACTCTAAGACTCGTCAATACGCCGGCAGTGGGTGATGATCATATCAAGCACCCCCAAGCCGCAAGCGGTCAGCCAAACGTAACGGCCACCCGGGTATTGAGCGATAAGAAGAAAACAAGCGAACCTGTTACAACTCCCGTCGAGCCAACCGGCAACACTACCGTACAGTCCGGTCTCTTCGTCAGATATGCTGCATATCGAGCCTAGGGATGGTCACGTCGACCCCAATAACTCAATAAGTCGTGTCGGTGAATGGTTTATAACAGATCGAGAAACTACTGACAACACTTATCAGCAAATCTCAGCAGCCCTGGCCAGGGACTTGCTGCTATAACCAGTCGGGCACAGTACAGCATCAACTCCCAATATCGGGAGAGACGAAACCCCTCCTATCGCTCATTGCCTTCGTGTGTCTCGGGACTGTACCCAACGGCCACCTGTTTGCACGACTCATTAGAGCCGTGGTAGGGTGGTAATCAAAATACAGTGGGAGAACACACAAGGCTCTATGACGATCTCGGGTCTACAGACTAACCTGTACCAGTGTTACCTGAGAACTGCTATCCGACGATAGATATAATTCCATATAGGAGTTCTCGGCGAGTCCGTCCAGTGTACCCAGTCACCACTGAGCACCTGTATATGATCTTGATGTCAAACATCGATGAATGTGGGAACATCCATCGCCCATCATATGGGTCTAGTATCATATACGCTAGTCTACTCTGGTATATCGATGCCCCGTCTCGATACACCTCCGACTAGGGACATTTCAGGATATGCTTATAGACTACAGATGTCCCACTAGTATGATCTCCATCATAATCAGAGTAGTCAAGCCGATATCCTCAGGGCTTTATCAGCATGTATGAATGAATAAAAGCATGATCAAATAAACATGTCAGATAAAGAAAAACCAGATAGCATACTATCATGTCGAGCAAGAATGCAAACTGAATATATATACATGTATAGATACATCCACTATCACATAATGGCCTCTAGGGCATACATATATCCAACACTTATAGACCCCAAGCTCCCACGTATGTGATCGCCATCACATTGCTGGCAGTCAAGCAAGAATCCTATGGGCTCTATCAACATGTATATGATGATAAAGGCAAACCAGATAGCATACTATCATCTTGAGTAAGACTGTTTTATCGGTATAGGTCCTCACTCAATCATCATAATCACAAGTCCGCGACTATGATAATTGCCTTGAGGGCACTATGGCCAACAATCTCCCACTTGCACTCAAGGCCAATTATTGCGATGTCGCATACTCACAGCCCGTGTAATACCGAACACCCAACTTGTCTACTAATTAGTTTCGCAAAGCCCGTTTGCGAAAATGGTTGCGTTCGAGAAATAGCCTCGGTGAGTGGATCCGCTCCAATGTTTCTTTCTGTATCTCTCTTAATATTAACTTCGCGGAGAAAACTATCTCCCGAAATAAGTAATACTTATCTTAGAATTTGTCTGGATATCTGATGGGACCCAGTTCACAAATGAACTCCAAATCCAGCAAACTACTTAGACTGTATCGTCCACTGAATTTAATCAGTATCATGCGCCATGCCCTTCCTTAGTATTCGCTTGGACCATCTGTCCAACATACTGTTCCTCAAAAGAGGGTAAAACCATAACTCTGACAGTCACTCTGTCATCTAGGTCACCTTGGAAGCCTGAAATGATAACCGTCTCGTGAAGGAGGCTGCCGTTACCATATCCCTAGAACATCCATTTATGTTCATTAACCGCTCCCCAATGTTTCTCCACGATTGGATTAATATATCTACTTATTGCAGCTAGTGCAAAAACAATATCTGGTGTGGTACTTGACATTTCATGATTAACTCAATTGCCTAAGCAAGTGATATGCTAATCATGTAGAGCCCTCTCCCCTTTAGTCTGTACGACACCTTTAGAGGGGTTGACTCCATCACCTGCAGGTACACTACCATGCCAGGAGTCGTCCATTCTAAAATACCTTTAGAATAATGTCAAAGTACCCAGATTGAGATATTTTCCAAATCTAGATCTAAAACTATAGATCTAGTAACCAGAAAACCTGATATTATTTTCATATCATATGTGGAGAAACAACTTTGTGACAACCAAAATATAACCGATCGTAGTATAGGAATATCTTTTCCTATCAAGTGCATGTCATACCAATACCTGGACATCACTCTCTGCTACCTTCTTACCAGATCCATCTCCTATTCCGATGAGGTCAAAGCCTATGACTGTCACATCAAAATTAGATGATCTAATTCCGCTATACTTGCTTCAGTCTATAAATAGACATAAGCAACTTGCCCACTATGCTTCCGCTGCTCCCACTGACTACAACAACCCTCTGGCAGAGTCATATACACGTGCACTTCTAAAGCTAGTTTAGAACGACGCTATACTCATCCTCTTGCCGGGTCTTATAGTCTAGAACAACAGCAATGGCAAGTCTGGGTAAACAAGAACCTCCATGTCACCATCTCTGAGAAGACCGAAGTACCTCTCGGGTGCCTGAGGTTACCCACAAAATCTGCGGAGTGGCTAATGGAACATCAAATTCAATTGAATTCTTAGGTTCTATTAAATTTTCGGTAATCGTTTGTGGTTCTGGAATCACTTCCAGTTCTACCATACTCCCACTTCTATTTTCTGAAAAAATCTATTTTACTAAAACTGTGGCGAGTTAAGAACAATATAAATATTGATCTTCCTGATAGTAGAAAGTTAACCCCCGTCAAAGCCCGGGATAACCCACAAACTGCCATTACTGAAACGTACCTTGAGTTTATCCGGATTCTGGTTTTAAGCATCATCCGGACAACTCCCTATACCTTAACATCGTTAAGATATAAATTGATTCTATATAAAACTAATATAGAAACAAAAGCACTAATTTAATTGGAACCAGATTCAAAAACATGCAGCTGTCTCCAGTGCATATCAACCAAATGGAAAAAGGCCATTCAGCATTACTCATCTAGGAGTGCATCCATATATGAGTAACCCAAAAGAGAAGCAAGTTCTCAAAACCATTACTATCAATGGAATACCAAACACAAGTATCTACATCTTCGACTTCCTCGAAGAATCCTGATACTTCTAACAAATGGTTCTCTACTTTATTCTTATATCTTTAACTTCTCAATATCTGGATTTTGCATTTCTACGAAATACATGTCCAAAACTGGAGAAGTCATAAGTAAACAGAATATAGTACGAGTACCAAACCCTTTGTCCTAATGGACACTGGACAACATACAATACTTTGTATAAGTCCCCTGAGTTCAATAACTCAAACCATGTGCGTCGTAGGTTGAAAAACTGTAGTATGGTTAAGAAGAATTACACCGCTGTTGAATGTATCTTACCTAATCACCAACTGATATAGGTAAATGTCATATACACAATATCAAAAAGTTATATCTCACTTTATAAAATAAATGTATAGATATATCAGTTTAAAATCGGTGCATAACAACGGATATTCAAAACCAAATATTTGTCATCCGGCTAAAACCAGATGATTTCCTCAAATATCACCAATTACAACGAATTCCGATATAATGAGGATCTAATCATCCAATTCCCAATATCTTACTCCCACTCACCATCCGTAATAACATACAGATGTGATAAACTGATCTGGTAAATACATACCCTGGAGTTAGATTCCAATTGGGAAAACAGTTATCAATTAACATCGCACAGTAAAACTGAAACATGAAAATGTTCCAAAAGGGTTAACTGGTATACCTAGTAACGCCTCTTCCATTATCCTGAACCATGACAGTAACCATATACTTACCTGCCCTCACTGCAATCCCTTTATTTTGTCTTTACTTATTACCTTCTATACACCTCATTTACACTAATTGGTTTTCTTCATTCGGCACCAGCTTCGGCACCAGCCTAAGATTTGGAAGAAGACTATCCAATAAGTGTAATAGGTGTACTCTCCTAATCCTAGGAGCCCTCGCAACCTGAGAGAAGGTAAAGAGAAAAGACATCTGAATAATCCTATTCTTTTTTTCCTGAACCAGAATCCATCCTCGAAAAAATTCCTTCGAGTTCGTATGTAACTATACGATGGATTTATGCAATGGAAGTGGATATCCGTAGGGATACGGAGTGTCCTAGAGAAATGCAAAGTGGATGTAGGAGTGGCAGGGGTATACATGGTCTTTGTCGTGAATGATGGTGATCGCAATTTTCTTTGCCATTAATCTAATCCCTTTATATGTCTTTACTTATTACCTTTTGTAAACCACAATTAAGCTTGTTGTTTTTCTTCCTTCCCTACCGTTCGGCACCTGCCTATGGTTTGGAGGAAGACTATCCAATAAGCTCAATAGGTGTACCCTCTCCTAATCCTAGGAGCCCTCACAACCTGAGAGAAGGTAAAGAGAAAAGACAACCGAATAATCATATTCAATCTCTCTAGAACCAGAATCCATCCTCGAAAAAGTTCCTTCGAGTTCGTATATAACCATACGATGGATTTATCCAATGGAAGTGGACGTTCGTAGTGATACGAGGTGTTCTGGAAAAATGCAAAGGTGATATAGACGTGGCAATAATGTATGCGACACCGTGATATTCCAAAAGCCAAAGTGTTTTAAGAAGGTTCGGTTAATTTGGTTCATGAGTTTTAGTCAAAGGCCGGGTCATAGTCGCAGCCACAGAGAGAGAGAGAAAAGAAACACTCAGCATGCACTCTAACCTAGATCAGAATGGTTAATCATTTTATCTAATCTGGATAGCTCCCGCTATTTCCTCGAATTCTCCTCCAAACCCAAAAAGAGAATTAGTCGGAATTACCCGAGGAGTAATCCTACTCATCAGTAGGAATCGGGATCCAACTATCATCGCATGATAACTTGATGGAAGCCACTCAAGTCACCTGTAACACCCGAGCCCAATAATACTATTTCTTTTGCTGGTTGAGTGTTATACATTGCTCATTCCAATTATCCTGATTGTTTGGTGTTTATTGCTAGATTTTAACCGGTTAAGTCATTTTGGCACATAACAAAATTTAACACCTAAAATGAAATTAAAAATATCCATGTTGGCCTACTCGTCGCCACTAGTCGCGTGGTAGCGTCCGCGTGTCGAGATTTCTTCCCGTTTGGATAAACGGGCAAGTTTGGATGGCTACGCGCGCGTGCAAGTGTCCGACTTGGGGGCATGCATTTTAATCATTAAACACCCCTTTTCAAAATTTGGAACCCGCTTAAAATCCTATAATTCGAATTTGGAACATTTGGGCGCAACCCGGGCGCGATTTGGAAATGTTTCATTTAGCGCCAAAAATGCCCATTTAATTAAATATTATAAAACTAAAATATATACGATAATATAATTCTGTTACTGTTTAAACATTTAAAATCTTGTTAAAATCTTTTAAAATTTTTCCTTTTCAAAACTTTACAGCCAATCACGAGGGATTTAAATCCCTCGTGGGCCCCTATCCTCTCTCTCTCTCCGCCTCTCTCTATCTCTCTCTAATTTCTTATTCTCTCTCTATCTCTAACCCTCTCTCTATCTCTCTCCAACAATCTCTCCCTATCTAATCTTTCTCTCTCTCTTCTTTAACAATCCCTCTCTCTCTCTACCTATTATATACGCACGCCTCATCCTCAACCTCACCACGAGAAATCACGAGAACCCCGAACCCTAACCCTAGCCACCACGAGCCGTCGCCGCCGATCTCCCCGCGACAACACCACCACCACCGTCTTCATCGCCTCCTCGGCCTCGACAGCATCCTTTCCTCCTCCTCTTCCCCCTTCAGCGCCTGCGACCCAACCCCCGACGCCACCACCAGCAGGCAGTGGCCGCCGTCGCCGCCGCCTCCCATTGCCGACGACGCCAAGGCCTTCCTCCCTTCATCCTCGTCCCGACCTCGTCGTCTTCTTCCTCCTCCCCTCGCCGGACCACCACCAACCCGAGCCCAACCCATCACCTAACCCTTTGGATCGCCGGGAAACTTGCCGTCGATCCTCGCCGTCGTTGCCAGAGCCACATCCGACCACCTCCGTCTCCCCTTAATCACCAGAGCAGACCACCACCCTCCTCTACTCGTCGCACCACCCTCTCCAGCGAACCCAGAAGCTGTCCAGCCTTCGCTGCTCGCCGTCGCTGCCTCGCCGGCCTCCCATCGCCGTCGAGCCGTCATGGTTGCCCTGGTGCTTCCCTGTAAGCATCTCTTTAACTTTCCATTAATGTAAAACCCCCTCGCTGGTCTTTGTTTACGTATATCGTATGGTTGCTAACTTGTCGTCGTTTTGACTTTTCGCCGGATTCCGGCTGTGCCGACGTCTGGACCCAACTCACCAGCGAGGTACTCTGGTCCGTGTGGTCCCGCTGTTCGCTGTTTGGACTCGATCCGTGGCCCGTGCATCCGTCTCGTGTTTTCCGCCGACATTGCATCCGTGCTTTCCGGTTTGCGAAACCGTCGAGGCAAGTATCCGAATACTTGCTCTAACATGCTAATACAAGATCAAGTCTTGCTATACATTTAATGATCACATTACTTAATTTAACCACACAGTTGATGGTAATATCGATATTTGGTATAACTTAGAATTGACGGTTGCAAGTATCTTTAACATTGAATCATTATAGTAGTTTCTTGTAATTAATCGGTCTACTATCAATCCATACTTTAACTAACTGAACCAATTAGATCGTCATTGCTTTATTCGTTAAATCATCCATGAGACAATTATTTATGCTTTAGTCTTAAATTCATGTAGCTTCATTACTTTATGTTGTTGATATTGTTTCACCTTGTGACTATTGCACCCCAAGGGTGCTTGAACCTGTTAATAAAGATAATACAAAGCACCATTGTGATTAAGTGACTACTAGTGCTGTTTACTTTAAATTCTTGCTGCTGTATACCTGTTGAGAGCACACACTCGATCACAGTACATATTGACTCGACCCTGCTACACCTGACACATATACTGATACACCGGACATGACACCCTGTACATACTGACTCAACCTTTTGTACTACGACCTGACTTATTACATGATCTCATGCCTAATGCCGACAAACCTGACTTGGGGTCCTCATGGACCATTCCTGCTGTCTATCCAGACAGACCTGCTTTTACCTGATTCTGTGTTGGCATTAGTCCTTGACTACTGAATACCTGACCTGACATACATAACTTGGGGGTATGGGGAAATCAAGGATGAACCTGACTTGTAACTCGACAGTTCACTACCTGTTCGAGTGTACACATTCCTGTTTTGTGCCTAGCGGCATGTCTCGGTTTCGGCCGAGAATATTGTGGCCGTGATCCCGGGTATGTACGGGGTACTACCGAGTGTACACTTTCCTGTTTTGTGCCTAGCGGCATGTCTCGGTTTCGGCCGAGAATATTGTGGCCGTAATCCCGGGTATGTACGGGATACTATTGAGTTACATCGACGATTCATCAATTGATTTCAAAGACTATAGAGTAGAAACCTGATAGGACAGTTTAGTTACCACTGCACATTACCCTGCACTGTTATTTCTTAGTACTGCTTTATTCATGTTCATACCTGCATTGCTTATTACCATGTTTATATTATATTATTTGGTTGACATGACGCGCTGACGTCTGGGTTTTGCATGGCCCAGATTCCTTACCCATGTCGACGACCGAGCAGGAGTACTTCAGCCAGCAGGCTGAACTGTGAGTTCCTTAGGGTTTAGTTTATTTATTTCATTTCATTTCCAGATGTGAGCCCGCATTATGGGACGTACTGTTTATTTATTGTATTGGATCATTTGCTTCCGCACTATTGTTTATTGACTCTTGTTATTATGGACTTGGACATGTGTTAGATTAGTTTATTTATATTGTTCTTGATATCTCTACAACCGTAATGTGACTGTGGATGGATACTTCCTACCCACAGGTAGCATGGTTGGCTATGTTACGTGCCCAATCTTGCGTACTCTGGGAAGCGGGGCGTGACATGGTTCTTTTGGTATCAGAGCCATAGGTTAATTGGGTTGATTCTTTGTAGTTGGGTATTGCACCCGATACACGAATCATAATACCCGTGATTAGGAAACATGTCCTGCCACTTTGACCGTTTTACCATCCTTGAATCATTCTTCCGGATCATGTCGACATGCAAACTTACTTTGCATTGTCAATTCGAACACCTAAATTCTTGTTATCTCTAGGACTTAGGCGATTTGGGTGGAGTTAAGTAATTGCGGCTATGATACCGCGGCATAGCTACAATGTGGTACTCTATTTAAGTATCTTGGTGTTTTAGCCTTGATTTATATATTGAATCTATCATCATGCTAATGTTATTTGTTTTGATTTCAGGACCATGGCAGATAAGAATTTCAAGACGTATCAGAGGCGCGTGGATGAAGCCGCCATGTTAGGAGTGATACGTGGGATGTTGGAGAATCAGAAGAGGCAAACTGAACTGATCCAACAGCAAGCAGATTCATTTCAAGAAGGTATGCAGGCTATTCGTCAGTCTGTAAATACCGCTGTAGCGAAGCCGGTTGATCGAGTAGGGACCGTGGCAGATTTGAGACGGTTGGGTCCTACTACTTTCAGTGGTTTGGAGGAGCCGCTGCCAGCCGAGCAGTGGCTAGTGGACACGGAGAATTTACTGATTGCGGCACAGATCCCTGAAGACAAGAGAGTTGATGTAGTGCGCATTCAGCTGGTGGATTACGCCCGAGAGTGGTGGCTTGTGGAGGAGACCCGTTTGCCCAAGCCAATCAGTTGGGCGAATTTTTCTAAAAGTTTCTTGGAGAAGTTCTTCCCGCGGACTGCACGGGAGGAAATGAAGGAGAAATTTATTGGGCTGAGACAAAATGGAGCGGCTGTGGATGTACATGCAGCGGAGTGGACGAGGCTCAGCCGCTTCGCTGGACCCTTGGTCGCCAACGAGGCAGACAGGGCGCGAAGGTTCTTGCGCAGTTTGGATGTGGACATCCAGAGGCAAATTGTCTCCCTGGGTTTGACCACTTTCTCGCAGGTTCTTACGGCAGCCAGAGAGCAGCAGAGTTTATCAGGATCGAAAGGGAACCTTCAGCATATAGCAGTTGCAGCCAGGAAGCCCGTTTTTGCACCTAACCGAGATCATGGGCGCAGAGGTATTCCAGTGGACCGTCGAGGCGTAGCACCCATGAAGAAGCCTGTGGTCGTTGATCGAAGAAAGGGCATGAATTGTAACTACTGCAATTTACCGGGCCACATGCAAAAGGACTGTCGAAGGAGGCTGGGACTTTGTTTGGTTTGTGGAGCGGCTGATCACGCAGTCGGTGCCTGTCCGTCGAAGTTTCGCACGAGAGATGATGTACTGAAGCCTCCGCAGAGACCGTTCCAAGGGCAAAAACAGCTGACTCAAGGACCTAACCAGGCTCGAGCTTTTACCTTGACAGCTGAGGAGGCCAAGGCATCAGGAGAAGTGGTTTCAGGTACTTTACTCGTTCATGGTTTTCCCGCATTGGCATTATTTGATTCCGGAGTATCCCACTGTTTTATGTCATCCAAATTTATAACTACACACTCGATTACCTGCACGACCCTGTCTAGTTTCTGGGACATACACACTGGGAATGGGAAAATCATAGCTAGTAAGGAATGTAGAGATTGTACAGTTGTTGTTTGCGGACGGGAGCTTTTTGCAGATTTCTTGGTGATAGATACGGGCAGTTATGAAGTAGTCTTGGGAATGGATTTTCTTGGCACTTTCCATGCACACATTGACTGTAGGGCAAGGAAAGTAATTTTCCAGATTCCCGGACACCCTGAGTTTACTTTCACTGGAGGAAGCAGCTCTGTCGGGCCAGTCGAGTTTAGGGCTAGGCCGACAAACAGTGTTCTTGCGACAATGGAAGTGGATAGTAATGAAGAGCCGGCAGTTGTTCGTGACTTTATGGATGTGTTTGAAGATATATCAGGCTTACCGCCGAAGCGAGATGTGGAGTTTGCGATTGACCTTATTCCTGGTGCAGCGCCAGTATCAAAATCTTATTATCCGATGGCATCGGTGGAATTGGAAGAAGTTAAGAAACAAGTTGGTGAATTACTCGAGAAGGGATGGATTCGGAGCAGCAACTCACCTTGAGGAGCTCCAGTTCTTTTAGTAAAGAAGAAGGATGGCACGAGAAGGATGTGCATTGATTATCGAGAATTGAATCGGGTGACTATTAAGAACAAGTACCCGATCCCTCGCATTGGAGAACTTTTTGAGCAGCTTAGTGGCGCGAGGGTATTCTCGAAACTGGACTTGCGATCAGGATATCATCAGGTCCGAGTGAAAGCAGAAGACATTTGCAAGACGGCGTTTCGAACTCGATATGGACATTTCGAGTATCTAGTGATGCCCTTCGGAGTGACGAATGCGCCGGCAATATTCATGGATTTGATGAACCGGGTCTTTTCACCATTCTTAGACCAGTTTATTGTGGTATTAATTGACGATATTCTGGTATACTCGAAGAGTCCGGAGGAGCACGCTGAGCATTTAAGGATCGCACTGCAGACGCCGAGACAAGAGAAATTGTTTGCGAAGATGAGTAAGTGCGAATTCTGGCTGGGAGAAGTAAAATTTCTGGGGCATGTTGTGTCGGGCGATGGAATCGCCGTTGATCCCGAGAAGATTGCAGCAGTTCGAGATTGGCCAACTCCAAAGAATGTTGCGGAGATAAGAAGTTTCCTTGGACTCGCCGGATACTACAGAAGATTTGTGGAGAACTTCGCTCGTTTAGCTGAGCCGTTAACCAAGCTCACGCGCAAGGAGGTACCGTTTGTTTGGACGGATGGATGTGCATTGGCCTTCGAGACATTGAAACAGAAGTTGGTAACCGCCCCGATCCTGACCGTACCAGATAATTCAGGAGGACTGGTGATTCACAGCGACGCATCCGGAAAAGGATTGGGATGTGTTTTGATGCAGAATGGGAAGGTCGTCGCTTACGCATCGAGACAACTGAAGACTCATGAGAAGAATTATCCGACTCATGACTTGGAGCTTGCGGCCGTGATCTTCGCCCTGAAGATTTGGAGACACTACCTTTTGGGCAAGAGAGTCGAAGTCTTTACAGATCACAAGAGTTTGAAGTATGTGTTCACTCAGAAGGAGTTGAACATGAGGCAACGCAGATGGTTGGAGCTGATGGCCGACTACGACCTTGATCTTAAGTATCATCCGGGAAAAGTTAACGTCGTGCCGGATGCGCTAAGTCGGTTACCAGCAATTCAGGTATTGACCGCACAAAGCGAGATCATTGCGGATTTTCAGAGATTTGACTTAGAGGTTATGCTACCACATGCTACGGGACAGTTGATGCAGTTGCAAGTACAGTCGTCCTTAGTGGAGAAGATTAAAGCGTCACAATCGCAGGATCCTAGACTGCAAAAGTTTCGAGAGCAGGTTGAAGCCGGACTGCGAACCGATTTACTGATCCATGAAGACGGTTCGTTGAGATATGGTAGCCGTGTGTGTGTGCCAAAAGGGGATGTGCGTGAAGAGCTTATGAAGGAGGCACACAGTTCAGCTTACTCTGTACATCCAGGAGGGACAAAGATGTACCGAGATATTCGACAACACTTCTGGTGGGAAGGTATGAAGCGGGAGATTGCTCGCTTCGTGGCTAAGTGCTTGGTGTGTCAGCAAGTCAAGGCTGAACACCAACGGGTTGCTGGTTTGTTGCAACCACTTCCGATCCCTCAGTGGAAGTAGGAACATATAACCATGGATTTCGTGACGGCTTTACCGCGGAGTCCAAAGGGCAACAATGCAGTATGGGTGATTGTCGATCGGTTGACCAAGGCAGCTCACTTTATTCCTTTTCGGGTTGGTCAATCGACGGAGACTTTAGCAGAGCGGTACATGCAGGAGATTGTAAGATTGCATGGAGTACCGGTGAGCATCGTGTCCGATCGGGACACTCGGTTCTTGTCGCACTTTTGGAGGAGTTTACAAGAAAGTTTGGGGACTCGATTGAAGTTTAGCACAGCTTATCATCCTCAGACTGATGGACAATCGGAGAGAACGATCCAGACCCTTGAAGATATGTTGAGGGCTTGCATGTTGGACTTCAAAGGTTCTTGGGAGGATCATCTACACCTGGTGGAGTTTTCGTACAACAATAGCTTCCAAGCGACTATTTAGATGGCTCCGTTTGAAGCGTTGTATGGTCGTAAGTGCCGTTCACCCGTTTGTTGGGATGACGTTGGTGAACGAAGATTACTAGGACCAGATTTGGTGGTACAGACAGTCGAGAAGGTGAATACAATCAGGAAGCATATGAAGGCAGCTCAAGACAGACAGAAAAGTTGGGCCGACACGTCAAGAAGACCTCTAGAGTTCGCCGTGGGTGATTTGGTATTCCTGAAGATATCACCGACTAGAGGGGTGATTCGCTTTGGGAGTCGGGGAAAGCTTAGCCCTCGATTCGTTGGACCCTTCGAGATATTGGAGCGTGTTGGGGAGGTAGCGTACCATTTGGCGTTACCACAGTCATTGGCAGGAGTGCACGATGTGTTTCATGTGTCTCAACTACGGAGGTATGTCCGAGATGAGACTCACGTCTTGGATCATTCGGAGTTGACTGTACGGGAGGACCTAACTTTTGAGGAGCGACTGGTTGAAATCAAGGATCGAAGAGAAAAGGTTCTTAAGAACAAAGTTATCCCTCTTGTGCTAGTTTCTTGGGGTAATCGATTGCATGGAGAATCCACTTGGGAGCGAGAAGACGAGATCCGGCAGAAATTTCCTCACCTTTTCCTGTAGTTAGCTATCTTGTATTCTTGGAATTTCGAGGACGAAATTCTTTTTGTAGTTGGGTATGATGTAACACCCGAGCCCAATAATACTATTTCTTTTGCTGGTTGAGTGTTATACATTGCTCATTCCAATTATCTTGATTGTTTGGTGTTTATTGCTAGATTTTAACCGGTTAAGTCATTTTGGCACATAACAAAATTTAACACCTAAAATGAAATTAAAAATATCCATGTTGGCCTACTCGTCGCCACTAGTCGCGTGGTAGCGTCCGCGTGTCGAGATTTCTTCCCGTTCGGATAAACGGGCAAGTTCGGACGGCTACGCGCGCGTGCAAGTGTCCGACTTGGGGGCATGCATTTTAATCATTAAACACCCCTTTTCAAAATTTGGAACCCGCTTAAAATCCTATAATTTGAATTTGGAACATTTGGGCGCAACCTGGGCGCGATTTGGAAATATTTCATTTAGCGCCAAAAATGCCCATTTAATTAAATATTATAAAACTAAAATATATACGATAATATAATTCTGTTACTGTTTCAACGTTTAAAATCTTGTTAAAATCTTTTAAAATTTTTCCTTTTCAAAACTTTACAGCCAATCACGAGGGATTTAAATCCCTCGTGGGCCCCCTATCCTCTCTCTCTCTCCGCCTCTCTCTATCTCTCTCTAATTTCTTATTCTCTCTCCATCTCTAACCCTCTCTCTATCTCTCTCCAACAATCTCTCCCTATCTAATCTTTCTCTCTCTCTTCTTTAACAATCCCCCTCTCTCTCTACCTATTATATACGCACGCCTCGTCCTCAACCTCACCACGAGAAATCACGAGAACCCCGAACCCTAACCCTAGCCACCACGAGCTGTCGCAGCCGATCTCCCCGCGACAACACCACCACCACCGTCTTCATCGCCTCCTCGGCCTCGACAGCATCCTTTCCTCCTCCTCTTCCCCCTTCAGCGCCTGCGACCCAACCCCCGACGCCACCACCAGCAGGCAGTGGCCGCCGTCGCCGCCGCCTCCCATTGCCGACGACGCCAAGGCCTTCCTCCCTTCATCCTCGTCCCGACCTCGTCGTCTTCTTCCTCCTCCCCTCGCCGGACCACCACCAACCCGAGCCCAACCCATCACCTAACCCTCTGGATCGCCGGGAAACTTGCCGTCGATCCTCGCCGTCGTTGCCAGAGCCACCTCCGACCACCTCCGTCTCCCCTTAATCACCAGAGCAGACCACCACCCTCCTCTACTCGTCGCACCACCCTCTCCAACGAACCCAGAAGCTGTCCAGCCTTCGCTGCTCGCCGTCGCTGCCTCGCCGGCCTCCCATCGCCGTCGAGCCGTCGTGGTTGCCCTGGTGCTTCCCTGTAAGCATCTCTTTAACTTTCCATTAATGTAAAACCCCCTCGCTGGTCTTTGTTTACGTATATCGTATGGTTGCTAACTTGTCGTCGTTTTGACTTTTCGCCGGATTCCGGCCGTGCCGACGTCTGGACCCAACTCACCAGCGAGGTACTCTGGTCCGTGTGGTCCCGCTGTTTGCTGTTTGGACTCGATCCGTGGCCCGTGCATCCGTCTCGTGTTTTCCGCCGACATTGCATCCGTGCTTTCCGGTTTGCGAAACCGTCGAGGCAAGTATCCGAATACTTGCTCTAACATGCTAATACAAGATCAAGTCTTGCTATACATTTATTGATCACATTACTTAATTTAACCACACAGTTGATGGTAATATCGATATTTGGTATAACTTAGAATTGACGGTTGCAAGTATCTTTAACATTGAATCATTATAGTAGTTTCTTGTAATTAATCGGTCTACTATCAATCCATACTTTAACTAACTGAACCAATTAGAACGTCATTGCTTTATTCGTTAAATCATCCATGAGACAATTATTTATGCTTTAGTCTTAAATTCATGTAGCTTCATTACTTTATGTTGTTGATATTGTTTCACCTTGTGACTATTGCACCCCAAGGGTGCTTGCACCTGTTAATAAAGATAATACAAAGCACCATTGTGATTAAGTGACTACTAGTGCTGTTTACTTTAAATTCTTGCTGCTGTATACCTGTTGAGAGCACACACTCGATCACAGTACATATTGACTCGACCCTGCTACACCTGACACATATACTGATACACCGGACATGACACCCTGTACATACTGACTCAACCTTTTGTACTACGACCTGACTTATTACATGATCTCATGCCTAATGCCGACAAACCTGACTTGGGGTCCTCATGGACCATTCCTGCTGTCTATCCAGACAGACCTGCTTTTACCTGATTCTGTGTTGGCATTAGTCCTTAACTACTGAATACCTGACCTGACATACATAACTTGGGGGTATGGGGAAATCAAGGATGAACCTGACTTGTAACTCGACAGTTCACTACCTGTTCGAGTGTACACATTCCTGTTTTGTGCCTAGCGGCATGTCTCGGTTTCGGCCGAGAATATTGTGGCCGTGATCCCGGGTATGTACGGGGTACTACCGAGTGTACACTTTCCTGTTTTGTGCCTAGCGGCATGTCTCGGTTTCGGCCGAGAATATTGTGGCCGTAATCCTGGGTATGTACGGGATACTATTGAGTTACATCGACGATTCATCAATTGATTTCAAAGACTATAGAGTAGAAACCTGATAGGACAGTTTAGTTACCACTGCACATTACCCTGCACTGTTATTTCTTAGTACTGCTTTATTCATGTTCATACCTGCATTGCTTATTACCATGTTTATATTATATTATTTGGTTGACATGACGCGCTGACGTCTGGGTTTTGCATGGCCCAGATTCCTTACCCCTGTCGACGACCGAGCAGGAGTACTTCAGCCAGCAGGCTGAACTGTGAGTTCCTTAGGGTTTAGTTTATTTATTTCATTTCATTTCCAGATGTGAGCCCGCATTATGGGACGTACTGTTTATTTATTGTATTGGATCATTTGCTTCCGCACTATTGTTTATTGACTCTTGTTATTATGGACTTGGACATGTGTTAGATTAGTTTATTTATATTGTTCTTGATATCTCTACAACCGTAATGTGACTGTGGATGGATACTTCCTACCCACAGGTAGCATGGTTGGCTATGTTACGTGCCCAATCTTGCGTACTCTGGGAAGCGGGGCGTGACATCACCACACTCCAGAAGGTATGCGCAAGCCTGGCAAGTTTCCTGTATGTTTGAAACTCCCGATATGTGTTTTTACCCCTAGGACCCAAGTGACCTTGACGGAGTCAACAAATCAAAGAGTCCTAGTCAAGTTCAACTCGGCATTATCTTGATTGCATTAAACCCACCAGCACGAGCCCTTGACGGAGTCAACAAGGCCGCACGACTGTCCTAACCAATCACATACCCATGCTACAAACAAGCACCACTCAGCTATCGCACACTACGCCTTAACGGAGTCAACAAACGCAGCACGAATATTAAGTACTACTTGTAGGAAATGACGGAGGGCTACGGCTGGTTTTGGACGAAAAAACCTTTAACGTAATGAACTTGATCTCGTTGAAGGAATCCAAGTGGTTTTATAAATATATAGTGGCGAAAACTTTTGCTAAAGAGGTCACTCCCGGTGAAAGGATCTCGGCTCTTTCCCCGTCGAATGGGGTGCAGGATATCCCAAACCGAATACCACAATGTAAAGCAAAAATAATCGACTATAGTAAAGTTAATATGTTGACGCAAACTTTTACTCAAGGGGTCACTCCCGATGAAGGGATCTCGGCCCTTGCCTCGTCGAATGAGGTGCAGGATATTCCAAAATGAATACCACGGTGCAAAGCAAAAGTAAATGTCTGTAATGTCAGTTTTTAAAAACTTGTTCCAACAACATCATATATATAGGTTTGTTTTATCCTTGCATTGATAAGAATCAATGCAGTCCCATCAATTAATCACACCAGAAAAGAACGAAAATAAAATGTACGTATATGCCATCCGCATTCGCCACTGGGTCCCGTCATCACCCGTTAGGTTACTTAACTAACGATAGAGCGGGGACTGGGCTAGCGCGGGTGCAAAACATATACAGCATCTACTAGTATATATAAATATATATATAACATTCGTCCCAAGCATGATATAAAGCAACATCACAGAAACATCACAAAAACAACACAGAATGGTGGATAATCTGGAGCCCCGGGTTTCACTTAAGCCGCAAGTGAGACCCGACGTTCCATGTCGTGTGGATAGCCTGTGCAATGAAAACCTAGACCCCTACGAGTGCGGCAAGTTACCTGCCAAAACCAGAAATGAGGAAGCCCTCTTCAGCAACGTGAATGGACCACCCAGCACTTCACGGAATCCGGTAACTTGAGCACCCCTCCTGGGTCAACCTATACCCCCTACGAGTGCGGCGAATAGCCCGCCAATTCTAGAGTAAGGTCCCCTTCGTCTGAATACCTTGAGATGCGGACCACTTGCCCTCTAGAACCCGGCTATTCGTGCACTCCACCGCGGGGTAATCCTAGTACATAAAATAAAATAATATATAAGGGTGACATCGACCTCAGCCCGGTCGTGCCCCAAAAGAATAATATACAAACGGGCAGTGACGGTAGTCCACATGTCGGACGCTCTCCCCGCAATATCAAATGTACAAATGAAATAAAACTGTACTAACATTGCACCACTGGCTATCCACCACGACAATCCAACCAACATCACAGCACATCACAGAACATTAACGTGAATGTCACGTTAGCAAATCCGTCTAAAAGACATATAGCAATTAGACGAGTTTACCGATCAAATGGCATTCACTGTCACAGATAATAATGTAAGTACTGTTAAACGCACACTTAAAATATCGATCGACTAAATTTCCAAATTGGCCCCAATAGTAAAACCAGCACTGAAACAGAAATCTGGGCCAAAACAGAATATGTCAAAAATCACAATTCCAAGTCAGAGGGCTACAGAAAAATTTTGGAAGCCCGTCGCCACTAAATGGCCGCGGAACCGCCGCCAATAGGGGGTAAGTGCGGCGGTTCCGCGGCGCTTTTAGGGCTTCAGGAGACCAAATGTTTTCTGTACCCTACAAAAAGCCTGCACGGATATTTAAGCCACTAGAAAATATTTTTTGACGACTTTTGAAAATCGGCAAAAACATCAAAATTGGAATCGTGATTTCGGAAATTTCCGTAGATCGGTCTATTAAGCACATTTAAACAAGCTAGTAAGGGTTAAAAGGGTGGCTCTGATACCATGTTGGGTTCCGGCAGCGTCCCGGCCATCAAAACGCGGTAAAAATGCGGAACAAAAATTTTCTAAACCGGCGCTACCGCTACCCGATTTACGGATCGACCTTAAACCCTATTCTAGCGAGCTAACTAAGAGTTAGAAAGGTTATACCGAGATGATCCGAGTCCTTCGGTCTTCATTCCAAGCTCCTAGCGGCTCCATGATGATATTTGGTCGCCGGTCTTCCTCCATCTCCGATGATCCACCCGAGGGAAACGGCGCAAGCTCCAGCTCGACGAACGAGGCAACCGACACTCCAAAGTTGCTAATGATGGAGAGTCGAGGTGTAGTAGTGTGTCACTATATTTTCTCTCTTTTCTTTTTGCTCATTCAGCAAGCATAGAAGATGAATGATGAGGTGATGAACTTTTGCACGAAGAACAAAATTGGCTAAGTATATGTGAGAATGAGAGAGTGGACTAATGTATGTCATCATGTGCCAAATGAAATGAACCCCCCATCATCAAATATGGCCGGCCCCCCTCTCTCCTTCCCATCATGAAAAATTATCATTTTCTTTTTCCAATTGCAATAAAATAATAGCAACCATACTTTGTTCCATGCCTTGAACCATACCTCCTTTCCACCTCATTTCTCAAATGATTTTCAATAAAGAAAATCATTAATGAGGTGGCACCTTCTAGAAGCTATTCCGTATAAAATACGGAATACTTCCGGTACATGTACCAAAATACATATACGCGTGTTCGTACAAAAATACGAATAGCCGAGAGAGAAAATAAATAGCGAACAATAATACTAGAATACATATATATAAATACATATGTAAATTATTAAATCAAAACCTGATTTAACAATCTGGCTTAATCCTAAGCCGCTAGTATTATCAATCGTCCGATTAAAGTCTGCGCAGCAAGTGCACATATTTAATCGGACACCTGTATGTATCAACATACGCCATGTACACCATATTGCCTGAACCGTGAAAACCCTCTGTGTGGGACTCTAAAGACTCGTCAATATGCTGGCAGTGGGTTTAACCACAAGCACGTCAGTGGCACTAGCTGTACGTAACGGCTTCCCAGGTATTGAGCGAAAAGGAGGCCGGCGAGCAAACTCATGCAGAACCCCTACCGAGCATGACAGTGACAATATCCGCACAGTCCGGTCTGTTCGTCTAAGAGTATCGCATATCGAGTCTAGAGGGGTGGATAAAGTCAGACCCCCAACAACGCGATATTTAGTGTCGGTATGAAACCCATCACCACCTGAGAAACTATCGATCCTGGATCGATAGTTCTCGTCCACCGTGGCCATGGATTTTTGGTGATGGCCATCCGTACACAACGCGACATCAACCCCCAATACTGGGAGAGACGAATCCCCAACGATCCAATCACTGCCTCCATGTGGCTCGGGACTGTACCCAACTAAAACCTGTTTGCACGACTCCTTTGAGCCATGGTAGGGTAGTAATCAAAGCACAGTGGGAACACACACGAGACAAATGACGATCTAAGGTTGACAGACTAACCTGTACACATGTCAACAGGGAACTGCTATCTGACAATAGGTATAATACCAACTATCAGGTTCCCGGCGAGTCCGTCCAGTGGACTCATAACCCAATGAGCACCTGTATACTATCTTAGGTGAACATACTAACACCAATGGATTGTGAGACCTGGCCACCGCCCCTTGTCGGGGTCTCGATCAGTATACACTAGTCTACACTGGAGTTTAGATGCCCGGTCTCGATACTCCCACGACTAGGGACATTTAAGGATGTGCTTATAGACCCCCAACTCCCACGTATGTGATCGCCATCACAATGCTGGCAGTCAAGCAAGAATCCTATGGGCTCTATCAACATGTATATGATGATAAAGACAAACCAGATAGCATACTATCATCTTGAGTAAGACTGTTTTATTGGTATAGGTCCTCACTCAATCATCATAATCACAAGTCCGCGACTAAGATAATTGCCTTGAGGGCACTATGGCCAACATAACCCGTGTCTGCTTAATAAATACAGAATATAGGCATTCGTGAAAAAACAGTAAAAACACACTTAAATACACGGATATGACATTTGTGAGCCGACACTGCAACCGGAATTGCAAACCGATCTTTATTTAAAGAGTTTTCTTTTTGCCACATTCAAGTGTACACGCTTTTTATGAAAAATGGTCCAACACATTACAAGTGTGAACACATTTTGTGATGCATGAACCTTGGGGCTGCCTTGCACAAGTAGGCACAACACTACTCATGACTTATGCAAGTGGTATGGCAAGTAGGTGTAGCTAATGAGTGGAAGGAAAAGTTGTGATGTGATCTAAAAGTTTGATTTCCCTCCAAAACTACTGAGTACAACCCAAGCTTCTATAAAGAGATCAAACAATACCAGTGGAATTATGGAGAGCACACAACATCACAGAACAAACACAGGCCCAATTGCCCAAAAGTCGACCGGCGAAAAGTCCTAAAAATCCGGCGCCACCGGTCCCATCATGAAGAATGCGCCCCATTTTTCCTTTAGTTGTCCCTTGTTGTCACATCATCCTTATTATATTGTTTGTTTAATCTTATTTTGTGCCTATAAGTACCAGATCAGTCGCTAGTTCACCTTGAGTTCCTTGCCTTCTCTTGATCTTGCAATCTTTTTATTGAGCTTGCAAGTTTAAGTTTTGGTTATTGAACTCATGGTTTGTATCATCACTTGGAATTAATGAAGCTTTTATTTGTGCATTTGTATTCTTAGTATTCCTTTTCTATCTCTTTTACTTATTTGCAATTTAATTTCTTGCCATTTACTTACTTGCAATGTTGTGTTATTCCTTTTATGTCTTCTTTTTTTGCACTTTCTTTTGTTGTTTTGATGGTTTGTGAATAGTGGTATTGTTAGGAAAAGAGAATGGTTATGTAAGTTAAGGTTTTCTTTACTCATTTTCTTTGCCCGATATTGAACTCCGCCCAAACCTTACGCAAGCGTTCCGTTAGGCACGCTACCCTACCAAGGTATCGGTGATCCCTAACCGTGACCGGTTGCGTTCGGTTTGGCCGGAGGCGAATATTAAGAGACAAGAACGGACGGACAAGGGTCAATAAGCCGGATTTCACTAATACGGTGCTTAAATACCCTAATCCGCGTTGTTGCCGATTACTCTAGCTTCAATAGCCAAGCTCGACACAAAGGAATGCGTATTGATTTCTCTAACTCACATAACTTATCTCTATTCCTAACAAGCTTTTATTTTTGCATATACAACACATAGGTTAAAGACGAACATTTCCGACCCTTGCTTAACTCATGATAACAAGAACTTAAAACGCTCCATCTCCCTGCGGACGACCCATACTCATCACGGCTAGCTACACGCGACGCCGTCTTGATTGCGATTAACTTTAGAACTAATTACGACATGGTAAACATCGAACAATCAAATGGCATCGTTGCCGAGGAGACGGTAACGCTTTTATTCTTATTATTTCAGCTTAATCTCTGTATATCTTGTTTATAAATCTAACACCTCTCTGAAAAACAAACTAAAAAAAATCAAAAAATTTCTAAAACCCAAAACAAAAATTGACATTTCTAACATTTTGCTCTCTGTTATTCGGACCTGCTCACACACTGAGACTAATTAGAAAAGTTAAATAATAATATTGAGATACTAGTAGAACACTAAGACAACAGAAGAAATTTGGAGCCCTAATTCAAAATTTAGACCGGCGAATTACCCCAAAACCCCGGTTCCGCCGGTCGTTTCTTCTCATTTGGCTCCAAAATTTTGTTCTCTACTCCAGTGTTCTATTGTTATCTCAATTTTATTGTTTGATTTTTATAATTTTGAGTGTGCAGGAGTTTGGGCATTCATATCGCTTTTTCGCACCAAAAACCCGTTTTTCCGACATTTGCAGATTTTTCTTGGATTTGCGAACTGCGATCATGTGGAGCAAAGTGTACATTCAAAGCTAAGATGATTGCGAAGTACTATGCCAAAGATTCGGATAGTTTGACCCGCGCAAGCGAACTTTTCAAGTTAATCGAATTCAATTCAACGGGGGTTTCTTAACCCAAAACTTATCGGTACGTATTTCTTAACACTTTCTTCTCAAATCTGACACATCGAATATATTATCTTTGTAGAATTCTTTGCAGGTTCGCTGTCAAACGCTAAAAGTTACTAACCCGTATTTGGTGCAGTGCAGAGCTTTAACATAAAAATCGATTGTTTGATATTTTGAACTTTTTCATTGATTTGCGCATTTCATCCATTAATACGGAATTAAGGGCAAGCGAACCCCACAACATACGGTAAAAAATTTTATCACCTTTTTCGTGGCCTACAAATCACGAAATTGAGCATAGCGTTTACCCGCACAATTTTTTAAAGAAACTAGATTTTAAACCTTTAAGGACATCGCGCTCATTAGAAGAAATTAACTGTGTTTAGAACACCGCTTAACGGTATATCGTTCACGGGGTGTCTAGGAAAGTGTTCACGGCGAAACTGCCAAAAGAGAAAGGGTTATTTTAATTAAGGAACTTCGCGAAAACGTTGGAAAACCACCCCTTATCTCTGCACTTACCTGGCCTCGTGATCAGTATATCTTGAGCCCGTTTCTCGACACAGTTTTACTTCAACAATCAAGTTCTTGAGCAGGACTAGTTGACCTAGGTGAACCCTAGACCGATTAGGTGTTTGGTATTGTGTCGTGATTGTTTTTCTTCTTTATCTTTTGTGTGTCTATTTCATTCTTTTGTTGATAACAAACATAAAAAAAAAAAATTTAAAAAACGCTCACATTCTTTTTCATCTCCTTCTCTTCTTCTTCTTCTCTTCATATCATGGGTACCCCAAAACGACCAACTCTTGCCGAACTTTGGTACCCTCAGCCAGATATTACTTCATACGGTTCTTGTTTTGGTAGAACGTCGAACGACCCATCCATGCCCAAACTTGCTTTGAGAGATCGGATAGACGCGTCTAGGACAAACAATTGGACTCTGCAATCCACTCCATATCAACCGTTTCAACATCCCCTACCTTCTTACGTTGATACCACTTTTGAGAGTCATGTTCCGATTCCAAGACCCATGTCCATTGCCGACAGAATCGAACAATCTCGTAGCCGATCTTTCACTCTTTTCACTACTTCCAATTGTTTTGATCAAAAATTCCAATCACATTCATATCAGAATGTTGATCCTAATCATGTCCAACTATTCGATTTCTATCAATTCTACCCGACTTTTACATCTTTAGACATTTCTTCTGAACAGCCATTTGGGAGTTTCATGTATCCAAACAACTTTGAATCTTTTACTGAAACCCCCTTACAACCCATGTCTAGTCTTGAGCGAACTTTGGAAGAATTTCGGCTAACGTCGTGCTAAATGGAGGAAGTGAATGCGTTCATGGCCGCCCTCATACAATCTTGTGAACCAGCAGCTAGTGTCCAACTAGCTCTGAATTTTCCAATGTATGATGAGGTGATTGGACAGTTTGCGGATTTGAGTAGTGAATGTAAGCAGTACGCCCTTCCAAATCAAACGTACCCGTTCCAAATTGAATTCCACAACTGCGGTCCTAAAATTCTATCGAGTACCCTAAATAATTCACCAATTGAAGATAGAACGATTGATGAGCTGTACGACTTTGTAATGTTTGACTTACCTGATTGTGAAGGGACCCTGTCAAGTGAAACCATTGCCAATCCCGTGGATCTCTACACCTCCACTCTAGAAATCCAACCGATTGAAAACCGTGCTTTTGTTGGTGTTCGAGAACTCTACGTTTGACTTGATTGAGGATATCGATGTTGGGGATGATTTTGATGATGAACCCACAAATTTGGGTGAGATTGTCTCACCATTTCAGCACTTTCTTTCAGAACCATGTGGACATCATTCTGAACCTTTAACTGTTTCTCTTGAACCCCATTTACATCTTGAGTTTATTAATGAAGATTTGGACGAATGCACAGAAGATTTTGATTTTGTGGAGAATTTTAAGGACATTTTTTAGGATAAACAAGTTTTATTGGATAAGTCGGATTTTCCGATTCATCATGTCCCCTCCGTTGACTGTGAATATCCTCCTGAGCTTCTGACCGAGACCATTCCTCAGTTACTTCCCTCCATCATTTTTCTACCACAAGACCATTTGATACTGTCACTTCTGTCATCTGGTTCACCAAGTTCGGGCCCATATTTTCTCATGAATCTTGAAAGGTTTGACCCCATTTCTCCACATATTGATAGATTAGTACAATCCATTTTTTCATTACGATCATTACAGATTGTACCAATCTATTCAATCAATTTTCACCCTCAAGTTCGCATTCTGTTTCTTTCTCCCTTCCGTTCATCTCCTTATATACCGGGACCGTATACCATTTCTGTCCACACACGGTCTTGCGTATCCTTCAGTTATTTTCTCTACGCATTCTTCCACCAACCCTGGTCACAACACAATAAAATTTTTGAATGGTTGGTGTTAAATTTTGGCATGTGTAAGGTCTTGTATGGATTGAAACTGTTCCCTCCCCCAACCTTGAGCTTCAACGCTTAACAGTGGAAATACTGTTTCACTTAAGTTTGGGTGGGGGGGCTTTTGGTGTATATATATTTTGTTTTCTTTTCTCTATTATTAAAATAAAAAAACAAAAAACAAAAGAAAACAGGGGAGCACCGACAATTTTGACCCTCTTGGTGTAGCATGACAGTGAAGGCACTGTCAAGTTTAAATTTGGGGGTGTGCTCGATAAGCATCTCTATCCTTCGCATTCATTTGTATATTCTGCATTTGCATACATATTCGAAAACCCATAAAAATAGGAAAATTTTCCTAAAAATTTTGTCGTCAAGTTAACGAGTGGGAGAACTTAGATTCGATAATCCTGACGGTTTAGTTTGATAAGATATAACCAACTAAATCCTATTTTTAGATTTTGAAAACCTAAAAGATAACCCTCCTTTGAGTTTAACCATAGCTAATATACGTCTTTGCATCACACTACACATGTCATGAGTTTTGAAAATTAGATAACAAGTCTGATATGTCTTAAAACTTTTAAATTGATAAACTATTTTTTTTAGAATCAAACATCTTTGTTCTGAAATAAGTAATATCAAGAATAGTTTATAAAGTGAAGTAGATATGAAGGGATATTATTGATTCTTTAATAGAAACCAAGTTTGAAGAATAACCCATCTGGAATTTGATTGGAGTTATTACACACCTTATCCACAAACACGTCTTTTATCCTAAAAAAATTTAAACAACTGGTTATATCTCCATTCGTATTGAATTGTTATGATTTTCACGCCAAAATGAGTCTTTTTGTTTTAGGGCCTAGATAACTTGAGCAATTAAGTCCGCCGGGGTGTATCTACACCTAATGATCTAAAACCAACCGGTTTCGGTGCATTGGTCCAAAGCTCGCTAAGAAGCCTAGAAAGTCCAAATTAAAACAAAGTCAAGAAAGTGTTCTCTTCGAGTTAAAATTCCTAATGGTTCTTTGTGTGAGAATAATCTTGACATAAGACAAGTTTTTTAAAAATATTTTTAACGGAGATATGAATGTTTTATCCTATGATAAAGACTATTGCACATTCACGAAGGTGTGTATGAAACGAAAACAAGCAAAAGGTGGAGTGAAGAATAAGACCTAGTTTTCTGTTAAGCAAGATAGAAATTCTGAATTTGAAACCTGCCTGGAAAACGAAATTTGAGAAATACTTAGCTCTTTATAAAACTTGTGTGATCCTTTTGAACTTTTTTCCGGTCTTTATTTTATGACATGATGACTTTAATCAATCATTTTGAAACTTAACGACGCTATTTGCACCGCACGTAAAGACGTATAGGATCTTAAGTTAAATAAGAAGTGAGGTGTGAAAAATAAAGGTCCGATATTTCTAATTTAGGATAATAGAACTTCTAGCTTTGAAGTAAAACCTTAGGGTTAGAATCAACAGTTATTTCACGAAGCTAGCTTGACGGGATTTTGTGGGTGTAATCCGCTGAAAACCCTCAGGAGACAACACTTCTTCTACTATGGACACCTAGAGATTTAAACAGCTTGTTGCTCGAGCTTAGTGCAATCGCATTCCCTGGGAAAATGAGGTTAGGATTTTGTTTTGTTCGGGGCGAGCAAAAGATAACTTTGGGGGTATTTGTTCATCATAGAAAACTGCATTTCAATACCACCCATTCATTATCAATTTTGTATAATATCGGTACTATTAATCCATGTCTGCTCAATAAATACAGAATACAAGTATTCGTGACAAAACACTAGAAACACACTCAAATACACGGATATGACATTTGTGAGCCGACACTGCAACCGGAACTGCAAACCGATCTTTATTTGAAGAGTTTTATTTTTGCAACATTCAAGTGTACACGCTTTTTATGAAAAATGGTCCAACACATTAACACATTACAATTGTGAACACATTTTGTGATGCATGAACCTTGGGGCTGCCTTTCACAAGTGGGCACAACACTACTCATGACTTATGCAAGTGGTATGGCAAGTAGGTGTAGCTAATGAGTGGAAGGAAAAGTTGTGATGTGATTTAAAAGTTTGATTTCCCTCCAAAACTACTGAGTACAACCCAAGCTTCTACAAAGAGATCAAACAATACCAGTGGAATTATGGAGAGCACACAACATCACAGAACAAACACGAGCCCAATGGCCCAAAATTCGACCGGCGAAAAGTCCTAAAAATCCAGCGCCACCGGTCCCATCATGAAGAATGCGCCCCATTTTTCCTTTAGTTGTCCCTTGTTGTCACACCATCCTTATTATATTGTTTGTTTAATCTTATTTTGTGCCTATAAGTACCAGATCGGTGAGCAAGGGAGGGGATATACTTTTGGCTATAGTTTAACTCTTTGTTTCATTTTCATTTTGAAACTTTGTACATAATAGCTTGTTCACCTTGTGTTCCTTGCCTTCTCTTGATCTTGCAACCTCTTCATTGAGCTTGCAAATTTAAGTTTTGGTTATTGAACTCATGGTTTGTATCATCACTTGGAATTAATGAAGTTTTCATTTGTGCTTGGGGTTCTTAGTATTCCTTTTCTATCTCTTTTACTTACTTGCAATTTAATTTATTTCAATTTACTACTTGCAATGTTGTGTTATTCCTTTTACGTCTTCTCTTTTTGCACTTTCTTTTGTTTTTTGATGGTTTGTGAATAGTGGTATTGTTAGGAAAAGAGAATGGTTATGTAAGTTAAGGTTTTCTTTACTCATTTTCTTTGCCCGATATTGAACTCCGCCCAAACCTTACGCAAGCGTTCCGTTAGGCACTCTACCCTACCAAGGTATCGGTGATCCCTAACCGTGACCGGTTGCATTCGGTTTGGCCGGAGGCGAATATCAAGAGACAAGAACGGACGGACAAGGGTCAATAAGCCAGATTTCATTAATACCGTGCTTAAATACACTAATCCATGTTATTACCGATTACTCTAGCTTCAATAGCCAAGCTCGGCACAAACGAATGAGTATTGATTTCCCTAACTCATATAACTTATCTCTATTCCTAACAAGCTTTTATTTTTGCATATACAACACATAGGTTAGAGACGAACATTTCTGATCCTTGCTTAACTCGTGATAACAAGAACTTAAAACACTCCATCTCCCTGCGGATGACCCGTACTCATCAAGGCTAGCTATACGCGATGCCATCTTGATTGCGGTTAACTTTAGAACTAATTACGACACGGAAAATATCGAACAATCAGCTAGTAGTCATGCAAAGATCCTAAAAGCTCTATCAATATGTATTAGCGATATATTAAAAGAAATATATACACATATTAAGATAGAATCAAACCAGGTAGCATATTACCATTTTGAGCAAGACTGTTATTATATCTGTGAATATCCCAAGATTCCAAAATGTAATATACAATCCAGTACTATACAATAATGGCCTCTAGGGCGTATATCATTAACATTCTTTTCGTGTAATTTGGTATCCGTTGGATAGTCTTTTTCAATTTACCCTAAAACAAAGATCTTAGATTTACGTTGCGCATAAATACGTAATTCTTGCAACAAATGGTATCAAAGTATCAGGCTTAATAATTCGGAGATCTTGGGAAGATGACAACAACGAACTGCAAGATGGAGAAATTCGACGATCATAACCACTTCGGTTTATGGAAATTAAAGATGACCGCAGTTTTGAAGCAATAGGGCGTTCACAAGATAGTTTTCGTGAGAAATCAGATATTGAAAGGGACCACAAATATAAAGTTGGAGGCGATAGAAGAAAAGATACACCGTTTGTTGCACGTTTACCTAGAAAACGAGATACTTTGGGAGATTGTGCAAAAGCCTACAGCAACAACTATTTAGAATAAGATGGAGACATTTTACAATAAAAAAAGTCTCTCACAAACCGTCTCTACCTCAAGCAGAGATTGTACACCTTAAGGTTGAAAGAAGGGACTTCCATCAAAGACGACATCGACGAACACAATCAGATTGTGATGGACTTGTGAAACATGGAGGTGAAGATTGACGATGAAGATCAGGCATTGATCTTATTGTGCTCTTTGACCGCCGAGTTCGGTCAGTTTGTCAAATCTATGGTGTATGTCCTAGACAAGTTATCTTAGGAAGATGTCAATATAGGTTTGCACAGTGAGGCGTTGAGGGAAAAGACGGTCGGTGATAAAGGAAGTTCGGGCGATGCAATGCTCGCTGGAGGCTGCTCGATAAAGCGGGCAGATGATGGTTATAAGGAGTCGAGAAGCCGGGTGAATGACAAATGCAAACGTTGAAAAGAAAAAGGATGTTGGAAGATGAATTGTCCAAAATTAAAAGAGAAAGGGAAGCAAATTTCTTCCAGTACTGCAGTCGCAAAGGAGGATTCAGATCAACATAGTGATGGTTCGATTCTATCAGTATGTGCGATCTCAGGCGTATATGATTCTTATATAGTGGATTCGGTAAGCTCGTTCCATGTAACTCCGCATCGGAGTTGGTTTGCCACATATCGTTCAGTTGTTGGAGTCTCGGTCTTCATAGGAAACAATGTGTCGAGCAAAGTTAATAGAGTGGGCACAATTCGAATTCGCATGCATGATGGGATAGTTCGGACATTCATAGAAGTCAAGCACATGCCATATTTGAGGAGGAGCTTGGTCTCTTTGGAGGCTTTAGGCAGTTTTAGCTACAAGTGTAAGGACCTTTGTGCTCGAGCTACAAGACTCGTGGCGAAGGCGGAAGCGAAAACAAAAATTTTAGAGTAAGCACTGGAGACTTATATCCTAGAATCAATTTCAAATACTAAACTATATATCTAAACAAGCAAGGTTAAGGGGTGATTGATGTGAAAAATTGTGTTTAGTTTTTCCTAATTATCGCAATCAATAATGGTGTCGCAAATATATAGCCGATAGTGAGAACGGGTCGTCAACAAGGAAATGGTAAACTATTATTCTTATTTTAGACGAGTTAAGAGAAAAGAATTTGAGAAATATATTATAAACCTAACTTTTAAGATCCCATACGAAAAGTAAGGAGTTTCTTTAGTTAGCATCATCTCTTCAAAATCGATAAGAAAAAAGAAGGAAGAAGATGAATTCATTAAGAAAAACAATTCAATTTAACTACTAAAATTAAATACGAAGAAATAAATTGCAGAAAAGTAAAGAGACAAGAAATAAAAATTACTCTACCTTTTATTAATAAAAATTTGCATTATCGAATTTAATTGGCTAAAGTGGTAAAAAACTAAAAACCATAGATTGCTGCTCGGTTCTTTACATAGGTTCTGAAACTTGAAACCTTAGACTTCATCTCTATGTATGTGAAAAGACTATCATACATGTTCTCCGCCGGAAGACGCGACCGGGACGTTGGGACATCAGGGCCTGAATTCCGAGGGCAGATACTAATTGGTGCTATCCGTCCACCTCTCCAAAGATGCCAAGTTGATTTATGACACCGTGTATCGAAGGTTTAAACGGATGCGGCCGATGTAGCAGACTTTGTCAGATTCCCCCTCGTTTGAGGGGGTTTTGATTATGGGGACGCTCTTCCCTGCAGGCGCAAGCCCCTGCAGTTAATTACGCTACCGCATCGCGGTAACAACTTTCTCCTTCTCCAGATGGTCACTTCGTGTCGTGGGTGTTTGTTTTGTTTGTAGTTGCCCGTGGATTGTATACGGAGACTAATTTATGTTGTCGTCCGTAGGACGTGGATTAGTCCAAATCCGTATGTTCTTAGATTTGGGTTTGGGGGTTTGGTTTAAGGATACGTTAGTCTCGTTTGAGACTAAGATCAACTTAAACGTTTGTTAAGGATACGTTAATCTAATTTCTAGACTAAGATCAACTTAACGGGATCGTTTAGATCCAACAAGAGAGCAATTGGGCTCTATTGTTTAGTTTAGAGACATTGTGGTCGATTAGTTTAAGGACATTACAGTCCATCGTTAGTTTAAAGACATCGCGGTCAAGGTTAAGGACATCATAGTCTGTGGGTTTAAGGATCACACAGTCCGATGTTAGTTTTAAGACATCACGGTCGAGGTTAAGGACATCATAGTCCATGGGCTTAAGGACCCCACAGTCCGATGTTAGTTTTAAGACATCACGGTCGAGGTTAAGGACATCATAGTCCATGGGCTTAAGGACCCCACAGTCCGATGTTAGTTTTAAGACATCAGGGTCAAGGTTAAGGACATCATAGTCCATGGATGTTAGTTTTAAGACATCACGGTCGAGGTTAAGGAAATCATAGTCCATGGGCTTAAGGACCCCACAGTCCGACATTAGTTTTAAGACATCACGGTCAAGGTTAAGGACATCATAGTCCATGAGTTTAAGGACCCCACAGTCCGTTGTTAGTTTTAAGACATCACGGTCGAAGTTAAGGACATCATAGTCCATGGGCTTAAGGACACCACAGTCCGATGTTAGTTTTAAGACATCATGGTCAAGGTTAAGGACATCATAGTCCATGAGTTTAAGGACCCTACAGTCCGTAGTAATGTGTGGTTGTCGGGACCCGTCACCTCTCTGACGACGTTGAAGGAATACAACGACAGATATCAGAGGAGTAATAAGATGTACCCTCGAACCAGTGTGAATTGTTTGAGAGGTTTGTAGCCCAGTTTGGGACTAAGATCTGTTGAATATTTATGAGCAGATGTGCTCAGTTCAATATAAGTTGAGGACTTATGGACAGAATTGGGCTAAGTCCAATTAAAAATGTTTAACATTTTTATTTTGTTCTGGCTATTAAGCCTTTATTTGGGCTTAGCCCTTTTAATAATGCTAGGCATTGGGCTCTGACATTTTTATCTTGATCAGAACAAATTGTGTTCTGACAATACGCCACGTGGCGCGCCAGGAGCTTTGCGCCAGTTAAAGAGCGCATTGCGCTTCTGTCAGGTAGCGCACACGAAGAGGACACGTGTCGCGCTTAGCGCATTGCGCTAGTTCATTAGCGCATTGCGCTTTTAATTTATGAGCGCTTTGCGCTAGTCTGTTGGCGCGCTAGTGAGTGACACGTGGCGCGCTTGGCGCTGAGCGCCATCCTATGAGCGCAGTGCGCTGTTTCAGAAGCGCAAAGCGCAGATTGTGTCTTTGGTTGACACGTGGCAGCTTTTGGCGCTGGGCGCCGGTCCAATGAGCGCAAGAGCGCAGTTCATGAGTGCAAGGCACTTTTCAATAGCGCAAAGCGCATCTAATCAATTTTATGATTAAAGAACAAATTTTATGTTCTTCTTAAAGGAGGCTTTGCCTCAAGATTCAAGAACAAAAGTTCTTGTTTTATAAAAAGGGCTCTGCCTTTATAGATCAAAGATCTGTGAATGAAGTAAAATACTTCTTTTATTATTTTATGATTAGATCTTTTGATCTTTTTCTTTTTATCAAAAACCTTGGTGTTTTTTCAGATCTATGATCTATTTTAGAAGATGGTTCTTCTTTTTACGTGATGGTTTCATTTCTGTTATTCAAGAACATAGTTCTTTACCTTGAAAATGAAGAAAAATCTTCTTTTTTCTAAGAGCTTGCTCTTTTTCTTCCTCAAAGTTTTGCAGAGGGTTTTTCTCTCTCTTTTTCTGTATATGGGACTTGAAGTCTAGGGGCCTTTATATAGGGCCAATTGATTTGTTGAATCAGTTTTAAGAGATCTTTCTCTGATTGATTTGGGAATATTTCCCACCGTTGGTTCTTTGATCCTAAAACTTCTGTTTTACAGTAGATAATCTTCTTATTTTAATAAGATTGAAAAATCTTTCCATAACAGAATTTTAGTTCTGATTAATTAATAATTTATTATTAGTGGATCTTTTGATCTAACGGTGGGGGATTTTTAATCCCAGAGCTGGCGCACCTGCGTTCGACACGTGGCGCGCAGAGCACAGCGCAACTGCGCTAGCGCACCTGTGTTCGACACGTGGCGCGCAGCGCGCAGAATCTGAAGCATTGCTTCAATTTAAATTTTGAATTTTGAAACAGAGCTTTGCTCTGATTGGGGGTGCGCTGCTTAGGGCGCAGCGCACCTGGCGCCATCGCGTCTGCGCTTGGCGCGCAGCGCGCAACACGCAGCGCATAGGATCTGAAGCGTTGCTTCAATTTAAATTTTGAATTTTGAAACAGAGCTTTGCTCTGATTGGGGGTGCGCAGCCTAGGGCGCAGCGCACCTGGCGCCAGCGCGTCTACGCTTGACACGCAGCGTGCAGCGCGCAGGATCTGAAGCGTTGCTTCAATTTAAATTTTGAATTTTGAAACAGAGCTTTGCTCTGATTGGGGAAAACAAATGCCCCCCCACCGTTGCGCTCACGTGGCGCACACGTGAGTGCAGCGGTGGCAACATCTAAGCCCTTGGATCAACTCAGAAATTGAGGAGGCGGTTCAGTGCCTATAAATAGGACCTTTGGTCCCTTAGATGATTTCCATCTTCTTCTTAAGAATTTTATTCAGAGCCTTGCTCTTCAGTTAAGAACTTTCAAGAGTCAGAACTCTTTCCAATCTTAGGTAAAATTAAAAAATTTAATAAATTAGGGTTTTTACCCATTAACAGAGCCTTGCTCTTCATAGATCTTTGATCTAAAGAAAACCCTTTTAGGGTTTCATTGATAGAGCCTTGCTCTCATGAACCCATAGATCTAAAGAGATCTTTTCTTGGGGTTTCTTAGCCCATGAATCAGAGCTCTGCTCTTTTGATAATATGTAGATCTTTTGATCTTTGATGAAGAATTCTTAAGAGTTTTTTCATGGATCTTGAAGATCCCAGAATTTTTAATTCTCAAGAATTAATTTTAATTAATCTTTGATAGATCATCATTACAGAGCTAGGCTCTTGACCTTCTCGGGAAATTTCTTTAAATTCCCTTCACAATTGACTTTGACAGGTGTCACTCCTGTCTGTGGAGCGTTGAGTTTAACTCCTTGGCCCGAGGGGTCGCTTATTAAATGAGACTCCCTTTTTAGGATTTCCCACAAATTAGAGTTTATTAAGTATCATAATTAGAATTCGTTTCTCCATGTGGATCTCAAGAGCCATTTAAATCCCAGTGCCTGTTTTTAATAAGAGTTCGCTTAATCAGTCTGTCCGCTAATTCTTGTTGATTTTCTTTTTCAGGAATTATGGACGCTCATATGTATGATCTCGACGAGATTATCTCTTACGGAGACATCCGCTCACTCGGTCGTTCTCAGAATCGAGAATTCACAAACGCCGAGTGTGCTAAAATTATGAGTCGCTTTGACGCATACAATGGTCGACTGCTTCCTCGACGCTCCTCTCTCCTGAAGCTTATTGTGGGAGCGATCTGGGAAGCACTTCCTCTATTCTGTACCGGCGTGCCTCTTAGGGCATTGGATGCCGCCGAGGATAAGGTGCACTCGGTGTATCTGATGGGCCTAATCTTAAAGAGAAGGCGAGACAATCTTATCGATCTCCTGCATCAGGCTTTTCAACAATCGACCATTCTTGCTGCCTATCGGAGGGTGGAGAACATCCGTGGGGATCCCGATGCTTTTGATTGCGAAAGAAAGCATACTAGGATGGTTCGAAATGCCTGGAAGATTCTGGACAAAGTCACTTTTGAGTTTCTCAATCCATGCCCTGGATCTGAGGTTTTGCCATTGTAATTATTTTGACAATGTTTTTGTTTACTGCTTTCATAATTGTAAGAACTTATTCACAGTATGAATGGCAAGTTTCTCATTTCAGCTTGTTTTATTTTACGTACTAAATCTTTTGCACATGCATGAACGGGTATGCCTCGAACGCTTAATTAAATGCGAATCAAATGTTCTCCTTGTTGCTTTCTTCTCTTTGTTGTGTTGTTGGCATGTGATTTTAGCAAGTGCGGTCTGTAGATAGTATGTAGCCGTCAGTCTTGGGCTCTTTGTAGGGCGTTGATGACATAGAAAACAGGGTTAGGATCTGTCACCTAAGACTTTTCAACTTTATGAGTCGTGAGGGTCTCATAAAGAATTTTCTCCCTACCGGTCGAGAGGATCCCGTAGGTGTAATTTCTCCTTAAAAATCATGAGGATTCATAAGTGTGTTTTCTCTTGAAAGTCGTAAGGATCTCACAAGAGAATTTACTCCCTTACGAGTCGTGAGGACCCGCAAGTGATGGGTGAAGTTGCCCTTATCCGCATTTCACGGGGTCAGGGGTTGCTCTGGATGCTTCCCACGGGTTCACTGCCGTGTTCGGCGAGGAACAGGCTCCGCTCTGGATGCTTCACACGGGGTCATTGCCGTGCTCTGCGAGGACCAGGATCCGCTCTGGACGTTTCCCACGGGGTCAGGATTTGACGTAAGCCGCGTTCCACGTAACCAGGAATTTTGCTCTGGATGCTTCCCACGGGTTCACTGCCATGTTTGGCGAGGACCAAGTTCCGGTTTGGATGCTTCACACGGGGTCATTGCCGTGCTCTGTGAGGACCAGGATCCGCTCTGGACATTTCCCACGGGGTCAGGATTTGACGTAAGCCGCGTTCCACGTAGCCAGGAATTTTGCTCTGGATGCTTCCCACGGGTTCACTGCCGTGTTCAGAGAGGACCAGGCTCCGCTCTGGATGCTTCACACGGGGTCATTGTCGTGCTCTGCGAGGACCAGGATCCGCTCTGGACGTTTCCCACGGGGTCAGGATTTGACGTAAGTCGCGTTCCACGTAGCCAGGAATTTTGTTCTGGATGCTTCCCACTGGTTCACTGTCGTGTTCGGCGAGGACCAGGCTCCGCTCTGGATGCTTCACACGGGGTCATTGCCGTGCTCTACGAGGACCAGGATCCGCTCTGGACGTTTCCCACGGGGTCAGGATTGACGTAAGCCGCATTCCACGTAGCCAGGAATTTTGCTCTGGATGCTTCCCACGGGTTCACTGCCGTGTTCCGCGAGGACCAGGCTCCGCTCTGGATGCTTCACACGGGGTCATTGTCGTGCTCTGCGAGGACCAGGATCCGCTTTGGATGTTTCCTACGGGGTCAGGATTTGACGTAATCCGCGTTCCACGTAGCCAGGAATTTTGCTCTGGATGCTTCCCACGGGTTCACTGCCGTGTTCTGCGAGGACCAGGCTCCGCTTTGGACGTTTCCCACGGGGTCAGGATTTGACGTAAGCCGCGTTCCACGTTGCCAAGAATTTTTGACTTCATCCGCATTTCACGGAGTCAGGGTTTGCTCTCGGTCATCTATGTACGCCGAGTCATGGAACTGGGGGTTGCCGCAGTTCCGCTTTGCTTGATGTTGTGCATGTTGTAACGAGACGAATGTTGAGATGATCTCTAGGCTATCTGTGAACCGTTGAGATTTGGCTTCTTCTTCTGATGAAGCCTGGGGAGGAAAGGTGTGATTCCCTTCTTTGTTTGCGCCCCTGGATTGTATACAGGGATTGACGTGATACCGCCTGTAGGGCATAAATTTCATTTTTTTTAATTTCTTTTCGCGATGCTCTATCATTTCAGTTTTTATATCGCGAAAGTCGCGATTGCCCAATCATTTCGGCTATATTTTTTATTTTTTACTCACTGCTTTTTATTATGAGTTGCCCAATCATTTAGGCTATTTTGCATGCATACATTTTTACTTGCTGATTTTGTCGCAAGTTGCCCCATCATTTCGGCTATTTCGTATGCATGTGTGGCTTGCTGGCTTTTCACTGCAAACTTGGAATTAGACACCGATTTCGGCATCAGCACCACTACAACTGGGATATTGCCAAGAGTGAATCATCATTTGCCTTTGTCGATGTCGAACAAAGGTGGCTTAGCAAACAGGGTTAAGATCCTGTCGACTAAGGCTTTTGGCTTCATGAGCCGTAAGGGTCTCATAAAGGTATTTCTCCCTGCGAGTCGTGAGGATCTCGTAGGTGCATTTTCTTGTTAGGAATCGTGAGGATTCCTAAGTGTATGGTCTCTTATAAGTCATAAGGATCTTACAAGAGTGTTTTCTCCTTATAAGTCGAGAGGGCTTACAAGGGGGTTCACCGTGTAGACATATCCCTAGTCACGGATGGGACTTTGTTAGGGAAATGTTTATTCGCGTCCATGGATTGTATACAAGGGTCAGCGTTGAGCCGCTTGTAGGGCAATTGGAGGTTGTGGGGGGTGCTTAAGAATAGGTTCAGATCCCTATAGCCTAAGACTTTCAAATCTTATAAGCCGTGAGGGTCCCATAAGAAAGTTCTCCCTACGAGTCGTGAGGATCTCGTAAGTGTAGTTTCTCCTTAGGAATCATGGGGATCCCTAAGTGTGTTACTCCCTTGTGAGTCGTAAGGATCTCAAGCAGGTGAATTCTCCTTATAAAGTCGAGAGGACCTTGTAAGTGTCTTTTAACGAGATTGCGCCCTTTCGGGTTTTCACAAAACTCGCCGGTAGCCCTGCTGATTTTACTCACGGAGCCCTTTCGGGTTTTCATCCGTGCCCGTTTTGCTTATGGACATACCGTTTTCTTTTTTCTTTTCTTTTCCTTTTTTTTATTTTTATTCTAACGAGGTTGTGCCCTTTCGGGTTTTCACAAAACTCGCCGGTAGCCCTGCTGTTTTTACTCACGGAGCCCTTTCGGGTTTTCATCCGTGCCCATTTTGCTTATGGACATACCGTTTTTTCTTTTTTTATTCTTTTATTTTCTCTCTTTTTTTTTATATCAGCCTTGGGATGCTGCAATCCACAGTAGTTTATCGACGTCTCGGTCAACGGTTAGTTTAGGGACATTGCGGTCCATTGTTAGTTTAAGGACATCTCGGTCCGTTGTTAGTTTAAGGACGTTTCGGTCCATAAAACGGCTACTACTTATAGAGTTTAGGCTTAGGAAGATTGTAAGTCGATGTAGTACACCCCAGTACTTGTGGGGAGGCGGAAATTACAAAAACGATCAAGTTTAAAGAACGAACATCGACTAACAGCTTGAATCGAAGCTAAACAAATAATAACCGAACACATAGCTATACTAAACTATAGTGTTAAGGGATTATACCTAATGAAAACGGTCCTTCGTCTTTGTGTCCTCCTTTGTTCTCCTCGACCTTCTCTAGGTAGTAGACGATCCACCCGAGAGCAAGACACCAAGCTACACCTCTAACTTGAGGTAACTAATCAACTTTGATTGCTAATCAAAGATGAAAGGATGATGTAGAGTGAAGGTAATGGATGTTTAAGTCTAACTAATCCTTTGATCTCAACACATGAGGATTAAGGATTAGTCTTCTTGAAGATGAGAGCTTGAGGAGAGAGAATGTGAATAATATTATGATAAATAAGTTATGAGTATCATATCATATATGAAGCATTTTCTAATAAGAAGAAAAGAATAAAGAGTGATGAATAATCATGCTTCATAAAATATCTAGTGGTGATTCATTAGCATGAGTCATTAAGCAATAAATGATAATGCACATGCTTAATGAATCACCACCATGACTCATATAACTCATTTAATGAATATGACACATAACCCTCCTTAGTCACCATCTTCTAGAAGCTTCTCGAGTAATTACGAGAACGCCCCTCCGATCCGTAAAAATACGGAAAAACTTTAGACTGTATAAATCCAATAACCGGATACCAGTAACTGGCTTAAACCAAAGCCGACTGGTAAAAACTGTCCGAAAGTCGTACGCGCGTAAACGCATGTATGCGTCCGAACCCTTTGTCGCAAAACCATGCAACCTCTATATCGTTTCGCCTGGAGTAGGAAACTCTCTGTGTGGGACTCTAGAGACTCGACTACTACGCTGGCAGTGGGTTTAACCACAGACCGCAAGCGGCACTAGCTGTACGTAACGGTCCCCAGGTAGTTGTCGATAAGAAGGCCGATGAGAAAACCCATCCGAACTCCTACTGAGTCTGATGTGACAATCTCCATACAGTCCGGTCCGTTCGTCCAAGAATATCGCATATCGGGCCTAGGGGGGCGGCAAGCGTCAGTCCCCTAATAGCGGTATAAGTCGTGTCGGAGGGAAGCCCATTACACCCTGAGAAACTACTGGAACCTACCAGCAAATCTCGCTTGCCCTGGCCAGGGACTTTGCGTAATGGCTCTCTGACACAGCACGATATCTACTCCCAATACCGGGAGGGACGAATCCTGTCTAACCGCCACTGCCTCCAAGTGCTCGGGACTGCACCCAACTGCTACCTGTTTGCACGACTCCTTTGAGCCGTGGTAGGGTAGCAATCTAAGAACAGTGGGACACACTCGAGGCGAAGTAGCAGTGTCAAGTCTGCGGACTATGCTGTACTCATGTCACCTGGGAACTGTTCACTGACGACTGGTATCAAACCAACCAACAGTTCCCTGTGAGTCCTGTCCGGTGTACCCATAACCTAACGAGCACCTGTATACTATCTCCAGTACGACGTACTGACGGCTGTGGGACAGACCATCTCCCCAACTGGGATGAGAAGCGTACACACTAGTCTACTCCGGAGTATCGATGCTCTGTCTCGATAATCCAACGACCAGGGACCTGAATGAGGATGTGCTTGTAGACTACCCAGCCCCCACTAGTGTGACTGCCATCACAACGCTGGTAGACAAGCAAGATCCTAAGAGCTCTATCAATACGTACACTCACATATTAAGATAGAAAAACCAAGTAGCATACTACCATGTTTAGCAAGACTGTTATATACATGTGAATATCCCAAGCTTCCATTAAGTAATATACAAGCTAGTATGATACAGTAATGGCCTTCTAGGGCATAAACACTAACAATCTCCCACTTGCACTAGGGCCATGTACTGGCATATCGTAGACCAATGATCTCGAGTAGCCTCTCGAACTGAATCTGAGGAAGGGCCTTCGTGAATGGATCAGCAATGTTCTCTTCTGAAGCAACTCTCCGAACCTCGATCTCCTGACGATCAATGATCTCCCTGATCAGGTGATACCGCCTCAAGATGTGTCTGGACTTCTGATGGGACCTTGGTTCCTTCGCTAAAGCTATAGCTCCGTTGTTGTCGCAATACAGAGGTATTGGATCAACTATGGTAGGAACAACCTGAAGTTCTGTTAGGAACTTCTTCATCCAGACTGCTTCTTTTGCGGCATCGCAAGCAGCTATATACTCTGCTTCCATCGTCGAGTCAGGAACGGTGTCCTGCTTGGAGCTCTTCCAGCATACCGCCCCTCCATTGAGGGTAAAGACATAACCCGACATGGACTTGGAATCGTCCTTATCACTCTGGAAGCCGGAATCAGCAAAGGCCTCCAACCTGAGGTCTTTTCCGCCGTAAACCAAGAACATCTCCTTAGTCCTCCTCAGGTACTTGAGAATGTTCTTTACTGCTATCCAGTGTTTCTCCCCTGGGTCTGACTGATACCGGCTTACCACGCTCAGTGCGTAAGCTACATCTGGTCTGGTACACAACATCGCATACATTATAGAGCCTACCGCAGAAGCGTAGGGTATAATAGACATGCGTTCCCTTTCCAAATCAGTCTTGGGAGACATCTCTTTGGAGAGGGTGATTCCGTGACAAGCCGGTAGATTACCGCGCTTAGAATCTTCCATACTGAATCTTTTCAGTACAGTGTCGATATACCTGGACTGCGAGAGTCCCAACATCCTCTTGGATCTATCACGATAGATCCGGATCCCCAGAATGTAAGAGGCATCACCCAGGTCTTTCATGGAGAACCTGTGTGACAAGAATCCTTTGACAGATTGTAGCATAGGAATGTCATTTCCTATCAATAGAATGTCATCCACGTACAAGACGAGGAATACGACACTTCTGGCCACGACTTTACTATATATACACGGTTCATCTGGATTTTTGATAAAGTCATATTCTTTGACTGTCTCATCAAAACAGATGTTCCAACTCCGCGATGCCTGCTTTAGTCCATAAATAGACTTAAGCAGCTTGCATACTTTCCCGCTGCTCCCACTCTGATTGAAACCCTCTGGCTGATCCATATAGACGCTCTCTTCTAAATTTCCATTCAGAAAAGCTGTCTTTACGTCCATCTGCCAGATTTCATAATCATGGAAGGCAGCAATAGCAAGAAGGACCCGAATGGATTTGAGCATAGCCACTGGAGAAAAAGTTTCGTCATAGTCCAAACCAGGTCTTTGACGAAAACCCTTTGCAACAAGTCTAGCCTTATAGGTTTCCACCTGTCCATCTACACTAATCTTTTTCTTGAAGATCCATTTGCATCCTATGGGTTTTACCCCATCTGGAGCAAAGTCCAAAGTCCATACTTTGTTGGTGTACATGGACTCCATTTCGGTCCGCATTGCATCTAGCCATCGTACCGAGTCGCCGCTCTGGATGGCCTGCTGGAAGTCAGTAGGTTCATCATCTTCTATGATGCAATCCTCTCTATCCCCATCTATGAGAAAACCGTAGTATCTCTCAGGCGGATGAGACGGCCTACTACTCCTGCGGAGGGGTGCGGGAATGTTCTGTTCTTCTTGAACCTCTGGTTCTACCAAACTTTCAGTAGCAGTTTGTGGTTCTGGAATTTCTTCCAGTTCTATTTCGCTCCCACTTGATTCCTTTTCTAAAAACAGATGTTCTAGAAAATGGGCATTACGAGAAACAAAGACCTTTTGTTCCTCTGCGTAATAGAAATAATATCCCTTGGAGTTCTTTGGATATCCCACAAACAAACATTTTACTGATCGTGCCTCGAGCTTGTCCACATGCTGCTTCTTAACAAAAGCTGGACATCCCCAAATCTTCATATGCTGAAGATGGGGTTTCTTCCCAGTCCACATCTGATATGGAGTGGTAGGCACAGTCTTGGTAGGAGCCCTGTTTAGAAGATATGCCGCTGATTCTAGCGCATAACCCCAGAAAGATCGCGGTAACTCAGCATTACTCATCATGGATCGTACCATATCCAATAGGGTTCGATTCCGTCTCTCCGATACACCATTATGCTGTGGAGTGTACGGAGGAGTAAGCTGAGAGAGAATTCCTTTCTCTTTTAGGTAACCTAGGAACTCGGCACTCAAGTATTCTCCACCTCGATCAGATCTAAGTGTCTTTATACTTTTGCCGGTTTGGTTTTCTACTTCATTCTTATACTCTTGGAATTTCTCAAAAGCCTCGGATTTATGTTTCATTAGATAAATGAATCCGTATCTTGAGTAATCATCCGTGAAAGTAATGAAGTAGGAATAACCACCTCTCGCATGTGTAGACATTGGACCACATACATCACTGTGTATGAGTCCTAAGAGCTCGCTCGCTCTTACTCCTTGTCCAGTGAATGGAGTCTTTGTCATCTTTCCTTTGAGACAAGATTGACAAGTGTCATAAGATTGATATTCGAACAAGTCCAAATATCCTTCTCTATGCAACTTAGTCAACCTTCTCTCATTGATGTGACCCAGTCTACAATGCCATAAGAAAGCTTTATTTAAATCTGAAGACTTTCTTTTTAGTGTGTTCTGGACATTGAAAATTTGGAGTTGGTTTAAAACATATATGCCGTTATTTAGAGTACCGGACCCAATCAAACCATGATTAAGGTGGATGTTGACAACATCTCTTACAAACGTGAAATCATAACCTTTATTTGATAACAAGGAAACTGATATGATATTACACGTTAAGCTGGGTACAAAATAACAGTTATGTAAAACCAAAATGTGTCCACTCGTCAATCCTAGGTGATAATCCCCGACGGACGCAGCTCCCACGCTAGCTCCGTTAGCAACCCTGAGGATCATATCACCTTCCTTCAGCACTCTACGGTTTCTCAGTGCCTGCAATACATTGCAAATATGAGATCCTGATCCGGTATCCAATACCCAGGAAGTAGAGTTGATCGACAGACAATTCTCAATTACAAACACACCTGAAGTCGAAGCCACAGCTTGCTTCGGTTCCTGGTTTTTGGCGTTCCACGCCTTGCAATCCTTCTTCCAGTGCCCTTTCCTGTGACAATGGAAGCACTCATCCTGGCCAACTATCGGTACTGCTTTCTTTTTCTTTCCCTTCCCTCCCACCTTACTAACACCTCCTCTAGGTCTGGGTGCGGCCTTCTTCTTCCTTCCTTTGGCCCTAGCCTTGGACCCGGAAGAAGATGAACCGCCAACAAACATAGCGGGTGTTTCCCTTGCCTTCTGCAAGGTGCCCTCCGCACTCTTTAACATGTTCAGGAGTTCCGCAAGTTCAACTTCTTTTCCTTGAAGATTGAAGTTGAGGATAAACTGGGCGTAGGTGGGAGGAAGGGACTGGAGAACAAGGTCTGTATAGAGCTTATTATCCAAAGTCGTCCCAAGGTCTGCGAGCTCTTCTATATAGCCAATCATCTGTAGGACATGTTCACCTACCGATGACCCGACAGCCAACCTCGCTCGAAACAATTTCTTAGAGGTCTTGTATCTTTCTATACGAGATTGCTCTCCATAAAGTTCCTTTGTATGGAGAAATATGCCATCAAGGGACATATCCTCGTGCCTCCTCTGATGTTCATTGTTCATCGAGGCAAGCACGATGCACTTGGCTCTCGCGCAATCTAAATCCCAGGTTTTGCGGATTTCCTTATCCGCATTACTGGATTTGGGACCAGGGACAGCAGGTGCCGTAGCGGTGAGGACGTACCCCAGTTTGTCATAGGTCAAAGCCATCTTGACATTCCGCAGCCAATCTTTATAGTTTGGCCCCGTCAGTATATTTTTCTCTAAAAGTAACTTAAGTCCAGTCATTTTCAGGGTCGCTGCAATTAGGAGAGAGAGAAGAAAACTCTTTAGCATGATGCTCTTGCAAGTTTAGAGTGGTTTTTAGTTTATCTAAACTGGATGGCTCCCACTGTTTCTCGAATCCTTCCTCAAACCATAAAAGAAGAATTAGCCAAGATTATTCTCACCGTACAATACTTGCTTAACCGTTCAGCCAGGCTGGTGTCGATACTTCGAGGGAGGTTTTCCAACGCTTTCGCGAAGTTCCTTAATTAAATAACCTCTTTTCTCTGGGGGCGTAACCCCGCTGACACTTTTCTGGACACCTACTAGGTTTATAGCATTGATCGTTAAGTGACGAATATCCTGATAAGTAGCATATACTCACAGTAGGATCGGGATCCAAATATCATCGTCTGATAATGTTGTAGGAATGCTACCAACATTCATCAAACTCCAAATGGTATGCATCTCTTTGCAAATTTCAGTTTCTTTAGAAATTCCCGATATAAGTTTTTGCCCCATGCTCTTATGACCTTGGCGTTAGGTCAAAATGTCATAAGTCACATGTCAAGTTCTACCCATCATTATCTTGTCAATTTGAACCCATCCGTATATATCCTTGACGTTCGGCCAAAATGATAATACGACTGTCCCAAACTAACTCATCTATCTATGCAACAAATGAATATCCAGCAGCTACCAAACACTATGCCTTGGCGTTAGGTCAAAATACATAGCTTGAATACTACTGAATACCCAGATGAAATGACGGAGGGCTACGAATGGTTTTGGCGAAACCGTGAACGTAGTGAACTTGATATAACCGAAGGAACCTGATAGCTTTTAAAAGGAGTGGTTAAGACTCCGCATTTAAAAATATCTGTTTTAAAAATAACCGAGTGGTTTCTTTTAAATTGTTCCAACGATTTAAACTTTGGTTTGTTTTACTTTGCATTATAAATAATGTGTCCCATCATTAACCTATCATTGCAGAAAACAACGAAAATACAACGTCCTCTTATGCCATCCGCATTTGCCACGGGGTCCCGTCATCACCCGTTAGGTTACTTAACTAACGACAGAGCGGGGGCTGGGCTAGCGCGGGTGTAAAACATAAGTGACGTCTAAATAGCTACAATAAATATAGATATTTTACATTCGTCTGACGCAATGATATTCATTCCAGAACACAGATAAACAATATTGGATTTGCAAGCAATCTGTATTTCTTTTGAGCCTGCAAGAAAAGACAGATTACACAGTTGTGATGAATAGCCGTTACCCCACCCTCGACCCCTACGGGTACGGCAAACTACCCACCCGGTAGTCTGTGTACCCCACCTTGGGTCAGTCCTAGGAGCAAAAACAGTAAAATGAAATAATACAACGGTGGCTACAACCGCAACCTGGAAGTGCCCCGCAAAAATAATATTACAACAAATTATATTTACAACAAATGAATTATACAATAACCCATTGCAAACCCCGGCTATACACCACAACAGTCCAATACAGTTTATATGCACAAACAGATATAACCATTTCAGAAATGTGCAACCCCCTGCCAACCGACATACTAGCAGTTGGGGGAGGTTTACGAACACATTAAACAATCACAGATATAATCCAATATGCAAATACTGTACAATTTCGATCGATTAAACAACATCAATATTGCTCCAAAATCTGCTCTGTTAAACAGTAACCTGAGCAAATATTAAATATTCCAGAAAACACTAAATATCACAGGGGACCCACACAAAAATTTTGGGATCATGACTCGGCAACTCGGCGGCGGAACCGCGGCGGATCGGTGGGATCCGCCGCGCTTCCGCGGCGCTTTAGCCGAGTCATGGGACCAATTTTCTTGGGTGTTCTCCTGGACCCATGTCAAGCTTTCTGAACTTCCCTGAAAAATTTTTGGACATCATTTTGGATTCGACAGAAACTGATTTTTATTAGGGTTTTCCGGCTTCGTTTTCCCGTTCGAAATTCGTACAAATTTGCAATCAAGTTATTTATTATTTAGCGAGGCTCTGATACCACTGTAAGTCGATGTAGTACACCCCAGTACTTGTGGGGAGGCGGAAATTACAAAAACGATCAAGTTTAAAGAACGAACATCGACTAACCGCTTGAATCGAAGCTAAACAAATAATAACCGAACACATAGCTATACTAAACTATAGTGTTAAGGGATTATACCCAATGAAAACGGTCCTTCGTCTTTGTGTCCTCCTTTGTTCTCCTCGACCTTCTCTAGGTAGTAGACGATCCACCCGAGAGCAAGACACCAAGCTACACCTCTAACTTGAGGTAACTAATCAACTTTGATTGCTAATCAAAGATGAAAGGATGATGTAGAGTGAAGGTAATGGATGTTTAAGTCTAACTAATCCTTTGATCTCAACACATGAGGATTAAGGATTAGTCTTCTTGAAGATGAGAGCTTGAGGAGAGAGAATGTGAATAATATTATGATAAATAAGTTATGAGTATCATATCATATATGAAGCATTTTCTAATAAGAAGAAAAGAATAAAGAGTGATGAATAATCATGCTTCATAAAATATCTAGTGGTGGTTCATTAGCATAAGTCATTAAGCAATAAATGATAATGCACATGCTTAATGAATCACCACCATGACTCATATAACTCATTTAATGAATATGACACATAACCCTCCTTAGTCACCATCTTCTAGAAGCTTCTCGAGTAATTACGAGAACGCCCCTCCGATCCGTAAAAATACGGAAAAACTTTAGACTGTATAAATCCAATAACCGGATACCAGTAACTGGCTTAAACCAAAGCCGACTGGTAAAAACTGTCCGAAAGTCGTACGCGCGTAAACGCACGTATGCGTCCGAACCCTTTGTCGCAAAACCATGCAACCTCTATATCGTTTCGCCTGGAGTAGGAAACTCTCTGTGTGGGACTCTAGAGACTCGACTACTACGCTGGCAGTGGGTTTAACCACAGACCGCAAGCGGCACTAGCTGTACGTAACGGTCCCCAGGTAGTTGTCGATAAGAAGGCCGATGAGAAAACCCATCCGAACTCCTACTGAGTCTGATGTGACAATCTCCATACAGTCCGGTCCGTTCGTCCAAGAATATCGCATATCGGGCCTAGGGGGGCGGCAAGCGTCAGTCCCCTAATAGCGGTATAAGTCGTGTCGGAGGGAAGCCCATTACACCCTGAGAAACTACTGGAACCTACCAGCAAATCTCGCTTGCCCTGGCCAGGGACTTTGCGTAATGGCTCTCTGACACAGCACGATATCTACTCCCAATACCGGGAGGGACGAATCCTGTCTAACCGCCACTGCCTCCAAGTGCTCGGGACTGCACCCAACTGCTACCTGTTTGCACGACTCCTTTGAGCCGTGGTAGGGTAGCAATCTAAGAACAGTGGGACACACTCGAGGCGAAGTAGCAGTGTCAAGTCTGCGGACTATGCTGTACTCATGTCACCTGGGAACTGTTCACTGACGACTGGTATCAAACCAACCAACAGTTCCCTGTGAGTCCTGTCCGGTGTACCCGTAACCTAACGAGCACCTGTATACTATCTCCAGTACGACGTACTGACGGCTGTGGGACAGACCATCTCCCCAACTGGGATGAGAAGCGTACACACTAGTCTACTCCGGAGTATCGATGCTCTGTCTCGATAATCCAACGACCAGGGACCTGAATGAGGATGTGCTTGTAGACTACCCAGCCCCCACTAGTGTGACTGCCATCACAACGCTGGTAGACAAGCAAGATCCTAAGAGCTCTATCAATACGTACACTCACATATTAAGATAGAAAAACCAAGTAGCATACTACCATGTTTAGCAAGACTGTTATATACATGTGAATATCCCAAGCTTCCATTAAGTAATATACAAGCTAGTATGATACAGTAATGGCCTTCTAGGGCATAAACACTAACAAAGATAGCGAGCAGACATAGTTGTCGTCATCTATCATTGACCTAGGCCGTGACACGTCAAGCATAGTACTTCTTCAGGAAGCGGCCGTTTATTTTCCTGAAGGGTCTTTCACCATGCATGTCCATGAGTAGGTAGGCCCCACCTTGGTAGACCTTGTCTATGATATACGGGCCTTCATAGTTCGGTTCGAATTTCCCCCGTTTAGCATGATTGGGGATCATAGGTCTTTTGACCACTAGCACGAGTTCGCCTTGGCGGAATGTTCTCGGCCTAGTCAATCTCTCATATGAACGTGTCATCTTTACATTATAAGCCTCCAGATTTTGTTGCGCTACGAGCTGGATTTCATCAAGGGCGTCGAGCTCTTCAAGCCGAAAGTGAGCATTCTCTTCATCCGTTATCTCGTAATGAACCGCCACTCGTAGAGAGGGTAGCTCTATCTCGAGGGGGAGCACCGCCTCTGTACCGAATACCAATGCGTACGGCGTTGTGTTCGTGGCCGTTTTGAATGTAGTTCGATATGCCCAGAGAGCTTCATGCAGTCATTCATGCCAGTCCCTCTTATTTCGAGACACCGTCTTTTCACAATCTTCGTCAAGGTCTTGTTGAAAGCCTCAGCTAGACCGTTAACTCGGGGATTATAGACCGAAGAGTATCTCCAGTCTATGTTGTGCTGTTGTACGAAGTGGCTGATCTTGTGGCTTCTGTAGGCTGGCCCGTTATCAAAGATGATCCGTCTCGGATTTCCAAACCGATAAATGACGTGTGCCTTTAAGAAATGGAGGATGTTCTCCGTTTTCACTTCCCTCAGCGGTACAGCTTCTGCCCATTTGGAGAAGTAATCAGTTGTCGCCAAAATGAATCAATGTCCTCTGGACGATGTTGGCTCGATGGGGCCGATTATGTCAGTTCCCCACATCTCGAACGGCCAGCTTGCCATCGTTGGATGTAGTGGATTTGGATGCTGATGGATAAAGTCCCCATGGATCTGGCATGAGTGGCATTACTTCGCGTATTTGAGGCAGTCTTGGATCATCGTGGGCCAATAGTAACCCATCCGTTTGATCTTCAGCTTCATCTTAGGGCCGGCTTGGTGAGAACCACAGAGTCCATCGTGAGTTTCCTGAACGACACTCTTCGCCTCTTCAGGTCCCAGGCATCTTAACCATAGAGAATCAAATGATCTCTCATACAGAGTATCATTGATGAAGGCAAAAGATAGAGCTCGCTTCAAGAGCTGATGTTTTGAGGACGCATCTTCAGGCGTTCAACGGGATTTGAAGTAGTCTATGAAGACTTCTCTCCAATCATCAACCTTCTCTTGGTCTTTTACTAGTAGAGTTATTTGCTCGGTCGCTTCCTTTTCCTCGGACGACTCCGAAGATATTTCTGCCGGTGTAAGAACCAGACGGCTTTGTACAATGATCCTCACATCATCGAGGTTCTCGTCAGCGAGTGCCTTAGCGAGCTTGACTAATGCATCCGCCTTGCTATTTTCCGCACGCGGTATGCTCTCCAAGGTGTAGGGAGGAATTCGGGTCAGCGGTTGTTGCACTCTCTCGCCGTATTTCACTAACTCTGGCTTGCACGTTTGGCAGTTGCCGTTTATTTGACTAACGACCAGTTGGGAGTCTCCGTATATGAGGAGGTATTCGATTCTCATGTCGATGGCGATCTCGAGACCCGCTATCAAAGCTTCATACTCGGCTTCATTATTTGTCCTCGGCTCTGTTAAGGAGAAGGCGAAGCGCATTATCCCTCCTTGTGGAGTTACGAAGATGAGACCTACCCTTGATTTGATTATGGGCGTGCTTTGTTTGCGCTTCTTCATCGAAGATGCTCCATCGAAGTAAAGTTCCCACCGGGTATCACATCCGTCGATCATGTCAAATGCATGTTCTTCTGGCGGTTCGCAATTCAAGGGAGAATCGACAGGTATCGGATGCTCAGCGAGGAAGTCGGCGATGGCCTGGCCTTTCACTGCCTTAAGAGGCTGATACGTTATTGAAAACTCTATCAAGAGAAGGGCCCATTTAGCGAGTCGCCCCGTCAATATGGCCTTTGACATCAAATACTTGAGAGGATCCACCTTCGATATGAGACGGACTTCATGCGCCAATGCATAATACCTGAGCTTTGTTATTGTGAAGATTAATGCCAGGCAGTGTTTTTCGATGGGAGAATAATTACTTTCTGCTCCCAGTAGAACTCAACTCAAATAATAAAGGGCTCTCTCCTTTCCTTGATCGTTCTCTTGTGCCCGCGGCACGCCTAAAGAACCTTCGAGGGCTGTCGTATATAGAATGAGCGGCTTGTTAGTTGTATGTATGCCCTAGAGGCCAGTATTGTACAGATGATGTATATTATATTGGATGCTTGGACATATATAGAGATGACTTTCTTGCTCGATATGATAGTATGCTATCTGGTTGCTCTTTATCTTAACATGTACACTAGTCTCTTTAAACTGTCTTTTAGTTACATGTTGGTAAAGCCCTTAGGATGTGTACTTGACTGCCTGGACTATGATGCAGATCATACTAGTGGGGACATGGTAGTCCATAAGTACATCCTTCAAGGTCCCTAGTCGTGGGTGTATCGAGACGGGGCATCGATATACCAGTGTAGACTAGCGTATACGCTTCTCGACCCATGAGATGGGCGATGGATGATCTCATATCCATTGGTGTTTGATATCAGAGATGGTATACGGGTGCTCAGTGGAGACTGGGTACACTGGACGGACTCGCCGAGAACTCCCAGATGGTATTATACCTCACGTCAGATGGCAGTTCTCAGGTGACACTTGTACAGGTTAGTCTGTAGACCCGAGATCGTCATAGAGTCATGTGTGATTCCCACTGTGCTTTGATCTCCACCTTACCACGTCCATGAGGTCGTGCAAAACGGTGGTCTTTGGGTACAGTCCCGAGTCACATGGAGGCAATGAGCGATAAGAGGGGTTTCGTCTCTCCCGGTATTGGGGGTTGATGTTGCGCTGTGCTCGATTAGCCGTAACAGGGAAGTCCCTAGCCAGGGCTGATCAGAGATTTGCTAGTAAGTGTTACCAGTAGTTTCTCGACCCGTTATGAGCCTCACATCGGCATGACTTTCGGTTATTGGGGTCTGACGTTTACCACCCCTAGACTTGATATGCGACATATCAGACGAACAGACCGGACTGTATGGTAAGTGTTACTGGTTTGATTCACAGGAGTGTGAGCGGGCTAGCTCGTCGATCTTCTGATCGCTTAATACCCGGGTGGCCGTTACGTTTAGCAGACCGCTTGCAGCTTGTGGGTGCTTGATATGATCATCATCTGCTACCGGCGTATTGACGAGTCTTTAGAGTCCTACACAGAGGTTTCCTGGCTCAAGCGAAACGAAATAGGAGCGCATATGAGATATGTGTGGGACCGAGAATAATGCGTGTATGTGATACCGCATTTCATTCTCGCGATGAATGTTTCGATTGGTTGTATGTGATATGACCTAGTTATCGAATCATTGATTCGATAAATCGATACATTGGATACTAGTCGGTTATGTGCAACATGACCGGATCATTGAATCAAATGTTGATTTAATGATTTAATGTATAATTATATATGTGATATATTACTTTGCATTAACTAGTATTGGTTCACTTTAAATGGATTTTCTTACTTGATGTGCAAGTTGTATATGTGATATACTTTTGTGCACATGTTTGTATCATGTTTGATGATACTTGCTCATTTGGTTAAGTGTAAAGATTTAAACCTTGGTTAAGTAAATGGTTAGGGTTTTTATTTATTCATTCCTTTTTCTTTTTAATTTGGATTAAAAAGAAATGGCAAAAGAAAACAAAAGGGTTGCTTTCATTCTTGAAGCTTGTTGAAGCTTCATGAAGCTTTGACCAAAGTGACCACTTTGTCTTCATGCTTAACCCTAACCATTCATCTAACCTTAGTCAATTCTCTACACCTAACCATGGTTCACATTATGATAAGTATTCATTTTCTTTTTCATTTCATTAACTTATCATAATATTCTATCTTCATCATCTTCTTCTACTTCAAGAAAAAGCTTGCCACCATTAATGGCACTTTGAGCAAAAGAGTGAGAAATCCAATTCTAAAGTCAACCCACCTCCTATTTCTTCATCCTCTACCTCTTGCCAAGTGGTTTTGGGTGTTTTCTTCACAAGTTTCACAACTTGGTGAAGTTGGAGCTTGAACTTGTGATGCCTCGACGTAGATCATCTTCGGCACAAAGCCGACGACCTAGCCCGCCCATTTCTCCGATGAAGCCGATGATTGAGTCCGGGATTCGAGATGGACAGTGAGAGGACGCCTATGTGGAGCTAAGGAAGTGGATAACCGGATCTACAAAGGTTGTAGCTTCTAACCTTTAGTTAAGTTGTTAACTAGATTATTGTTTCGCCTAGAATTCTAGTCGACGATCCGTATTAGGGTTTCTCGGCACCCATAAAATTTGAAATTGGCATGGTTGATGCCTTGTGAGACCTCTATAGTATGCCTAGGAACCCTACAGTGGTATCAGAGCCTAGCTAGAGCCTTAGGCGAAGTGTAGACGACGTTTGGAACCCGATCGAACCGAAACCCTAATTCCCGATGTGCTCTCTGGACTTTTTTCAAAAACTGGGATTTTTTCAGATTAAAAATGCTTAAAAAATTCAGCAGGGAATTCTAAGAATTACGGTGCAAATTTTTTCAAATGAACAGTATAGTGTGAGGCGGAACCGCGGCAGAAGCATGGCTTCTGCGGCGGTTCCGCGGCCTGATGATGACGTCAGCCCTCCTCCTTTGCACAGTAATTCCTATTTCACAGTGCTGAGTTTTCTGGGAATTTTTAAATTGACTCAAGAGTTGAGTGTTCTGGGGTTGCATTGGGAATCGAAGATTCGATCGGATTATCAAGTTTTATCTATGTGTTTTTCCGGATAATTTTTGAATATGTTAAAAAGTTTGACCAGATATAAATACCCAACTTTTCCCCTGCCGGAAAATTTCCATGTGTTGGATTTTTCTGTGGTTTAAGGACGTTCTGAGTAGTGCAAGTAACGCGATGGTCCCTCTAGAAGACAACAAACCTTAACTCGATTATGTGACCGTCTTGAACTGCCCTTTGAACTTTCGGGTTTGGGGCAGTACGGCGTGCCACATGTGAGGCGTTGGCTTGACCCTTCTACGGCTGGACCGTTGGTACTGAGGCATGAAGTGAATGTCTTTGAACTTATTTCATGTGTTGAACGGTTTTGGGAAAACTTGGGTGTTTGAATGTTCGATCGGAAAGTTTAATATTTTCTATTTATCCGGAATGTGATACAATAATTGGAATTCACAAACAGTTATGAGATAACTGAATGAATGTTATAAATCTAGCGGTTTAGTCTCATTTGATATTGAAAAGAGTTTTCGATAATGAGACTAAAATGCTGGGTTTATAACTGTTAGGCATGTGATGTCTAAGTACTTCATCTGATTAGACATGCGATGTCTAAAGGGTTGCGGATTCCAACTGTTGTAGTTTTATACTTTCTTTTCTGTGACCGTAAGTGTAATATGTGATATCGCCGGTTTCGTTGCTATACGTCAACGACAATTGGGGTATGCATACTTAGTTATGTTGATGACATGTGATGTTATGTGTTGCTGGATATGTTATATTGGATCGTCGTGTTCGAATAGCCGGGGGTTTTTATGTGAGATGAGCGTTTTTCATTTTCATTCATGTAAAAACTTGTATGTAATATTCTTTTATTTGGGGCACTTCCAGGTTGCGGAAGATGCCACCTTTTGTATATTATTTATTTTTCCGCATTAGGATAGACCCAAGGAGGGGAGCACAAGTAACCGGGTTCTGGGGTCCAGTGGGAGACCAACTCGAGGAGTCGAGTCCGGGTCTCCTAACCCTAGAATTGGCAGGGTTGCTTGCCGCTCTCGTAGGGGTCTATGGGTGTGGGATTGGCTATTCATCACGACCGTGGAATCCGTGTTTTATACTGGCTCATATTGAAAACACGGACGTCCTAGTATATCCAATGTTTCATATGTTTCTTCTGCTGCGATATCTGTGATGTGATCATGTGATGTTCTGTGATAGATACAGTATATAGTATATATGATATATTATATAGACGTTACTTATGTTTTGCACCCGCACTAGCCCTGCCCTGCTCTGTCGTTAGTTACCTAACCTAACGGTGCACGAGGGGACATCGAGGCGAATGCGGATGGCATAAGTGTACGTCATATCTATCTGTGATGTTTAGGTATTTAAATGATGGGACTTCATTAATGTGATTAATGAAAGAAAAGAAACCTAAGATGTTGTAGAATCAAATTTTAAATAAAACAGGTAGCTACAGTTCTTGCTTTGCACAGCGGTATATGTGATATATCCTGCACCTTATTCGATGAGGAAAGGACCGAGATCCCTTCACCGGGAGTGACTCCTTTAGCAATAACTGGCAGATGCTACACACTCAGTTTAACTTTTGATTGCTTCTATAGTTTCTGCTTTGCACAGTGATATATGTGATATATCCCGCACCTCATTCGACGAGGAAAGGGCCGACGATCCCTTCACCGGGAGTGACCCCTTTAGCAAAACTGGAAAAGCCTCAAAATCACTCCATTTCTAAAATTCATTTGATTCTACAACGATATCAAGTTCATTACACAATAGGTTTTCAGAAAAACCTGTCGTAGCCCTCCGTCATTTCAGATAAGTAGTAGTTAGTATTCGTGCTACGTTTGTTGGCCTGCGTCAAGGCGTAGTGTGCGGTAGCTAACTATTATTTATCTGCTTATGCATATGATGCAGATTGGATTAGGGTAGTCGTGCGACTATGTTGGCCTGCGTCAAGGGTCGTGCGGGTGGGTTTAATTCAATCAGGAAATGACGGGTTGAACTTGACTAGCGCACTATGGTTTGTTGGCCTGCGTCAATGTCAGAGGACGCTGGGGGCAAAATATTATCGGGAATTTCAATTGTTGAAATTTTCAATGAGATTGCATACCTTCTATGAGATAGTTGGATCCCGATACCCACTGCGAGTAAGAGTTACTCCTGGGAGAGTTTTACACATTACAATTAGCCGATCAAGTAGGTGTCTAGAAAGGTGTCAACGGGGTTACGCCTCTGGGAAAACGAGGTTTACATTAATTAGGTCCGTGCGAAAGCACGGGGAACCTCCCTCAAAGTACCGACACTGGCCTGGCTGAAAGATCGACGAAGTTGTAGGGTGTAATTAATCCCGGCTAGTCTTTCCTTTTAGGGTTTGAAGGAAGATTTGATAAAAACCAGTGGGAGCCATCCTGATTAGATAAGATAATAACCAATCTGATCTTGCACGAGCATACGCTAAAATGTTTTCTTCTCTCTCTCTCCAGGTAGCGACCATTTCATGCCTTAATCAAGATAATAATATGGATGTATTGACCGAACCCGCATGTTATACTGTGCTGGGGAACGTTGGTTCCGTTCTTTCTTATAAGAGTTATAGGAATGAACAGGACATAGGGAATACCAGGATTCCCATGCCACCCGATTGAAGAAAGTACATGTTGATGCATTTTCTTCGGGTGTGTTCGTTACATAGAACTGTTTCTCCATTTGCCCTACGTCCTGGGTATTAGATACCGGGTCAGGATCCCATATATGTAATCAGTTACATGGGCTTAGGAAAGGTAGAGAAGTTGGAGAAGGTGATAAAGACATAAGAGTTGGAAATGGTGCAATTGTTGCAGCTAAGACTGTCGGGGAATATCACCTTGTATTACCAACTGGTAATACATTGGTTCCGAACGAATGCTATTACATGCCGAACCTGATATGCAACATTATATCAGTTTCTTTATTGAGTAAAGAGGGATATAATTTTGTATTACAGGACAATGTTATGAACATTTTCCGTAACCAAAAGTTGGTTGGATCAGGCACGTTGTGCAATGGCATTTATGTTCTAAATCAATCAACAGTTCTGAGTATAACAAACACACACAAGAGGAAGAGTTCTGAACTGAACGAATCCTTCTTGTGGCATTGTAGACTGGGTCACATCAATGCGACACGACTAGCTAAGTTGCATAAGGATGGATATTTAAATCCGTTTGAATTTTCATCTTATGACACTTGCCAGTCATGTCTCAAAGGCAAGATGACCAAAACTCCGTTTACGGGACACGGAGAAAGAGTTACTGAACTCCTGGGACTGATACATAGTGATGTATGCGGTCCTATGTCTACACATGCCAGGGATGGTTCTTCGTACTTCATTACATTCACTGACGATCTCTCTAGATTCGGATATGTGTTCCTGATGAAACACAAATCAGAAGCTTTTGAGAAATTTAGAGAATATAAACAAGAAGTCGAAAACCAAACCGGAAAAAGTATTAAAATCCTTCGATCTGATCGAGGAGGTGAATACTTAAGCAATGAATTCCTGGACTTCCTAAAAGAGAATGGGATTCTCTCTCAGCTGACTCCTCCATATACACCACAGCACAACGGTGTATCAGAACGGAGGAACCGCACCCTATTAGATATGGTGCGCTCTATGATGAGCACAGCTGAGTTACCTATTTCCTTCTGGGGATATGCACTGGAAACAGCTGCAGACCTATTGAATATGGTTCCCACCAAAACCGTGCCAACCACTCCATATGAGATATGGAAAGGAAAGAGACAATGTCTTAATTATGTTAAGATATGGGGTTGTCCGGCATATGTAAAAACGCAAAATCCGGACAAACTCGCGGCAAGGTCTATTCTGTGTAAGTTTATTAGATATCCCAAACATTCGCACGGGTATATCTTCTACCACACCGAGGAACAAAAGGTGTTTGTTTCTCGACATGCCACCTTTTTAGAAAAGGAATTTCTTGAAAAGGAGATTAGTGGCAAGGAGGTAGAACTGGAAGAGGTTCCAGCAATACAGACTACAACAGAAGATTTGGTTGAACCAGAGGATTCAGTAGCTCCCGATGAACCTCAGCCTCTCCGCCGATCTAGTAGGGTTCCTCACCCACCTGAGAGATACTACGGTTTTCTCATGGATGGTGGGAGCGAGGATTGCATCATGGAGGATGATGACCCAACTAGCTTCGAGCAGGCCATCACGAGTAGGGACTCAGTGAAATGGCTGGATGCTATGCGGTCCGAGATGGAATCCATGTACACCAACAAAGTATGGACTTTGGAAGTTTCTCCAGAAGGGGTAAAACCCATTGGGAGCAAGTGGATCTTCAAGAAGAAACTTGGTGTAGATGGGAAAGTGGAGACTTTCAAAGCTAGACTTGTTGCAAAGGGTTTTCGTCAAAGACCAGGTGTGGACTATGACGAAACCTTTTCTCCAGTGGCTATGCTTAAATCCATCCGGATCATGCTTGCCATCGCTGCATATCATGACTACGAAATCTGGCACATGGATGTTAAGACCGCCTTTCTAAATGGTGATTTAGAAGAGTGCGTGTACATGACTCAGCCAGAGGGCTTCGTAGACAGTGGGAGCAGCGGGAAGGTATGCAAACTGCTTAAATCCATTTAAGGATTAAAGCAAGCATCGCGGAGTTGGAACATCTGCTTTGACGTCGTTATCAAAGAGTTTGATTTCGTCAAAAATCCAGATGAACCTTGTATCTACAAGAAGGTGGCAGAGAGTAAGGTTGTCTTCCTCGTATTGTACGTGGACGACATACTCTTGATAGGAAATGATATTCCTATGCTGCAATCGGTCAAACTCTTCTTATCACAAAGATTCTCAATGAAAGATCTTGGTGATGCCTCCTGCATATTGGGAATTAGGATCTATAGAGATAGATCCAAACGGATTTTAGGATTGTCCCAATCCAGATACATTGACACCATACTAAAGAGGTTTAGTATGGAAGAATCCAAGCGTGGGAACTTGCCCACGATTTCTGGAGTCACTCTCTCCAAAGAGATGTCTCCCAAGACTGATTTGGAGAGAGCTCGCATGCAAGGGATACCCTATGCTTCGGCTGTAGGCTCTATCATGTACGCGATGCTATGTACCAGACCCGATGTTGCATACTCACTAAGTGTAGTGAGCAGGTATCAAGCTGATCCTGGAGAGAGTCACTGGACAGCTGTGAAGAGCATTCTCAAGTACTTACGAAGGACTAAAGAGATGCTCTTGGTGTATGGTAACGGAGAACTCCAAGTGAAGTCCTTTACCGATTCGAGCTTCCAGAGTGATAAGGACGACTCTAAGTCGCAGTCGGGATTTGTCTTTACCCTTTACGGAGGGGCGGTTAGCTGGAAGAGTTCCAAGCAGGAAACCGTGACAGACTCGACGATGGAGGCTGAATACATCGCTGCCAACGATGCTGCCAAAGAGGCTGTCTGGATCAAGAAGTTCATTACTGAACTTGGAGTGGTTCCATCCATTGAGCATCCAATACCTTTGTATTGCGATAACAATGGAGCGGTGGCTTTGGCCAAGGAACCCAGGTCCCATCAGCGGTCCAGGCATATTCTAAGGCGGTATCACCTGATCCGGGAGATAGTTGATCACCAGGAGATCGAGGTCAGGAGGGTTGACACGAAGAACAACACGGCGGATCCACTCACGAAGGCCATTCCCCAGATACAGTTTGAGAAACTCTTCGGGATGCTCGGTATGCGATACTACAGCAGCTGGCCCTAGTGCAAGTGGGAGATTGTTAGTTGTATGTATGCCCTAGAGGCCAGTATTATACAGATGATGTATATTATATTGGATGCTTGGACATATATAGAGATGACTTTCTTGCTCGATATGATAGTATGCTATCTGGTTGCTCTTTATCTTAACATGTACACTAGTCTCTTTAAACTGTCTTTTAGTTACATGTTGGTAAAGCCCTTAGGATGTGTACTTGACTGCCTGGACTATGATGCAAATCATACTAGTGGGGACATGGTAGTCCATAAGTACATCCTTCAAGGTCCCTAGTCGTGGGTGTATCGAGACGGGGCATCGATATACCAGTGTAGACTAGCGTATACGCTTCTCGACCCATGAGATGGGCGATGGATGATCCCATATCCATTGGTGTTTGACATCAGAGATGGTATACGGGTGCTCAGTGGAGACTGGGTACACTTGACAGACTCGCCGAGAACTCCCAGATGGTATTATACCTCACGTCAGATGGCAGTTCTCTGGTGACACTTGTACAGGTTAGTCTGTAGACCCGAGATCGTCATAGAGTCTTGTGTGATTCCCACTGTGCTTTGATCTCCACCTTACCACGTCCATGAGGGCGTGCAAAACGGTGGTCTTTGGGTACAGTCCCGAGTCACATGGAGGCAATGAGCGATAGGAGGGGTTTCGTCTCTCCGGTATTGGGGGTTGATGTTGCGCTGTGCTCGATTGGCCGTAACAGGGAAGTCCCTGGCCAGGGCTGATCAGAGATTTGCTGGTAAGTGTTACCAGTAGTTTCTCGACCCGTTATGAGCCTCACATCGACACGACTTATCGGTTATTGGGGTCTGACGTTTACCACCCCTAGACTTGATATGCGACATATCAAACGAACAGACTGGACTGTATGGTAAGTGTTACTGGTTGGATTCACAGGAGTGTGAGTGGGCTAGCTCGTCGATCTTCTGATCGCTTAATACCCGGGTGGCCGTTACGTTTAGCAGACCGCTTGCGGCTTGTGGGTGCTTGATATGATCATCATCTGCTACCGGCGTATTGACAAGTCTTTAGAGTCCTACACAGAGGTTTCCTGGCTCAAGCGAAACCAAATAGGAGCGCATATGAGATATGTACGGGACCGAGAATAATGCGTGTATGTGATACCGCATTTCATTCTCGCGATGAATTTTTCGATTGGTTGTATGCGATATGACCTAGTTATCGAATCATTGATTCGATAAATCGATACATTGGATACTAGTCGGTTATGTGCGACATGACCGGATCATTGAATCAAATGTTGATTTAATGATTTAATGTATAATTATATATATGATATATTACTTTGCATTAACTAGTATTGGTTCACTTTAAATGGATTTTCTCACTTGATGTGCAAGTTGTATATGTGATATACTTTTGTGCACATGTTTGTATCATGTTTGATGATACTTGCTCATTTGGTTAAGTGTAAAGATTTAAACCTTGGTTAAGTAAATGGTTAGGGTTTTTATTTATTCATTCCTTTTTCTTTTTAATTTGGATTAAAAAGAAATGGCAAAAGAAAACAAAAGGGTTGCTTTCATTCTTGAAGCTTGTTGAAGCTTCATGAAGCTTTGACCAAAGTGACCACTTTGTCTTCATGCTTAACACTAACCATTCATCTAACCTTAGTCAATTCTCTACACCTAACCATGGTTCACATTATGATAAGTATTCATTTTCTTTTTCATTTCATTAACTTATCATAATATTCTATCTTCATCAACTTCTTCTTCTTCAAGAAAAAGCTTGCCACCATTAATGGCACTTTGAGCAAAAGAGTGAGAAATCCAATTCTAAAGTCAACCCAGCTCCTATTTCTTTATCCTCTACCTCTTGCCAAGTGGTTTTGGGTGTTTTCTTCACAAGTTTCACAACTTGGTGAAGTTGGAGCTTGAACTTGTGATGCCTCGACGTAGATCATCTTCGGCACAAAGCCGACGACCTAGCCCGCCCATTTCTCCGATGAAGCCGATGATTGAGTCCGGGATTCAAGATGGACAGCGAAAGGACGCCTACGTGGAGCTAAGGAAGTGGATAACCGGATCTACAAAGGTTGTAGCTTCTTACCTTTAGTTAAGTTATTAACTAGATTATTGTTTCGCCTAGAATTCTAGTCGACGATCCGTATTAGGGTTTCTCGGCACCCATAAAATTTGAAATTGGCATGGTTGATGCCTTGTGAGACCTCTATAGTGTGCCTAGGAACCCTACACGGCTTTCTCTTGACAGGGGCGGCCAGTACTGGCGGATTCTGCAGGTATCGCTTGATTTCGTCCAGTGCGCTTTGGCATTTGTGGTCCCAGACGAACGGGGTTCCCTTCTTCATCAGGTTACTGTAAGAACGACACTTGCCTGAGAGATTGGCTATAAATCGCTGGATATATATACGAGCTTCCCTTGGAGAGGCCGCAATTGCTTGAGAGTCCTTGGCGGAGGCATTTCCATGATCGCTATGATCTTCGAAGGATCTATCTCAATGCCTCGATGTCGGACGATGAACCCCAGGAATTTGCCCGAGGAAACTCCGAACGCGCATTTAAGAGGGTTCATCTTCAAGTTGTATTGCCGGAGGCGTTGAAACACGATCTTCAGATGCTCTAGATGTTCCTCGTATGATTTGCTTTTCACCACGAGGTCGTCGATATAGCATTCGACGATTTCACGTATGAGGTCATCGAAGATCTTCGTCATGGCCCTCTGATAGGTGGCACCGGCATTCTTTAGACCGAAGGGCATCACCTTGTAGCAGAATATGCCTAAAGGGGTCCGGAAAGCGGTATGTTTCTGGTCCTCAAGGTGCATCTTTATCTGATTGTATCCCGATGAGCCATCCATGAAGGAGAAAACTTCATGAATGGACGTACTGTCTATCATCAGCTCGGTGACCGGTACTGAGAAGTCGTCTTTTGGGCAAGCTTTATTGAGATCCCGAAAGTCCACACATATGCGCACTGTCCCATTTTTCTTCATCACTGGGACGATATTGGCAATACAATCTGGATATTGAACCTCTTGGATGAAGCCGGAGTCAATTAGCTTCTTGACCTCGACGTTGATGCTCATCTCGAGCTCGAGCCGCATTCTTCTCGGCGCTTATTTGATCAGCTTGACGTCTGGAGATATCGCCAATTTGTGCACAACGATCTCTGGGTCTAGTCCTGGCATCTCGGAATAGTTCCACGCGAAGCAATCCGGTTTCCCCCAATCAGAGCTTTAGCAAAGCTCTGTTGGAAATTCAAAATTCAAATTTTGAAGAAACGCTTCAAATCCTGGGCGCAACGCGCCACGTGTCAGGCGCAGATACATCAGCGCAGCGCCTAAAGTAGCGCACCCAATCAGAGCAAAGCTCTATTTAAAGCAAAATTAAATGAAGCAACACTTCAGTTGCGCAAGCACTGCGGTGCGCGACACGTGTCAGCGCAGATGCGCTAGCGCAGTGGCGCTGCGCTTTGCGCTGCGCGACACGTGTCAGCACAGATGCGCTAGCGCAGTCGTGCTGCGCTTTGCGCTGCGCAACACGTGTCAGTGCAGTCGTGCTAGCGCAGTCGCGCTGCGCTATGCGCTGCGTGACACGTGTTACGCGCTGGGGCATTTGCGCCAAACAGAATCAAGATTCTAAAAAAATCTTTCTGTTCTTGTTAAAACAAGAAGATTTTCTTCTGTAAAACAGAAGCCCTTGGATCAAATATCCAACGGTGGGGAAAATTCCCCAAATCACTCAGAAAAAATCTCTTTAACAAATTTAACAAATTTATGGGCACTATATAAAGGCCCCTAGAGCTCAATTCAAAGGCATCAACATTTGTGAAAAAAAATCAAGAACTTCAAAGAGAGAAAACTCTGAAGGAATTCAAAAAAGAAAGAAAGGTAAAAGACCTTTTAGATAGAAGAATTTCTTCTGATAGATCATTGATCTAAAAACAAGATCAATGATCTTTAATAAAAAAACAAAATAAAAACAGTGCTTTACACTTTTTATGAACCTCCGGTTCCTGAAATAAGAAAAAACTTGTTTTTCTTTGATCTAAATTAGATCAAGAAATCAAATAGTGCTTTGCACTTCTTTTATGAACCATTGGTTCTTGAATCTAAAAGATTCTCAAATAATAAAACAGAGCCCTGCACTTGTAAATCTGCACTGTTGCGCTCTTGGGTTGGCGCAAGCCACCAGAGAGCGCCACGTGTCAGTATCTGAACCATTTGCGCTATGCGCTTTTTGAAATAGAGCCTTGCTCTTTGAAACTAGCGCAACTCACTACAGCGCGCCATGTGTCAGCAGCGCAAGCGCAACGCACTGCGCTTGCATGACACGTGTCATCACCACAAGCACTTGCGCTCTTTGATTGGCGCAAAGCGCCTGACAAATGCAATGCATTATTTACTAAAGGGGCCAGGCCCAAATCAGAAATGCCTAGTAGGCCTAATTAAATTGCAATGCAATAAAAAGGAGAGAGCCCAAATAAAATTGATGCTCTGCATCATTAATGAATGGGCAGAGCCCAAACAAAATGCAATGCATCATTTAAAAAGGGGGAGAGCCCAAATAAAGGTCCAACAGAGACCAAGATTAATGCTGTGCATTATTAAAAAGGGACCGAGCCCTAGCACAAGCCTAATAGGTCAAAAAAAATAAAAGTGTTGAACATTTTTCAACTGGACTTAGCCCAACCATGGCCGTAAGTCCTCAAATTAAATTGACTGAGCACGGCTGCTCCCTAAATCAAATTACGACCGGTTCGAGGGTACATCTCTGAACTCCTCTGACACCCATCGTTGTAATCCTTCAACGACGTCAGAGAGGCGACGGGTCCTGACGGCTACAAATGAATGTGGACCACCACGTCTCTAAACTGGAATATGGACCACCACGTCCTTAAACTGGCAATGGACCACCACGTCCATAAACTGGAATATGGACCACCACGTCCTTAAACTGGCAATGGACCACCACGTCCCTAAACTGGAATATAGACCACCACGTCCTTAAACTGGAATATGGACCACCACGTCCCTAAACTGGAATATGGACCACTATGTCCCTAAACTGGAACAATAGAGTCCCCAAACGCTCTTTTGTCGGATCCAAAACGATCCCGTTAAGTTGATCTTAGTCTCAAATCAGACTAACGTATCCTTAACAAACGGGTCCCGACGGCCATATATTAAATGGACCACCATGTCCCTAAACTGGAAATGGATCTAGACGATCCCGTTAAGTTGATCTTAGTCTGGAAATTAGACTAACGTATCCTTAACAAATGTTTAAGTTGATCTTAGCCTCAAAAATGGCTAACGTATCCTTAAACCAAAACCTAAAACCCAAATCTAAGAAAATACGGATTTAGACTAATCCACGTCCTACGGGTGACGAAATAAATAGTCTCCGTATACAATCCACGGGCAACCACAAACAAAACAAATACACACGACACGAAGTGAAATTCTGGAGAAGGAGAAAGTGGTTACCGCGATGCGGTAGCGTAATTAAGTGCAGGGGCTTGCGCCTGCAGGGAAGAGCGTCCTCACAATCAAAAACCCCTCTAGCGAGGGGGAATCTGACGAAGTCTACTATATCGGCCGCATCCGTCTAAACCTCCGATACACGGTGCCATAAATCAACTTGGCATCTCCGGAGAGGTAGACGGATAAAACCAAATAGCATCTGCCCCGAATCACAAGCAAGACGTCCATGTCCTGGCCGCCATTTGGAGGGGAACAGATTCTGGCACGCCCGGTGGGACATTTTCCTCTTTCCACTCCACACTTCGTGTGTCGTGTTTGCGAACGAATCATGGTTTGTTGTGGTTGCCTGTGGATTCGAGGTACTAAGATTTGGTGTCTTGCTCCGTGCAGAAAATAGAAGATCAATGGATTCAAACTGCACTGCCTGCAACTGCAACTCTCGCTCCGTCCTCGCTGGAGGGGTGACTTATGGGCCCCAAGCGGCCTCCCTTTTCAAGATGCCAGTGGAGCAGATAACTCAGGCCACCGCTGGGTTATTCTTCGGGACCATGCTCCCACCGCCGAGCTTCGATGCCACAATGACGTTGCAAGAAGCCCCGGAGAAGTTGGTCTTTAATCGGCTTACCACTGCCGTGACCCCTCTCGACGGGTCGCCCAGTTTCAATACCTCAGTTTTCAGCAGATTGGGCCAGAACGTCTGCAAACCTGCGATACCCGAAGCTGCCATCCCAAAGAGGATAGCTATCCCGGCTCAAGCGGACGAAATCATTGGAAGGGCTTCTCCTTCTAAGAAGTCAGTTTTTACAAGGATGGTCATTCCGGCTTCTGCTCCAGGCGAGGCCCTCAAAGCTGCTTCCTCTGCCCAGAGCAGGGGGCACGAAGAAGTCACCCTTATAGCTGAAACAGCTTCATCCGCAAGACACGCCCGACGTCACCGCTGGCGCCGAGTAAGGAAGGCTGGGGGCAACTCCCCCTCTGGATTTACGCCATCAGCTTCGATGGTGGGGATCGAGGCTGCCGTTCCAACCGGGAACAGCTTTGAATTGCTAAATGCGGTGCGCAGAAACTCTCCTACTGCGGTGCTAAGGAGAACTCCTTCACCTGTGGAGAATGCTCCAGAGAAAAAGCTGGGGCAGCCCCCTCAACGGTTGTCCTCTAAAATTTACAAAGTCTGGCGACAGGTCCAGGAGTCGGTGATTGATGAAAACTATCTCCGCTGACAGAGAAAGATGAAGGTTCAGCAGGAAAAGGATTCCTCCGTCAAGCCACAAAAAGCAACAGCTGGATGGATGCCCATTGCAACGGCTCCCTCAACGTCAATCACTCAGAAGAAAAGGAGGCCGCAAAAGCCCCTGTGAACATGACGAAGCGTAAAACCGCTGAACACAAACGCCCCAGGTCTGGGGGCATAGTGGTGCACACTGTTTATATGGCTTCCGGAAAGGAGGAAAGCCGCGCTTCGACGGGTCACCGACCGCTCACCCGATCCGTGACAAAAGCCCAGGAGCAGCAACAGAAACTTCAGGAAATGATGACTGTGATGGCTGCACTTACCGAACCGAAAGAAAGTTCGGAAGTATCATCAGAGCAGCGTCATGAACAAGAAACTGACGCTGACTACTTACGCAGAGTCCTCGAAAAGAAGGACAAAGAGGCAGCAGAACAAGCTGCCAACATAAAACAAATGGCGCTCTTCTTCCAAGATATAGTAGGGATGATGTTACACCCGGACCTTCTAGCTGAAGACCCTCTGATCATTGTTGGAGACGACAGAGGGGAGACATCTAATCCTCCTCCGGCTCTTTCAGCGGCCAAGGAAGAAACCATTTCCAAGGCTGCACTGGATGACTATATAGCTCAGCAAATACGAGCTCATCAGGCGAGTGAAGCGGCTGGGCAAATTGTTAGAACTGGACGACCCTATCCGGGCTGGTATGACCAAATCAGTTACCCACCGGGATATACGATCCCTAAGTTCCACGTGTATAAAGGGACAGGGAATCCGCATCAGCATGTCGCTCAATTCAGGGCCTTATGTGGCAATACTGGAGGCGATGACAAATTGTTGCTTCGCCGATTCGTCGGCAGCTTAACAGAAACAGCCTTTGAATGGTATTCGGAGCTACCTAACGACTCTGTCAAAACATTTGCGGAGATGGAGCTACTGTTTACACAAAGATTCGCGGGTGCTAGTGAACGCACCCCGATAACAGCACTGATAAATGCCAGGATAAGGCCAAGCGAAACGTGGGTCCAATACGCAACACGATGGCGGAACCTATGGTCGAAATGCGAACACCGCATAGAAAAGGCACCTGCGGTAGGCATGTTCGTGGGCACTCTCGATCCGCAAGCGACCATCTCGCAATTCATGATGTTCTTCAGACCAACCACCTTCCAGGCCTTAATCGACAAATTAGCCCAAATGGACCAGATGGGCCATGGACCATCTCCTCCAAAACCAGACTCTCGAAATGAGAAAGGAAAAAGGAAAGTGATTGTCGTCGCCAATGCTCAACAGCAGCCGAGCAACTCAAAGCCAATTGTTCGCCAAAACAACATGCGTCCACGCCCATCCCTCGAGGAGAGACTGGGACGTCCTTACTCGTTTCCTCAGAATAAAACGAGAAGACTGTTTGAGCTGGCAGTACGCAACAGACTCATCAATCTGCCGAATCCAAAACGTCCATCGTAGCCAGGTGATCTCAATAATCCCGATTATTGCCCTTACCACCAAACGGTAAGTCACCCGATCGAGGATTGTTTCGTCTTTAAGGGATGGATCGAGGATCAGTACCTACAAGGAAAGTTTGCGCTGTCTGAAAACTGGAAGGTAAACCCACCACAGCCGCACACTCCAAAGAAGACGGACACGATGGGGGCAGCTTGTTCTTTTGTCGAGGACGAAAACGATGGAGAAGACTCATCAGACGAATCCGAAGACTACGTAGCGACTTGTCATGTGATCTCTCACTCATTGGCGGATGATAAAGAGGCTCCTTGCGCCGAGAAACCGAGGGCGAACCCTGAACCAGAAACTCTGCGGCCGTCAGACGAATTGATCGATGCCTTCCTGAATGAGATTCGTCTGAAAGTTAAAGCCAATCAAGAGCGTGAGATGGCCATACTGGAAGGAGCCAAACACCGACGACTGGACCAAAGAGTCGAGGCACTTCCGTCAAACCGAAAGTCATCCGCTACGGATAAAAACAAATTCAAGACGAGGAAAAGTTTCGCCAAAGCCCTATCAGTGGGAATGAAGCTACCGCCCTCTGAAGAAAATACTCTCGGAGGAGTAGAGATGCTTCCTAACTTCTGCTTATATCATCAGAAGATCATACATCCTACCGAAGATTGCGACTCCTTCAAGTGTTGGTGGCAAGGATATGTCGCTCAAAAGCAACACTTCAACAGGACAAAGTGTGAAGCTCGTAGACACCGGAAAAATGCGATAGATGAGCGCAAAAGAGCCGCCGATGACTGTCATATAGCCGACTCCAAGGGATCACAAATTATCACCTTTGGGAGCGACTCTGACGAAGGAGTTGCCCTCAACCCTCTCCTCAAGGAATCCATTTCAAAAATGAAAGAATTGAGGAGTTGCGAGAACATTCAGCCGTGCAATCGCCCGCTACTCGGAAAAAATCTCGGCCCTGCAAACAAAGGATCGAGCAAAAAGGATAAAGGAAAGGGGAAAATAACCTTCGTCGCCAACACTCAACAACAGTTGAGTGGCCTTAGACTGGTTGTTCGTCAAAACAATATGCGTCCACATATATCCCTCGAGGAGAGGCTAAGACGTCCTTACTCATTTCCCCAGGATGAAACGAGGAGGCTATTCGAAGTGGCAGTGCATAACAGGCTTATCACTCTACCGGAGCCGAAACACCAACTACAACTGGATGATGTCAACAGTTCTAATTATTGCCCTTATCACCAAGTATTGGGCCATCCGATCGAAAACTGTTACTTCTTCAAAAACTGGGTCGAAGACCAATACCAACAAGACAGGTTCGTCGACTCCGAAAACTGCAAGGTGATCCCGCCACAACCGCACGCTCCGAGAAAGATGGATACGCCGGGGGCATCATGCTTAGTCATAGAGAAAGCCCCATAGACCGAAAAGTCAGTAAACTAGAGATTCGCCTCAAATATGGCGACGGCAGACCGAAACGTCCTTAAACTAATGATGGACCACAATGTCCTAAAACTTACAAACGACCGAAACGTTTTTAAACTACTACCGCAGCATCCTCAGGCTGACGAGAATAAAAAAAAGAGAAGAAAATAAAATAAACGGTATGTCCATAAGAAAAATAGCCACGGATGAAAACCCGAAAGGGCTCCGTGAGTAAAAACAGCAGGGCTACCGGCGAGTGTTCGTGAAAACCCGATAGGGCGCGACCTCGTTAAAAGAAAGAGAGAGAATAAAAAGAATAATAATAATAATAAAAAACGATAAGTCCATAAGCAAAAAGGGCACGGATGAAAACCCGAAGGGGCTCCGTGAGTAAAAACAGCAGGACTGTCGGCAAGTGTTTGTGAAAACCCGAAAGGGCGCAACCTCGTTAAAGGACACTTACAGGGTCCTCTCGGCCTTGTAAGGAGAAACCACCCGCGTGAGATCCTTATAACTCACAGAGGAGCAACGCGCTTAGGAATCCTTACGATTCCTAAGGAGAAAATACACTTGCGAGATCCTCACGACTTGTAAGGAGAACTCTCTTATGGGACCCTCACGGCTCATAAGATTTGAAAGTCTTAAGTTACAGAGACCTAAACCTGTGCTTAAGCAACCTTCACAACCTTCGATATTGCCCTACAAGTGGCTCAATACTTACCCTTGTATACAATCCACGGGTGCGAATAAACATTTCCCTAACCAAGTCCCATCCGTGATTGGGGATATGTGCGCATGATGAACAACCCTTATAAGTCCTCTCGACTTACAAGGAGAAAACCCTCTTGTAGGATCCTTACGACTTACAGAGGAACATACACTTAGGAATCCTCACGATTCCTAAGGAGAAAATACACCTACAAGATCCTCACGACTTGTAAGGAGAAATACCTTTGCGAGACCCTTACGGCTCATGAAGTCAAAAGCCTTAGTCGACAGGACCTTAACCCTGTTCGCTAAGCCACCTTTGTTCGACATCGACGGAGGCAAATAATGATTCGCTCCTGGAAATATCCCAGTTGTAGCGGTGCTGATGCCGAAATCGGTGTCTAATTCCAGGCTTACAGCGAAAAGCCAGTAGGCCGTACGTGCATACGAAATAGCCGAAATGATGGGGCAGCTTGCAATAAAAAGCAGCAAGTAAAGAAAACGTATGCATGCAAAATAGCCGAAATGATTGGGCAACTCGCAATAAAAAGTAGCGAGTAAAAATAAAAAATATATATATAGCCGAAATGATTGGGCACCGCGAAAAATAGCCGAAATGATTGGGCAATCGCGACCTTCGCGATATAAAAGCTGAAATGATAGAGCATCGCAGAAATAGAATAATAATATAAAAAAATTGAATGAAACTTTTCGCCCTACAGGCGATAGCACAGCAATCCCTGTATACAATCCAGGGGCACAAACAAAGAAGGAGGCACCCCTTCCCTCCCAATGCTCCATCAGAAAACGGAGCCAAATCTTAATGGCAATATCGACGGCCTAAGTATCAACGAAGGCGTTCCTTCGCAGTCCATCAGGACAGATACAACGCCAATAAAAGACCTCGCGGTCAAAACAAAACGAAGCGACGTCCATCAAGATGCGGATACAACGCCAACAAAAGACCTCGCGGTCATAACAAAACGAAGCGACGGCAAAATCCCAGCTTCATCTCAACAATCGTCTTGATACAGCAGACGAGATGTTAACAAAGGTGTTCCTTTGCAATCCATCAAGATGCAGATACAACGCCAACAAAAGACCTCACAGTCAAAACAAAACGAAGCGACGGCAAAATCCCAGCTTCATCTCAACAATCGTCTCGATACAGCAGACGAGATGTTAACAACGACGTTCTTTCGCAGTCCATCGAGATGCAGATACAACATCAACAAAAGACCCCATGGTCAAACAAGCGGAGTAACGGCAAAATCCCAGCTCCACCTCGGCATTCGTCTCAATACAGCAGACACAATGTCAACAACAGTGTTCTGCCTCCAACTGGATTCGGACGTGACAAAGCAAACGAAGCGAAGGCCAAATTCCTAGCTTCAAGGTCTTAACGGCGAGTAATATAAAGCCTAAAAGACAACTGGAGATCATCTCACACCAGTGCGGAATGGTCACCACTTCGACGTTCGTCTCGACACAGCAGACGCAACATCATCAAACAAATGGAGCCACGGCAAAATCCCTAGTTCCAAACCTCGACGGTTCACCAGCAACCTAGAGACAACTACGACGTTCGTCTCGATACAGCAGACGAGATGTCACTCCAGCGTTCTTCCTCCAGCAGGGTTCAGACGCGACAATCAAACAAATGGAGCCACGACAAAATCCCTAGTTCCCACTGCGACATTCGTCTCGATACAGCAGACGCGATACCAGCAAACGAAGCAAAGGCCAAATTCCTAGCTTCAGGGTCTTGACGGCAACTCACATAAAACCTGAAAGACTATCGGAGATCATCCCACACCAGCGCGGAGTGGTTATGACTCATCGGGGCTCGCCAAAATGAGCCTAACCTCAAGTAAAAAGCGGCATGGCAAATTCTTAACGCTTGCTCTTCTGACGGTCAAACTGCCTAGGAATATTGCTTGAAGACGTCTTGTCCAGCCCCCGAAGGGATCAGAGACACGGCAGTCGCAGGGCTACTCGAATAGCACGATTTCCTATCGAGGAATATATCAGCTTATGCGACGGTACAACGGCCAAAACCCTAAGTACCACAGACCCTAACGGACTTCTATCGTAAAGAGCAGAGGTTAACTGTGACGTTAGGATATTCTTGCGAGAAATACTCGATTCGCCTCGACTTGTGAAGAAATTGATGTCTTTGCAAGAAATTCTCGATGCGGCTCAACTCGTGAGATAAAGCCTTAGGCAGTAGGCATAAAAGAAGCCTGTTTCCTAAGCACTAGGACCCTGCAAGTTAGCCCAAAATGATTTCTTGCATACTATCCACGGGTCTCACTCTCCAAACTCAAATCTCGACAAGGAGGGAAACAACCGCTTACGGGTCCTCTCGACTCGTGAGAGGGAAAAACTCTCTTATATGATCCTTACGACTTATAAAAGAAAACACACTTAGGAATCCTCACGATTCCTAAGGAGAAAATCCACCTACGAGATCCTCTCGATCCGTAAGGAGAAAAGTCTCTATGAGACCCTCACGGCTCATAGAGTTGAAAAGTCTTAGGCAGCAGATCTGAACCTGCGGCCTAAGCCATCGCTATCCCTTGGAGAAATCTAGATGCTTACTCTATTATCTATCGACCTTGTTTATTAACACAGCATGCTGAGAATAAAAGAAAGAAGAAAGCGACGGAAAGAGCATCCGATTTATATTTGATCAAGCATTCGAGACACACTCATTCATGCATGTGCAAAAGATTCAGAACAAACTGAAATGGAAATTTTCTATTCATATCATAAAAAGGGGTCCTTACAATCACAAAGAAATAGATAATAACATTATTAAAAATGTTTACAAAGGTATAACCTCAAACCCAGGACATGGATTGAGGAACTCGAAAGCGACCCTATCTATGACTTTCCAAGCCTCACGGACCATCCTGGTGTGCTTTCTTTCGCGAGCACAAGCGTCAGGATCCCCCCTGATGTCTTCCACCCTCCGAAAAGCAGCGAGTATGGCAGACTGTTGAAAGACCTCGTGCAAGAGATCGACAAGACTGTCTCGCCGTCTCTTCGAGATAAAGTTCATCAGGTACACCGAGTGCACCTTATCCTCGGCGGCATCCAACGCCCTAAGCGGCACAACGGAACAGAATAGGGGAAGCGCTTCCCAGATGGCTCCCACGATAAGCTTAAGGAGGGAGGAACGTCGGGGAAGCAGTGGACCGTTGTATGCGTCGAAGAGGCTCATGATTTCAGCACACTCCGCGTTTGTGAACTCTCGATTTTGAGAGCGGCCAAGTCGGCGGATGTCCCCGTAAGAGATGATCTCATTAAGAGCATACATATGGACGTCCATTGTTTCTGTGAAAGAAAATCAACAAAATTATCAGAAAGACTGATTAAGCAAAACGATATAATGCACTGAGGAATAAAATGCCATCTTTAAACTCCAAGATCAATGAAAAACTCCTAAGAGTTCTGTTGTATGATTTGGAAGGAGCAAAGCTCCATTAATGAATTAAGAAAATCCAAGGAAAATCTTTCAGAGAGCAGAGCTCTATTAATGGAACCCTAATAGGGTCCCCTTTAGTTCTCTTTAGATCCCTTTAGACCTGTAGAGCAAAGCTCTGCTAAGTGAAACCCTAAATGGGTTTCCTTTAGATCAGGGATCTATTGAGAGCGAGGCTCTATCAATGAAAATTAATTTAATTTAATTTAATCCAAATTAAAATTTTCACCTAAAAGTTTTAAGAGTTTAACTCTTGAAGTTCTTAAAAATAAATAGCAAAGCTTTGCTGAAATCAAAAATCTTGAAAAAGGGTGAAGATTTTTTTTTAAGGGCCAGAGGTCCTATTTATAAGGCGCTTGCTCCCCTTCAGCTCATCCCTTGATCCAATGGTCAGGAGCTTGCCACCGCTGTACTCACGTGCGCGCCACGTGAGCGCAACGGTGGGGGGGCATTTGTTTCCCCCAATCAGAGCAAAGCTCTGTTGGAAATTCAAAATTCAAATTTTGAAGCAACGCTTCAAATCCCGGGCGCAACGTGCCACGTGTCAGGCGCAGATACATCAGCGCAGCGCCCAAAGCAGCGCACCCAATCAGAGCAAAGCTCTATTTAAAGCAAAATTAAAGGAAGCAACACTTCAGTTGCGCAAGCACTGCGCTGCGCAACACGTGTCAGCGCAGATGCGCTAGCGCAGTTGCGCTACGTTTTGCGCTGCGTGACACGTGTCAGCACAGATGCGCTAGCGCAGTCGTGCTGCGCTTTGCGCTGCGCGATACGTGTCAGCGCTGATGCGCTAGCGCAGTCGCGCAGATGCGCTAGCGCAGTCGCGCTGCGCTGTGCGCTGCGTGACACGTGTCACGCGCTGGGGCATTTGCGCCAAACAGAATCAAGATTCTAAAGAAATCTTTATGTTCTTGTTAAAACAAGAAAACTTTCTTCTATAAAACAGAAGCCCTTGGATCAAAGATCCAACGGTGGAGAAAATTCCCTAAATCACTCAGAGAAATATCTTTTTAACAAATTTAACAAATTTATGGGCATTATATAAAGGCCCCTAGACCTCAATTCAAAGGCATCAACATTTGTGGAAAAAAAATCAAGAACTTCAAAGAGAGAAAACTCTGAAGGAATTCCAAAAAAAAAAGAAAGGTAAAAGACCTTTTAGATAGAAGAATTTCTTCTGATAGATCATTGATCTAAAAACAAGATCAATGATTTTTAATTAAAAAAACAAAATAAAAATAGTGCTTTGCACTTTTTATGAACCTCCGGTTCCTGAAATAAGAAAAAACTTGTTTTTCTTTGATCTAAATTAGATCAAGAAATCAAATAGTGCTTTGCACTTCTTTTATGAACAATTGGTTCTTGAATCTAAAAGATTATCAAATAATAAAACAGTGCCCTGCACTTGTAAATCTGTACTGTTGCGCTCTTAGGTTGGTGCAAGCCACCAGAGAGCGCCACGTGTCAGTATCTGAACCATTTGCGCTATGCGCTTTTTGAAATAGAGCATTGCTCTCTGAAACTAGCGCAACTCACTACAGCGCACCACGTGTCAGCAGCGCAAGCGCAGCACACTGGCGCAGCGCACTGCGCTTGCATGACACGTGTCATCACCATAAGCGCTTGCGCTCTTTGATTGGCGCAAAGCGCCTGACAAATGCAATGCATTATTTACTAAAGGGGCCAGGCCCAAATCAGAAAGGCCTAGTAGGCCTAATTAAATTGCAATGCAATAAAAAGGGGAGATCCCAAATAAAATTGATGCTCTGCATCATTTATGAATGGGCAGAGCCCAAACAAAATGCAATGCATCATTTAAAAAGGGGGAGAGCCCAAATAAAGGTCCAACAGAGACCAAGATCAATGCTGTGCATTATTAAAAAGGGACCAAGCCCTAGCACAAGCCTAATAGGTCAAAAACAAATAAAAGTGTTGAACATTTTTCAACTGGACTTAGCCCAACCATGGCCGTAAGTCCTCAGATTAAATTTACTGAGCATGGCTGCTCCCTAAATCAATTTACAACCGGTTCGAGGGTACATCTCTGAACTTCTCTGACACCCATCGTTGTAATCCTTCAACGACGTCAGAGAGGCGACGGGTCCTGACGGCTATAAATGAATATGGACCACCACGTCCCTAAACTGGAATATGGACCACCACGTCCTTAAACTGGCAATGGACCACCACGTCCCTAAACTGGAATATGGACCACCACGTCCCTAAACTGGAATATGGACCACCACGTCCTTAAACTGGCAATGGACCACCACGTCCCTAAACTGGAATATGGACCACCACGTCCCTAAACTGGAATATGGACCACTATGTCCCTAAACTGGAACAATAGAGTCCCCCAACGTTCTTTTGTCGGATCCAAAACGATCCTGTTAAGTTGATCTTAGTGTCAAATCAGACTAACGTATCCTTAACAAACGGGTCCCGACGGCCATATATTAAATGGACCACCATGTCCCTAAACTGGAAATGGATCTAGATGATCCCGTTAAGTTGATCTTAGTCTGGAAATTAGACTAACGTATCCTTAACAAACGTTTAAGTTGATCTTAGCCTCAAAAATGGCTAACGTATCCTTAAACCAAAACCCAAAACCCAAATCTAAGAAAATACGGATTTGGACTAATCCACGTCCTACGGGCGACGAAATAAATAGTCTCCGTATACAATCCACGGGCAACCACAAACAAAACAAATACACACGACACGAAGTGAAATTCTGGAGAAGGAGAAAGTGGTTACAGCGATGCGGTAGCGTAATTAACTGCAGGGGCTTGCGCCTGCAGGGAAGAGCGTCCCCACAATCAAAAACCCCTCTAGCGAGGGGGAATCTCACGAAGTCTACTATATCGGCCGCATCCGTCTAAACCTCCGATACACGGTGCCATAAATCAACTTGGCATCTCCGGAGAGGTAGACGGATAAAACCAAATAGCATCTGCCCCGAATCTCAGGCAAGACGTCCATGTCCTGGCCGCCATTCGGAGGGGAACAAATCCTTATGCTGCATAAGCACGTCTTTTAGTGTAGCTACTCTTTCTTCAGACAGCAACTCACTGACGAATGTCGGTCGCGGATCACTCGTCGTCCCCAAATCAATTTTCTTGAGATTATCTGCAGTGGTATGTATCCCATCCTCCAGCTCTTTTGGCGCCGGTGGAAACTCTGAGATCACCTCGTCATTATCATTTTCGAAGCACCGGGGGAGGTCATCCATATTCTCGGGCTTTTCTTCTGATAGCGTTATTATGTGACAAGTACGAGCTCGCTTCCAAGACCGATGTTAATCTGGTTCTATTCTCGTTGTATGTGCGGCTTTGGGTTCATGCTTCTGCGGTGGAGTTATCCTCCAACTGCTGGATAGAGCGAACTTGCCGAGCTGATATTGGTCTTCGACCCAGTTCTTGAAGGTGGAGCAGTCTTCGAGAGGATATCCTATCGCTCGGTGATAAGAGCAATAGTCTGGGTGAGAGACCTCGTTAGCTTGCTCAGGGCATTTGGACACTGGAAGTGTAATCATCTGATGTTTTATAGCGAGATCAAGTATCTTCCGTGTCTTATTCTGAGGAAAAGAGTATGCTCGACCCATCTTCTTTATGAGAGACGAATCCGGATTGCTCGATTCCCGATCACATAGCTCCTTGGACCCGCTTTGTCGTTGTCGAACGCCTTTCCCGTTCTTTGGATTGTTTATGCCTCTGCGTTGGGCCTTTTGTACAACAGGTTGACAGGGAGGAGCATTTTCATCTTTCGCAGCCTGTTGAAGAAGGCGTTGCGTCCTGGCTTTCTCGTAGATGGCCATTTCGCGATTATGGTCATCTCGAACCTTTTGACCTGCTTCCCTTATAAGCGTGTCCACTTGTTCTTCGAACGACGGACTGGGCATTTTTATGGCGGGAGCTTTTTCTGGTTCAGGGTTAGCATCTTCCCATAGAGCATCTCCTTCTTCATCAAAGTCATGTATGACATAGCAGTCGCGGAGTAGCTCCCGTTTCTTTGATTGAGCATACCCTAGCCCGGTCGTTTCCATTTTTCCGTTGGGCAATTTTCGCTGAGTTCCAAGGACGTTCCAGATCCTGTCATAGAACTTAGCTTTTCGAGCGATCTGTTTGAAAGGCACGCCTCGGCGCCTTAACAGCCTTTTTAGTCCGCTCGTGTAATATCTGGGCAAACGGATGGGCTGGAGCCTATCAAGTGTAGAATCCGCGCCGTGCCAGATTTCTTTGTTTACTTTGATTTCCCCCGATCGGTAGAATAGGATCGCTTCTTCACCCTTTCGCCTAGGAGGGACATAGAACGTCTGCAGCTCTTCCACACCGTAGGTTTCAAGTGCGTCTAGTTCTTTATGATGTTTGGGCGGAACCATGACAACTTGCAAACTTGCTCTTCATCAGCGAATGTTTGTATTGAAGGCCGAGCAGAGAATATAGCATGGACCTCATCTTCTGAATCGCTGCCAAAGATCAACATAGGAGCGGACGGTCCTGGTTTGTTGCACTGGGGCGGACCTAAGTAAACTATCTCTTCTTCCTCCTCGGTATCACTCCCGAAGACCGGAATGATAGGGATAGCTTTGTTCTCCGGTTTGTGACATCTCTCCGTGTCCTCGAAATCTGGCAAGAAGTATTTTGCATCTTCATATTTCCGGACTTCGTTCACGGAGAATGGGTTTAGTTCTCCTGTCACAGTATACTCGAGACCATACTTGAAACGCTTCATACATTGGTGCTGTGTAGAAGGGATGATGTTGTACTCGTGTAACCAGGGCCGATCGAGCAAAGCATTGTAGCATGTCCTGGCGTCAATGACGTGAAATTTAATATCCATGACGAGTAGCCCGAAGCGCAGCGTCAGTATCACAGATCCGAGAGTCCATGATGACTGGGAGTCGAAACCGGAGATAGTGATTTTATCACGAGCGAGGTTCTGAACGCTCATGCAGATTTCCTTCAACACTCTCACGTTGAGGAGATTGACGGAAGACCCATTGTCGACCAGGATTTTACCTATCTTGATGTCATGACAGTATCCGGAGACATATAGGGGACGGTTATACTCGCATGTCCCAAGGAGGAGATCTTCATCGCCAAAAGTGATATCGGCTGTGTGCACCTCTTCCAACTCGTCCTTCATCTTTTCTTCGGCGATGAAAGCTTGGAATTGTTCGGGCTCTTGTAGCGCCTTGATTAAAGAATCTCTTGCTTCTTTTGATAGTAAAAGGACGTCGAGAATGTTGAGTTACGAGGGTAACTTCCTCAAGTGCGCCAGAACGTTGTAGTCCACCTTACTTTTCTTCGGTGGGTCCTTGGCTGTCAACTTTTCAACGACTTGGTCATCTAGGGCGATATCCTCAGAGACCTTTTCTTTTCCCTTATCTTTTCTATTTGTGGGTCCGAGATTCTTTTCGGGCAGCGTACGATTGCGCAGCTGAATATTTTTGCAGGTCATTGGCTCTTCCTCTTTCCCTGAAGTGGATTCTTTGAAGAGAGGGCCAAGAATCATCTCTTTGTCGGAGTCACTTCCGAAGGTGGGAACTTGCGATCTCCTGGCGTTGACCATGCGACAATTGCCGAAAATTCTTTTTCGCTCCTCGATCGTATGTCTTTGCTCCCGACAAGTTTTACGTTTCATCCGCTTGAAATGCTACCGGTGAGCAACATATCCCTGCCACCATCTTGTAAAAGCGTTGCACTCTTCGGTAGGGTGCGCGATCTTTCGATGATATAAGCAGTAGCTAGGATGCATCTCTGCTTCATCAAGGGTGTTTCCTTCGGAGGGTGGTAGCTTCATCCCCATTGATATGGCTTTGGCGAACCTTTTCCTTATCTTGACCTTGCTTCTATTCGTGGAGGATATACTTTGATCTGGCAGGGGTATTTCACCATTTTCGTCCAGTCGCCGTCGTTTGGCCTTTTCAAATATGGCCATCTCACGCTCCCGATCAGCTTTGCTTTTTAGAAGAGCTTCGTTTAGGAATGCGTCGATCATCTCGTCTGATGGCTCTGGAAGCTCCGGTTCAGGATTTGCCCCCAGTTTCTCATTGCAAGGAGCTTCTTCATCGTCCTTCGACGAGTGAGAGATCATATGGCAACTTGCTACGTAATCCTTAGATTCATCTGACGAGTCTTCTCCTTCTTCTCCGTCTTCAAGGACGTGGCCGAGGAACTCTTGGAGCGTGATTGGAGTCTGCGCCTTCTGGTTATATTCTTCCAGCGCATCAATCTGCTTTTGCAGGTCCGTGCGCTTGTCGCTGGGCTTCACGGGCTTTTTGGATTTCTTCTTCTTTTTTGAAGATTTCGACGGCTGGGTATGAACACTTTGGCTATCACCACCAATTTTTAGAGTTGGGTGCAGCTTCAGCATCCCTTCGATGATCTGGGGTTCCAGCGGATTCTTCCACCTGATCGCCGGGCATGTCAGGAGATCATTCAGCATTCTTTTGGTTTTGGCTGAAAGAACGACCTCCCATGGGGCTTCTTCAACAAAAGAGCACGATGCTCCCGATGTGTCCGTCTTCTTAGGAGTGTGCGGTTGTGGTGGGGTTACTTTCCACTTTTCAGACAGCGCAAACTTGCCTTGCTGGTACTGATCCTCGATCCACCCCTTAAAGATGAAGAATCTTCAATTGGATGGCTTACCGTTTGGTGGTAAGGGCAATAATTGGGATTATTCACTTCGCCAGATTGCAATGGTCGCTTTAGATTCGGCAAATTGATAAGCCTATTGCGTATCGCTAGTTCGAACAGCCTCTTCATTTTATCCTGCAGGAATGTGTAAGGGCGCTTCATTTTCACATTATACTAGCGTCGTCTCTCTTCCAATTGATCCGTTAGTCTTGGAGCACTGGGCTGCTGTTGGGTGTTCGCAACGAAGGTCGCCTTCCCATTACCCTTTTCGTTCAGCGGCTCCGGCTTCGGAGGAGACAGTCTATGACCCATTTGATCCATCTGGGCTAGCTTGTCGATTAAAGCCTGGAATGTGGTCGGTTTGAAGAACATCATGAACTGTGAAATGGTTGCATGAGGGTCTAGAGTGCCTACGAACATGCCTACCGCTGGTGCTTCTTCGATGCGTTGCTCGCATTTCGACCATAGATTCCGCCATCGAATCGCGTACTGAACCCACGTCTCGCCCGGCTTCACTCTGGCATTGATCAACGCCGTTATCGGGGTGCGTTCACTAGCACTTGCGAATCGCTGGGTGAATAACAACTTCATTTCTGCGAAAGTTTTGACGGAGTCGTTTGGAAATTCGGAGTACCACTCAAACGCCGTATCCGATAAGCTGCCGACGAATTGGCGGAGCAAAAGCTTGTCATCGCCACCAGTATTGCCACAGAGAGCCCTGAATTGAGCGACATGTTGATGGGGATTGCCTGTCCCTTTGTACACATGGAATTTGGGGATCGTGTAACCCGGCGGGTACTTTATCTGATCATACCAGCCTGGATACGGTCGCCCAGTTTTGACGACTTGGCCGGCCGCTTCATTTGCCTGGTGAACTCTTATTTGCTGAGTAATATAGTCATCCAGGGCGGCCTTGGAAATTGTCTCCTTCTTGGCTGTTGACTGAGCCGGCAGAGGGTTTGATGTTTCTCCTCTGTCATCTTCAATTATTACTAGAGAATCTTCGGCTGGAGGGTCCGGCTGGATCATCATGCCCACCATATCTTGGAATAGAAGGGCAATTTGCTTCATATTGGCAGCTTGTTCTACGGCCTCTTTGTCCTTCTTTTCAAGCATTCTCTGGAGGAATTCGGCATCAGTTTCTTGCTCATGGAGTTGTTTCGATGACGCCTCCGGGCTTTCTTCTGGTCCGGTAAATGCGGCCATTGCAGTCAGCATCTCCTGAAGCTTCTGTTGTTGTTGTTGTTCCTGAGCCCTTGTTATTGATCGGGTGAGCGGTCGGTGGCCCGTCGAAGTGCGGCTTTCCTCTTTTCCGGAAGCCATGTAAACAGTATGTACCACCATGCCCCCAGACTTAGGGCGTTTGGGCGCAGTGCCTTTGACATTTGTCGCAGGCATGAGGATTTTCTCCGGCCTTCTCCTCTTATGAGCGGTCAAAGTTGAGGGGGCCGTTGTCCTTTATAGCTTAATAGAACGGTTTTCTTCCTATCAGACCTTCGGCTTCTTCTGCCGGCGGGGATAGTCTTGATCGACCACTGACTCCTGGACCCGTCGCCAGACTTTGTAAACTTTGGAGGACAGCCGCTGAGGGGGATGCTCCGGCTTTATTTCTGTGACAGTCTCCACCGGTGGCGGAGATCTTTTCAGTACGGCAGTAGGAGAGTTCCTGCGTACCTTGTTCAGCAGCTCAAAACTGTTCCCGGTTAGAACAGCAGTATTAACTTCCACCGTTGGAGCTGGTGGAGTTAGCCCAGAGGGGGAGTTTCCCCCGGCCATCCTTACTCGGCGCCAGTGGCGACGTCGAGCGTGTCGAGCTGTTGGTGTTGATTCAGTGATGGGAATGGCTTTGTCTTTCCCCCTATCCAGGTGAGGGGTTGTTGCTGGAGTCAGACTTTTGAAGGCTGATGTCCGTTGAGAAGCGGTATCCAACCGGTCAAAAATAGACTTCTGAGCGGGGACAGGAACCGTAATAGAAACCGGAACAGTCAGTCTTGCAAAAACTGACCCTTTGGTAGGAGAAGCCGCCTTGACGACTTCGGGAGCAGGGTTGGTTACCCTTTTCGGAATAACCTTTTCTTGAGGTGCAGGCTTTATCATGGGCCCACCTGAACTTTGGCCCAATCTGGCGAAGACCGAGACGCTGGAGCTGGACGACCCGTTGAGAGGGGCCGCAGTAGTAGCAAGCCGATCAAAGACCGACTTCTTGGGAGCTTCCTAGGCTGGTATAGGAGCGCTGAAGCTTATCGGTGGGAGCATGGTCCCGAAAATAATCCGGTGGTGGCCTGAGTGACCTGGTCCACCAGCATCGTGAACAAAGAGGTTGCTTGAGGCCCGTAAGAAATGCCTGCAGACGAGGCGGAGCGCGAGTTGCAGCTGCAGTTGGAGCACTTTGCACAAGTGGACGCCATTGATCCTTCGCTTTCAGCACCAAGCGAAACGCCAAATCTTAGTGTCTCAAACCCAAGGGCAACCATTAGCAAACCGCAATTCGTTTGCGAACACGACACAAGAAGTGTGGAGTGGAAAGAGGAAAAGGTCCCACCGGGCGTGCCAGAATCTGTTCTCCGCTGGAAGACGCGACCGGGACGTTGGGACGTCAGGGCCTGAATTCCGAGGGCAGATACTAATTGGTGCTATCCGTCCACCTCTCCGAAGATGCCAAGTTGATTTATGACACCGTGTATCGAAGGTTTAAACGGATGCGGCCGATGTAGCAGACTTCTTCAGATTCCCCCTCATTTGAGGGGGTTTTGATTGTGGGGACGCTCTTCCCTGCAGGCGCTAGCCCCTGCAGTTAATTACGCTACCGCATCGCGGTAACAACTTTCTCCTTTTCCAGATGGTCACTTCGTGTCGTGGGTTTTTGTTTTGTTTGTAGTTGCCCGTGGATTGTATACGGAGACTAATTTATGTTGTCGTCCGTAGGACGTGGATTAGTCCAAATCCGTATGTTCTTAGATTTGGGTTTGGGGGTTTGGTTTAAGAATACGTTAGTCTCGTTTGAGACTAAGATCAACTTAAACGTTTGTTAAGGATACGTTAATCTAATTTCTAGACTAAGATCAACTTAACGGGATCGTTTAGATCCAATAAGAGAGCAATTGGGCTCTATTGTTTAGTTTAGAGACATTGCGGTCGATTAGTTTAAGGACATTACGGTCCATCGTTAGTTTAAAGACATCGCGGTCAAGGTTAAGAAAATCATAGTCCGTGGGTTTAAGGACCCCACAGTCCGATGTTAGTTTAAAGACATCGCGGTCAAGGTTAAGGACATCATAGTCTGTGGGTTTAAGGACCCCATGGTCCGATGTTAGTTTTAAGATATCATGGTCGAGGTTAAGGACATCATAGTCCATGGGCTTAAGGACCCCACAGTCCGATGTTAGTTTTAAGACATCACGGTCGAGGTTAAGGACATCATAGTCCATGGGCTTAAGGACCCCACAGTCCGATGTTAGTTTTAAGACATCACGGTCGAGGTTAAGGACATCATAGTCCATGGATGTTAGTTTTAAGACATCACGGTCAAGGTTAAGGACATCATAGTCCATGGGCAAAAGGACCCCGCAGTCCAATGTTAGTTTTAAGACATCACGGTCAAAGTTAAGGACATCATAGTCCATGAGTTTAAGGACCCCACGGTCCGTTGTTAGTTTTAAGACATCACGGGTCGAGGTTAAGGACATCATAGTCCATGGGCTTAAGGACCCCACAGTCTGATGTTAGTTTTAAGACATCACGGTCAAGGTTAAGGACATCATAGTCCATGAGTTTAAGGACCCCACAGTCCGTAGTAATGTGTAGTTGTCGGGACCCATCACCTCTCTGACGACGTTGAAGGATTACAACGACAGATATCAGAGGAGTAACGAGATGTACCCTCGAACCGGTGTGAATTGTTTGAGAGGTCTGTAGCCCAGTTTGGGACTAAAATCTATTGAATATTTATGAGCAAATGTGCTCAGTTCAATATAAGTTGAGGACTTATGGCCAGAATTGGGCTAAGTCCAATTAAAAATGTTTAACATTTTTATTTTGTTCTGGCTATTAAGCCTTTATTTGGGCATAGCCCTTTTAATAATGCTAGGCATTGGGCTCTGACATTTTTGTCTTGATCAGAACAAATTGTGTTCTGACAATGCGCCACGTGGCGCGCCAAGCGCTTTGCGCCAGTTAAAGAGCACATTGTGCTTCTGTCAGGTAGCGCAGACGAAGAGGACACGTGTCGCGCTTAGCGCTAAGCGCTAGTTCATTAGCGCATTGCGCTTTTAATTTATGAGCGCTTTGCGCTAGTCTGTTGGTGCGCCAGTGAGTGACACGTGGCGCGCTTGGCGCTGAGCGCCAGCCCATGAGCGCAGTGCGCTGTTTCAGAAACGCAAAGCGCAGATTGTGTCTTTGGTTGACACGTGGCAGTTTTTGGCGCTGGGCGCCGGTCTAATGAGCGCAAGAGCGCAGTTCATGAGTGCAAGGCACTTTTCAATAGCGCAAAGCGCATCTGATCAATTTTATGATCAAAGAACAAATTTTATGTTCTTCTTAAAGGAGGCTTTGCCTCAAGATTCAAGAACAAAAGTTCTTGTTTTATAAAAAGGGCTATGCCTTTATAGATCAAAGATCTGTGAATGAAGTAAAATACTTCTTTTATTATTTTATGATTAGATCTTTTGATCTTTTTCTTTTTATCAAAAACCTTGGTGTTTTTTCAGATCTATGATCTGTTTTAGAAGATGGTTCTTCTTTTTACGAGATGGTTTCATCTCTGTTATTCAAGAACATAGTTCTTTACCTTTAAAATGAAGAAAAATCTTCTTTTTTCTAAGTGCTTGCTCTTCTTTTTTTTTCTCAAAGTTTTGCAGAGGGTTTTTCTCTCTCTTTTTCTGTATATGGGACTTGAACTCCAAGGGCCTTTATATAGGGCCAATTGATTTGTTGAATCAGTTTTAAGAGATCTTTCTCTGATTGATTTGGGAATATTTCCCACCGTTGGATCTTTGATCCTATGGCTTCGATTTTACAGAAGATAATCTTCTTGTTTTAATAAGATTGAAAAATCTTTCCATAACAGAATTTTAGTTCTGATTAATTAATAATTTATTATTAGTAGATCTTTTGATCTAACGGTGAGGGATTTTTAATCCCAGAGCTGGCGCACCTTGCGCTAGCGCGTCTGCGTTCGACACGTGGCGCGCAGCGCAACTGCGCTAGCGCACTTGTGTTTGACACGTGGCGCGCAGCGCGCAGGATCTGAAGCGTTTCTTCAATTTAAATTTTGAATTTTGAAACAGAGCTTTGCTCTGATTGGGGGTGCACTGCCTAGGGCGCAGTGCACCTGGCGCCAGCCTGTCTGCGCTTGACACGTGGCGCGCAGCGCACAGGATCTGAAGCGTTGCTTCAATTTAAATTTTGAATTTTGAAACGGAGCTTTGCTCTGATTGGGGGAAACAATACCCCTGAAATTTCACATCGAACGATCACGATTGGATAGCGGAACCGCCGCCTATTTCCCTTTTCGGCCGCTGAACCGCCGCCTATTAGTGAGATTGCGTCTCCAGATTGTTTTCCTTCTTTCTTCTCTCGATTTTAGGAGATCTTTTCGACAGTAAAATCCTGAAAATATTGTTTTTTTTTTGTAGTTGCGAGAATCTTCAATTTGCTCCTAAATTTGGCAGATTTGGTTTGCTAACTTGATTTGATTTTGAACTCCTATGAAAGTATGTCTTAGCACCTCTACTAGGTTTATATAAGCATCAAGTATGCAATTTTAAAAAAATCTAGAGTGCTAAGTATACTAACCTATAATCGAACTAGAGAATTAGGGTTTCAAAGTAAGCAAACAAGTGTTATACTAAGTGAAAAGAGTATACAACCTTTGTAGTCTAGTCCTTCACTTCTAAAGATCCAAGTAATAGTCCCTAGAACTCTTCTTTGACTCCACTTGATAAAAGTAACAAGCATGCTTGTAGTCTTCGATGCCGAAAATGATCCACCTTGAAGTCTCTCTTACTCAAGCTCACTCTTCACTAATCAAGCTATTAGTGAAGCAAACAAGCTAAACTAATGGGCTAGATTAGTGTAGGTTGATGAAGTAGGAGATTTGCTCACTAGAAATCATTTTCTTTTTTCTTTTCTCTTTTCTCAACACAAGAAAAACCCTAGAGAGGAGAAAAAGAAGGAGATGAACTTGGATGAGTTTAGAACCATATGGAGTTATGAAATAAGATAAGGATGATTAAATATCTAAGAATAAAACAAAAATAGGAGATGAGTCATGGCTTCTCAATACTTCTCTAAGCATCCAAAGCCATCAATCATTTTCCTCTTTTTATCTTTTTCTTAAATTAAAAGTTATCTTTATTATCTTTTTCTCTTGTGTGATTCTCAAACATCCTAATTCTATGTATCATCAACTATGATACAATTAAATACACACACACACACACATCACATATATATAAAAATATATATAAGAGAAGAAAATCTTATGTGAGCTAAATATTAGTTTATATACATACATACATATATAGACACACACACACACACACACACACACACACACACACACATATATATATATATATCAAATATATAAATATATATCAAATTATTAAATCAACACTTGATTCAATATTCCGGTTATATCATATGTGTGTGTGTGTGTCAAATTATTAAATCAACACTTGATTCAATAATCCGGTTATATCACATACAACCGGCTACTATTCAATATTAGTTAGTGTGTATATATATATATATATATATATATATATATATATAATTATTAAATCAACACTTGATTCAATAATCCGGCTATATCAAATATAATCCGGCTAATATCAAATATATATAAACATATATATAAATTAAATCATTGAATCAACACTTGATTCAATAATCTGGTTATATCACATATAACCTGACTGATATCAAATGTCGCTAGATTAGAATACGGTATCATATACTCGTATTTAATCAAGCTCCCGCACATATCTCCATATGTGCCCTACTTCGTTTCGCTTGAGCTAAGAAACCTCTGTGTGGGACTTTAAAGACTCATCAATAACCAGCAGTAGGTAATGATCACATCATATACCCACAAGTCGTCTGCGGTACTAGCTGGACGTAACGGCTACGCAGGTATTGAACGAATAGAAGATCAACAAGCAAACTTGTCCAAACTCACGTAGAGCCTATAAGCAACACTTACCATACAGTCCGGTCTTTTCGTCTGATATGTCGCATATTAAGTCTGGGGGTGGAATCGTCAGACCCCAGTAACTTGATAAGTCATGCCGATGTATGGCCTATAACCTTTCGAGAAACTACTGATAACACTGAACAGTAAATCTCATCAGCCCTGGCCAGCGACTTTCTGTTATAGCCAATCGAGCATAGCGCAACATCAACTCCCAATACCGGGAGAGACGAAACCCCTCATATCGCTCACTACCTCCATGTGACTCGGAACTGTACCTAAAATCCACCTGTTTGCATAACTCCTTTGAGCCATGGTAGAGAGGAAATCAAAGCACAGTGGGAAACACAAACGACACTATGACGATCTCGGGTCTACAGACTAACCTGTACAAGTGTTACCAGAGAACTGCTATCTTACGATAGGAATGGTACCATCTAGGAGTTCTCGGCGAGTCCTATTCAGTGTACCCATTCTCTAATGAGCACCTGTGTACAATCTTTGATGTCAAAAACCAATGGTTATGGGATCAACCATCACCCTATACAGGGTCAAGAAACATACACACCGATCTACTCTGGAATATCGATGCCCTGTCTTGATATTCTCTCGACTGGGAATCGTTAAAGGATGTGCTTGCGGACTACACAAACCCCACTAGTATGATCTGCATCATAGTCCTGGTAGTCAAGTCAACATTCTAAGGGTTTTATCAACATGTATCAATGAGATAGTAAACTAAAACAAGTGTACATGTTTAGATAAAGAGCAACCAGATAGCATATTATCATGCCGAGCAAGAAAGTCCTCTATATATATGTCCAAGCATCCACCATATCATACAATAATGACCTCTAGGGCATACATATTCCTAACAATCTCCCACTTGCACTAAGGCCAGTTGTTGTAGTATCGCAGACCTAACATCCCAAAAAGTCTCTCGAACTGAGTCTGGTGGAAGGCCTTCATGAGTGGATCCGCCGTGTTTTCTTTCGTATCTACTCTTCTGGCATCGATCTCCCGCCGATCAACTATCTTCCGGATCAGGTGATACCGCCTCAAAATATATCTGGATCGCTGATGGGACCAGGGTTCCTTGGCCAAAGCCACAGCTCCATTGTTATCACAATACAAGGGTATTGGATTCTCAATGGATGGAACCACACCAAGTTCAGCAATGAACTTATTCATCCAGACAGCCTCAATGGCAGAATTGTTGGCAGCGATGTATTCAGCCTCCATCGTCGAGTCTGCAATGATATCTTGCTTGGAACTCTTCCAACATACCGCTTCTCCATTGAGGGTGAAGACAAAACCCGAGACAGACTTGTTGTCATCCTTATCATTCTGGAAGCTCGAATCGGTAAAGGACTTCACTTGGGGTTCTCCGTTACCATACATTAAGAACATCTCTTTAGTCCTTCTCAAGTACTTAAGAATGTTCTTCGCAGCTATCCAGTGCTTCTCCCCTAGGTTTGATTGATACCTACTTACCACACTAAGTGCGTAAGCTACATCCGGTCTGGTGCATAACATCGCGTACATGATAGACCTAACTGCAAAAGCATAGGGTATTGAAAGTCTACCCTAGAACCACCATGAGGTTTAAGTAGCATCAAGCATGCCAAATTAAAAAAAAATCGGGTGCTAAGCTAAACAAACCAAGATCTTGACTAGAATATTAGGGTTTTTCTATGATGATATCAAAAACAAAAGAGAAGGAAATAGTATACAACCTTTGTAGTTCGTGTCCTTCTTTTCTAAATCTCCAGGATGTATTCCACGCGACTCCGCTAGGCTCCTCTTCGAGTTTGAACGAGCCTCCTCCGTGATCTTCACGCCGAAGACGATCCACCCGAAGTCCGCCAATCCAAACTACCTCTACACTAAACTCTTTAGTGTAGGAAACACACTACACTTGATTGATAATCAAGTGTAGGATGGTGAAGTAGGGGTGATGGTTTGCTCACTAATGTGTTCAAAGTTCCATGGTTCACATCTCATGTGAGGGGTTGGAACTTTGATGCATCATGAAGAGGAAGAAGAAGATGAGACCAACTCAAGAATGAGCTCGAGAGAGCAAGCAATGAAAAATGATCAAGTGTAGAATGGCTTGTCAAATAAATTCTCATTTATTGAAGCATACATATTCTTCTAATATAAATTTGAAGCCATGCTTCAATAGTGAAGTAAGATGAATATAATATTCATCAAGCCATGTTTCACCCCATTCTCCTCAATTTCCACCTCATTTTCTATTTTTCACAAAAATAAAAATCATGCCATGCTTAATATATATATCACACACACACACACACACACACACACACACACACACACACATATATATATATATATATATATATATATTAATATATATTAAGTAAATGGTTAGTGAGCTAATAATATTAGTTAAGATATAATTATATCAAATATAATATATATCAAATTATTCAATCAACACTTGATTTAATAATCCGGTTATATTATATATAACCGACTAATATCGTTTATCTGTATATCATATTATTAAATCAACACTTGATTCGATAATCCGGTTATATCACATATAACCTAACCGAAATCAAATAACTGCCAAATTACAATACGGTATCACATACACATATTTAATCAAGCCCTCCGCACATATCACATATGTGCCCTTCTTCGTTTCGCTTGAACCAGGAAACTTCTGTGTGAGACTCTAAAGACTCGTCAATACGTCAGCAGTAGGTAATGATCACATCAGTCACCCACAAGCCGTCAGCGGTACTAGCTGGACGTAACGGCGACCCAGGTATTGAGCGATATGAAGATCAACAAGAAAGCTTGTCCATACTCTTCATGAAGCCTATCAGTAACACTTATCGTACAGTCCGGTCTCTTCGTCTGATATGTTGCATATCATGTCTAGGGGTGGAAATCGTCAGACCCCAGTAACGTGATAAGTCATGCCGATGTCTGGCCTATAATGGTTCGAGAAACTACTGATAACACTTACCAGTAAATCTCAACAGCATCCCTGGCCAGGGACTTCCGGTTATAGCCAATCGAGTATAGCGCAACATCAAATCCTAATACCGGGAGAGACGAAACCCCTCCTATCGCTCATTGCCTCCATGTGACTCGGGACTGTACTCAAAATCCACATGTTTGCACGACTCCTTTGAGCCGTGGTAGGGAGAAAATCAAAGCACAGTGGGAGCTACACAAGACTCTATGACGATCTCCGGTCTACAGACTAACCTGTACCAGTGTCACCAAAGGACTGCAATCTGAAGATAGGTATACTACCAATTAGGAGTCCTCGGCAAGTCCTGTTTTTTGTTTTTCTCTAGAGAATTCATTTCATCTTTCATGGCTAACTTCCACTTGACAGAATCTTTCACCTGCATTACTTCATCAAAATATTCTGGTTCACCAGTATCAGTCAACAGTAAATAATGTAAGGATGGAGAATACCGTTGTGTGGGTCTAGACACCCTGTTTACCGCCGAATGCCGGGAAGAAAAACGACTTGCCTGAATTTGGGGGGGCAGATGCTATTTGGTTTTATCCGTCCACCTCGCCGAAGATACCAAGTTGATTTATGACACCGTATATCGAAGGTTTAGACGGATGTGGCCGATGTAGCAGACTTCGTCAGATTCCCCCTCGTTGTAAGGGGTTTTTGATTGTGGGGACGCTCATCCCTGCAGGCGTAAGCCCCTGTAGTTAATTATGCTACCACGTCGCGGTAACCACTTTCTCCTTCTCCAGATGGTCACTTCGTGTCGTGGGTGTTTGTTTTGTTTTTGGTTGCCCGTGGATTGTATACGGAGACTAATTTATGTTGTCACCCATAGTGCATGGATTAATCCAAATCCGTATTTTCTTAGATTTGGTTTTGGGTTGGGTTTAAGGATCTTTAATCTCATTTGAGACTAAGATCAACTTAAACGTTTGTTAAGGATACGTTAGTCTAATTCTAGACTAAGATCTACTTAACGGGATCATTTAGATCCAACAAAAGAGCATTTGGGCTCTATTGTTTTAGTTTAGGGATATTGCGGTCCAGTGGGTTTAAGGATTGTTAATCTCATTGAGATTAAGATCAACTTAAACGTTTGTTAAGGATACATTAGTCTAGTTTTTAGACTAAGATCTACTTAACAGGGATCATTTAGATCCAACAAACGAGCATTTGGACTCTATTATTTTAGTTTAGGGACATTACGGTCCATGGAGTTTAAAGACATCATAGTCTGTAAAGTTTAAAGATATCATAGTCTATTAGTTTAAGGACCTCAGCATCCATAAAGTTTAAGGACATCATAGTCCATGAGTTTAGGGACTTCATAGTCCATAGGGTTCTGGTTTAACCAGTTTGGGGGTGCATCAATAGTTATTGGTTATTGGGACCCTCTATCTCTCTGAAGACGTTGAAGGATTACAACGACATGTATCAGAGGTATGAAGAGATGTACCCTTGAACCAATATCCCGATTTTGGGAAGTGGTATAAACATAAATTTTAGATGTCATCTGTTAGGAGCTTATTAGCTGTCTTGAGATCGACTTTGGAAACCCTGAGCATGAAAGGCTCAATTGACGATCCTTGTTAGCCCTTCATAGTGTTCAACACTAAAATGTTTATTCAGCGCTCACGTGCTCCCACGTGATACTCTGGGGCGGTGATGCATATAAGTGTTAAACACGTTAGCCCTGTGGCCGTCACGTGTAAGCACGTGAGGTGCTTCAAAATAGCATTAAACTTCAAGAATCCGAAACGCTGCTTCTTTGGGTTTATTCTTTTGTTCAAGCTCTGTTGGGTCATGTGAGATCACGTGAGGCAACCCAAAAGTGGGAACTGCCTTTGATTTATTCCTTTTTTTTCTTTAAGTCCCAAGAATTACTATGAGGTCACGTGTGATCACGTGAGTCAATTTCTTTTATTCTCTTTTGTTCATCACAGACGCTCACGTGGGAGCACGTGATCGAAAGTTATCATGTTGGGTGCCAATTCTCTTACGTGCATGGAGATCCTGAGTTTCGAGTCTTTCAAGCCCATTGTTTTATGAGGATTGGATTCTTAAGACTTAGTTTTTCTCTAAGGTTTGAGATCTGTATGACAGAATCTCCCCGATGAGAATTAAATTCTCAACTTGTAAGGAGATCTGCTTCTACAGATCTTTTACCATAAGAGAGAACTAAGTTCTCATATGAAGGGTTAAACCCTTGTTCATTAGAGGAATTAAAATCCGAGGAATTAAATTCCTATATACTTTTTTGGGAGAATGAAATTCTCTGAACTTAGATCTCCCTTTAGGTTTTGGATATGCATGGAAAAATCTCCCCGATGAAAATTAAATTCTCAACTTGTGGGGAGATCTGCTTCTGCAGATCTTAAGCAGAAGAAGAACTAAGTTTTTTTTAGAAGAGTTAAACTCTTATGAAGGTGAAAAAGAGAGGAGATATTCTCTATGTTTGTTCCTTCTCTTACCTAGAGTTTCTTTTTTTTCTCTTTCTCTCTAGAGAATTAAATTCTCTTTTCTTTTAAGCTTACGAAGGGTTTCTCTCTTCTTTCTTTTTTTATCTTCTCTTTTTTCTTCCTCCTCCTCTTTTTCTTTTGTTGTAGGCTCCTATTTATAGGAGAAAGAAAAGAATCAATTTGTCCGGCCAAATCGCTTATTAAGATATTTTAATTGATTTTATAACCAAAATGATCTTTTAGATCAATCGGTGAATTTTATTCACCGTTGGATTTTTAATCCAAGGACTTCTGTTTTACAGAAGATATTTCTCATAAAATTAGGAAAATATTTCCCTACACAGAATCTTCTTCTGTAAATTGGTAATTTTTTAATCACCATTAGATTTTTAATCCAACGTTTGCAGAGCGCAATCTTTCTTGTTTAGAGAGATCCAAGGAAATATTTTCAAAACAAAGCTTTTGGTCCCTTTTAATTGGATTTTACTTCTATTGTTTCAGAGGGCATAGGAGTCTATCACGTGTAGCACGTGACCCCACCAAATTAAGCCGACCAAAGGGTGTCACGTGCTATCACGTGAGTTTCTTTTTGTCCAACTTGTTTGCTTTATTCAGGCGCTTGTATACTTTGTTTTATAAAGGTCACATGTCTGCACGTGAGACCCAGTTTTAGCTTAGTTTTGTTTAAGCGCAGCGCCTATCACGTGTGGGCACGTGTTGCTCCTCTTGGGGACTTTTTCCCGTTACTTTATTTATTTATTTATTTATTTTCCGTAAGGGAAAAAATGCCCCCACAGCGTTGTTCTCACGTGGTTTACACGTGAGTGCAACGCTGTCACTTTTACAGCCGTTGGATTGTTTTAGAGGAACGGGAAGATGAACCGCCCTGGTCATGTCTTATAAATACAAGGGTTAGGTTCCTTAGGCAGCCACTGTTTCTTCATCTCCTTCCTATTTTATTTTCTTTAAGATTTTAATTCTCTTCCTCAGAGCTTAGTTCTCTGCCATCGCAAATCCAGAGTTAAACTCTGTCCAGAGAAACCCTTTTTCAGGTAACGCTTTGTTCATCAGAAAACTTTCCTTCTTTGAGAAAGCCTCTGGATTTTAAATCCATTATGAGAGCTTTGCTCTCCTCAGAAACCTATCCTCCAAAGATATGATCTTTGAGTAATAAACTACCATATCTCGAACGTTTCCCTCTGATTTTGAGGATTCATGGGATTTTTGTTTCTCATGTAATTTTTATGAATTCTTGGAATTTAATTCCATTACATAAAGGAATGTAATTCCTCTGACGAAGAGCTTAACTCTGAAAGATCAATGAGACCCTTCGAGAATTTTATCCCCTGGTGTTCTTGAAATTTTATATATATATATATATATATATATATATATATATATATATATATATAGGGTTTTACCCTTATTCGCACAGATTTGAATTTATTGGCACTTAACAGAACTTGTCTTCCCAAGAATTTGTTTGAATCCCAATGTTTGTTCAATGAAGGATTTCTTTATTACTAAACTTTCACTGATGTCTCTTTTCAGACACTATGGTTGTTCATCTGTATAGTCTTAGCGAATTTATTTCTTCTGAGGACATTCGCGCACAGGGCCGTTGTCAAAACCAGGAGTTTACAAATGCCCAATGTGCTGAGATTATGAACCGTTTCAATGCACACAACGGTCGACTACTTCCTCGTCACTCCGCTCTCTTGAAGATTATAGTGAGAGCAATTTGGGGAGCACTTCCTGGATTTTACGAAGCCATGCCGCTCGAGGCACTGGATGATGCTGAAGATAAGGTGCACTCAGTATATCTGACGGGCCTGATCTCGAAGAAACGGCGAGATAACCTTATTGATATCTTGCATCGGGTTTTCCAACAGACGACGATAATCGCTGCTTATCAGAGGGCGGAGGATATTGGCGAGGATCCTGACGCTTGCGATTGTGAGAGGATGCACACGAGAATGGTCAGAAAGGCCAAAAACATTTTAGACGGCCTTACTTTTGAATTTCTCAATCCATGTCCTGGGTTTAATATTTTACCATTGTAAACATTTTTTTCTATTTTTGTATGAATTTTCGGAGTATGAATGACAAAACTTTCCCTTCCCCTTTTTTTTGTTTACATGCCTTCCTTATAAAATTTTGTCATACTGTTGTTGGTGTTCACGTGTTTTTCTCATGAGGCACTGCTGGGGATTTCATTCTTGCATTGGTGCCCGCTCACGTGTCATGCATGTGTGGGGTCTTTTTAATTTCCAATAAAAATTAAGGCTGATGCTCACGTGCTATGCACGTGGGGCTCTGTTGATGGGGCGTTTCGTTTCCCTACACTGATTCCAACGAGTCATCTCTTTGATTTCCCATGCTCTCCCCTTGTTCTGGGCCTTAGGAATAGTTCCATCATGCGCAATATTTTCTATGCATAGCATCGAATGCTCCCTTTTATAACCTGAAGCCATGCATTTCTTCCTCTCTTCACAGAGAAACCTATTTATACGTTAGGGTGATCATCTTAAGAAAACAACTAAGTGTCATGGCTTGCAACCGCCCCCATGCTCGTCAACAACCACGGGAAGTGCCCGTCGAGGAGATGATTCATCGCTTTGCTGCGCGGCTGGTGGATCCTCTTCTCACTGATGCCGAATGTGACGCGGTGACGTATGAACTCCTAATTCATAGTGGATCTCCCCTTCCTATGGGTTCCATTTGGCTACAGATGGTCTTTTCATCCGTTCTTGCAGACATCCCTCCTCATCCGACAGAGATGACTCCGGCGATCCTCGATGCGGCAGAGGACAAGATCGAGTGTTTCTACGAGGCGTGTTTGATTACCCGGGCTCTGAAGGATCGCTCGATTCATCTATTGGGTCAGATAAGAGCCCGGCGGGCTGTCATGTCCGCTTTTGCTTATGAACATGGCGCTAATCGGTGGGGAGCAACTCCTCGAGAAAACCGTCGTTTCGACGTGTTGGAGAAGGCAGAGAGGGAGCTAGAGAATTTTGTATTTTGTTTTATTAACCCTTGTATTACTGATCCTTTGTTTGGTGACATTTTCCCTGTAGTGTAGTATATTTAGACCAATGTATTCCTTTTATCATTGGCTGTTAAATACTTTTCTACTGAGTTTTTCTTTTCGTCATATATTCATACATGCATCCCACCTGAGTACATGAGCGTTATGCTTGACCCCTGGGAATTTCCTTTAGGTGCGAACATTGTTGTCGTGTTGTCCATAAATCAGCGCGTTCTAGATATCATAGGCAAATAGTCATGAACGCATGCTTAATAGGGTACCTACCGAAGACTTTCCTTATTACCATAAAGAAAATAATTTGTGCGTGTTTTTGGATCGAGGATTGCCGTCGAGTGGAGGTCTATTTACATGATCTCGAGTGCACACGCCTTCCCTCTGAGGTTGTGGCTGCAAAGACGAGCTTACGGGGGCTGATTGAACGGTGCGCCGCGAATCTATAATCATGTGAGAAGAGGCTTAACCGGAAATTCTCGGAGGGGGAGATGGCCTCGAATGCTTTGGGGGAGCTTCAAGCTGAGCTCACTTCTAAGACCACCCGTGCATATGAACTTTGGCGGGTGCTTCAAGAAGCTATCAGGGAGGTGGCGGCTGTTGATAAAGCCGTCATCTTTACCCGAGAGATAGTTGAAGCTCACAAAGTTTCCAGAAGGGAGCTTGAGATTCATCTTGCCTCGTATCAGGCTCAACAGTCTCAGGCGGAGACCCGTCTCGTGGCGATAACCAAGCTTGAGGTCGAGGCTCAGCGGAAGAGCGATGAGTTGGGGAGCTTATTGCACCGTCTGCAGGCTTAAAGAATTTTTGTAAAAATTTTCTTTTCTTGTATCCACTCCTGAATGAGAGGTTATTTTGTATTTATTTTGATTCTCTTCGCGATATGTATCTTGTATTCACTTTGAATTCATGAATATATATTTTTATCTCGTGCTTGCATGTAGCTCTGATGGATGTGGTCCATATGTAGTTTATCCGGATCTTTTTGCAGGGTAGTGATGGCTTAAGAAACAGGTTTGGATCTGCCGCCTAAGACTTTTCAACTTTATGAGCCGTGAGGGTTTCATAAAGATTTTTCTCCCTGTGAGTCGAGAGGATCTCATAGGTGCATATTCTCCCTAGAAATCGTGAGTATTTCTAAGTGTTCATCACCTCCGTGAGTCGTAAGGATCTCACTCGGGTATTTTTCCTTACGAACCATGAGGACCCGTAAGTAGCTTCTTTATTTCAGTGGTATGTAATTTTGGCAAATGTGGCTCGTAGATAGTCCATCTTGACCTCCTTGTAGGGCAGCGATGGCTTAGGAAACAGGTTTGGATCTGCCGCCTAAGACTTTTCAACTTTATGAGCCGTGAGGGTCTCATAAAGAATTTTCTCCCTACGAGTCGAGAGGATTCAGCAGGTGTATTTTCTCCTTAGGAATCGTGAGGATTCCTAAGTGCGTTTTCTCTTGAGATTCATAAGGATCTCACAAGAGAACTTTCTCCCTTACAAGTCCAGAGGACTTGTAAGTGATTGATGAGTTGACTTATCTCCGAGTCGAAGCATTTCTTTACAACAGGAAGATCAGGGTTTGACATGTATCCATGTTGAAGTGTTGCTTTACGACAAGGAGGTCAGGGATTGACATGTATCCGAGTCGAAGCGTTGCTTTACGATAAGGAGGTCAAAGATTGACATGTATCCGAGTCGAAGCGTTGCTTTACGACAGGGAGGTAAGGGGTTGACATGTATCCGTATCGAAGCGTTACTTGACGACAAGGAGGTCAGGGGTTGACATGTATCCGAGTCGAAGCGTTGCTTTACGACAAAGAGGTCAGTGGTTGACATGTATCCGAGTCGAAGCGTTGCTTTACGACAAGGAGGTCAGGGGTTGACATGTATCTGAGTCGAAGCGTTGCTTTATGACAAGGAGGTCAGGGGTTGACATGTATCCAAGTCGAAGCGTTGCTTGACGACAAGGAGGTCAGGGGTTGACATGTATCTGTGTCGGAGCGTTGGGGTTGACATGTATCTGTGTCGAAGCGTTACTTGACGACAAGGAGGTCAGGGGTTGACATGTATCCGTGTCGAAGCGTTGCTTTACGACATGGAGGTCAGGGGTTGACATGTATCTGTGTCGAAGCATTGCTTAATGACAGGGAGGTCAGGGGTTGACATGTATCCGTGTTGAAGCTTTGCTTTACGACAAGGAGGTCAGGGGTTGACATGTATCCGTGTCGAAGCGTTGCTTGACGACAAGGAGGTCAGGGGTTGAAATGTATCCGAGTCGAAGCGTTGCTTTACGACAAGGAGGTCAGGGGTTGACATGTATCCGTGTCGAAGAGTTGCTTGACGACAAGGAGGTCAGGGGTTAACATGTATCCGTGTCGAAGCGTTGCTTTACGACAAGGAGGTCAGGAGTTGACATGTATCCGTGTCGAAGCATTGCTTGACGACATGGAGTTCATTGGTTGACTCTAGGTTTTCTGTGCACCGTAGAGTCTTGGAACTGGGGACTTTGCCGTGGCTCCGATTGGTGATGCCGCGTCCGTATCCTGTTGGAATGAGGAGGAATGCGGTTGTTGGTCTCTAGGCTGTAGATGTGGCCGTCGATATTTGGAACTAGGGATTTTGCCATGGCTCCGCTTCTTTGCGATCCTGAGGTCGGTTGTTGACGTCACGTCTGCATCCGGTTGGAGTGAGAAGAAACGCCGTTGGTGATATTTAGGCTGTATATGTGGTCGTCAAGATCTGACTTCCCTTTGACGCGGCCTGGTGGGGAAATGTAGTTCCCTTTTCGCTTATGCCCATGGATTGTATACAGGGGTGAGTATGGACTCACTTGTAGGGCAAAAGTTTCATTTCATATGTATTTTTTTTGTTTTCTTTCCGCGATGCTCTATCATTTCAGCTTTTTATATCGCGAAAGTCGCGATTGCCCAATCATTTCAGCTATTTTTCGCGGTGCCCAATCATTTCAGCTATTTTTCTTTTTAATCGCCGCTTTTTATTACGAGTTGCCCAATCATTTCGGCTATTTTGTATGCATATACTTTACTTGTTGATTTTGTTGCAAGTTGCCCCATCATTTCGGCTATTTCATATGCATATCGCGAGTTTAAACTTGGAATTTGATACCGATTTAGGTATCAGCATCGCTACAACTGGGATATGGCCAGGAGCGAATCATCATTTGCCTTTGTCGGTTCGAACAAAGGTGGCTTAGCAAATAGGGTTAAGGTCCTGTCGACTAAGGCTTTTGACTTCATGAACCGTAAGGGTCTCATAAAGGTATTTCTCCCTACAAGTCGTGAAGATCTTGTAGGTGCGTTTTCTCCTTAGGGGTCGTGAGGACTCCTAAGTGCGTTTTCTTTTGTAAGTCGTAAGGATCTTACGAGAGTGTTCTTTCCTTATAAGTCAAGAGGACTTATAAGGGTCGTTCAACATGCGAGGATATTCTTTGTTGCTGGTGAGACTCTGTTGGGGAAATGTTTATTCGTGCCCGTGGATTGTATACAAGGGTCAATATTGAACCACTTGTAGGGCGATATCGGGGTGTATGACGGCTTAAGAACGGGTTTAGATCCCTGTAGCTTAAGGCTTTTGAATCCTATGAGCCGTGAGGGTCTCATGGGGGAATTCTCCTTACGAGTCGTGAGGATCTCGTACGTGTAAATTCTCCTTAGGAATCGTGAGGATCCCTAAGTGTGTTGCTCCCTTGTGAGTCATAAGGATCTCACACAGGTATTTTCTCCTTACAAGGTCGAGAGGACCTTGCAAGTGTCTTTTAATGAGATTGCGCCCTTTCGGGTTTTCACAAACTCGCCGGTAGCCCTGCTGTTTTTACTCACGGAGCCCTTTCGGGTTTTCATCCGTGCCCATTTCGCTTATGAATGTACCGTTCTTTTTTGTCGCGTTAGCCTAAGGATGCTGCGGTTCGTAGTAGTTTAGGGATGTTTCGGTTCGTAGTTAGTTTTAGGACATTTCGGTCCGTTTTTTAGGACATTTCGGTCTGTTGTTAGTCTTAGGACATCTCGGTCCGTTGTTAGTTTTAGGACATCTCGATCAGTTGTTAGTTTAAGGACGTTACGGTCCATTGTTAGTTTTAGGACGTTGCGGTCCATAATTAGTTTAAAGACGTTACAGTCCACTGTTAGTTTTAGGACATCTCAGTCCGTAGTTAGTTTTAGGACATTTCGGTCCGCTATTAGTTTTAAGACATCTCGGTCCATTGTTAGTTTAAGGACGTTACGGTCCATTGTTAGTTTTAGGACATCTCGGTCCGTAATTAGTTTTAGGACATTTCAGTCCGCTGTTAGTTTTAGGACATCTCGGTCCGTAGCCTTGAAGGAGAGGTTTTGCTGAGCACTACTTATAGAGTTTAGACTCAGGAAGATAGCGAGCGGACATAGGCGTCGTCATCTATCGTTGACCTAGGCCATGAATCGTCAGGCATAGTATTTCTTCAGGAACCGGCCGTTTATCGGCCTGAAGGGTCTTTCGCCATGCATATCCATGAGCAAGTAAGCCCCACCTTGGTAGACTTTGTCTATGATGTACGGGCCCTCATAGTTTGGCTCGAATTTCCCTTGTTTGGCACGATTGGGGATCATAGGTCTCTTGACAATTAGCACGAGTTCGCCTTGGCGGAATGTTCTCGGCCTAGTCAATTTTCGTATGAGCGCGTCATCTTTGCTTTGTAGGTCTCCAAGTTTTGTTGCGCCATGAGCCGAGTTTCATCAAGGGCGTCGAGCTCCTCAAGACGAAGATGAGTATTCTCCTCGTCTGTTATCTCGTAGTGAACCGCCACTCGTAGAGAGGGTAGCTCTATCTCGAGGGGGAGTACCGCTTCTGTGCCGAATACCAATGCATACGGCGTTGTGTTTGTGGCCGTCTTGAATGTGGTTCGATACGCCCAGATAGCTTCATGTAGTCTCTCGTGCCAGTCCTTTTTATTTCTGGACACCGTCTTCTTTATGATCTTCGTCAAGGTTTTGTTGAAAGCCTCAACTAGACCGTTAGCTCGAGGATTGTAGACCGAAGAGTATCTCCAGTCTATATTATGCTGCTGTGCGAAGCAGCTGATTTTATGGCTTCTGTAGGCCGGCCCGTTATCGGAGATGATCCGTCGTGAAGTGCTGAACGGATAGATGGCGTGTGTCTTGAAGAAATGGAGGATGTTCTCCGTCTTCACTTCTCTTAGCGGTATGGCTTCTGCCCACTTAGATAACTAATCGGTCGTCGCCAATATGAACCGATGTCCTCTAGACGATGCTGGTTCGATGGGCTCGATTATGTCAGTTCCCCACATTTCGAACGGCCAGCTAGCCACCGTTGGGTGTAGCGGATTTGGATGCTGGTGGATGAAGTCCCCGTGAATTTGGCACGAGTGGCACTGCTTCGCATATTCGAGGAAGTCTTGAATCATCGTGGGCCAATAGTAGCCCATCCTTTTGATCTTCAGCTTTATTTTCAGCCCGGCTTGATGAGAACCGTAGAGTCCGTCATGAGTTTCTTAGACGAATTTCTTTGCTTCTTCCGGTCCTAGGCATCTTAGCCACAGAGAGTTGAACGATCTCTTATACAGCGTATCATTGACGGAGGCAAAAGACAGAGCTCGTTTCATGAGCTGATGTCTCGAGCATGCATCTTTAGGTGTTTGACGGGATTTGAAGTAGTCTATAAAGACTTCTCTCCAATCCTTAGCCTTTTCCTGGTCTTTTATTTGTAGGGTCGTTTGCTTGGTTGCTTCCTTTTCTTCAGACGACTCCGGGGATATTTCTGCTGGCGAAAGAACCCGACGGCTTTGCACAACGATCCTTACGTCATCGAGGTTTTCGTCAGCCAGTTCTTTAGCAAGTTTGGATAACGCGTCCGCTTTGCTATTTTCCATACGTGGTATGATTTCCAGGGCGTAGGCAGGGATTTGAGTCAGCAATTGTTGTACTCTCTCGCTGTACTTCACCAACTCTGGTTTGCACGTTTGATAGTCGTCGTTTACTTGGCTAACGACCAGCTGGGAGTCTCCGTATATGAGGAGGTTTTTGATCCCCATGTCGACGGCGATCTCAAGACCTGCTATCAAAGCTTCATATTCAGCTTCATTGTTTGTCCTCGGCTCTGTTAAGGAGAAGGCAAAGCGCATTATCCCTCTTTGTGGGGTCACGAAGATAAGGCCTACCCCCGATTTGATTATAGGGGTGCTGTGCTTTCGCTTCTTCATGGAAGATGATCCATCGAAGTAGAGTTCCCATCGGGTACCACTCCCTTTTTCCCCATTGGTCATCTCAAATGCGTGTTCGTCTGGCAATTCGCAATTCAGGGGCGAGTCGGCAGGTATCGGGTGTTCAGCAAGGAAGTCGGCGATAGCCTGGCCTTTCACTGCCTTGAGGGGTCGGTATATTATCGAGAACTCCATCAAGAGGAGGGCCCATTTCACGAGTCGTCCTTTTAATATGGCTCTTGACATCAAATACTTGAGAGGATCCACTTTTGATATAAGATGGACCTCATGTGCCAAAACATAGTGTCTGAGCTTCGTTATCGCAAAGATTAACGCCAGGCAGTGTTTTTCAATGGGGGAGTAGTTATTTTCTGCCCCCAGGAGAACTCGACTCAAATAGTAGAGGGCTTTCTCCTTCCCTTGGTCATTCTCCTGTGCCCATAGTGCGCCTAAGGAACCTTCAAAGGCTGTTGTGTACAGGATGAGAGGCTTTCCCTTGACCGGAGCGGTCAGTACTGGCGGATTCTGCAAGTATTGCTTGATTTCGTCTAGTGCGCTCTGGCATTTACGATCCCAGACGAAAGGGGTCCCCTTCTTCATTAAATGGCTGTAGGGGCGGGATTTGCCGGAGAGATTTTGTCACGACCCAAATTAGGAACGTAACCGGCACTTAAATCACGTGACGTCTAAAGGCGTAACGTAACTCAGGTAAGCCGAAACCCAGTAATCTAAACCATGAAAAGATTAGAGTGATAAAGCTTTAAAACATTTGTTTAAAAGATTAGTTAAAACATTTAGAATCTTAGTTTAAAAATCGTAGAAAAACTTAAAGTTTCATTTTTCCTTTGTATATTTCGGCAGCATCTCCTTTGTAAAAATCAATCCTGAATAATACAAATCATAGAGATGAAACACAACTACAACATGTGTACAAATGTCGCCATAGCGAAGAAATAACATAATATGAATCAAATCCGGCTCATACGAGCACAACAACCAAAGTCACATAAGGTACAAACACCGAACATCTCGGTTTCTAAGTCAATACAGGTGAATAGTAGATGGAGAGTACTAGATACAATAAGATACATAAATGGATAACCGCACAAATCCACATACCGAAAGAAAGGGTCTCGACCCAACAGTAGCGGTATCCACGGAAAAGATGCAATAAGAAGCCTGACGCTTCCGAACTGCAGATCAAACCTGCACAAATGCTGTGGCACAACGGGGGTGAGTTGCCAACTCGTGAGAAGTAAATAACATCGTACAAGTAATCACATGTATGTACGATAAACAACCATTTCTACATATGTGTCATGATTAGGTATATATATTAATATGAACTGCAGTAAATCATGATCTGGTAAATGACTATATGTAAAGAATGTATCATAAATACCTGAGTATGGGGTAAACATAATACTCATCCATAATCACTATCAGTAAAATAAATCCAGTGTCCATCAACGACACGTAAATTTCAATATCTCAGGCGTCGTCACTATGACCGGCCCTCTCATCTGTAAATCTCATAGAAAACCTGAGTGTCCAACACCGACACTCGAAATATCATGAAAAATACCGTGTTTAGCATCGACACGTAAATCCATATATCTCTCTCTCTGGACTTCGTCATTCCGAATCGGTCCATATCTCTGGGTTTCGTCATTCCGAATCGACCCATATCTCATGACTCCGGCCGGTATCCTCCGGACAACCGCCGAGTCCAACCAATCACCGGTAGGTAGTATGCCCTTTGCCAGGCTCATCGGCTAAACCACGATATCATTCTTGCCCCGGGGTACCATACCGGGTCCACCATGTACCCGCAGACGGTTCCCACATCTCCTCGAATCGGGTCTCGAAAACCAAGCTCATAACCGAGAAAACTCATGGTGGACATCCCAAAATCACATCAAGAGAAACCGCGTTTAAAACAATTTATAGCTTTCTTTGAAATATACTAGCGGTTCTCAAATCCAGAAATCTCATGAAAACAATATCTCAATGCATATATTCATGAACTACAATGTATGCAATATGGAAGTAATGTGATCATATCAAGGGAAATCCACACTTTTATAAACAAATCCTAGTTTTTAGAAAGTATCTTGTGATTTCTCAAATCCATGATATCGAATAAAACATCATATAAAAATATTACTACAGCAATGTAATTATCATAATGTGAACTAATACAAGAATAAATATCTAACTACAAATCATGAATACGGTACAATATCTTTATCTAAGGCCATTTCTATAGTGTGCGTGACATGGCAATTACCAACGGTGTGTGTGTAACATATAGTGCTCGTGCAACATGAACCGTTTGTAATGGTGCAGTGTCCTATCAATATTATATCAATGGTTAACATGAAATATGATGAAATATGATGTACTAATTATTACTAGTTCAATATATGTTTTTATCTATGTGTGGTCAATAGGCATATCACTTAAAGTAATTCACTTGAATCCTAGCCTTTGGCGCTTAGCGCCACACAGGCGATTTCCCCGTAGATGTTAAATCTACTCACCAGACAATCCTGAATTAGGTGAATCCAATCACCTCCTTTCCTTTCCTTCTTTCGTCTGAAGTCCCTGCTTGCGATCCTAATATCACACAAATAACGCCAATACTTACCAATATTAGTAAACTAAGGATAACACACGGACACGGACACCTAGCTAATGATTTAGTTCACACAAACTATTTGGTGATAGCTCGATGACTAAACGTGTGAAGTGACACGACTTAAAAACACGCACGCGCAGAACCGACGCGATGCGCAGAACTGGCTCGAACCACAGAACCGAATCATAAGCTCAAAATTTAGCAAAACTATACAAATACGGTAACAAGTACACTCTGTCGGAAGTTTATCAAAATTTGTTTCAATACAATCGGATTTCGGGTTTGCAAGATACAGTCGTTTCATTTTAAGTGTTCGCTGCTGGAATTTCAGTTTCTGAACTGAATGTCCATTTCGCAACACAGTTTTCACCCTATTGGGATCAAAATTAGGCGACGCTATAGTTGAACAAAATTTAGGTTTATCGGTTAGGTTTCCAACGCATCATACGGATCAATAATATCCATTGTGTACTGGAAGTTATGCACTGAAAAACACAGGGGTATACGTTCTGTCCCTGTTTGGGACTGCTATACGTTCTGTTGATTTAAAATACAGTTTAAATAGTAAACGACATTAGAAATGAATGAAATCACTTTCATTGGTTAGCTAACAGATTTATCTTCACTCTGATATATAGTTCCGCATTATAACATTTTCATACAGAACATTGAAAGCATTGCAAAACGAGAATCGACAACCAGAACTGCTCTGGACAGCAGTCCAGAACCGCACTCCGAACCAGTTTCTGTCATCTTTTTAAAACCAAAACAGACTAAAATCATACCTCACCAAAACATTACTGAATTCCTATCCATCCATGCTCCAAAACAACATAACCATGATTTTTTTGAAGGTTTGTGAATGAGAGAATGTAGAGGGTGAGGGTGGGTATTTATAGCCAAACTCCTTCTCTTTAATGATTCTTCATAACACTTATGCATGTTTCCACCATACCTACCATTCATTTACACTCATGCCACTCATGCCTTGATTCCATGACAACCTTGCATATTCATTATGCCTCCCATGCCACAAATTTTAAAATCCTTCTCTTTAATTAAAATAAAACATTTTTGATTTTTAATGAAAATGTAAATAAAACTTATCTTAAAGGTAAACTTTTTAAGTAAAAGTTAATATGGCATGGTAAAAAGTATAATGTCATGGTTAACCTAGCATGGTTAACATCTCCAAAACCCTAGATTAACATGCACAAGTGTGTGCATGTCACAAAATAATTTAATAAAATATTAATTAATTCAAATAAAATATATAAAAACAGTTTTGGTTAAATTTTATTAAAAATCCGCATTCATTCGCTTAATTATTCTAAACGCATTCTAAAGTGTTACAGATTTACTATGAACCGTCGAATATAAGCGAGCTTTCCTTGGAGAGATCGCAGTTGCTTGAGAGTTCTTGGCGGAGGCATTTCCATGATCGCCTTGATCTTTGATGGGTCTATTTCGATCCCCCGGTGTCGTACAATGAATCCCAGGAACTTGCCAGAGGAAACTCCGAACGCGCATTTGAGAGGGTTCATCTTTAGGTTGTATTTCTGAAGATGTTGGAACACTGTCTTCAGATATTCCCAATGCTCCTCATGCGATTTGCTTTTCACCATGATATCGTCGATATAACATTCAACAATATCGTGTATAAGGTCATCAAAGATCTTCGTCATGGCCCTCTGATGGGTGGCGCCAGCGTTCTTCAGACCGAAAGGCATCACTTTGTAGCAGAATATGCCCATAGGAGTCCGGAAAACGGTATGCTTCTGGTCTTCGGGATTCATCTTTATTTGATTGTACCCTGATGAGCCGTCCATGAAGGAGAAGACTTCGTGAGTGGACGTTTTTTCTATCATCAACTCGGTAACTGGTACGGGAAAATCGTCTTTTGGACAGGCTTTGTTAAGGTCCCAAAAGTCTACGCAGATGCGCACCGTCCCGTTCTTCTTCATCACTGGGATGATGTTAGCAATCCAGTCAGGGTATTGCACTTCTTGGATGAAGCCGAAGTCGATTAGCTTCTTAACCACTGCGTTGATGCTCATTTCAAGTTCGAGCGGCATTCTTCTCGGTGCTTGTTTGATCGGCTTGACGTCCGGAGATATTGCCAATTTGTGCACAGCTACTTCTGGATTTAGCCCCGGCATTTCGGAGTAGTTCCATGCGAAACAGTCTTTATACTACATGAGCACGTCTTTGAGTGTAGCCACCTTTTCTTCAGACAACAACTCGCTGACGAACGTTGGTCGTAGGTCGTTTGCTGTCCCCAAGTCGATTTTTCTGAGGTTGTCCACAGTAGTGTGTATTCCATCTTCCAGCTCTTTTGGTGCCGGTAGAAGTTCTAAGATCAACTCATCTTCATCCTCATTTTTGAAGCACCAGGAGAGATCATCCATGTCCTCGGGCACTCCTTCTTCTGACAGCGTTATCACGTGGCAGGTACGAGATCGTTTCCAAGACTAATGTTGACCCGGTCCTACTCTTGCCATATACGTGGTTTTCGGTACATGCTTTTGTGGTGGGGTTACCCTCCAACTGCTGGATAGAGCGAACCTGCCTTGCTGATATTGGTCTTCGACCAAGTTTTTGAAAGTGAAGCAGTCTTCAAGAGGATGACCTATTGCTCTATGATAGGAGCAATAGTCCAGGTGAGAGACCCCGTCTGCTTGTTCAGGGTGTTTAGAATCCGGGAGCATAATCATTTGATGTTTCATGACAAGATTGAATATCTTCCTTGTCTTGTCTTAGGGAAAAGAATATGCTCGACCCATCTTCTTTATAAGAGACGGATCCCGGCTGCTCAATTCTCGATCACGTGGCTTCTTGGACCCGCTTTGCTGCTGTCAAATGTTTTTTCCATTCTTTAGTTTGTTTTTGCCTTCGCGTCGGGTCTTCTGTATGACGGGCTGGCGATGAACGACATCGTCATTCTCCGTAACCTGCTGAAGGAAGCGCTGCGTCCTGGCTTTCTCGTAAATGGCCATTTCGCGGCTGTAGTCGTTCCGAGCCTTTTGACTCGCTTCCCGTTTTAGCTTGTCCATCCGTTCTTCAAATGACGGACTCGGCGTTTTTATGGCAGGATCTCGTTTTGGTTCAATTGCAGTGTCTTCTAACAGAGCATCTCCTTCTTCATCAAGGTCCTTTATGACATGGCAGCCGTGGAACTGCTCCCGTTTCTTGGACTGGATATATCCAAGCCCGATCGCTTCCATTTTTCCGTTGGGCAATTTTCGCTGAGTACCGGGGACGTTCCAGATCCTGTTGTAAAATTGGGCCTGTCGCGCGGTTTGCTTAAAGGGTACGCCTTGGCGCCTCAACATCCTTTTTAATCCTTCTATGTAGTATCTAGGCAGGCGGATGGGCTGGAGCCTGTCAAGTGCAGAATTGACACCATGCCAATTTTCTTTCTCCACTTTGGTTTCCGTAGATCGATAGAAGAGGATCGCCTTTTCATCTTTTCGCCTGGGAGGGACGTAGAACATCTGTAGTTCTTGCACACTATAGGTATCAAGTGTGTCGAGCTCTTTGTAGTGCTGCCGCGGAACCATAGCGATTTGCAAACTCTGATCATCTCGAGTGAAGGCCTGCATTGATGGACGGACCAAGAATACTGCGTTGACCTCGTCTTCAGAGTCGTTACCAAAGACCAGAATAGGGGTAGACGGTCCTGGCCTGTTGCATTGGGGCGGCCCCGAATAGACTATCTCTTCTTCCTCCTCGGTATCACTCCCGAAGACTGGAATAGTGGTGATAGCTTTTTTCTTATTCTCCGGCTTATGGCATCCTTTCGTGTCTTCAAAGTCTGGTAAGAAATACTTTGCATCTTCGTACTTCCGAACTTCATTCACGGAGAATGGGTTTAGCTCACCCGTCACGGTATACTCGAGACCATCTTTGAAGTACTTCATACACTGATGTTGTGTAAAAGGGATGATATTGTATTCGTGTAACCAAGGCCTGCCGAGCAAAGCGTTGTAGAAAGTCTTGGCGTCAATGACGTGAAACTTGATATTAGTGACGAGTAGCCCAAAGTGTAATGTCAGTATCACAGACCCGAGCATCCGTGATGACTGGGAGTCGAATCCAGAGATGGTGATTTTATCCCGAGCGAGGTGATGAACGCTCATGCAAATCTCCTTCAACACTCTTACATTGAGAAGGTTGACGGAGGACCCATTGTCGACCAGGATCTTGCCTATCTTGATGTCATGACAGTATCCGGTGACATACAGGGGACGGTTGTGCTCGCACATCCCAAGGAGGAGGTCTTCATCGCCGAAAGTGATGTCAGCAGTGTGCACTTCTTCCAGCTCGTCCTTCATCTTTTCTTCGGCAAGGAAAGCTTGGAACTGCTCGGGCTCTTGTAGTGCCTTGATCAAAGAATCTCTTGCCTCTTTAGATAGAAGAAGGGCATCGAGAATGCTTAGTTGCGAGGGTATCTTCCTCAAGTATGCCAGCACGTTGTAATCCACCTTGTTTTTCTTTGGCGGGTCCTTGGCTGCCAGCTCTTCGACGACTCGGTCATTGAGGGCGATATCTTCATGGACTTTTTCTTTCCCTTTATCTTTTTTGTTCGATCCCTTGTTTGTGGGTCCGAGATTCTTTTCGAGTAACGTGCGATTGCACAGCTGAATGTTCTCGCAGGTCTTCGTATCTTCTGTTTCGGGGATGGATTCCTTGAAGAGAGGGCCGAGGGCTATTTCTTCATCAGAATCGCTCCCGAATGTGAGAACTTGCGATCCTCCGGGGTCAACCATGTGACAGTTACCGGCGGTTCTTTTGTGCTCATCGGTCGCGCTTCTTTGTTCCCGACGAGTTTTGCACTTCATCCGCTTGAAATGTTGTCGATAAGCAACGTATCCCTGCCACCAATTTTTAAAGGCCATGCATTCCTCGGTAGGGTGCATGATCCTCCAATAGTATAAGTAGTAGTTTGGATATGCATCCGGTTCATCGGGACACGTACTCCCTGAAATATCTTCTTTGAGAGATGGCAACTTCATTCCCATTGACAGGGCTTTGGCGAACCGCTTCCTTATCTTAAGCCTCTTTTTGCTGGTGGCAGGAGTGCTTTGATCCGGTTGGGGTACTTCAACCCTTTTGTTCAGTCGCCGATGTTTGGCTCTTTCGTATATGGAGATTTCACGCTCTCGGTCAACTTTGCTTTTCTGAAGAGCTTCGTTCAGGAATATGTCAATCATCTCATCTGATGGTTCCAAGAGTTATGGTTCTGGATCTGCCCCCGGTTTCTCTGAATCGGGAGCTTCTTCGTCATTTAGCAATGAATGAGAGATCATGTAGCAGCTTGCCACATAATCCCCAAGCTCTTCTGAAGAATCGTATGCTTCATCAGCATCATCGGCTTCATTTTCAAGAACATGCTTAAAGAATTCATCCAACGTGATTGGGTTCCGTGCCTTTTGGTTATAATCTTCCAGTGCATCGATGTATTTCTGCAAACCTGTACGGTAGTTTTCGGGTTGGACGGGCTTCTTGGCCTTCTTCTTTTTCTTTAAAGATTTTGGAGACTTGGCCTGAATGTTTCGTCCACCTTCACCAACTTTCAGCGTTGGGCGCGGCTTCAGCATCCCCTCAATAATCTCGGGCTCCAGCGAGCTCTTCTACCTAATCGCTGGACATTCTTGGAGATATTTCAGCTTCTTTTTGGTCTTTGTCGTAAGAGCAATTCCCTAGGAGCTTCCTCTATAAAAGAGCACGATGCCCCCAGCGTGTCCATCTTTTTAGGAGCGTGTGGTTGAGGCGGGTTCACCTTCCAATTCTCAGACAGCGCGAATTTACCCTGTTGGTATTGATCCTCAATCCAGCCTTTGAAGACGAAGCAATCTTCGATTGGATGGCTTACTGCTCGGTGGTAGGGGCAGTAATTAAGATTGTTGGCGTAACCTGCTGCAGCGGACGTCTTGGATCTGGCAGATTGATGAGCCTGTTGCGCACTGCCAGCTTGAACAGTCGCCTCGTTTTATCCCGGAGAAACAAATAAGGGCATTTTAGCTTCTCGTTGAAGAATCGTTGTCTATCATTTTGGCGATCAGCTGGTTTTGGACAACTGGGCTGCTGTTGAGCGTTGGCGATGAAGGTCGCTTTCCCTTTCCCCTTTTCGTTTCGAGGCTCCATTTTCGAGGAGGACGGTCTATGGACCATCTGATCCATTTGGGCTAGTTTATCAATCAAGGCCTGGAAGGTAGTCGGCTTGAAAAACATCATGAATTGAGATATGGTCTCCTGCGGATCGAGGGTACCCACGAACATGCCTACTGCTGGAGCTTCTTCGATGCGCTGTTCACACTTCGACCATAGGTTCCGCCACCGTATCGCGTACTGAACCCATGTTTTGCCTGGCTTCACCCTGGCGTTAATTAGTGCGGTGATTGGGGTGCTCTCACTAGCGCTTGCAAACCTTTGTGTAAACAGTAGCTCCATTTCTGCGAATGTCTTGACAGATTCATTCGGGAGCTCAAAATACCATTCGAATGTTGTCTCCAACAAGCTGCCAACGAATTGGCGAAGTAGTAGCTTATCGTCACCTCCCGTGTTGCCGCACAGAGCTCTGAACAGAGGGACATGTTGATGGGTATTGCATGTCCCCTTGTATACATGGAACTTAGGGATCGTATACCCCGGCGGGTACTTTATTTGGTCGTACCAACCCGGATAGGGTCGTCTTGTCTTGACGATTTAGCCAGCCGCTTCGCTCGCCTGATGAGCTCGTATCTGTTGAGCGATATATTCATCCAGGGCGGATTTGGAGATGGTCTCTTCCTTGGCTGCTGAACAAGCCGGAAGAGGGTTCGATGTCTCCCCTGTGTCGTCTTCAAGGATCACTGGAGGGTCTTCAGTTGGAGGATCCGGCTGTATCATCATCCCGACCATATCTTGGAATAAAAGCACCATTTGTTTTATGTTGGCCGCTTGTTCCGCGGCCTCTTTGTCTTTCCTATCGAGCATTCTTCGGAAGAATTCGGCATCAGTATCCTATTCTTGACGCTGCTCCGACAATGTCTCCGGGCTTGCTTTTGGCCCAGTGAGTGCAGCCATCTGTGTTAGCATCTCCTGGAGCTTTTGTTGTTGTTGCTCCTGAGCCTTAGTTACTGATCGGGTGAGTGGTCGATGGCCTATAGAGATACGTCTATCCTCTTTCCCGATGCCATATAAACAGTGTGCACCACCATGCCCTCAGACTTAGGGTATTTAGGTTCAATGCCCTTAAGATTCGTCGCAGACATGGGGATTTTCTCCGGCCTTCCCCTTTTGTGGGCGGTCGAAATTGAGAGGGCCATTGCAGCGGGCACCCAAGTAGACGACACCTTATGTGGTACGACAAGGTGGCCCTTCTCTTGCCGAACTTTCATCTTCTTCGGTCGGCGAGAGTAGTCTTGGTTGATCACCGAGCCTTGGACCTGTCGCCGGACCTTGCGAATTTTAGAGGACAGACGCTGAGAAGGCTGCTCTGGCTTCACCTTTGTAATGTTCTCCATAGGTGGAGGAGATCTTTTTAGCATGGCCGTCGGAGAGTTCTTGCGCACCCTTCTGAGTGGTTCAAAGCTGTTCCCAGTTGGAACAGCAGCATCGACTTCCACCGTTGGAGCTGGCGGAGTAAGTCCAGAAGGGGAACTGCCCCCAGCTTTCCTTACTCGGCGCCAGTGGCGACGTCGAGCATGTCGAGCGGATGGGACCACCTCTGCTGTTGGGGTAGCTTCATCGTGTTTCATGCTTTGATGAGAAACCGCTGTTGGTGTCAGCCTGTCAAAAACTGACGTTCGTTGAGAGGGGATGGCCAACCTGTCGAAGGCACACTTTCGAGCAGGGGAAGTAGCCTTGGTGACTTCGCATGGAGCGGGAGTTGGAACGGCCAGTCTTGTGAACACCGACCCCTTAGTAGGAGAAGTCTCTCTGATGATTTCATTTATTAGAACAGGGACGGCTATCTGTTTCGGGATAACCCCTTTAGGTATCGCGGGCTACTTCATGGGCCCATTGGAGTTTTGGCCCAGTCTGTTAAAGACTGAGGCGTTGGATTTGGGCGACCCGCTGAGAGGGGTCGCGGTAGCTGTAAGCCGATCAAAGACCGACTTCTTCGGAGCTTCTTGCAACGGCAGTGGGGAATTAAAGCTCATTGGTGGGAGCATGGTCCCAATGAACAGCCTAGTGGTGGCTTGCGTTACCTGTTCCACTGGCATCGTAAAAAGGGAGGCCGCTTGAGGCCCATAAGTCACTCCTCCTGCGAGGACGGAGCGGGAGCTGTTGCAATTGTTGCAGCTGGAGCAGTTAGAAGCCATTGATCTTCTGTTTTCTGCACGGAGCAAGACACCAAATCTTAGTACCTTGAATCTGTAGGGTTCCTATCGACGGCAGCAAGGTTTCGGGATGCATCGTCCATGCCATTTTAAAAAATTTGCCGTGAAAAGGAACTCTAAACTAGAATCGTTAGCTAGAAATAGAATACGGAAACATAGTAAACCATTTACTATCTAAGTGAAAAAAAGGAAATACAACCTTTTTAGATCGGTCCTTCACTTCATAAGCTCCTTGTAGTAGTCCCTTCGCTGCGATCATGTTGCTCCCGGACTCTTGGACAGTTCCATGAAAAGAATGCAACGGTCTTACTTGAAGTCTTCGAGGCCGAAGATGATCTACGTCAAGGGATTACTAACTCAAGCTACCACTTCACCAAAGTGAAGCAAACACCCTATAATAAAGTGCTAATCTAGTAGAGGATGGAGAAATAGGAAATGGGTTCACTTTAGAATCACTTTTCTCACAATATTTCCTCACTTGGATCAAACCTTAGCAAGTTTTTCTTTTGGAAGAAGAAGATGAAGAAAAAGATGAGAATGAAAATGATCTAAAGTGAGTTGAGCTAACCATGGGTAAGCGGGTATCATATACTAACTCATGTAGAGACATAACCATAGCTAATTATAGTGGTTAGGTTAATAAATATCCTAAGTAAAAGAAAACTAGTGGACTTGGTCAATGCACTCACAAGCTTCTCAAAGCTTCATGCACTTGAACAATTATCCACTAATTTTGTATTTACTTTGAATATTAAAACCCCACCAATATAATTATTATGGTATAGGTCTTATACACCCATGCATAGTGTATCAACAACCATGATACAAAACTAAACTATGCACAATAATATATATCACATATATATTACATGTACACTCAAGTGAGAAAAGAATACTTAAGTGAGCCAATGTTAGTTAATGTAAATTAGTATATCAAATATACAATTATACACTAAATTATTAAATCAACACTTGACTTAATAATCCGGCTATATCACATATAACCGACTAACACAAAATGTACCAACTTATCGAATCAACACTTGATTCGATAACCCGGCTATATCACATATAACTGGCCGATACAAAAGTCGCGAGAATAGAATACGGTATCACATACACGCATTATTCTCGGTCCCGCACATATCACATATGCGCTCCTATTTCGTTTTGCCTGAGCCAGTAAAACCTCTATGTATGACTCTAAAGACTCGTCAATACGCCGGCAGTAGGTGATGATCACATCAAGCACCCACAAGCCGTCAGCGGTACTAGCTGAACGTAACGGCTACCCGGGTATTGAGCGATCAGAAGATCAGCAAGCAAGCCCGCTCCAACTCCTGCAAAAGCCTGACAGTGACACTACCGTACAGTCCGGTCTCCTCGTCTGATATGTCGCATATCTAGTCTAGGGGTGGTAAACGTCAGACCCTAATAACCGATAAGTCATGCCGATATGAGGCTCATAACGGGTCGAGAAATTACTGGTAACACTTACCAGTAAATCTCTAAACCAGCCCTAGCCAGGGACTTTCCTGTTATGGCCAATCGAGCACAGCGCAACATCAACCCCCAATACCGGGAGAGAAGAAACCCCTCCTATCGCTCATTGCCTCCATGTGACTCGGGACTGTACCCAAAAACCACCGTTTTTCACGCCCTCTTGGACGTTGTAAGGTGGAAATCAAAGCATAGTGGGAATCACACAAGACTCTATGACGATCTCGGGTCTACAGACTAACCTGTACCAGTGTCACTAGAAAACTGCCATCTGACGTAAGGTATAATACCATCTGGGAGTTCTCGGCAGGTCCATCCAGTGTACCCAGTCTCCACTGAGCACCCGTATATCATCTCGGATGTCAAACACCAATGGATATGGGATCATCCATCGCCTATCTGTATGGGTCGAGAAGGTATCCGCTAGTCTACTCTGGTATATCGATGCCCCGTCTCGATACACCCACGACTAGGAACATTAAAGGATGTACTTATGGACTACCATGGCCACACTAGTATGATCTGCATCATAGTCCTGGTAGTCAAGTACACATCCTAAGGGCTTTACCAACATGTAATAGAGAGACAATCAGTGTACACGTTAAGGTAAAAAGTAACCAGATAGCATACTATCACGTCGAGCAAGAAAGTCCTCCCTATATATGTCCAAGCATCCACTACAATATACATCTCATGTATAGTAATGGCCTCTAGGGCATACATATAACTAACAATCTCCCACTTGCACTAGGGCTATCTGATAGCAGTGGTTGTAGTATCATATACTCAACCATCCCATAAAAGTCTCTCTATGGGAAAAAGCCTTTGTGAGTGGATTCACCATGTTGTCCTCTGAGTCTACTCTCCTAACCTCGATCCCCTGGAGATCAACCATCTCCATGATCAGGTGATACTGCCTTAAAATATGTCTGGATCACTGATGGGACGGGCGTTCCTAGGCATAAGCCACAACCCCATTGTCCCACAATGGTAGGAACGAAGTTCATCTCATGAACTAATATACACCCAGACTGCCTCTTTGGTAGCATCTTTGGTAGCGATGTATCCAGCCTTTATCGTCTAGTATGCCACGGTATCTGTTATGGAACTCTTCCAATATACCATCCCTCTACTAAGGTTAAAGACAATGCTTGTGACTGACATTCAATCGTCCTTATCACCCAGGAAACTATCCAGTGATTCTCCCCAGGATCGATTGATACCATCTCACTACACCTAAGTGAGAATCCTAACATCCATGTTCCCCTCCGAAGGACGGCCGAGACGCGGGACGTCTAGCCTGAGATTCGGGGCAGATGCTAATGGGTGCTATCCGTCCACCTCTCCGAAGATGCCAAGTTGATTTATGGCACCATGTATCGGAGGCTTAAACGGATGCGGCCGATGTAGCAGACTTCGTCAGATTCCCCCTCGTTTGAGGGGTTTTTGATTGTGGGGACGCTCTTCCCTGCAGACGCAAGCCCCTGCAGTTAATTACGCTACCGCATCGCGGTAACAACTTTCTCCTTCTCCAGCTGGTCACTTCGTGTCGTGGGTGTTTGTTTTGTGTTTGGTTGCCCGTGGATTGTATACGGAGACTGAGTTATGTCGTCGCCCGTAGGGCGTGGAGTAGTCCAAATCCGTATTATCTTAGATTTGGGTTTGGGGTTTTGGTTTAAGGATACGTTAGCCATTTTTGGGCCTAAGATCAACTTAAACGTTTGTTAAGGATACGTTAGTCTAGTTTGAGACTAAGATCAACTTAACGAGATCGTTTAGATCCGACATTGCATGTATGGCCATCGGGACCCGTCACTTCTCTGACGACGTTGAAGGATTACAACGACAGGTGTCAGAGGAGTTCAGAGATGTACCCTTGAACCAAAGTTGGTTGAGAGATCTATAGTCCAGTCTGTTTGAAGGTTTAAGGATACGTTAGCCATATTTGAGGCTAAGATCAACTTAAGCGGTTGTTAAGGATACGTTAGTCCAGTTTGGGACTAAGATCGACTTAACGGGATCGTTTAGATCCGACAAAAGAGCGTTTGGGCTCTATTGTTCCAGTTTAGGGACATAGTGGTCCATCGCCAGTTTAGGGACATGGTGGTCCAATACCAGTTTAAGGACATAGTGGTCCATCGCCAGTTTAGGGACGTGGTGGTCCAATACCAGTTTAAGGACATAGTGGTCCATCTCCAGTTTAGGGACATAGTGGTCCATTGGTAGTTTAAGGACGCATAAGTCCATTGGTAGTTTAAGGACGCATAAGTCTGTGGGTTTAAGGACCCCACAGTCCATATGGGTGTGTTTAAGGACGTATTAGTCCGTTAGTTTAAGGACGCATAAGTCCGTGGGTTTAAGGACCCCATAGTCCGTATCTTGGTTTAAGGACGCATAAGTCCATGAGTTTAAGGACCCCACAGTCCATGTTGATGTGTGGTTGTCGGGACCCGTCACCTCTCTGAAGACGTTGAAAGATTACAACGACAAATATCAGAGGAGTTCAGAGATGTACCCTTGAACCAATGAGTTGGTTGAAAGAGCAGATGTGCTCAGTTCAAGATGATTTGAGGACTTATGGCCAGTTTGGGCTAAGTCCAATTATGTTTGAAATATTGGCCCTTCGTTGGCTCATTGAAGGAGAGGCTTTGCCTCTAGAAACTTAGCCAATTGGGCTAAAGCTAGTGTTAAACACTAAAGACCAACAGTGTTGAACACTGGGAGCAAGTTAGTGTTAAATACTAAAAGATAACCAGTGTTAAACACTAGCAACAGGGCTTTCAAATTAGTGTTAAACACTAAAGCAAATCGGTGTTAAACACTGGTAATCAGAGATTTCAAATTAGTGTTAAACACTAAAGCAAATCAGTGTTAAACACTGGGAACAAAGTCTTCAGATTAGTGTTAATCACTAAGAAAATCAGTGTTAAACACTGCAAATAGAGTTTTCCAATTAGTGTTAAACACTAAGGAGGGAGGGATCACGTGCGGACACGTGAGAGCGCCCTGATTTCCCTTATTTTATTCTGCAGATCAGTGTTTAACACTTTTAATTTCCTGGCCATCACGTGTGGGCACGTGATGGAGGCCCCCGCTCTGGTTTGTTAGAATGCTCATTAGGGGTCACGTGGTGACACGTGAGGGCGCCCTAAATGTGGAGCCAGATCTCCTTTGTTTTACCCTCAAATCTGCGAATAAGTGTTAAACACTTTTCCTTTTTATTTCGAGCATCACGTGTTGACACGTGATGGGGATTTATGCGCTGGCTGTTAAAACGTCTGCTAAGGGGTCACGTGGTAAATACGTGAGAGCGCCCAAAGCCTTCATTTCCATTGATCTTTCTTTCTGCGTTTTGGGAGTCACGTGGGAACACGTGATGGCATCAAAAAGTGGGGCCAGATCTCCTTTATTTTGTTCTGCAAACAAGTGTTAAACACTTTTAATTTTCATAGCCATCACGTGTGGGCACGTGATGTATAATCATGCCCTGATTTATTAGAACATTTATTAGGGGTCACGTGGTAACACGTGAGAGCGCCCAGAATTGTTTCTGCCTTTGCTTTTGTTCCATATATAATGAGGGTCACGTGGGAACACGTGAGGCATTGCCTCAAAGCTTTCCTCTTCTCATTTTTGGGGGATCTGTTCAGGGATCATGTGGGGCACGTGACCTTAGCCTTTTCATGCACAGGGATCTTTTAAGTCTCCTTATCTTTAAGAATTAAATTCTTATTTAGGGTAAAACCCTAATTTTTGTTTTGGAGGAATTAGATTCCTATTGTGAAAGAATTAAATTCTTATTTTAGGGTAAAACCCTAATTTTATCCCAAAGGAATTAAATTCCTATAATTTTGTGACCATTGAATTCTCAAAACTTAATTCCTCCTCTATGTTTTGGATCTGCATGGCAGGATCTCAACCCAATGAGAATTAAATTCTCAATTCATGGGGAGATGTGCACTTTGCAGATCCTCCACCAGAGAAAGAACTAAGTTCTTTTCTTTATATAAGAGTTAAACTCTTTTGAGAATTAAATTCTCTTTTTAAGCCTCTCTTTTCTTACCTAGGATTTTTCTTTTGCTGAGAATTAAATTCTCCTTTCTCTGTTTTTCTCTCCCCCCAGGTAGTCCCTTCTCTTCTCTTCTTGGCTCCTATTTATAGGAGAAGGAAAAGAATCAATTTGTTTAGCAAATCTCTCATTGAAAGATTTGATTTAATTGTTGAGAGATTTGATTTATATTTATCATTAATCTGGGCCTTTAGATCATTCAGTGAATTTTATTCACCGTGGATTTTAAATCCAAAAGATATTCTATTTGTTATTCTGATGAGATTTAGGGAGGAAATCTTTCATTGTCCAAGGTTTTTCTATAAATTGGTGATTTTTAATCACCCTTGGATTTTTAATCCAACGGTTCCCCATGACCCTTTTCCATTTGGAAAGATTCAGAAACTTTTAGAATTTAATTCTATTAAATTATAATGCTTTTAAAGCCAGTCACGTGCTGGCACGTGACCTTTGGTCACGTGTGAGCACGTGACCCCCAATTGGGTTCCTTTCTCAGCCGCTTATTTATGTTTCAGTTTTAACCATCACGTGTAAGCACGTGATACCTCGTTGAGGTATTTTCTGACTTTTAGAATTAAATTCTATTCATTATTTTAGAGGCCTCAAAAGCCCATCACGTGTCTGCACGTGACCCATAGTCACGTGTGAGCACGTGATGCCCCATTGGGGTCTTTTCTAAGTTTATATTATATTTTTTAACTCCTCCAGCGGGTTCTTAAAAGTCCATCACGTATGGACACGTAATTCCTCATAACTTTTGATCCCAGATGAATTACGAGGCCCATAATATATCAAATCGAAGGGTTTTTCGAGCCGCTTTCGATACCATCAGAATTTATCTGTTTCTCATTTGGGAGTTTGTCAAAAAAACAGCCCGGAAGATACTGGTTCCCATTTTCTTAAGCGTATCGCCGCCATTTGATACCTTGGGCTCTTTTGCGCAGAAATTTTTGGCGGGAACAAATGCCCCCCACTACTTTGCCCACGTAAGTATTTACGTGGGTGAAGTAGTGCAAACTAATGCATAGCGTATGACCAGTTTCGGGTTGGTATATTACTTTCAGAATCTTGATCTGAGAAGATAACGAGCGGACACAAGCGTCGTCATTTATCATTGACTCAAATCTCGACTCTTAAGAGATATAGTTCCAAACCCTTAACTCCATGAGCCGCACCCTTCTATCTCTTTATATCTTACTCTGGAGTGAAATAGTTTATATGCTCATGAGTAGCTTTTCCATTTCAGTGGCATGTAGCTTTGGCGAGTGTGGCTCATAGATGGTCCATCTTGACCTCTTTGCAGGGCAGTGATGGCTTAGGAGACAGGGTTAGGATCTGCCACCTAAGACTTTTCAACTTTATGAGCCGTGAGGGTCTCATAAAGACTTTTCTCCCTACGGATCGAGAGGATCTCGTAGGTGTATTTTCTCCTTAGGAGTCGTGAGGATTCCTAAGTGTGTTTTCTCTTATAAGTCGTAAGGATCTTATGAGAGAATTTTTCCCTCTTACGAGTCGAGAGGACCCGTAAGCGGTTGTTCCCCTCCTTGTCGAAATTCGACTTCGGAGAGTGAGACCCGTGGATAGTATGCAAGAGACCATTTTGGGCCGACTTGCAGGATCCCAGTGCTTAGGAAACAAGTTTTTTAATCCCTACTGCCTAAGGCTTTATCTCACGAGTCGAGACGAATCGAGAAGTTCTCGCAAAAACATCATTTTCCTCACGAGTCGAAACGAATCGAGCAATCTCGCAAGAATATCCTAACGTCACAGTTAACCTCTGCTCTTTACGACAGAAGTCCGTTAGGATCTGTGGTACTTAGGGTTTTGGCCGTCGTACCGTCGCATGAGCTGATGTATTCCTCGATAGGCAATCGTGCTGTTCGAGTAGCCCTGCGACTGCCGTGTCTCTGATTCCTTCGGGGGCTGGACAAGACGTCTTCAAGCAATCCTCCTTGGCAGTTTAACCGTCGGAAGAGCAAGCGCTAGGAATTTGCCATGCCGCTTTTTACTTAAGGTTAGGCTCATTTTGGAGAGCCCCGATGAGTCATAACCACTCCGCGCTGGTATGGGATGATCTCCGATAGTATTTCAGGCTTTATATGACTTGCCGTTAAGACCCTGAAGCTAGGAATTTAGCCTTTGCTTCGTTTGCTGGCATTGCGTCCTCTGTATCGAGACGAATGTCGTGGTTGTCTCTAGGTTGCTGATGAACCGTCGAGGTTTGGAACTAGGGATTTTGCCGTGGCTCCTTTTGGTGATGTTGCGTCTGCTGTATCGAGACGAACGTCGAGGTGGTGACCACTCCATGTGGGATGATCTCCGGTGGTCTTTCAGGCTTTATATGACTTGCCGTTAAGACCCTGAAGCTAAGAATTTGGCCTTCGCTTCGTTTGCTGGCATCGCGTCCTCTGTATCGAGACGAATGTCATGGTTGTCTCTAGGTTGCTGGTGAACCGTCGAGGTTTGGAACTAGGGATTTTGCCGTGGCTCCTTTTGGTGATGTTGCGTCTGCTGTATCGAGACGAACGTCGAGGTGGTGACCACTCCATGTGGGATGATCTCCGATTGTCTTTTCGGTTTTGTATGAGTTACCGTCAAGACGTTGAAGCTAAGAATTTGGCCTTCGCTTCGTTTGCTTTGACGCGTCCGAATCTTGTTGGGGGAAGAACGCTGGGGTGACATTTCATCTGCTGTATCGAGACGATCGTCGAGGTGGTAACCACTTCGCGCTGGTGCGAGATGATCTCCGATTGTCTTTCAGGCTTTATATGACTTGCCGTCAAGACCCTGAAGCTAGGAATTTGGCCTTTGCTTCATCTGCTTTGGTTTGTCCGCACACTGTTGGAGGAAGGACGCTGTAGTGACATCTCGTCTGATGTATCGAGACGAACGTCGAGGTGATGACCACTCCGCGCTGGTGCGAGATAATCTCCGATTGTCTTTCAGGCTTTATATGACTTGCCGTCGAGACCCTGAAGCTAGGAATTTGGCCTTTTGCTTCATTTACTTGTACTGCGTCTGCTGTATCGAGACGAATGTTGTGGTGGTGACCACTCCATGTGGGATGTGAGGACTAGGATCCGCTCTGGACGTTTCCCACGGGGTCGAAGAGTGACGTTATCCGAGTTCCACGTGACCAGGAATTTTGCTCTAGATGCTTCACACGGGTTCACTGCCGTGTTAGGCGAGGACTTGGCTCCGCTCTGGATGCTTTGCACGGGTTCACTACCGTGCTCTGCGAGGACCAGGATCCGCTCTGGACGTTTTCCACGGTGTCAAAGAGTGACGTTATCCGCGTTCCACGTGACCAGGAATTTTGCACTAGATGCATCACACGGGTTCACTGCCGCTTTAGGCGAGGACTAGGCTCCGCTCTGGATGCTTCACACGGGTTCACTGCCGTGTTCTGTGAGGACCAGGATCCGCAATGGACGTTTTCCACGGTGTCAAAGAGTGACGTTATCCGCGTTCCACGTGATCAGGAATTTTGCACTAGATGCTTCACACAGGTTCACTGCCGCGTTAGGCGAGGACTAGGCTCCGCTCTGGATGCTTCACAGGGGTTCACTGCCGTGTTCTGCGAGGACCAGGATCCGCTCTGGACGTTTTCCACGGTGTCAAAGAGTGACGTTATCCGCGTTCCACGTGACCAGGAATTTTGCACAAGATGCTTCACACGGGTTCACTGCCGCATTAGGCGAGGACTAGGCTCCGCTCTAGATGCTTCACACGGGTTCACTGCCGTGTTCTGCGAGGACCAGGATCCGCTCTGGACGTTTTCCACGGTGTCAAAGAGTGACGTTATCCGTGTTCCACGTGACCAGGAATTTTGCACTAGATGCTTCACACGGGTTCACTGCCGCGTTAGGCGAGGACTAGGCTCCGCTCTGGATGCTTCACACTGGTTCACTGCCGTGTTCTGCGAGGACCAGGATCCGCTCTGGACGTTTTCCACGGGGTCAAAGAGTGACGTTATCCGCGTTCCATGTGACCAGGAATTTTGCACTAGATGCTTCACACGGGTTCACTACCGCGTTAGGCGAGGACTAGGCTCCGCTCTGGATGCTTCACACGGGTTCACTGCCGTGTTCTGCGAGGACCAGGATCCGCTCTGGACGTTTTCCACGGGGTCAAAGAGTGACGTTATCCGCGTTCCACATGACCAGGAATTTTGTTGATTATATCCGCATTTCACGGAGTTGGGATTTGACTCTCTGTGGGAGTACATCGTCGAGTCATGGAACTGGGAGTTGCCGCTGTTCCGCTTTGCTTGATGATGTGTCCGCTGTGACGAGACGAGTGTTGAGATGATCTCTAGGTTATTTGTGGCCCGTCGTGATTCGGCTTCTTCTTCTGATGAAACCTGTGGATGAGGAGTGCAACTCCTTCTTTGTTTGCGCTCCTGGATTGTATACAGGGATTGATGTACCATCACCTGTAGGGCAAAAAGTTTCATTCTTTCATCATTTTTTTTATTCTTTCCGCGATGCTCTATCATTTCAGCTTTTTATATCGCGAAAATTGCGATTGCCCAATCATTTCGGCTATTTTTCGCGGTGCCCAATCATTTCGGCTATTTATTTTATTTTTACTCGCTGTTTTTTTTATTGCGAGTTGCCCAATCATTTCGGCTATTTTTCATGCATACATTTTTTTTACTTGCTGGTTTTTATTGCAAGTTGCCCCATCATTTCAGCTATTTCGTATGCACGTATGGCTCGCTGTTTTTTTTTTTATTGCGAGTGTGGAACTTGGAATCTGGTGCCAATCTCAGCATCAGTATCGCTACAACTGGAATATTGCCAGGAGCGAATCATCATTTGCCATGAAAGAACTTGGAATTTGATGCCGGTTTAGGCATCAGCATCGCTACAACTGGGATATTGCCAGGAGCGAATCATCATTTGCCTTGAAAGGGCTTGGAACTTGATACCGATTTAGGCATCAGCATCGCTACAACTGGGATATTGCCAGGAGCGAATCATCATTTGCCTCTGTCAATGTTGAACAAAGGTGGCTTAGTAAACAGGGTTAGGATCCTGTCGACTAAGGCTTTTGACTTCATGAGCCGTAAGGGTCTCACAAAGGTATTTCTCTCTACAAGTCGTGAGGATCTCATAGGTGCGTTTTCTCCTTAAGAGTCGTGAAGATTCCTAAGTGCATGGTCTCTTATAAGTCGTAAGGATCTTACAAGAGGGTTTTCTCCTTATAAGTCGAGAGGACTTACAAGTGTTGTTTGCTGTACAAGCATATCCCTAGTCACGGATGGGACTTTGTTAAGGAAATGTTTATTCGTACCCGTAGATTGTATACAAGGGTCAATATAAGCCGCTTGTAGGGCAGTATCGAAAGTTGTGGGGGTTGCTTAAGCACAGGTTTAGGTCTCTGTAACTTAAGACTTTCAAATCTTATGAGCCGTGAGGGTCCCATAAGAGAGTTCTCCTTACGAGTCGTGAGGATCTCGCAAGTGTATTTTCTCCTTAGGAATCGTGAGGATCCCTAAGTGTGTTGCTCCCTTGTGAGTCGTAAGGATCTCACGCGGGTGGTTTCTCCTTATAAGGTCGAGAGGACCCTGTAAGTGTCTTTTAACGAGGTTGCGCCCTTTCAGGTTTTCACAAACACTCGCCGGTAGCCCTGCTGTTTTTACTCACGGAGCCCTTTCGGGTTTTCATCCGTGCCCATTTTGCTTATGGACATACCGTTTTCTTTTTCTTTCTTTTTTTTTGTTTATTCTCTTTTTTTTAAACGAGGTTGCGCCCTTTCGGGTTTTCACAAGACTCGCCGGTAGTCCTGCTGTTTTTACTCACGGAGCCCTTTCGGGTTTTCATCCGTGCCCATTTTGCTTATGGACGTACCGTTTTTTTTTTTACCACGCGAGCCTGAGGATGTCGCGGGTTGATAGTAGTTTTAACGACGTTTCGGTCATTTGCAAGTTTTAGGACATTGCGGTCCACTGTTAGTTTAAGGACATTTCGGTCCGCAGTTGCCATATTTGAGGCGGATTCTTAGTTCCCGGACTTTTTGGTCCAGGAGGCCTTCCCTATGAACGAGCATAATGCCCCCGGCATATCCACCTTTTTCGAAGCATGTTGTTGTGGCGGGTTTACTTTCCACTTTTCGGGTAGCGCGAACTTGCCCTATTGGTATTGGTCTTCAACCCAGTTTTTGAAGACATAGCAATTGTCGAGTGGGTGACCCATTACTCTGTAGTAGGGACAATAGTTAGGATTGTTAACGTCACCTGGCTGCAACGGACGTTTTGGATCTGGCAGAGTGATGAGCCCGCTGCGCACTGCTAGCTCGAACAATCTCTTTGTTTTATCTTTGGGAAACGAGTAAGGACGTTTCAACTTCTCATTGAGGTATCGCGGCTTGTTATTTTGACGACAAAACGGTCTCGGGTTACTCGGCTTTTGTTGAGCGTTGGCGACGAAAGTCGCTTTTCCATTCCCCTTATCCCTTTTGTTAGATCCCTTGTTTGCGGGTTCGGGATTCTTTTCGGGTAGCGTGCGATTGCGCAGCTGAACGTTCTCACAGCTCTTCTTTTCTTCCTCTTTTCCTGAGGTGGATTCTTTGAAGGGAGGGCTAAGAGTCATTTCTTCTTCAGAATTGCTCTTGAAGGTGAGAGCTTGCGATCTTCTGCCGTCAACCATGTAACCGTTGCCGGTAGTTTTCATATGCTCATTTGTCGTGTTCTGTTTCCGACGAGCTTCGCGCTTCAATCGTTGAACGTGCTGCCGGTGAGCAACGTATCCCTGCCACCAGTTTTTAAAGGCATTGCATTCTCCAGTAGGGTGTGGAATCTTCTGATGATATAAGCAGAAGTTAAGATGCATGTCCGCTTCATCAAGATATATATCGATGGGAGAATTTCTTCTGAAAGAGGGGAGCTTCATTCCCATCGATATGGCTTTGGCGAATCTTTTCCTCATCTTGAACCTGCTTTTATTTATGGCGGATGTACTTTGATCCGGTGGGAGTGTTTCGACCCTTTCATCTAGTCGTCGGCGTTTGGCTTTCTCAAATATGGCCATCTCACGCTCTCGATCGGCTTTGCTTTTAAGACGGGCTTCGTTCAGGAAGGCATCGATCATCTCGTCTGACGGCCACAGAAGTTCTGGTTCAGGATCTGCCTCCAGCTTCTCTGTGTAAGGAGCTTCTTCGTCATTTATTGACGAGTGAGAGATCACATGGCAGCTTGCCACATAATCTTCAGATTCATCCGACGAGTCTTCTCCATTGTCATCATCTCCGTCCTCAAGGACGTGGCTGAAAAATTCTTGGAGTGTGACTGGGGTCCGCGCCTTCTGATTATATTCTACCAACGCGTCAATCTGTTTTTGCAGGTCCGTGCGCTTGTCACCAGGCTGCACGGGCTTTTCGGTCTTCTTCTTCTTCGACTTTGATAGCTGGGTGTGCGAGCTTTGGCTATCACCACTGATCCTTAGAGTTGGGCGTGGCTTTAGCATCCCTTCTACGACCTCGGGTTCTAGTGGATCTTTCCATCTGATCGTCAGGCATGTCTGGAGATCATTCAGCATCCTTTCGGTTTTGGCGGAAAGCACAACCCTCCATACAGCTTCTTCAACAAAAGAACAAGTTGCCCCTGGCGTGTCCGTTTTCTTTGGAGTGTGTGGCTGTGGTGGATTTACTTTCCACTTTTCAGACAGCGCAAACTTGCCTTGTAAGTACTGATCCTCGATCCATCCTTTAAAGACGAAGCAATCCTCGATCGGGTGACTTACCGTTTGGTGGTAAGGACAATAATTGGGATCGTTGACATCGCCTGGCTGCAACGGACGCTTTGGACTCGGTAGATTGATGAGTCCGTTACACACTGCCAGCTCGAACAGTTTCCTCGTTTTATCCTGGGGAAATGAGTAAGGACGTCCCAGTCTCTCCTCGAGGGATGGGCGTGGACGCATATTGTTTTGACGGACAACCGGCTTTAAGTTGCTCGGCCGTTGCTGAGTATTGGCAACGAAGGTTGCTTTTCCTTTCCCCTTTTCATTCCAAGGCTCTGTCTTTGAAAAAGAAGGCTTATGGCCCATCTGGTCCATTTGGGTCAGCTTGTCAATCAAGGCCTGGAAGGTGGTCGGCTTGAAAAACATCATGAACTGGGAGATGGCCGCTTGAGGGTCAAGAGTGCCCACAAACATGCCTACTGCAGAAGCCTCTTCTATGCGTTGTTCGCATTTCGACCATAGGTTCCGCCATCGTGTTGCGTATTGGACCTACGTTTCGCCTGGCCTGATCCTGGCATTAATCAGTGCTGTTATCGGGGTGCGTCCACTAGCACTCGTGAATCTCTGTGTAAACAGCAGCTCCATCTCCGTAAATGTCCTGATAGAGTCATTTGGGAGTTCAAAGTACCACTCAAATGCCGTTTCCGACAGGCTTCCAACAAACTGGCGGAGCAGCAATTTATCATCACCTCCAGTGTTGCCGCACATGGCTCTAAATTGAGCGACGTGCTGATGCGGATTTCCCGTCCCCTTATATACGTGGAACTTAGGGATCGTATATCCCGGCGGGTAACTAATTTGGTCATACCAGCCCGGGTAGGGTCGTCCGGTTCTAGCAATTTGCCCAGCCGCTTCATTTGCCTGGTGAGCTCGTACTTGCTGAGCTATATGGTCATCCAGTGCGGCCTTGGAAATGGTTTCTTCCTTGGCTGCTGAAAGAGCCGGAGGAGGATTCGATGTCTCTACTTTGTCATCTTCAAGGACAATTGGAGGATCTTCAGCAGGAGGATCTTGCTGGATCATCATCCCCACCATATCTTGGAAGAGAAGCGCCATTTGTTTTATGTTAGCCACTTGATCTGCGGCTTCTTTGTCCTTCTTTTCGAGAACTCTGCGTAGGTAGTTAGTGTCAGTTTCTTGTTCATGACGTTGCTCGGATGATGCCTCCGAGCTTTCTTTTGGCCCGGTAAGTGAGGCCATTGCAATCATCATTTCCTGAAGCTTCTGTTGCTGTTCTTGAGCCTTCGTCACGGATCGAGTGAGAGGTCGGTGACCCATTGAAGCACGGCTTTCCTCCTTTCCGAAATCCATATAAACAGTGTGCACCACTATGCCCCCAGACTTGGGGTGTTTGTGCTCAGCGCGTTTACGGTTCACCATGTTCACAGGGGCTTTTTGCGGCCTCTTTTTATTTTGAGCGATTGACGTTGAGGGTGCCGTTGCAGTGGGCACCCAACCAGCTGTTGCTTTTTCTGGCTTGACAGAGTAGCCCTTCTCCTGCCGAACCTTCATCTTTTTCTGTCGGCGGAGATAGTCTTGATCAATCACCGACTCTTGGACCTGTCGCCAGACCTTGTAAATTTTAGAGGACAGCCATCGAGGGGGCTGCTCCGGCTTCTTCTCTGGAGTATTCTCCACAGGTGCAGGAGTTTTCTTCAGCACCGCAGTAGGAGAGTTTCTGCGCACCTTGTTCAGCAATTCAAAGCTGTTCCCGGTTGGAACAGCAGCATCGATCCCCCCGTTGGAGCTGGCGGAGTTATCCCAGAGGGGGAGTTGCCCCCAACCTGTTAGTTGTATGTATGCCCTAGAGGCCAGTATTGTACAGATGATGTATATTATATTGGATGCTTGGACATATATAGAGATGACTTTCTTGCTCGATATGATAGTATGCTATATGGTTACTCTTTATCTTAACATGTACACTTGTCTCTTTAAACTGTCTTATAGTTACATGTTGATAAAGCCCTTAGGATGTGTACTTGACTGCCTGGACTATGATGCAGATCATACTAGTGGGGACATGGTAGTCCATAAGTACAACCTTCAAGGTCCCTAGTCGTGGGTGTATCGAGACGGGGCATCGATATACCAGTATAGACTAGCGTATACGCTTCTCGACCCATGAGATGGGCGATGGATGATCCCATATCCATTGGTGTTTGACATCAGAGATGGTATACGGGTGCTCAGTGGAGACTGGGTACACTGGACGGACTCGCCGAGAACTCCCAGATGGTATTATACCTCACGTCAGATGGCAGTTCTCAGGTGACACTTGTGCAGGTTAGTCTGTAGACCCGAGATCGTCATAGAGTCTTGTGTGATTCCCACTGTGCTTTGATCTCCACCTTACCACGTCCATGAGGGCGTGCAAAACGGTGGTCTTTGGGCACAGTCCCGAGTCACATGGAGGCAATGAGCGATAGGAGGGGTTTCGTCTCTCCCGGTATTGGGGGTTGATGTTGCGCTGTGCTCGATTGGCCGTAACAGGGAAGTCCCTGGCCAGGGCTGATCAGAGATTTGCTGGTAAGTGTTACCAGTAGTTTCTCGACCCGTTATGAGCCTCACATCGGCACGACTTATCGGTTACTGGGGTCTGACGTTTACCACCCCTAGACTTGATATGCGACATATCAGACGAACAGACCGGACTGTACGGTAAGTGTTACTGGTTGGATTCACAGGAGTGTGAGCGGGCTAGCTCATAGATCTTCTGATCGCTCAATACCCGGATGGCCGTTACGTTTAGCAGACCGCTTGCGGCTTGTGGGTGCTTGATATGATCATCATCTGCTGCCGGCGTATTGACGAGTCTTTAGAGTCCTACACAGAGGTTTCCTGGCTCAAGCGAAACGAAATAGGAGCGCATATGAGATATGTGCGGGACCGAGAATAATGCGTGTTTGTGATACCGTATTTCATTCTCGCGGTGAATGTTTCGATTGGTTGTATGCGATATAACCTAGTTATCGAATCATTGATTCGATAAATCGATACATTGTATACTAGTCGGTTATGTGCGACATGACCGGATCATTGAATCAAGTGTTGATTTAATGATTTAATGTATAATTATATATATGATATATTACTTTGCATTAACTAGTATTGGTTCACTTTAAATGGATTTTCTCACTTGATGTGCAAGTTGTATATGTGATATACTTTTGTGCACATGTTTGTATCATGTTTGATGATACATGTTGACTTGTGCTTGTGTAAAGATTAAAACATGGTTATATGAATGGTTAGGGTTTTATATACTTATTCATTTATTTATATTGATTATTCATTTTGGAAAAGAAAAGAAAAATGGTGGCATTATTTGTTTCTTTCATGAAGCTTCATGAAGAGTTGATAATTGACCATTTTTGTTTTCTTCTCTTAACCTAACCATCCACTTAACCCTAGTTTGCTCTCTACACTTCACCATGGTTAGTATATGATAAGTATTGATATTATTCTCATTTTTAATCTAATACTTATGATATTCTATCTTCTTCTTCTTCATCTTCAAGAGAGAAAGCTTGATGCCATCAATGGCATCTTGAGTTCTAAAGTGAGAAATCCAATTCTAAAGTGAACCCACCTCTTATTTCTTCATCCTCTACCTCTTGCCAAGTGGTTTTGGGTGTTTTCTTCACAAGTTTCTCAACTTGGTGAAGTTGGAGCTTGAACTTGTGCAACCTCGACGTAGATCATCTTCGGCACGAAGCCGACGACCTATTCCGCTCGTTTTTCCGATGAAGCCGACGATTGAGTCTAGGATTCGAGATGGACAGCGAGAGGACGCCTACGTGGAGCTAAGGAAGTGGAGAACCGGATCTACAAAGGTTGTAGCCTCTCTCCTTTAGTTAAGTTGTTAACTAGTTTAGCATATCGCCTAAACTTCTAGTCAACGATCCGTGTTAGGTTTTCTCGGCACCCTAAAAATTTGAAATTGGCATGGTTGATGCCTTGTGAGACCTCTTGAGAGTGCCTAGGAACCCTACAGTGGTATCAGAGCCTAGCTAGAGCCTTAGGCGAAGTCTAGACAGAGTTTGAAGTCCGAACGAACCGAAACCCTAACTCACAAAATGCTCTCTGTACATTTTCTAAAATCTGGGATTTTTCCAAATTAAAAATATGCAGAAAAATCAGCAGGTGATTCTAAGAGTTACTGTGAAATTCGACAGCCCAAATCCACCAAGTCGCCGCGGTTCCGCGGCATGAGCATGGCTCATGCGGCGGTTCCGCGGCCGTACGACCTCATTAAACAAAGAATTCTGCACAGTAATTCTTAGTTTCCAGTGCTGGTTTTCCTGGGAATTTTTAAAATTTATTCAAGAGTTGCATTTTCTGGGGTTGTTTTGGAGCTTCGATAGTTCGATCGGATTATCAAATTTCGTCTATGTGTTTTTCCGGATATTTTAAGAATATGTTAAAAAGTTCGACCGGATGAAAATACCCAACTTTTCCCCTGCCGGAATATTTCCAAGTGTTGGATCTTTCTATGTTTTAAAGACGTTCTGAGTAGTGCAAGTAAGGCGATGGTCCCTCTAGAAGACAACAAACCTTAACTCGATTATGTGACTGTCTTGAACTGCCTTTTGAACCTTAGGGTTTGGGGCAGTACGGCGTGCCACATGTGAGGCGTTGGCTTGACCCTTCTACGGCTGGACCGTTGGTACTGAGGCATGAAGTGAATGTCTTTGAACATATTTCATGTGTTGGACTGTATCGGGAAAACTTGGGTGTTCGAATGTTCGATCGGAAAGTTTGATATTTTCTATTTATCCGGAATGGGATACAATAATTGGAATTCACAAACAGTTATGTGATAACTGAATGAATATTATAAATCTAGCAGTTTAGTTTCACTTGATATTGAAAAGAGTTTTCGATAATGAGACTAAAATGCGGGGTTTATAACTGTTAGGCATGTGATATCTAAGTATTTCATTTGATTAGGCATGCGATGTCTAAAGAAGTTGCGGATTCCAATTGTTGTAGTTTTACACTTTCTTTTCTGTGACCGTAAGTGTAATATGTGATATCGCCGGTTTCGTTGCTATATGCCAACGACAATTGGGATGCGCATATTTACTTACGTTGATGACATGTGATGTTATGTGTTGCTGGATATGTTATATTGGATTGTCGTGTTTGAATAGCCGGGGGTTTTTATGTGAGATGAGTGTTTTTTCATTTTCATTCATGTAAAAACTTGTATGTAATATTCTTTTATTTGGGGCACTTCCAGGTAGCAGAAGTTGTCACCTTTTGTATATTATTTACTTTTCCGCATTAGGATAGACCCAAGGAGGGGAGCACAAGTAACCGGGTTCTGGGGTCCAGTGGGAGACCAACTCGAGGAGTCGAGTCCGGGTCTCCTAACCCTGGAATTGGTAGGGTTGCTTGCAGCTCTCGTAGGGGTCTAGGGGTGTGGGATTGGCTATTCATCACGACCGTGGAATCCGTGTTTTATACTGGCTCGTATTGAAAACACGGACTTCCTAGTATATCCAATGCTTCATATGTTTCTTCTGCTGCGATATCTGTGATGCGATCATGTGATGTTCTGTGATAGATACTTTATATAGTATATATGATATATTATATAGACGTTACTTATGTTTTGCACCCGTACTAGCCCTGCCCTGCTCTGTCGTTAGTTACCTAACCTAACGGTGCACGAGGGGACATCGAGGCGAATGCGGATGGCATAAGTGTACGTCGTATTTATCTGTGATGTTTAGGTATTTAAATGATGGGACTTCATTAATGTGATTAATGAAAGAAAAGAAACCTAAGATGTTGTAGAATCAAATTTTAAACAAAACATGTAGCTACAGTTCTTGCTTTGCATAGCGGTATATATGATATACCCTGCACCTTATTCGATGAGGAAAGGACCGAGATCCCTTCACCGGGAGTGACTCCTTTAGCAGTAACTGGCAGATGCTACACACTCAGTTTGGCTTTGATTGCTTTTAAGAGTTTTTTCTTTGCACAGTGATATATATGATATATCCCGCACCTCATTCGACGAGGAAAGGGCCGACGATCCCTTCACCGGGAGTGACCCCTTTAGCAAAACTAGAAAATCCTCAAAATCACTCCATTTCAAAACTTCATTCGATTCTACAACGATATCAAGTTCATTACGCTCATGGTTTTTTCTGAAAGAACCCGCGTAGCCCTCCGTCATTTCAGATAGATATTATTTAGTATTCATTCTATGTTTGTTGACTTAGTCAAGGCATAGTGTATGGTAGCTAAATTATGTTTATCTGTAACAACATGAGATGTGATTGGATTAGAGGATTCGCACGGCCTTGTTGACTCAGTCAAGGGTCGTACGGGTGGGTTTAATTCAATCGGGAAATGTACGGGTTGAACTTGACTTGCGATTTATGGTTTGTTGACTTAGTCAAGGTCATAGATCGCTAGGGGCAAAAGCATTATCGGGAATTTCAAGTGTTGAAATTTGCAATGAGATTGCATACCTTCTATGAGATAGTTGGATCCCGATACCCACTGCGAGTAAGAGTTACTCCTGGGAGAGTTTTACACATTACAATTAGCCGATCAAGTAGGTGTCTAGAAAGGTGTTAACGAGGTTACGCCTCTGGGAAAACGAGGTTTACATTAATTAGGTTCGTGCGAAAGCACGGGGGACCTCCCTCAAAGTACCGACACTGGCCTGGCTGAAAGATTGGCGAACTTGTAGTGTGTAATTAATCCCGGCTAGTCTTTCCTTTTAGGGTTTGAAGGAAGATTTGATAAAAAGCAGTGGGAGCCATCCTGATTAGATAAGATAATAACCAATCTGATCTTGCACGAGCATACGCTAAAGTGTTTTCTTCTCTCTCTCTCCAGGTAGCGACCATTTCATGCCTTAATCAAGATAATAATATGGATGTATTGACCGAACCCGCATGTTATACTGTGCAGGGGAAAGTTGGACCCGTTCTATCTTATAAATGTTATAAGACTGAACAGGAAACAGGAGAATATCTAGATTCTCACGCCGCCCAAACGGAGAACGTGCATGTTGATGCACCTTCTTCGGGTGTGTTTGTTATTGAGAACTGTTTCTCAGTTCACCCTACGTCCTGGGTATTAGATACCGGATCAGGATCCCACATATGTAAGCAGTTACATGGGCTACGGAAAGGTAGAGAACTGGGAAAAGGTGATCATTCCGTTCAAGTAGGGAATGGGGCAAATGTTGCAGCCAAAGCAGTTGGCATATATCACCTGGTATTACCAAAAGGTGATACACTAGTCCTGAATGAGTGCTATTATATACCGAACATGATGTGCAACATTATATCAGTTTCTTTATTAAGTAAAGAATGATATAATTTTGTAGTAAAGGATAATGTTATGAACATATTCCTAGATCAAAAGTTGATTGCATCAGGCTCGCTACATAATGGCATATTCATTCTCAATCAAAACACAGTCCTCAATATACAAAACACACAAAAGGAAAAGCTCAGAAATGAACGAATCCTTCTTGTGGCACTGTAGACTTGGCCATATCAATAAGACACGACTGGCTAAGTTGCATAAGAATGGATATTTGAATTCATTCGAATTATCATCTTATGACACTTGCCATTCATGTCTCAAAGGAAAAATGACCAAAACTCCGTTTACGGGACACGGAGAAAGAGTTACAGAACTCTTGGGACTGGTGCATAGTGATGTATGCGGTCCCATGTCTACACACGCCAGAAATGGTTCTTCCTACTTCATTACATTCACTGACGATCTCTCTAGATACACTAGTCCTAAATGAGTGCTATTATATACCGAACACAGTCTGAAGCTTTTGAGAAATTCAAAGAATATAAGCACGAGGTAGAGAACCAAACAGGCAAAAGTATTAAGATTTTTCGATCTGATCGAGGAGATGAATACTTAAGCAGTGAATTCCTGGATTATCTAAAAGAGAATGGGATTCTCTCTCAGCTTACTCCTCCTTATACACCACAGCACAACGGTGTATCGGAGCGAAGGAATCGCACCCTATTAGATATGGTGCGTTCAATGATGAGCAATGCTGAGTTACCTATTTCCTTTTGGGGGTATGCGCTTGAGACAGCCATATACCTATTGAATCTGGTTCCGTCTAAATCTGTACCTACCACACCATATGAGATATGGAGTGGGAAGAGACCATATTTTAAACGAATTAAGATATGGGGTTGTCCGGCCTATGTCAAAAAGCAAAATCCGGACAAACTCAAGGCACGATCAGTCCTTTGCAAGTTTGTGGGATATCCTAAGAATTCTCAAGGATATTTTTTCTACCAAGCTGAGGAACAAAGAGTGTTTGTTGCTCAACATGCCACCTTTTTGGAAAGGGAATTTCTTGCAAAAGAAATTAATGGCAAAGAGGTAGAGCTGGAAGAGGTTCCAGCACCACAAACTGCAACTAATGATTTAGTAGAACCAGAGGATTCAGTGGAGCCCGACGTACCCCAGCCTCTCCGCCGATCTAGTAGGGTTTCTCGTCCACCTGAGAGATACTATGGTTTTCTTATTGATGGTGGCAGTGAGGATTGCATCATGGAGGATGATGACCCAACTAGCTTCGAGCAGGCCATCACGAGTGGGGACTCAGTGAAATGGCTGGATGCTATGCGGTCCGAGATGGAATCCATGTACACCAACAAAGTATGGACTTTGGAAGTTGCTCCTGAAGGGGTAAAACCCATTAGGAGCAAGTGGATCTTCAAGAAAAAACTTGGTGTAGATGGGAAAGTGGAGACTTTCAAAGCTAGACTTGTAGCAAAGGGTTTTCGTCAAAGACCAGGTGTGGACTATGACGAGACCTTTTCTCCAGTGGCTATGCTTAAATCCATCCGGATCATGCTTGCCATCGCTGCATATCATGACTACGAAATCTGGCAAATGGATGTTAAGACCGCCTTTCTAAATGGTGATTTAGAAGAGTGCGTGTACATGACTCAGCCAGAGGGCTTCGTAGACAGTGGGAGCAGCGGGAAGGTGTGCAAGCTGCTTAAATCCATTTATGGATTAAAGCAAGCATCGCGGAGTTGGAACATCTGCTTTGACGTCGTTATCACAGAGTTTGATTTCGTCAAAAATCCAGATGAACCTTGTATCTACAAGAAGGTGGCAGAGAGTAAGGTTGTCTTCCTCGTATTGTACGTGGACGACATACTCTTGATAGGAAATGATATTCCTATGCTGCAATCGGTCAAGCTCTTCTTATCACAAAGATTCTCAATGAAAGATCTTGGTGATGCCTCCTGCATATTGGGAATTAGGATCTATAGAGATAGATCCAAATGGATATTGGGATTGTCCCAATCCAGGTACATTGACACCATACTAAAGAGGTTTAGTATGGAAGAATCCAAGCGTGGGAACTTGCCCACGATCTCTGGACTCACTCTCTCCAAAGAGATGTCTCCCAAGACTGATTTGGAGAGAGCTCGTATGCAAGGGATACCCTATGCTTCGGCAGTAGGCTCTATCATGTATGCGATGCTATATACCAGACCCGATGTTGCATACTCACTAAGTATAGTGATTCGGTATCAAGCAGATCCTGGAGAGAGTCACTGGACAGCTGTGAAGAACATTCTCAAGTACTTGCGAAGGACTAGAGATATGTTCTTGGTGTATGGTAATGGAGAACTCCAAGTAGAGTCCTTTACCGATTCGAGCTTCCAGAGTGATAAGGACGACTCTAAGTCGCAGTCGGGATTTGTCTTTACCCTTTACGGAGGGGCGGTTAGCTGGAAGAGTTCCAAGCAGGAAACCGTGGCAGACTCGACGATGGAGGTTGAATACATCGCTGCCAACGATGCTGCTAAAGAGGCTGTCTGGATCAAGAAGTTCATTACTGAACTTGGAGTGGTTCCATCCATTGAGCATCCAATACCTTTGTATTGCGATAACAATGGAGCGGTGGCTTTGGCCAAGGAACCCAGGTCCCATCAGCGATCCAGGCATATTCTGAGGCGGTATCACCTGATCCGGGAGATAGTTGATCGCCGGGAGATCGAGGTCAGGAGGGTTGACACGAAGAACAACACGGCGGATCCACTCACGAAGGCCATTCCCCAGATACAGTTTGAGAGACTCTTCGGGATACTCGGTATGCGATACTACAGCAGCTGGCCCTAGTGCAAGTGGGAGATTGTTAGTTGTATGTATGCCCTAGAGGCCAGTATTGTACAGATGATGTATATTATATTGGATGCTTGGACATATATAGAGATGACTTTCTTGCTCGATATGATAGTATGCTCTCTGGTTACTCTTTATCTTAACATGTACACTTGTCTCTTTAAACTGTCTTATAGTTACATGTTGATAAAGCCCTTAGGATGTGTACTTGACTGCCTGGACTATGATGCAGATCATACTAGTGGGGACATGGTAGTCCATAAGTACATCCTTCAAGGTCCCTAGTCGTGGGTGTATCGAGACGGGGCATCGATATACCAGTATAGACTAGCGTATACGCTTCTCGACCCATGAGATGGGCGATGGATGATCCCATATCCATTGGTGTTTGACATCAGAGATGGTGTACGGGTGCTCAGTGGAGACTGGGTACACTGGACGGACTCGCCGAGAACTCCCAGATGGTATTATACCTCACGTCAGATGGCAGTTCTCAGGTGACACTTGTGCAGGTTAGTCTGTAGACCCGAGATCGTCATAGAGTCTTGTGTGATTCCCACTGTGCTTTGATCTCCACCTTACCACGTCCATGAGGGCGTGCAAAACGGTTGTCTTTGGGCACAGTCCCGAGTCACATGGAGGCAATGAGCGATAGGAGGGGTTTCGTCTCTCCAGGTATTGGGGGTTGATGTTGCGCTGTGCTCGATTGGCCGTAACAGGGAAGTCCCTGGCCAGGGCTGATCAGAGATTTGCTGGTAAGTGTTACCAGTAGTTTCTCGACCCGTTATGAGCCTCACATCGGCACGACTTATCGGTTACTGTGGTCTGACGTTTACCACCCCTAGACTTGATATGCGACATATCAGACGAACAGACCGGACTGTACGGTAAGTGTTACTGGTTGGATTCACAGGAGTGTGAGCGGGCTAGCTCGTCGATCTTCTGATCGCTCAATCCCCGGATGGCCGTTACGTTTAGCAGACCGCTTGCGGCTTGTGGGTGCTTGATATGATCATCATCTGCTGCCGGCGTATTGACGAGTCTTCAGAGTCCTACACAGAGGTTTCCTGGCTCAAGCGAAACGAAATAGGAGCGCATATGAGATATGTGCGGGACCGAGAATAATGCGTGTATGTGATACCGTATTTCATTCTCGCGATGAATGTTTCGATTGGTTGTATGCGATATAACCTAGTTATCGAATCATTGATTCGATAAATCGATACATTGTATACTAGTCGGTTATGTGCGACATGACCGGATCATTGAATCAGGTGTTGATTTAATGATTTAATGTATAATTATATATATGATATATTACTTTGCATTAACTAGTATTGGTTCACTTTAAATGGATTTTCTCACTTGATGTGCAAGTTGTATATGTGATATACTTTTGTGCATATGTTTGTATCATGTTTGATAATACATGTTGACTTGTGCTTGTGTAAAGATTAAACCATGGTTATATGAATGGTTAGGGTTTTATATACTTATTCATTTATTTATATTGATTATTCATTTTGGAAAAGAAAAGAAAAATGGTGGCATTATTTGTTTCTTTCATGAAGCTTCATGAAGAGTTGAATAATTGACCATTTTTGTTTTCTTCTCTTAACCTAACCATCCACTTAACCCTAGTTTGCTCTCTACACTTCACCATGGTTAGTATATGATAAGTATTGATATTATTCTCATTTTTAATCTAATACTTATGATATTCTATCTTCTTCTTCATCATCTTCAAAAGAGAAAGTTTGATGCCATCAATGGCATCTTGAGTTCTAAAGTGAGAAATCCAATTCTAAAGTGAACCCACCTCCTATTTCTTCATCCTCTACCTCTTGCCAAGTGGTTTTGGGTGTTTTCTTCACAAGTTTCTCAACTTGGTGAAGTTGGAGCTTGAACTTGTGCAACCTCGACGTAGATCATCTTCGGCACGAAGCCGACGACCTATTCCGCTCGTTTTTCCGATGAAGCCGACGATTGAGTCTAGGATTCGAGATGGACAGCGAGAGGACGCCTACGTGGAGCTAAAGAAGTGGAGAACCGGATCTACAAAGGTTGTAGCCTCTTTCCTTTAGTTAAGTTGTTAACTAGTTTAGCATATCGCCTAAACTTCTAGTCAACGATCCGTGTTAGGTTTTCTCGGCACCCTAAAAATTTGAAATTGGCATGGTTGATGCCTTGTGAGACCTCTTGAAAGTTCCTAGGAACCCTACACAACCTTCCTCACTCGGCGCCAGTGGCGACGTCGAGCGTGTCGTGCAGATGGAGTTGTTTCAGCTATAAGGGTGACTTCGTCGTGCCCCCTCTGGGCAGGGGAAGCAGCTTTGAGGACCTCGCCTGGAGCAGCAACCAGAATGGCTAGCCTTGTAAAAACTGACTTCTTGGAAGGAGGAGCCTTTCCAATGATTTCGTCCGCTTGAGCCGGGATGGCTATCCGCTTTGGGATGACAGCTTCGGGTATCACGGGCTTGTAGACGTTCTGGCCCAGTCTGTTGGAAACTGAGGTATTGAAGTTGGGCGACCCGTTGAGAGGGGCCACGGCAGTGGTAAGTCGATCAAAGACCGACTTCTTTGGGGCTTCTTGCAACGTCACTGGGGCATTGAAGCTCATTGGTGGGAGCATGGTCCCGAAGAATAGTCCAGTGGTGGCTTGAGTTACTTGCTCCACTGGCATCTTGAAAAGGGAGGCCGCTTGGGGCCCATAAGTCACTCCGCCAGCAAGGACGGAGCGAGAGTTGCAATTGCAGGCAGGGCAGTTTGAATCCATTGATCTTCTGTTTTCTGCACGGAGCAAGACACCAAATCTTAGTACCTCGAATCCACAGGCAACCACAGTAAACCGCGATTCGTTCGCGAACACGACACACGAAGTGTGAAGTGGAAAGAGCAAAAGGTCCCACCGGGCGTGCCAGAATCTGTTCCCCTCCGAAGGACGGCCGAGACGCGGGACGTCTAGCTTGAGATTCGGGGCAGATGCTAATGGGTGCTATCCGTCCACCTCTCCGAAGATGCCAAGTTGATTTATGGCACCATGTATCGGAGGTTTAAAAGGATGCGGCCGATGTAGCAGACTTCGTCAGATTACCCCTCGTTTGAGGGGTTTTTGATTGTGGGGACGCTCTTCCCTGCAGGCGCAAGCCCCTGCAGTTAATTACGCTACCGCATCGCGGTAACAACTTTCTCCTTCTCCAGCTGGTCACTTCATGTCGTGGGTGTTTGTTTTGTATTTGGTTTCCCGTGGATTGTATACGGAGACTGAGTTATGTCGTCGCCCGTAGGGCGTGGACTAGTCCAAATCCGTATTATCTTAGATTTGGGTTTGGTTTAAGGATACGTTAGCCATTTTTGGGGCTAAGATCAACTTAAACGTTTGTTAAGGATACGTTAGTCTAGTTTGAGACTAAGATCAACTTAACAAGATCGTTTAGATCCGACATTGCATGTATGGCCATCGGGACCCGTCATTTCTCTGACGATGTTGAAGGATTACAACGACAGGTGTCAGAGGAGTTCAGAGATGTACCCTTGAACCAAAGTTGGTTGAGAGATCTATAGTCCAGTCTGTTTGAAGGTTTAAGGATACGTTAGCCATATTTGAGGCTAAGATCAACTTAAACGGTTGTTAAGGATACGTTAGTCCAGTTTGGGACTAAGATCGACTTAACGGGATCGTTTAGATCCGACAAAAGAGCGTTTGGGCTCTATTGTTCCAGTTTAGGGACATAGTGGTCCATCGCCAGTTTAGGGACATGGTGGTCCAATACCAGTTTAAGGACATAGTGGTCCATCGCCAGTTTAGGGACGTGGTGGTCCAATACCAGTTTAAGGACATAGTGGTCCATCTCCAGTTTAGGGACATAGTGGTCCATTGGTAGTTTAAGGACGCATAAGTCCATTGGTAGTTTAAGGACGCATAAGTCCGTGGGTTTAAGGACCCCACAGTCCATATGGGTGTGTTTAAGGACGTATTAGTCCGTTAGTTTAAGGACGCATAAGTCCATGGGTTTAAGGACCCCACAGTCCGTATCTTGGTTTAAGGACGCATAAGTCCATGAGTTTAAGGACCCCACAGTCCATGTTGATGTGTGGTTGTCGGGACCCGTCACCTCTCTGAAGACGTTGAAAGATTACAACGACAAATATCAGAGGAGTTCAAAGATGTACCCTTGAACCAATGAGTTGGTTGAAAGAGCAGATGTGCTCAGTTCAAGATGATTTGAGGACTTATGGCCAGTTTGGGCTAAGTCCAATTATGTTTGAAATATTGGCCCTTCGTTGGCTCATTGAATGAGAGGCTTTGCCTCTAGAAACTTAGCCAATTGGGCTAAAGCTAGTGTTAAACACTAAAGACCAACAGTGTTGAACACTGGGAGCAAGTTAGTGTTAAACACTAAAAGATAACCAGTGTTAAACACTAGCAACAGGGCTTTCAAATTAGTGTTAAACACTAAAGCAAATCGGTGTTAAACAGTGGTAATCAGAGATTTCAAATTAGTGTTAAACACTAAAGCAAATCAGTGTTAAACACTGGGAACAAAGTCTTCAGATTAGTGTTAATCACTAAGAAAATCAGTGTTAAACACTGCAAATAGAGTTTTCCAATTAGTGTTAAACACTAAGGAGGGAGGGATCACGTGCGGACACGTGAGAGCGCCCTGATTTCCCTTATTTTATTCTGCAGATCAGTGTTTAACACTTTTAATTTCCTGGCCATCACGTGTGGGCACGTGATGGAGGCCCCCGCTCTGGTCTGTTAGAATGCTCATTAGGGGTCACGTGGTGACACGTGAGGGCGCCCTAAATGTGGAGCCAGATCTCCTTTGTTTTACCCTCAAATCTGTGAATAAGTGTTAAACACTTTTCCTTTTTATTTCGAGCATCACGTGTTGACACGTGATGGGGATTTATGCGCTGGCTGTTAAAACGTTTGCTAAGGGGTCACGTGGTAAACACGTGAGAGCGCCCAAAGCCTTCATTTCCATTGATCTTTCTTTCTGCGTTTTGGGAGTCACGTGGGAACACGTGATGGCATCAAAAAGTGGGGCCAGATCTCTTTTATTTTGTTCTGCAAACAAGTGTTAAACACTTTTAATTTTCATAGCCATCACGTGTGGGCACGTGATGTATAATCATGCCCTGATTTATTAGAACATTTATTAGGGGTCACGTGGTAACACGTGAGAGCGCCCAGAATTGTTTCTGCCTTTGCTTTTGTTCCACATATAATGAGGGTCACGTGGGAACACGTGAGGCATTGCCTCAAAGCTTTCCTCTTCTCATTTTTGGGGGATCTGTTCAGGGGTCACGTGGGGCACGTGACCTTAGCCTTTTCATGCACGGGGATCTTTTAAGTCTCCTTATCTTTAAGAATTAAATTCTTATTTAGGGTAAAATCCTAATTTTTGTTTTGGAGGAATTAGATTCCTATTGTGAAAGAATTAAATTCTTATTTTAGGGTAAAACCCTAATTTTATCCCAAAGGAATTAAATTCCTATAATTTTGTGACCATTGAATTCTCAAAACTTAATTCCTCCTCTATGTTTTGGATCTGCATGGCAGGATCTCAACCCAATGAGAATTAAATTCTCAATTCATGGGGAGATGTGCACTTTACAGATCCTCCACCAGAGAAAGAACTAAGTTCTTTTCTTTATATAAGAGTTAAACTCTTTTGAGAATTAAATTCTCTTTTTAAGCCTCTCTTTTCTTACCTAGGGTTTTTCTTTTGCTGAGAATTAAATTCTCCTTTCTCTGTTTTTCTCTCCCCCCGGGTAGTCCCTTCTCTTCTCTTCTTGGCTCCTATTTATAGGAGAAGGAAAAGAATCAATTTGTTTAGCAAATCTCTCATTGAAAGATTTGATTTAATTGTTGAGAGATTTGATTTATATTTATCATTAATCTGGGCCTTTAGATCATTCAGTGAATTTTATTCACCGTGGATTTTAAATCCAAAAGATATTCTATTTGTTATTCTGGTGAGATTTAGGGGGGAAATCTTTCATTGTCCAAGGTTTTTCTATAAATTGGTGATTTTTAATCACCCTTGGATTTTTAATCCAACGGTTCCCCATGACCCTTTTCCATTTGGAAAGATTCAGAAACTTTTAGAATTTACTTCTATTAAATTATAATGCTTTTAAAGCCAGTCACGTGCTGGCACGTGACCTTTGGTCATGTGTGAGCACGTGACCCCCAATTGGGTTCCTTTCTCAGCCGCTTATTTATATTTCAGTTTTAACCATCACGTGTCAACACGTGACCATTGGTCACGTGTAAGCACGTGATACCTCGTTGAGGTATTTTCTGACTTTTAGAATTAAATTCTATTCATTATTTTAGAGGCCTCAAAAGCCCATCACGTGTCTGCACGTGACCCATAGTCACGTGTGAGCACGTGATGCCCCATTGGGGTCTTTTCTGAGTTTATATTATATTTTTTAACTCCTCCAGCGGGTTCTTAAAAGTCCATCACGTATGGACACGTAATTCCTCATAACTTTTGATCCCGGATGAATTACGAGGCCCATAATATATCAAATCGAAGGGTTTTTCGAGCCGCTTTCGATACCATTAAAATTTATCTGTTTCTCATTCGGGAGTTTGTTAAAAAAACAGCCCGGAAGATACTGGTTCCCATTTTCTTAAGCGTATCGCCGCCATTTGATACCTTGGGCTCTTTTGCGCAGAAATTTTTGGCGGGAACAATCCACTTAGATCTATCTCATAGATCCAAAACCCAGGATTTAGGAGGTATCACCTTGATCCTATATGGAGAATCCTTGTGATAAGAGGAGATTGACCGAGCGTAGCATAGGAAACTCCTTTCCTATCGAGAGTATGTCATCTACGTACAATACGAGGATGACCGCCTTACTCTCTACTACCTTTTTGTATATATAAGGTTCATTTACCATTTTGATGAAGTCAAACTCTTTGACTATCACATTAAAATAGATGTTCCAACTCCGCGATGCCTGCTTCATCCCATAAAGCAACTTGCACACGTTTCCGCTGCTCCCACTGTCCACGAAGCCCTCTGGCTGTGTACTTATAGACGCTCTCTTCTAAATCACTATTTAGAACAGCAGTCATGACACCCAACCGCTACATATCGTAGTCATGGTATGTAGCAGTGGCAAGTAGGATCCGGATGGACTTAAGCATAGGCCCCAGAAAAGGTTTCATCATTATCCAAACTTGGTTGATGACGAGAACCTTTTACAACAAGTCTTAGCTTTGAAAATCTCAACTTTTCCATGTACACCAAGTAATCTTCTCAAGATATACTTGCTCCTAATGGGGATTTAACCCTTTAGATATAGCAACCAAAGTCCATACTTCATTGGTGTACATAGATTCCATCTCAGATCGCTTAGCATCCAGCCATTCTTACAGAGTCCCCACTCTTGATGGCCTGCTCGAAACTAGTTGGGTCATCATCACATGATGCAATCCTCGCTCCCACTGTCATAGAGAAACCAAAGTATCTCTCAAGTGGGTGAGGAACCCTACCAGATCGGCGGAGAGGCTGAGGTTCGTTGGGAGCTATTGAATTCTCCGGTTTTACCAAATCATCAGCTGCAGTTTGTATAGCTGGAACTCCTTCCAGTTCTACCTCATGACCACTAATTTGTTCCCAAAATAAATTCCTTTTCCTAAAAAAGGTGGCATGCCGAGAAATAAAACACCTTTTGTTCCTCGGTGCAGTAGAAGATATTTCCTTGCAAATGCTTGGGATATCCAACAAACTTCCACAGAACTGACCTTGCCTCAAGCTTGTCCGGATTTTGCTTTTGACATAGGCCGGACAACCCCAAATATTAACTTACTTAAGAGATTGGCTCTACCCATACCATATCTCATATGGAGTGGTAGGCACCAGATTTGGTTGGAACGCCATTCAATAGGTATGCAGCTTCACAAGTGCATAACCCCCAAAAGAAAATAGGCAACTCAGTAATACTCATCATAGAGCGCACCATATCTCATAGGGTGCAATTGCTCCACCCCAATACACCGTTGTGTTGTGGTGTATACGGAGGAGTAATGCTGAGAGAGAATCTCATTCTCCTTTAGAATAGACCAGGAATTCCGTGCTTAAGTATTCTCCTCCCTGATCTCATCAAAGGACATAATACTTATACCTGTTTTGGTTCTCTACTTCTAACTTATATTTTTTGAATATCTCAAAAGGTTCAGACTTGTGTTTCAATAGGAACATATGTCCGAATCTTGAGAGATCATCAGTTAATGTAATGAAGTACTAAGAACTTGTCCTGGCATATGTAGACAGGGGACCTACATACATCATCATGTATCAATCCCAAGAGTTCACTAACTCTTTCTCTGTTTCCAATAAACGAAGCTATGGTCATCTTATCTTTGTGACATGACTGGCAAGTTTCACAAGATGTAAATTCAAACTGATTTAAATATGCATCTAAATGTAACTTAGCTAGTCGGGTCGCATTGATATGACCTAGTCTACAATGCCTCAAGAAGGATTCGTTCATTTCTGAACTCTTCCACTTGTGTGTGTTTTATATATTAAGAACTGTGGTTTGATTTAGAACGTATATGTTTTTAGATAACGTGCCTGAACCGATCAACTCTTGATATAGGAAATGTTCAAAACATTATCCAACAATACAAAATTATATCCTTCTATACTAAATAAAGAGACTGATATGATATTGTATATCAGGTTCGGTATCTAATAACATTCGTTCAGAATCAATGTATTTCAGTAATACAGGGTGATAACTGCCAACATCTTGGCTGCAACAATTGCACCGTTTCTAACTCTTGAAATTTTATCACCCGTTCTCAGTTATCTACCTATCTGTAGCCCATGTAATAGATTACATATGTGGGATCCTGATCCGGTATCTCATACCCAGGACGTAGAAGATACTGAGAAACAATTCTCGGTAATGAACACACCCGAAGAAGATGATAGTTATATGTATGCCCTAGAGGCCATTACTGTACAGACAATGTATATTGTAATAGATGCTTGGACATATATAGGGAGGACTTTCTTGCTCGACATGATAGTATGCTATCTGGTTGTACTTTATCTTAACATGTACTCTGATTGTCTCTATGTTACATGTTGATAAAGCCCTTAGGATATGTACTCGACTACTGGGATTATGATGAGATCATACTAGTGGGGCCACGGTAGTCGACGAGTACATCCTATAACTGTTCCTAGTCGAGGGTGTTTCGAGACAGGGCATCGATACACCAGAGTAGACTAGCGTATACGCATCTTGACCCATATGATGGGCGATGGATGATCCCACATCCATCGGTGTTTGACATCAAGGATGGTGTACGGGTGCTCAGTGGAGACTGGGTACACTGGACGGACTCGCCAAGAACTCTCAGATGGTATTATACCTCACATCAGATGGCAGTTCTCTGGTAACACTGGTACAGAGTAGTCTGTTGACCCGAGATCGTCATAGAGTCTTGTGTGATTCCCACTGTGCTCTGATTTCCATCATACCACGTCCAAGAGGGCGTGCAAAAAGGTGGCTTTTGGGTACAGTCCCAAATCACATGGAGGCAATGAGCGATAGGAGGGGATTTGTCTCTCCCGGTATAGGGAGTTGATGTTGTGATGTGTTCGATTGGCTATAACCGGAAATCCCTGGCCAGGGTTGCTGAGATCTACTGGTAAGTATTATCAGTAGTTTCTCGAACTGTTATAGACCTTATATCGACACGACTTATCAAGCTACTAGGGCCTGACGTTTACCACCCCTAGGCGAGATATGCGACATATCAGACGACGAGACTGGACTGTACGGGAGTGTTACTGATTGGATTCACAGGAGAATGTACAGGCTTTCTTGTTGATCTTCTGATCACTCAATACCCGGGTGGCCGTTACGTTTAGCAAACTGCTTGCAGCTTGTGGGTGTTTGATATGATCATCACCTACTGCCGGCGTATTGACGAGTCTTTAGAGTCCTACACAGGGGTTTCCTGGCTCAAGCGAAATGGAGTAGGAGCACATATGTGATATGTGCGGGACCGAGATTAATACGATATGAGATACCGTATTCTATTCTCGCGATTCGTGACATTGATCGGTTGTATGCGATATAGCCGGGTTATCGGATCAAGTGTTGATTCGATAAGTTATTACACATGATATTAGTCGGTTATAGCCGGGTTATTAAATCAAGAGTTGATTTAATAATTTAATGCATAATTATATATTTGATATATTACATTGCATTAACTAGTATTAGCTCACTTATGATTTATTTTCTCATTTGATTGTGCACATTGTTTATTTGTGATATATGCAAGTTTACATGTTTGTATCATGCTTGATGATACATACAAGATGGGTGTATGAGACTTATATCAAGTTTAGGTTAAATTAGGGTTTACTTATTTCCTTAAGAATAACAAAAGAGAGGAGACTTTAGTCAATGTTATCAAGCTTGTAGAAGCTTGTATGCAACATTGACAAAGTCAACTCTTTTGTCATTCCTTAAGATATTAGTTAACCCAACCCTTAACCTCATACTATGGTTAATTCTCTACATGAGTTAAGCATGAGGGCTTAACTCAACCATGGTGCAATAATTCAAAGGATAAGTTTTCATTTGGATGAATTATTCACTTCTTCTTCATCATCAAGCTCCTTGAAAAAGCTTTCAAGCTCTAATGGTGCTATAAGGAAAAATGTGAGAAAATCAATTCTAAAGTGAGCCCACCTCCTACTTCTTCATCCTCTACCACTTGCCATGTAGTAGAGTGTGTTCTCTTCACAAAGTTCATGACCTAGTGAAGAAATAGCTTGAGTTAGTGTCTCCCCGACGTAGATCATCTTCGGCCTCGAAGTCATCGAAGCAAGCACGTTCGTTCTTCTTGTGGAGCTTCTCTAAAGTTCGGAGTTCATGATCGCAGCGAAGGGGACATCTACACGGAGCTATTGAAGTGAAGGACCGGATCTACAAAGGTTGTAATCCCTCTCACTTAGTGTTAAACTGTTTAACATACTTGTTTTCGCCTAATATCTAGTTTAAAGATCCGGCTTTGGGTTGTTCGGCACGGCTAAAATTTTAATCGAGCATGGTTGATGCCTCGTAGACCCTTGTGCGTGTGCCTAGCAACCCTACAGAAGATGCATCATCATACACTTTCTTCGTTTGGGCGGCACGGGAATCCTGGTAATCCGCTATTTCTTGCTCGGTCTTATAACAATTATAAGTTGGAGCGGGACCAACGTTCCCCAACACAGTATAACAAGCGGGTTCGGTCAATACATCCGTATTATTATCTTGATTAAGGCATGACATGGTCACTACCTGGAGAGAGAGAAGAAAATACTCTGCGTGCGCTCTTACAAGATCAGATTGGTTATTATTTTATCTAATCAGGATGGCTCCAACTGTTTTTATCAAATCTTCCTCCAAACCCTAAAAGGAATGACTAGCCGGGATTAATTACACCCTGCAAGTTCGCCAATCTTTCAGCCAGGCCAGTGCCAGTACTTTGAGGGAGGTTCCCCATGCTTTCGCACGGACCTAATTAAAATAAACCCCATTTTCCCAGGGGCGTAACCCCGTTGACACCTTTCTAGACACCTACTTGATCGGCTAATTATAAAGTGCAAAACTCTCCCATGAGTAACAATTACTCGCAGTGGGTATCGGGATCCAACTATCTCATAGAAGTTATGCAATCTCATTGCAAATTTCAACACTTGAAATTCCCGATAATTTTGCCCCTAACCTCCTATGACCTTGACAAAGGCCAACAAACCATAGGATGCTAATCAAGTTCAACCCGTCATTTTTTGATTGAATTAAACTCACCAGCATGACCCTTGACAAAGGCCAACAAGGTCGCACGACTACCCTAACCCAATCTGCATCATATGCATAAGCAGATAAGCACTAGTCAGCTACCGCACACTACGCCTTGACAAAGGCCAACAAACGCAGCACGAATACTAACTACTACTTATCTGAAATGACGGAGGGCTATGACAGGATTTTCTGAAAACCTATTGCGTATTGAACTTGATATCGTTGTAGAATCAAATGATTTTAAAATGGAGTGTTTTTTAGGCTTTTGCTAGTTTCGCTAAAGAGGTCACTCCCGGTGAAGGGATCTCGGCTCTTTCCTCGTCAAATGAGGTGCAGGATATTCACAATATCACTATGCAAATCAAGAACTAGAAAAACAATCAAAAGACAAAACCGAGGGTTGTAGCATCTGCCAGTTATTGCTAAAGGGGTCACTCCCGGTGAAGGGATCTCGGCCCTTTCCTTATCGAATAAGGTGCGGGATGTTCTACAAGGAACACCGCTATGCAAAGCAAGAACTGTAGCTACCTGTTTTTGAAAATTCGATTCCACAACATCTTTAGGTTTATTTTCTTTCATTAATCACATTAATGAAGTCCCATCATTTAAGTCACCTAAACATCACAGATAAATACAACGTACGCTTATGCCATCCGCATTCGCCTCGATGTCCCGTCGTGCACCGTTAAGTTAGGTAACTAACGGCAGAGCGGAGCAGTGCTAACGCGGGTGTAAAACATAAGCAACGTTTATATAATATATCATATATACTATATACAGTATCCATCTGAATATATCAAATGATCACATCACAGATATCGCAGTAGAAGAAACATATGAAATATTGGATATACTAGGAGGTCCGTGTTTTATTTTGAGCCTCTATAAAACACGGATTCCACGGTCGCGATGAATAGCCAAAACCCACACCCCTAGACCTCTACGAGAGCGGCAAGCAACCCTACCAATTCTAGAGTTAGGAGACCCGGACTCGACTCCTCAAGTTGGTCTCCTACTGAACTCTAGAACCCGGTTACTTGTGCTCTCCTCCTTGGGTCTATCCTAATGCGAAAAAGTAAATAATATACAATGGTGACATCATCCTCAACCCGGAAGTGCCCCAATAAAAGAATATCACATACATTTAATTTTACATGAATGAAAATAAAAACTCTCATCTCACATAAAACCCCCGGCTATTCAAAACGCGACAATGCAATATAACATATACAGCAACACATAACATCACATGTCATCAACGTAAGTAAATATGCGTATCCCAATTATCGTTGACATATAACAACGAAAACGGCGATACACCACATATTACACTTACGGTCGCAGAAAAGAAACTGTAAAACTACAACATTTGGAATCCACAAACACCTTAGACATCATAAATCCGAAATATCACATACTTCGCATTTCATTCATAACAGTATGAATTCCACATATTGTATCACATTACAGAAAAAGCTAGACGATGTTAAACATTCCAATCGAATCATTAAACACCTAAAATTACCCAAAAAACTCAACACTTGAGCGTAGTTTAAAGTTATTCAGCACACGCTACAGTACCAATGGACCAGCCGTAGAAGGGCCAAACCAACGCCTCACATGTGGCACCGCTGAACCACCACAAACCCGAGGGTTCAATGGCGGTTCTGATGGTCACATAATCGAGTTAAGTTTTTGTTCTTCTAGAGGGTCCATCGAATAACTTGCATGATCTTTGAAAGCTTTTTAACTATGGGAAAAATCCAACACTTAGAAATTTTCCCGGCAAGGGTTAAAGTGGGTATTTGACATCCGATTGAACTTTTTAACAACGTCTAAAGTTACCCGAAACAGTTAAAATTATGACTACGAAACACTCCGAGTTGTCATTATAGTAAATTAACATCACATGACAATTTAGCAAGAATAAACAACACCTGAACCACTAAAACCCAAGTAACAGAACACTGTAAAAATCTGGAGGGGGGCTCGGAATTGGCCGGTGAGGGGGGTGTCGCCGGCCCTACAGTTGCCAAATGCCTCCAAATTTCATCAGTGTTCATGTTATCACATATTTATGATTCTGCACTTGTTTAAAAAAATTTTAGGGCTCGTTTTAAATTCGACAGAAACATAGATTTTAGGGTTTCAAGTTCGGAGTTTGTTTCGTGTTCGTAATCTAACATTATCCATATAATTTCCTAGCTAGTCTCTGTTACCACTGTAGGGTTCCTATCGACGGCAGCAAGGTTTTGGGAGGCATCGTCCATGCCATTTTAAAAAATTTGCCGTGAAAAGGAACTCTAAACTAGAATCGTTAGCTAGAAATAGAATAAGGAAACATAGTAAACCATTTACTATCTAACTGAAAAAAGGAAATACAACCTTTGTAGATCGGTCCTTCACTTCATAAGATCCTTGTAGTAGTCCCTTTGCTGCGATCATGTTGCTCCCGGACTCTTGGACGGCTCCATAAGAAGAATGCAACGGTCTTGATTGAAGTCTTCGAAGCCGAAGATGATCTACGTCGAGGGATTACTAACTCAAGCTACCACTTCACCAAAGTGAAGCAAACACCCTATACTAAAGTGCTAATCTAGTAGAGGATAGAGAAATAGGAAATGGGTTCACTTTAGAATCTCTTTTCTCACAATATTTCCTCACTTGGATCAAACCCTAGCAAGCTTTTCTTTTGGAAGAAGAAGATGAAGAAAAAGATGAGAATGAAAATGATCCAAAGTGAGTAGAGCTAACCATGGGTGAGTGGGTATCATATACTAACTCATGTAGAGACATAACCATGTCTAATTATAGTGGTTAGGTTAATAAATATCCTAAGTAAAACAAAACTAGTGGACTTGATCAATGCACTCACAAGCTTCTCAAAGCTTCATGCACTTGAACAATTATCAACTAATTTTGTATTTACTTTGAATATTAAAACCCCACCAATATAATTATTATGGTATATGTATTATACACCCATGCATAGTGTATCAACAACCATGATACAAAACTAAACTATGCACATTAATATATATCACATATATATTACATGTACACTCAAGTGAGAAAAGAATACTTAAGTGAGCCAATGTTAGTTAATGTAAATTAGTATATCAAATATACAATTATACACTAAATTATTAAATTAACACTTGACTTAATAATCCGGGTATATCACATATAACCGACTAACACAAAATGTACCAACTTATCGAATCAACACTTGATTTGATAATCTGACTATATCACATATAACTGGCCGATACAAAAGTCGCGAGAATAGAATACGGTATCACATACACGCATTATTCTCGGTCCCGAACATATTACATATGCGCTCCTATTTCATTTTACCTGAGCCAGTAAAACCTCTATGTAGGACTCTAAAGACTCGTCAATACGCCGGCAGTAGGTGATGATCACATCAAGCACCCACAAGCCGTCAGCGATACTAGCTAAACGTAACGGCTACCCGGGTATTGAGCGATCAAAAAATAAGCAAGCAAGCCCGCTCCAACTCCTGCAAAAGCCCGACAGTAACACTACCGTACAGTCCGGTCTCCTCGTCTGATATGTCGCATATCTAGTCTAGGGGTGGTAAACGTCAGACCCCAATAACCGACAAGTCATGCCGATATGAGGCTCATAACGGGTCGAGAAACTACTGGTAACACTTACCAGTAAATCTCTAAAGCGGCCCTGGCCAGGGACTTCCCTATTATGGCCTATTGAGCACAGCGCAACATCAACCCCCAATACCGGGAGAGACGAAACCCCTCCTATCGCTCATTGCCTCCATGTGACTCGGGACTGTACCCAAAAACCACCGTTTTGCACGCCCTCTTGGATGTGGTAAGGTGGAAATCAAAGCATAGTGGGAATCACACAAGATTTTATGACGATCTCGGGTCTACAGACTAACCTGTACCAGTGTCACCAGAGAACTGCCATCTGACGTAAGGTATAATACCATCTGAGAGTTCTCGGCGAGTCCGTCTAGTGTACCCAGTCTCCACTGAGCACCCGTATATCATCTCTGATGTCAAACACCAATCGATATGGGATCATCCATCGCCCATCTGTATGGGTTGAGAAGGTATACGCTAGTCTACTCTGGTATATCGATGCCCCATCTCGATACACCCACGACTAGGGACATTAAAGGATGTACTTATGGACTACCATGGCCCCACTAGTATGATCTGCATCATAGTCCTGATAGTCAAGTACACATCCTAAGGGCTTTACTAACATGTAACTGAGAGACAATCAGTGTACACGTTAAAGTAAAGAGTAACCAGATAGCATACTATCATGTCGAGCAAGAAAGTCCTCCCTATATTTGTAACATTTCAGAAAATATAAAACATTATTTTTGGAATTTAATATTAAAATAATATTTTTCCCGAAAACTGCCCGATTTACGAAATTGGGGTTTTCGAAAAAGGGTATAAATATATACCAATAATTATGAAATAAATGGAATTTAAAATGAATTATTCATTTAATTATATAATTAAATGATTTGGCATTTTTAAAATTTATTTTATGCAGTTTTGATAAAAAAACCTGATTAGTGCACTGCTAATCGCGATTAAGCCAAATCCGCGTTTTTACAGTTTTCATGGTTAGTGCACCATGACATGTTACATGTTATTTCATTTGTGTGTTTTATGTTAGGGTTGGGCTTTTGGGTGAGAAAAGAAAAGAAAAGAAAAGAGAAATGATTGAGGAGAAAGTCAAAAGGGGGACATAATGATGACTTGGAGAGAGAGAAAAGGTGTCAGTATATGAGAGAGAGGGGGGGTGCTGCCCAAAAATCTAATCCCCCACCATTTCCATCACCCTTTTCATCTTCCTCAACTCCTCTAACCTCCACTTAAACCCTAGATCTATCTCCAACCCTTCCCCAAAACCCTACACACCTTTCACAAAAATTAATCCCCTCTTCAATCTCTACACAGGGGACTAAGAAATTTCAGTTTTCGATGATCTTAGGGATTCATGAGTGCTATATGAGGTAATCCCTTCACCAATTGGGTAGTTTTTCATTTACTTTAGTATTCATGTGTGTTTAGAGGTGAAATTGCGAAGGTTAGTGGACATTGGGGAAACCCTAGAAAAGGGGTTGAGTGTTTGTTGAAATTGGTGATGCCTAGTGGCTGTTAACTAGACTTGAGTGCTGTTTATTGACCTGGACCAGAGCAGAGAAAACCCAAAACACGGTTTTAGAAACCCCGACATCGGATAAATGTGTGATTTTAGAGGGTATTTTGGAATCTGGAGCAACCCGGGGATACTAGAAATGATTTTGGGATTACGGGGAGTCGTGCATGCACCTAGGAAGCTACCACCAAGACCTGAGCCCCAAACCCAACCCATGGCCACAGATTTAATCAATATGGCCGCAATTTGCAGCCAGAGTAGGGTAGAATTGTTCCAGTTTTGTTCCATGGCTCTTTTTGCACTAAATTAGACCCCTCCTATATGCAATTTTGCCTAATTGTCACCTGGGGAAAATCTGAAAGCATTTTGGGGTGTTTTAGGCTATGTTTTCCGTATTTTAAAATGTACTTTCTTGATATTTGAATTTGTATTTGGTTGTCGGGTGTTTGTACATCGACAACAGGGGTTGTTTGATTGATTTGCACGTTTAGGCCATAGGTTCTAACCTATGAGCACACAGTGCGCCGTATCGGTTTTATGCCTCGATTTTAATACGTATTGCGATGGTTTATTATTGTAGGTACCTTCGCGTGGATCCCGAGACGACGGAGCGTGGCGTCATCGACTTCGTCAAGCAAGAAGCAAGGTGAGTAGATCTATATCTACCGGGAAAGTCGGCTGGATGGCGTATAGCACCCCCGCAAACTTTTGATGGAAAACCGATTTATAGAATATGGTTAGGAAACCTAGATTAGGAAACTAGGGTTAGAATGAGATAGTTATGAAACCATATTAGAAACTAGAGGATAGTTAGAAGTGATATGTTACTGCTGTCGTAGGATGACGTTTAGCGATATTACCGCTTAGGGTACTGTAGGATTAGATAGTCGATGTAGATGCGTCATCCAAACCATATCTTTTTCTAAACCAAAGAATCGTATGTATCTTTTAAATGTATACCTTGAGGGATGTTACGGATTTTCAAATGATATCTTTTCCTTAAAAACACCGTAACCCCTATTTTCAAAACTACGATTCACTTTCTTAACAATCTGATTGTATGGTTCGGGTGTGTTTGCTAGATTAGATACTTATACTTAGTAGAGATAGCATGTTTATGTAAATTAGACATGATATGAGACATAAATGCGATGAAAGAATACAAGACGAATTTGATAATATGATGAGATGATGATATGATATGATGGTATACGGATGCGAGTCGATCGAGATGATTTATACCCTGCCGGTCCCCTGATATGAGATTATTGCAGATGCGACCTGGGACATAGGTATATAGGGTTATATATATATATAGAATGTTGTGAATCATGGATGATAGGTCGTATGTGATATTAGGCCGTACCCTCATTTGTCGTATAAGATGATAGGATCCCATTTTAGTACAATGCCGCCGCACGATGATATTCCATGCGTGATGAGTTTGACTTGATGATTGATCCTTACCCTTGACTAGAGGTTTCCGTACGATGGATTATGCCGTACGCGATATTACTGGGCTAGGTGCCGATTGATAGATTCACCGACTCAGACATATGATAGTTAAGTATACCTTATAGCTATTAGCTGACGGTTCACCTTGTGCTGCATTCATGATATTATTATTGCATTGTATATACCTGTGATAGTACACCTGCACCATTATCGATGACGCGTATGTTACACGTACACTGATTGTAGGCTCACACACTTCATCATCGATAATTGCCATGTCACTACACAGTAGGATTGCTGCATCATGATATGACTCTTCGCATAACCTGTTTGTACCTATACACTGATACATTCATACTTGCGGATATACACATTTTTATATCCATATTCGTGCACATATACATTGATACATTCATACTTGCGGATATACACATTTGTATATCCATATTCGTGCACATATACATTGATACATTCATACTTGCGGATATACACACTTGTACATCCATACTTGTGCACACATACATTGGTACATCTATACTTGCGCATATACATATTGTACCTACATAGATAGCTGGTCTTATTGGAAAATTGGGAACCGCATGTTATACTTTAAAAACTGGAATCATTTTAAAAGAGCGGTTTTCCCCTTAATATGTCATATCACTATTCCATGTTGCATGATACATGGATATGCTTGCATTTCTTTTTATATGTCGTATACATCATGCTCTATTATTGTACGCATTGAGATATGCTGTTTTCATGAGATTTCTGGATTTGAGAACCGTGGACGTTTTAAAAGAGATTATGTGTTGTTTTAAAACCCGGTTTCTCTTGATATGATATTTCAGTGCTTCCACCATGTGTTTTCTCGGTTCTGAGAGCGACATGTGAAACCCAATTCGAGGAGGCGGATGAGGCCGATTGCGGGTACATGGTGGACCCGGTATGGTACCTCGGGGCGAGAACGGATCGCTGTGTAGTAGACGGTGTGCCTGGCAGAGGGACTACTACCTACCGGTGATAGTATTTGGGCTCGGCGGATATCCGGAGGATACCGACCGAAGTCGAGAGATGATATGGGCCGATCCGGACTGACGGAGCCCGTGGGCCGATCCGAACTAACGGAGCCCGTGGGCCGATCCGGACTGATGGAGCCCGATATATGAGGATTTACGTGCCGATACTGGGCACGGTTTTCATGATGTTTTCGAGTGTCGATGCTAGGCACTCAGGTTCCATGATTTTGATGTGTCGGGAGGGACACCGTTGATTTATATCCTCATACTTTCGTGCATGCCCTTTTATGACATTTACGTGCATACAGACATTGATATTATGGTTGGACGGGATCCACCGGCATATATACATTGATTTTATGAGTGGATGAGATCCACATGCATGCATACACTGATTACATGGGTGGACGAGATCCACATGCATACATGGATTGATTATTATTATTGGATGTTATCCGCATGCATATAGGTATTGACTACCTTGTTGACACATATACGACTCGGTCACCCTAGATATCATAGTATTACATGTATGATATAGTTGACCTAAGAGTCGTTGTTTATTCGATTTCTACTTGTAGATATACTTCTATTCACGAGTTGGCAACTCACCCCCATTGTGCCACGGTTCTTGCAGGTTGACCGCGTGGATCAGTAGCGGCATCGCTGGCACACAGTTCTTTTGGGTGTTTTGCAGTGGTAGGTGGGACACTTGTATCGTACCCACTCTTGTATTACATTTCATATTGTATCTAGTTAACTCCATCAATCAACAAAATTAGTGATTTGTATAAGTAATGAGACTTAGTGGGGTTGTGGTTGCGAGACTTAGAGCGAGGGATTTTCCGCTACTTGTGATTTATATGTCTTGCTTTTCTTTTATTCTTTTGTGGTGAACTTCGCCGTTGGGCGTCGTATACTTATTTTTATTATCTTGCGTGGTTGTGATCCGCCGGTTGGTGAAGAGCTAACTCCCGCTTGGGGATGCCATTATCCTATTATGTATTTGTGGTTTTGGATCAAAATATACAAAGGAGATGCTGCCAAAATTTCTAAAAAGACGAAATATGTTTTCAAACTAGTAAATTTCACTTGCATCATTCATATTCCTTTCCTATGTATTAAGAAAACTTGATTTCATATACCTTTATTTCAAACCTCACCTCCTTTATTTTACTTAAAAGGTTTAGATTTCTGGGTTTCAGCTTACTTGAATTCTGTTACGCCTTTAGACATGGCGTGATTCAAGTGCTGGTCACGAACTAATATTTCTGGTCGTGACAATATATGTCCAAGCATCCACTACAATATACATCTCATGTATAGTAATGGCTTCTAGGGCATACATATAACTAACAGAATCAAGGGGCAACCATAGCAAAACGCGATTCGTTCACGAAACACGACACACGAAGTATGGAGTGGAAAGAGGAAAAGGTCCCACCGGGCGTGCCAGAATCTGTTTACCGCCGAATGCCGGGAAGACAAACGTCTTGCTTGAATTTAGGGGGGAAGATGCTATTTGGTTTTATCCATCCATATCTCCGAAGATGCCAAGTTGATTTATGACACCGTATATCGATGGTTTAGACGGATGCGGCCGATGTAGCAGACTTCGTCAGATTCCCTCTCGTTGTGAGGGGTTTTTAATTGTGGGGACGCTCTTCCCTGCAGGCGCAAGCCCCTGAAGTTAATTACGCTACCGCGTCGCGGTAACCACTTTCTCCTTCTCCAGATGGTCACTTCGTGTCGTGGGTGTTTGTTTTGTTTTTGATTGCTCGTGGAATGTATACGGAGACTAATTTATGTTGTCGCCCGTAGGGCGTGGATTAGTCCAAATCCGTATTTTCTTAGATTTGGTTTTGGGTTGGGTTTAAGAATCGTTAATCTCATTTGAGACTAAGATCAACTTAAACGTTTGTTAAAGATACGTTAGTCTAATTCTAGACTAAGATCTACTTAACGGGATCATTTAGATCCAACAAAAGAGCATTTGGGCTCTATTGTTTTAGTTTAGGGACATTGCGGTCCAGTGGGTTTAAAGATTGTTAATCTCATTGAGATTAAGATCAACTTAAACGTTAGTTAAGGATACATTAGTCTAGTTTTTAGACTAAGATCTACTTAACAGGGATCATTTAGATCCAACAAAAGAGCATTTGGACTCTATTGTTTTAGTTTAGGGACATTGCGGTCCATGGAGTTTAAAGACATCATAGTCTGTAAAGTTTAAAGACATCATAGTCTATGAGTTTAAGGACCTCACGGTCCATAAAGTTTAAGAACATCATAGTCCATGAGTTTAGGGACTTCATAGTCCATAGGGTTCTGGTTTAACCAGTTTGGGAGTGCCTTATTGGTTATTAGGACCCTCCATCTCTCTGAAAACGTTGAAGGATTACAACGATATGTATCAGAGGTATGAAGATATGTACCCTTGAACCAATATCCCGATTTTGGGAAGTGGTATAAACATCAGTTTTAGATGTCATCTGTTGGGAGCTTATTAGCTGTCTTGAGATCGACTTTAGAAACCCTGAGCATGAAAGGCTCAATTGACGATCCTTGTTAGCCCTTCATTGTGTTCAACACTAAAATGTTTATTCAGCGCTCACGTGCTCCCACGTGATACTCTGGGGCGATGATGCATATAAGTGTTAAACACGTTAGCCCTGTGGCCGTCACGTGTAAGCACGTGAGGTGCTTCAAAATAGCATTAAACTTCAAGAATCTGAAGCGCTGCTTCTTTGGGTTTATTCTTTTGTTCAAGCTCTGTTGGGTCACGTGAGATCACGTGAGGCAACCCAAAAGTGGGAACTGCCTTTGATTTATTCCTTTTTTGTTCTGTAAGTGCCAAGCATTACTATGAGGTCACGTGTGATCACGTGAGTCAATTTCTTTTATTCTCTTTTGTTCATCACAGGCGCTCACGTGGGAGCACGTGATCGTCAGTTATCATGTTGGGTGCCAATCCTGTTGGAGATAGTGCCCTCAGAGTCGATTATTGGATCACAGGCACGTGATTGCAATGATTGAGGGAGGACCTATCCCGGTAGGACAGTCTTACTCAAGATGATAGTATGCTATCTGGTTCATCTTTATCATCGTGTACTGCTTTAGGTGACCTGACAGGTCACTATTGCACGTTGATAGAGCCCCTAGGATTCTTGCTTGACTGCCAGCAGTATGAGGGCGATCATATACGTGGGAGCTGGTAGTCTATAAGCACATCCTTAAAAGGTCCCTAGTCGTGGGAGTTTCGAGACAGGGCATCGATACTCTAGAGTAGACTAGTGTATACAGTCGAGACCCCGACGAGGGGCGGTGACCGGTCTCACAAGCCACTGGTGTCAGTTGGTTCACCTAAGATGTATACAGGTGCTCATTGGGTTATGAGTATACCGGACAGGACTCGCCGGGAACATGCTAGTTGGTCTTATACCTGACGTCAGATAGCAGTTCCCTGGTGACATGTGTACAGGTTAGTTCATCGACCTGGGGATCGTCATTTGTCTCGTGTGAGTTACCACTGTACTTTGATTACTACCCTACCACGCTCAAAGGAGACGTGCAAACAGGTTTTAGTTGGGTACAGTCCCGAGCCACATGGAGGCAGTGAGCGGATCTTCAGGGGTTCGTCTCTCCCGGTATTGGGGGTGAGGTCGCGCTGTGTCTAGGAGAGCCAGAACATGAAAAGTCCTTGGCCAAGGCAGGAGATTTACTGGTAGGTATTCCAGTAGTATCTCAGGGTGTTCTGGGCTGCTCTCTGACACGACTTGTACCGCTTTTGGGGGTCTGACTTTTACCAATCCCCTAGGCCCGCCATGCGATGCTCATAGACGAACGGACCGGACTGTACGGATATTGTCACTGGCAGGCTCAGTAGGGTGTCAGGATGAGTTCGCTCATCGACGTCCCTTTTGGTCAATAGCTGGTAGCCCGTCACGTATGGCTAATACCTCTGACGTGCTAGTGGTTAAATCCACAGCCATAGTATTGATGAGTCTTTAGAGTCCCCCACAATTAGTTACTCAAGTTTCGGGCGAAACGCTGTAGAGGCCGTATGGAGATATGGCAGGGTTCGATCAGATACGTGCGGTATTGCACGGATCAGGATCGGACAGTTAGTACTAGAGGCCGTATGGATATATGGCAGGGTTCGATCAGATACGTGCGGTATTGCACGGATCAGGATCGGACGGACATTACTAGTCGGCTTTGGTTTAAGCCGGATCCTAGTATAGTACAGTGTAGATTTTGTCTCATTGCATTTGTATTTCGGTCGGAATACAGATGCGGGTGTGTATACACAGTATCGGGGTTTTTCTGTAATTTATTATGGGACCAGTTTTCTGGAGTTGCCAGTTTGCTTTCCGTTTCGGCCAATTTCCTTTGTATCGTTCATTGGCCGAAGATTGGTGGAGGAGGGCTTATTTGCATTTGTGCAAATAAGTATTTGTGGAGGGTGTTCTTTGCATTTTGTTGGATCATGATGGTTGCACCATCCTTTGACTATTTGACTTCTTCTTTCATGATTGCTTGACTTTTTGTAGCAATCATGGTTGTTGATTAGTTGATGGAGTATGGATTTGTTTGTGATGATTGTTTCTTATGATGACCTTTTCTCTCTTGCATTATGAGTGTGGTTCCATCATCCATACAAGACTCTCTCTCATTCTCTCCTCTCCTATTACCATGGTCGGCCATCATATGGTAGGGGCTGTCCAAAATTTTGAGTGGGGTTTTTTGTTCATTTCATGCTACAAAAATTCCCAAGTTGATCTCCAAAAGGTCTTAGTTCATTACCTCCACCATATGGCAACATCCACTACCCCAAAATGAGACATAGCTTACTACACGCATTCTACAGCAAACCTTGGGCACGTCGGCTCGCCAACTTCGTTCCCGAGTTGCCTCGGTATAGAGGTGGGAGCCCGTAAAAGAAGCCGGCGACGTGGTGCCCTTCCGGTGACGAAGTGGAGACTGGAGATTCCGCGGGAGATCGGGACGACGACGAGAAGACCGGAGGACACGGATCACTCGGTATATCTCTCTTCCCATCTTGTAGTTAGCTAGGACTAGTTTAATGGCACGATCCGGGTTTATAGTGCGTGGTGGTGTCGGTTTGAAAAATTAAAGTAAATCACCGCTTCCGCACTCCGGCGTCGGATTGACGGCCGGGGCGCCGCCGTGCACTTACGGTGGTATCAGAGCCTCGCCATTAACATAGTCTAGCTTGGCCTAACGTGTTTACATTTCTGATCGAACAAAAATCCCAAAACCCGCGTTTTCATGCATATCAGTTTCTGTCGAAATTTTTTTTGTCTCGAAAAAATTTTCAGGGTGTTGCAGAATGATGTGTAGGGAATCCTAAGAACACTGTAAAATTTTGGTCACCTGATCCTTCCATACGACCGTGGAACCACGGCCATAACCCCTCTTTGGCCGCGGTTCCGCCGCAGAAATTTGGATTCACTTCACCAATTTTTTGCAGTGGGCTTTTGGGCTGAAAATAGGGGTTTTGGTATACTTTGTTTGGGCCCAGAATTTCTGTGAGTGCTACAGTATTGCTTGGGGGCCCACTTGGTAAAATTTGATCGATCGGATATTTTAAACACATTAGTTCACAGTATTTACATTATATCTGCGACCGTGAATGTCACTCGATCGGTAAATCCTGTCTAACTGCTATAGCCCGGTTAGACGGATTTGCGAACGTGACATTCACGTTGATGTTCTGTGTATTGCTGTGATGTTGCGGATTGGTCGTGGGGGATAGCCTGGATGCAATGGTAGTATAGGTTTTGTTGTATTATGTACATTTGATATTGCGGGGCGAGCGTCCGACATGTGGACTGCCGTCACTGCCTGTTTGTATTATTATTTTGGGGCACGACCAGGTTGCGGTCAATGTACCCGTTGTATATATACTTTACTTTCTGTACTAGGATTACCCCAAGGTGGGGTGCACGGATAGCCGGGTTCTAGAGGGCAACAAGCCCGCATCTCATGGCATTGAGACGGAGGGTGCTTCACTCTAGAATTGGCGGGCTATTCGCCGCACCCGTAGGGGGTACAGGTTGACCCAGGAGGGGTGCCCAAGTTACCGGATTCCGTGAAGTGCCGGGTGGTCCATTCACGTTGCTGAAGGGGGCTGCCTCGCTTCAGGTTTTGGCGGGTAACTTGCCGCGCCCGTAGGGGTCAAGGATTTCATTGTACAGGCTATCCACACGACCAAAGGAACGTCGGATTTCAGTAGTGGCTCTGTGAAACCCGGGGATCCCAGATATCTGTATTATTCTGTGATGCTATACATTTCTATGATGTTGCATTTTATCACGCCTTGAGTGAAATATAATATATTGGTATATATATTAGTAGATGTTGTGTATGTTTTGCATCCGCACAAGTCCAGTCCCCGCTCTGTCGTTAGTTAGCTAACCTAACGGGTAATGACGGGACCCAGTGGCGAATGCGGATGGCATATACGTACGTCATATTATTTTCGTTCTTTGTGGTGTGATCAATTGATAGGACTGCGTTGATTCGGATCAATGCAAGTTAAAAACAAACCTATTCTGATGTTGTTGGAACACTTTTCAAAAAGCTGTTATTGCAAGGACGTTCACTTTTGTTTTGCATCGTGGTATTCAGTTGGAATATCCTGCTCCTCAGTCGACGAGGCAAGGGCCGAGATCCCTTCACCGGGAGTGACCCCTTGGACAAAAAGTTTGCATCGGGGCAATGACTTCACTATAGCCGATTACTTTTGCTTTGCACCGTGGTATTCAGTTGGAATATCCCGAACCTCATTCTACGGGGAAAGAGCCGAGATCCCTTCACCGGGAGTGACCTCTTTAGCAAAGGTTTTCGTCACTATATTTTAAAAGCTATCCGTTCCTTCAACGATATCAAGTTCTTTACGTTAAAGGTTTTCGCCAGAAACCATTCGTAGCCCTCCGTCGTTTCATATGGGTAGTCAATAGTATTCAAGCTGTGTTTGTTGGACAAAATCAAGGCACGGTGTTTGGTAGCTGGTGGGTATTCATATGTAGCATAGATAGATGCGTTGGTTTGGGACAGTCGTACTACCTTGTTGGCCAAAGTCAAGGGTATGTACGGGTGGGTTCAAATTAACCTGGAGAATGACGGGTAGAACTTGACATGTGACTTATGATTTGTTGGCCAAAGTCAAGGTCATAAGAGCATGGGGCAAAAATCACATCAGGAGTTTCTAAAGAAACTGAAACTTGCCAGATATGCGCATACCTTCTGGAGTGTGATGATGTGAGCGGATTCCGTCACATTATCATGCGATAATAGTTGGATCCCGATTCCCACCGATGAGTTAGTTTACTCCTCGGGTGATCCCGACTAATTCTTCTTTCAGGTTTGGAGGAGAATTTGAGGTTACGGTGGGAGGTTTCCAGATTAGATAAATTGGTAACCATTCTGATCTAGGATAGAGTGCACGGTGAGTATTTCTTTTCTCTCTCTCTTTGGCAGCGACCATTGACCCGACCCTAAGACTATGACTCAGTGACCAAAATTGACCGAACCTTCTTAAACACTGGCTTTTGGATTGTCAGAGTTGCAAACCTCATTGCCACTCCTACTTTTACCCTTTTCTCCAGGACATCCCGTATTACTACGAACGTCCACTTCCATTGGACAAAACCATCGTATGGTTATATATGAACTTGAAGGAATTTATTCGAGGATGGTTTCAGGTTCTGGAGGAAACGGATAGGACTATTCAGTTGTCTTTTCATTTTACCTTCTCTCAGGTTGCGAGTACTCCTTGGTTTAGGAGATAGTACACCTATTACGCAAATTGGATAGTCTTCTTCCAAACCTTAGGCTGGTGCCGAACGGTGGGGAATGAAGAAAACCAATTAGCATAACGATGGTGTGCAGAAGGTATTAAGTTAAGACAAAGCAAGGGATTAGTAAGAGGGCAAAGTAAACTGCGACTACTATTCACGACCAAACCAAGTATTTCTTCGCCAATCCTAAAATCACCTTTGTATTTCTCCAGAACACTCTGTATCACTACGAAGATCCACAGTTTATTGGATACTCCATCGTATGGTTATATACGAACTCGAAAGGAACTTGTTCCGGTTCGGGGATGGATTCTGGTTCAGGAGAAATAGGAATAAGGTTTATTCGGTTGTCTTTTATCTTCACCTTCTCTCGCATTGCGAGTGCTCCTAGGATTAGGACAGTACACCCATTATGCTTATTGGATAGTCTTCTTCCAAACCATAGGCTGGTGCCGAACGGTAGGGAAGCAAGAAAACCATTTGGCCTAAAAGGGTGTACAGAAGGTAATGACTAAAGACATATAGAGGGATTTGGAGAGGTGGCAAAGAATTACACGGTTACAGGTGTGAATCTGGATAATGGAAAAGGCATTACTAGGAATACCAGGATACCCCAACGAAACAATTCAATGTTTCAGTTTCACTGTGTACTGTTAATGGAAAACTGATTTCCCGATTAGATACTTACTCCAGGGTATGTATTTACCAGGTATGATTCTCACATCTGTATGGCTTTACAGATGATGAGTGGGAGTAAGCTATTGGGAATTGGGTGATCATCCTCATTATATCGGGATTCGTTGTAATCGGTGATATTTGAGGAAGTCACCTGGGTTATTTGCCGGACGGCAAATATTTGGTTTTGAATATCCGCTGTTGTGCACCAATTTCAAATTGATATATCTGTACGTCTATTTTTATAGAGTGAGATTTACCTTTTTGAAATTATGTCCATGAAATTTACCTATATCAGTGGATGGTTAGGTAAGGAGCATTAAACAGTGGTGTAATTCTTCTTAACCATAAGTACAAGTTTTCAACCCACGACACACAGTGAATGAGTTATCAGACTCAAGGGACTTATACAGAGTATTGTATGTTGTCCAGGGTCCATCAGGACAGAGGGGTTGGTCCTCGTACTATATTCGGTTTACTTATGACTTCTCTAGTTTTTAGACAGGTGTTTCGTGGAAACACAGGGTCCGAATTTTGAGAAGTTATAGGTATTTGAATAAAGTAAAAGACCAAGTATTGCAAGTATCAGGATTCTTCAAGGTGATCGAAGATGTAGATACTTGTGTATGGTATTCAGTTGATAGTAATGTTTAAGAGAACTTGTTTCTCTTTCAGGTTATTCATAATTGGAAACATTCCTAAGTTGAGTAACGCTGATCGGCCTTCTTCCATTTTGTAGACATGCACTGGAGACAGCTGCATGATTTGAATCTGGTTCAATTAAATCAGTGCCTCTGGTTCTATATTGGATATAGAACAGTTCATATCTTAACGATGTTAAGGTACGGGGAGTTGTCTGGCTTATGTTTAAAACCAGACTCTGGATAACTCATAGGCACGTTTCTGTAATGGCTGTTTGTGGGTTGACCCAGGCTATGACGAGGGTTAACTTTCTACCATCTGGAAGATCAATAGTGATATTGTTCTAGACTCGCCACAGTTTTAATAAAAATAGATTTTTTCAGAAAACAGTTGTGGGAGTATGGTAGAACTGGAAGTGATTCCAGAACCGCAAACGATTACTGAAGATTTGATAAGGAACCTAAAGATTCAATCTGGATTGACATTCCATTGGCCACTCCGCAGATAAGGTGGGTAACTTCAGGCACCCGAGAGGTACTCCGGTAGCCTCAAGGACGGTGACAGGGAAGTTTTCGTTTACCCACACTTGCCATTGTTGTTGTTCCAGACTGTGAGACCCGGCAGGAGGATGAGTATAGCGTCGTTCTAAACTTACTTTAGAAGTGTACGTGTATATGACTCTGCCAGAGGGTTGTCTTAGTCAGTGGGAGCAGCGGAAGCATTGGTGGACAGGTGGCTTATGTCTATTTATAGACTAAAGCAGATATAGCGGAGATAGATCATCTATTTCTGATGTGACAGTCATAGGTTTGACTTCATTAGAATAGGGGATGGATCTGTTGAGAAGGTAGTAGGGTGTGATGTCATGGTATTTGGATGACATACACAGAGTAGGAAGTGATATTCCTATACTATGATCGGTTATACTTTGGTCGTCACACAGTGGCTTCTCCACATGGGACTTGGACATTATATCAGACATACCGGTTACTGGATCTATGGTTTTAGATCTAGATTTGGGTGGTTTCCCAATCAGGGTACTTAGACAGCATTCTAAGAGTATTTAGAATGGACGACTCCTAACATGGTGGTGTACCTGCAGGTGATGGAGTCACCCTCTCTAAAGGTGTCTTACAGACTAAAAGGGAGAGGGATGTGCATGATTGGCAGATCACTTGCTCAGGCAATTGAGTCAATCATGAGATGTCAAGTACCACACCAGATGTTGTTCTTGCACTAGATGCAATAAGTTGATATTGATCCAATCCTGGAAAAACAGTCGGAAGCAGTTTTAGAACATAAGCGGATGTTCTAGGGATATGATAATGACAGCCTCATTCGGGAGACGGTTATCATTCCAGGCTTCCAAGGTGACATGGACGACAAGGAGGTTGTCAGAGTTATAGTTTTCCTTCTGATGAGGGGCAGTATTTTGGACAGGTGGTCCAAGGCAATACTGAGGGAGGCATGGCGCAGAATACTGATTAAGTTCAGTTGACGATACAGTCTAAGAAGTTTGGATTTGGAGTTCATTTATGAGCTAGGTCCCATCAGACATCCAGACACATTCTAAGACAGGTGTTGCTCATTTCAGGAGATGGCATTCTCCGCGAACTTGAGATATAGAGAAACATAGAAAGAAACATCAACACGGATCCACTTACTGAGGCTATTCCTCGAATGCAATAGTTTCGCAAACAGGTTTTATGAGACTGACTAGTAGAGGAGTTGGGTGTTCGGTATCACACGGGCTGTGAGTATGCGACATCGAAATAATTAGCCTTGAGTGCAAGTGGGAGATTGTTGGAGATAGTGCCCTCAGAGTCAATTATTGGATCACAGGCACGTGATTGCAATGATTGAGGGAGGACCTATCCCGGTAGGACAGTCTTACTCAAGATGATAGTATGCTATCTGGTTCATCTTTATCATCGTGTACTGCTTTAGGTGACCTGACAGGTCACTATTGCACGTTGATAGAGCCCCTAGGATTCTTACTTGACTGCCGGCAGTATGAGGGCTATCATATACGTAGGAGCTGGTAGTCTATAAGCACATCCTTAAAAGGTCCCTAGTCGTGGGAGTTTCGAGACAGGGCATCGATACTCCAGAGTAGACTAGTGTATACAGTCGAGACCCCGACGAGGGGCGGTGGCCGGTCTCACAAGCCACTGGTGTAAGTTGGTTCACCTAAGATGTATACAGGTGCTCATTGGGTTATGAGTACACCGGACAGGACTCGCCGGGAACATGCTAGTTGGTCTTATACCTGACGTCAGATAGCAGTTCCCTGGTGACATGTGTACAGGTTAGTTCATCGACCTGGGGATCGTCATTTGTCTCGTGTGAGTTCCCACTGTACTTTGATTACTACCCTACCACGCTCAAAGGAGACGTGCAAACAGGTTTTAGTTGGGTACAGTCCCGAGCCACATGGAGGCAGTGAGCGGATCTTCAGGGGTTCGTCTCTCCCGGTATTGGGGGTGAGGTCGCGCTGTGTGTAGGAGAGCCAGAACATGAAAAGTCCTTGGCCAAGGCAGGAGATTTACTGGTAGGTATTCCAGTAGTATCTCAGGGTGTTCTGGGCTGCTCTCTGACACGACTTGTACCGCTTTTGGGGGTCTGACTTTTACCAACCCCCTAGGCCCGCCATGCGATGCTCATAGACGAACGGACCGGACTGTACGGATATTGTCACTAACAGGCTCAGTAGGGTGTCAGGATGAGTTCGCTCATCGACGTCCCTTTTGGTCAATAGCTGGTAGCCCGTCACGTATGGCTAATACCTCTGATGTGCTAGTGGTTAATCCACAGCCATAGTATTGACGAGTCTTTAGAGTCCCCCACAATTAGTTACTCAAGTTTCGGGCGAAAAGCTGTAGAGGCCGTATGGAGATATGGCAGGGTTCGATCAGATACGTGCGGTATTGCACGGATCAGGATCGGACAGTTAGTACTAGAGGCCGTATGGATATATGGCAGGGTTCGATCAGATACGTGCGGTATTGCACGGATCAGGATCGGAGGGACATTACTAGCCGGCTTTGGTTTAAGCCGGATCCTAGTATAGTACAGTGTAGATTTTGTCTCATTGCATTTGTATTTCGGTCGGAATACAGATGCGGGTGTGTATACACAGTATCGGGGTTTTCCTGTAATTTATTACGGGACCAGTTTTCTGGAGTTGCCAGTTTGCTTTCCGTTTCGGCCAATTTCCTTTGTATCGTTCATCGGCCGAAGATTGGTGGAGGATGGCTTATTTGCATTTGTGCAAATAAGTATTTGTGGAGGGTGTTCTTTGCATTTTGTTGGATCATGATGGTTGCACCATCCTTTGACCATTTGACTTCTTCTTTCATGATTGCTTGACTTTTTGTAGCAATCATGGTTGTTGATTAGTTGATGGAGTATGGATTTGTTTGTGATGATTGTTTCTTATGATGACCTTTTCTCTCTTGTATTATGAGTGTGGTTCCATCATCCATACAAGACTTTCTCTCATTCTCTCCTCTCCTATTACCATGGCCGGCCATCATATGGTAGGGGATATCCAAAATTTTGAGTGGGGTTTTTTGTTCATTTCATGCTACAAAAATTCCCAAGTTGATCTCCAAAAGGTCTTAGTTCATTACCTCCACCATATGGAAACATCCACTACCCCAAAATGAGACATAGCTCACTACACGCATTCTACAGCAAACCTTGGGCACGTCGGCTCGCCAACTTCATGCCCGAGTTGCCTCGGTATAGAGGTGGGAGCCCGTAAAAGAAGCCGGCAACGTGGTGCCCTTCCGGCGACGAAGTGGAGACTGGAGATTCCGCGGGAGTTCGGGACGACGACGAGAAGACCGGAGGACACGGATCACTCGGTATATCTCTCTTCCCATCTTGTAGTTAGCTAGGACTAGTTTAATGGCACGATCCGGGTTTATAGTGCGCGGTGGTGCCGGTTTGAAAAATTAAAGTAAATCACCGCTTCCGCACTCCGGCGTCGGATTGACGGCCGGGGCGCCGCCGTGCACTTACAAATCCTCTTACGTGTATGGAGATCCTGAGTTTTGAGGCTTTCAAGCCCATTGTTTTATGAGGATTGGATTCTTAAGACTTAGTTTTTCTCTTAGGTTTAGGATCTATATGACAGAATCTCCCCGATGAGAATTAAATTCTCAACTTGTAAGGAGATCTGCTTCTGCAGATCTTTTACCATAAGAGGGAACTAAGTTCTCATATGAAGGGTTAAATCCTTGTTCATTAGAGGAATTAAAATCCTAGGAACTAAATTCCTATATACTTTTTTGGGAGAATTAAATTCTCTGAACTTAGATCTCCCTCTAGGTTTTGGATCCGCATGGCAAAATCTCCCTAATGAGAATTAAATTCTCAACTTGTAGGGAGATCTGCTTGTGCAGATTTTAAGCAGAGGAAGAACTAAGTTCTTTTTAGAAGAGTTAAACTCTTATGAAGGTGAAAAAGAGAGGAGATATTCTCTGTGTTTGTTCCTTCTCTTACCCAGAGTTTCTTTTTTTTCTCTTTCTCTCTGGAGAATTAAATTCTCTTTTCTTTTAAACTTACAATGGGTTTCTCTCTTCTTTCTTTTTTTATCTTCTCTTTTTTCTTCCTCCTCCTCTTTTGCTTTTGTTTTGGGCTCCTATTTATAGGAGAAAGAAAAGAATCAGTTTGTACGGCCAAATCTCTTATTAAGAGATTTTGATTAATTTTATAACCAAAATGATCTTTTAGATCAATCGGTGAATTTTATTCACCGTTGGATTTTTAATTCAAGGACTACTGTTTTACATAAGATATTTCTCACAAAATTAGGAAAATATTTCCCTAAACAGAATCTTCTTCTGTAAATTAGTAATTTTTTAATCACCATTAGATTTTTAATCCAACGGCGCTCTGCTTTGCAGAGCGCAATCTTTCTTGTTTAGAGAGATCCAAGGAAATATTTTCCAAACAAAGCTTTTGATCCCTTTTAATTGGATTTTACTTCTATTGTTTCAGAGGGCATAGGAGTCTATCACGTGTAGCACGTGACCCCACCAAATTAAGCCGACCAAAGGGTGTCACATGCTATCACGTGAGTTTCTTTTTGTCCAACTTGTTTTCTTTATTCAGGCGCTTGTATACTTTGTTTTATAAAGGTCACGTGTCTGCACGTGAGGTCCAGTTTTAGCTTAGTTTTGTTTAAGCGCGGCGCCTATCACGTGTGGACACGTGATGCTCCTCTTGGGGACTTTTTCCCGTTGCTTTATTTATTTATTTATTTTCTGTAAGGGAACACACCCTTGCCGATCTCCTTACAACCGCTTAAAGAGTGGTTTGTTCCTGTTCTAGTTCCTGTTATACTTCTTGTTCAGCTGTAGTGTTTTCAAGATTTTCTTGAGATCTCATAACTACATCACTATCTGTGATCTCTTCTAACACATCTCTTTCACGTTCTTCTGGCTATTTTTTCTGCACTATCAGATCCTGCTTCAAGTCTGTCTTTATACAGTACATTTTCATTGAAGGTTATATTTTTGTGTCTTATAATTTTTCTATTTGATCATCCCAAAACCGATAATCAAAATAATCAGAACCATAACCAATGAAATAAGATTTTCTAGACTTAGGGTCAAACTTGTCTCTTTTATCATAATCTATTTGTACATAGGAAACACAGCCAAAAACTCTCAAATGAGAAGATTTACCTTATTCTCTGTCCATACCTCTTCTGGTATCTGGAAACCCAACAGAACTGAAAGTCCTCGATTTATTAAGTAGGCTGCTGTGTTGGCTGCATATACCCAAAAATGTTTTGGCAACCCTGAATGTAGCCTCATGCTTCTAGCACGCTCGTTCAAAGTTCTGTTCATTCATTCAGTGATACCATTCTTTTCTTAAATTCCTGGAATCATATTTATCATCCTGATTACATTTTTTGTACAAAATACCTTTAACTTCGTACTGTCATACTTACCACCATTGTCAGATTTCAGACACTTGATTTTTAGACCAGTCTAATTTTCAACCTCAGATTTCCACCTTTTAAAAGTAACAAACACATTAGATTTATTTTAAAAATAAACCAATACTTTTCAAGTAGAATCATCAATGAAGGTGACATAGTAGTGAGAACTTCCAAGAGACTGAACCGGGGCTGGCTTCCATACATTTGTATACATCAGCTCCAACTTCTCTTTCTTTGGTAGCCTTCCAACTTTTGAGAAGCTAACTTTTTTTTGCTTTCCATAGACACTATACTTACACAAGCCGATATCTACAGTCTTCAATTTAGGTAGTGTAATATTTCAGAAATATAAAATATTATTTTTGGAATTTAAATATTAAAATAATATATTTCGCGAAAATCATTCGATTTGCGAATTGGGGTTTTTGTAAAATGGTATAATTATATACCAATATTTGGAAATAAGTGGTGATTAATATGTTTTATTTACTTAAAAGATATTTATCGGATTTGGGTATTTTTATAATTAATTATATGCAAGTTTAAATTAAACTTGATTAGTGCACTACTAATCACGATTAAGCCAAATCCGTTTTTTTAATTAACCATGGCTGGTGCACAATGGCATGTTGTATTTTGTTGCATATTGTTCATTTGTGTTTTCTTCATTTGCATTGTGTTTTGTTTTGTGAGAAAAAAAAAGAAAAAGAAAAGAGAAGACATGATTGAGGAGAGAGAGAAGGGACACACTCATGACATGAGACATGGGCATGTGAGAGTATGAGAGAGGGGGGTAAGGCTCCCACACTTGACTCTTCTTCTTCATTTCTTTTCCCACTTTCTTCATTCTTCAACTTCATCCTTCTTCTCCTCCTTCACCCTCCTCTGCCTCCATGAATCACCTCAAAATATTAGCCAAACCTCACATTCCCTTCACAAAAGTTGATCCCCACCTCATCCTAAACCCTATGGATCAATCAAGTGGAGATTTTGAGCACTTTAGGCAACCCAATAATTTTCTTGAGTTGCCAAATGGGGCAATCCCTACACTTTTAGTTATGTTGTTTATGTTTAGTATATCCTAATTTAGTTTAGAGTTCAAATTAATTAGATTTGTGATCTTGGAATTTTCCAACTTGATGTTAGTGGATGTGTGGACTTATGATGTGGTTATTGAATTATGGTGAGTGTTTACAAGACCTTAGGGATGCTTTCTGACCTGGACCAGAGACTAGAACCCAAAATACGAACTTATAATTGTCCCAATGTCGGTTTTCTTGAATTGTGACGCTCAGATGGAATCTGGAGCAACTTGGGATGTTTATACGAAAATCAAACAGCTACATTGATCTAGATAAACCACTAGAAGACCACCACCAAAATACAAGACCTAAACCCCATGGTAAAAGCGGCGACACCGGTTTCTCTAGTGTATCTCGACGGCCAAAACTTGGTTTCTGGTGTTGGATTTTGGTCTATAGCCCATACTCCTTATATCCTAGCTACTGTATTTTTAGTTTAGTCCCTTTTTACCTGAGCTAAAATCTGGGAACTGTTTGAGTTGGTTTTGACTATGTTTTCCGATATTTGAAACTTAGATTTATAAATTTCTTGATGTGATTCGGTCGTTGGACATTTGTATGTCAACAACGAGAATTATTTGGTTGTTTTTGCATGCGTAAGCTATAGATTCTAACCTATAATCAATTCGTGTGCCGTATCGGTTTTACGGACTTGATTTTAATAGTATTACGATTGTGTGTTGATTGTAAGTGCCTTCATGTGGACTTCCGAGACGACGAAGCACATCGACTTTGGCTAAGCGAGGAGGTTAGCAGGTGAGTAGATTTATATCTACGGGGGAAGTCGGGTGGATGGCGTATAGCACCACCACAACCATTGATATGGAAAAATTGTTATATAAATGATAATTTGGAGAAAAGATATGCTACGAACTTACGAACATGATTAAAGGTTTTAGTAGAAGATGATATGATAAAAATTGACACTAATAAATATATTGGCTTGAGGTTGCGAGGCAATGTACATATTATATTTATATGCCAATAGATGGTGTAAGATTATACATACATACAAATGAGAATATGATAAAGTAAGATGACTTGGCTTAATATGTCGCTATACATATGTGAGGCGATATGAGAATATAGATACTTTTGCCAAAACATGATATGAGATTGACTCAGATGTGACTTGAGATATATGTGTACATATATGTATATGAGAATAAAGAGTAATATGATGTATGTGACCTTAGATCCGTACCCTTGATTATGATATCGTACGACGGATTATATCGTACGAATTATGATATATGATATTTGACCCGTACCCTCGATTTTGAGGAGGTCGTACGATGGACTATACCGTACGAGATGTATATGTGGTGATTGATCCGTACTTTTGACTCGGGATTAGTTTAGCTTTTTAGTCTTTTAATTACTTAAATAGATAGTAGTATAGGGTTTGAATCATACCTATTTCAAAACTAGCGAATCATATACATTTTCAAAGGACAAACCAAGAGACGCTACGGATTTCAAAAGGTATTTCTTTTCTTTAAAAATGTCGTAGTCCCTACTTTTCTAAAAATAAAGATTTGTGTTATTTTAGATACGATAATTGTATGGCTCGTATATCGAGATATATCTTAGCTTGTTACGTTACTATTTACCTTTCTGCTACGTTCATTTTACTCTCATTGCATTTATATATATACATGTGCTTCCATTATTTGTTATGATATCGTCTGCTAGTACACCTACACAATTATTGATGATGTGCACGTTACACTTACACAAATTTGCCGGCTCACACACATTCATCATCGGTAATTGGTATGTCACTTGCACAGTAGAACTGCTATACCAAGATATTATTCATTTTTCAGTACTATCACATGACATGCTTGCATGATATACTTGATATGCTCATATTACTATTCTATGTTTGCATACATCGTACTTGATGTTTATATGAATTGAGATGTTGTTTTCATGAGATTTCTGAATTTGAGAACCGCGGTTATATTTCAAAGGAAATCAAGAATTGTTTTAAAAACGCGGTTTCTCGTGATGTAATTTCAAGACGTCCACCATGAGTTTTCTCGATTCCGAGCTTGTTTTCGAGACCCAATTCGAGGAGTTGGACGAACTGTCTGCGGGTACATTGTGGACTTGGTATGGTATCCCGGGGCAAGAAAGAATTGTTGTGCAGAACACAATGAGCCTAGCAGAGTGAGCACTACCTACCGGTGATAGTTTGGACCCGGAGGATACCGACCAGAGTCGTGAGATGGATATGAGGGCCGATCAGAGGATGTGGCGCCTGAGATATGAGGATTTACGTGTCGATACTAGACACGGGTTTTCATGATATTTCGAGTATCGGTGTTGGACACTCAGATTCCATGATATTGATGTGTCGTTGATGGACATATATTGGTTGATTTTCCTCATACATACAGGCATTTGATTTAGATGATTGTTTTTACCTGATTATTGGCATTGACTCTATTGTTGATATAAATGCATACATAGTCACCCTAGATATCATAGTAATACATTCATGATACAGTATGATCTAGAAATCGTTTTTTATTCGATTTCTACCTACTGATGTTTTCTACTCATGAATTGGCAACTCACTCCCGTTGTGCCACAGTTTTTTTTGCAGGTTTGACCGCTTGGATCAGTAGGTATCGCTGGCACACAGTTTCATTCAGAGTGTTTGCTATGGTAAGTGGGATCCATTGGATCGTGCCCACTCTTGTATTTATTATTTCTATTATATCTAGTCAAACTCCATCAATTAGAAACTAGATTTTGTATATTGGTAGACCTAGTCAGACTTATGTTACGAGACTTAGAGCGATGGGTGTATGTTCGCTTCTTTTGAGGTTTTGATGTCTTGCTTTAATTACTGTTCTTTCTGTATTTGATCTTCGTCGTTGGGCGTCGTATATATATTGCTTACTTGTATGGTTGTGTTTCCGCCGTTTGGCGAAGAGCTAGCTCCCGCTTGGGGATGTCTATATATATTATTTGTATATGGTTTTTGGATCAAAATATACAATGGAGGTGCTGCCCAATTTTTTTTTTTAAAAACGAAAAAAAAATGCAACTATAGTATACTCCATTTGCATTTTCATGTATCACTATCTATGCATTCAAGAAAAACTTGTTTCATTAAATTTTTATTTCAAAACTGTATCTCCACTATTTTTCTCAAAAAGTTTAGATTTCTGGGTTTCGGCTTACTTGAATTATGTTACGCCTTTAGACGTTACGTAATTTAAGTGCCGGTCACGAGCTAAATTTCGGGTCGTGACAGGTAGTCGTCCCTTTGATGCTAACAGCTTCATTCCTTTTTCGCTCATGTGCCCGAACCTTTACTGCCATAGTTTAGAATCACCATCACCTTTACTCACTACCACTGTGTCTTTGCATTCTGCAGACATATATAAAGTTCCCAACTTAATACCCCTTATTACAATCATAGCACCTTTGAAGATCTTCCAAGCACCACCTCCAAAATTCGTTGCATATCCCATGTTGTCTAACTAACTCATAGAGATAAGATTTCTCTTCAAGGTAGGAACATATCTAATATCCTGCAACATCCACTGAGTTCCATTTGCAGTTTTTATGTGAACATCGTCTTTCCCGGTGATTTCTAAAGGTTCATTATCAGCCAGATAAACCTTTCCGAACTTCTCTGCAGCGAAGTTATGCAATAAGTTTTTGCACGGAGTTGAATGGAACGAAACACCAGAGTCCAGAATTCAGGACTCAATAGAACTGTCAACGTTACAGATAAGAGAATCATGGATCTCTTCAGTAACAACATATGCAGAAGAAGTCGATGCTTCTTCTTGATGATCTTTTTCTGGTACTTTTAAAACTTCTTGTTCTTCTTTGGTTTAATGCAATCATTGGAGAAGTGGTCATGAATACCATAATTCCAGCCATTGATATCTTTACGAGGCTTTGATTTACCCTTCGCTTTGGATTTAGATCTGCCATTGCTTGGCCTATGTCTTTATTGAAAACTCCTTCCTCTATTTTGGGTACTCAAAGCAGACCCCAAAGATTCTCCTGACTCTCTCCTACGAATATCCTCGCTGAGAATTAAATTTCGAACTTTATCGAGTTTTAACTTCTTGCTTCCTGAAGAATTGCTCACCGCGGTCACAGTTGCGGCCTAGCTTTCAGGTAAGGAGGACAACAGGATCAAAACTTTGATCTCGTCATCGAAGTTTATATTCACAGAATATAATTGAGTTGTAATTACATTGAAATCATTAATGTGATCCGCAATAGACGCACCTTCTCTCATCTTCAAATTAAATAGATGCTGCATCAAATGTATTTTGTTAGAGGCGAATGGTTTTTTCGTACATATTTGATAGCGCTTTCATCAGATTCGATGTAATCTTCTCGTTGATAATATTGAATGCAACATTCTTCGCCAACATCAGATGGATCACACCCAAGGCCTGACGATCTAATAGATCCCAATTTTCTTTCTTTGTATCTGCTGGTTTCGTACCTAACAAATGTTCGTGAAGTTTTTTCTAATAGAAGTAATTTTCGATCTGCATTTTTCAAAACCCAAAATTCTTCCCATTAAATTTATCAATTTTCACTTTTCTTTCATCCGACGCCATCTTTCGCTTACCGCAAATTTAACTTTCTCTCTCGGATATTTGAACCAACACTTTCAAAACTATAATCTAAGAAGATAGGGAAGAGTACGCAAGCGTCGTTACCCACCGTTAATCTAAATCGTAGAATTGAAAGACCCTTCGGTTCTCCTAACCATGCTCTGATACTAGTTGTTAGGAATATTTCTACCGAATATATGAGAACGACGACGGATAAAAAAAACAATCGCACAAATAAAATGGAGACACGGAATATTTATAGTGGTTCAACAATTTGCCTAGTCCATTTTGCCGCACTAGTTTTTCTTCTTTTCTTTCTTCGCAAGATATAAGATCACAAACACTTTTCTCTCACTGCAAAGTTGCAATAATCACGCTCTATATCAGAGTGTTTTGTCACTGATTTTTGTGGAACTTTTAAGGGATTTTTCTTGGGTTGAAAACTCAAAGGAACGAGCACGTATATATAGGATTTGGTTGATGGGTCATGTGATGCCCCTGCCTTACACTTAGGTCCGCCCTTGGTGACGGAGGAGCAACTACAAGTCCTCACAAAAATACTCTTTTTAACACCGTTTAATAACGGAGGCGAAAAGACAATAATACCCTCATAAGAACCATTTTTCTTCTTTCTCAAGTTATTTTTAATATGGATAGGGTTAGAGTTAGGGTTAGTATGTCTATGCTCCATTATGTTTAACTAGAATTCTCAAAAAGAGATTCAATTTTAATTGGGAAACTGGTTGGGCTAGCTATGGCTATGGTTGCTCTAAGAAAAAGGACGAGGACAAACGAAGAGGACGAATCAATTGAGGATAAGGGTAATATTAACCTAGACATATCAAATGACAAACACATGCGAAATATATTGTATTATGTTAGCAGATTCATAAAACTTTAAGGTATTTAAATGCAACCAAAAACAACAATACAGAGAGTAGAGTGCAACATGAGTGAAACGTCAAAGTATTATTCTGCAATTTAGGCAATTTACCGGGCTACAAATAGATCCCATGCTTTTATTTCTTTCTCTTAAATTAGCAGGCTACTGAATATCGACCGACACGATCAAACCATGGCCCCTTTTCAACCTCTCCAGCACTCAATTTTCTCAAGCACTCCCACACAAGGCTGTTACACTTCGGACCACTCCCCATCCCCAGCTGCAACAGCCTTTCTCCCTTCTTCATCATTCTCCCTCTCGTTGCCTCAATGTATGCCAATTGATACCAAATCGACGCAGACGATTGGTTTCCGAATCTATGGAACGTAGCCAGCGCCGCTTCCATGTCCCTTTTCCTTAACTTTAATCCCTTTCCGATCTCTTCTATCACACCCCTTCCCGACCCCGGCATGCAGTAGTACTGTATTGTCGATCGGAAGTCGGGGACTGATGATGACGCTATTGCGTACCTGTTAGAATATATAAATATTTTTCTCGTTTTCGTTAATCATAACCATAAAGTTTCCGTTAATTTAAAACCCCAACGGTGTTAACGGCAAAAATGAACATACCATAATACCCTTTATTATATTTAGAGTATAAAAGTTCTGGTGTGCTCAAAAAGGGGCATTAAGAATACCTTAATTTTTCATGCAAGGGGAGTATCACATTGCCCAGAGAGACGAGGTTGCTTCTTAGAATCTCGGCGGCAACACAAAGGAGATCGTGTTGCTCGATTGAAAACCCGGTGACTCCCTCATCATCCTCTTCACGAATCGCTGAGCGATATGCTCTATCATCAAAGGCCCTTTGGGTTCTATGAATGTGGACGAGTTTGTACTTTGATCTTTTCTTATATTTTCTTCGGTTGGTAAGAAGAACCGCGGAGCTTCCCATTCGGAAGAAGCAGTTGAGCAGGAGTTTGTTTGGATCCTTCCCGGCATACCACCCGGTGGATAAAATCTCCGTGCTGATAATTACAGCACACGAATTTGGATGCACCTATACATCCGTCAATCGCAAGTCGTCACTATAACTATATAGTTTATTTACGGTTGTCGAGACTTCAATATGGTATTAAAGCAATCCATGGATTCATAGTCCCACAAAACAAAAACAGGTTCACAAAATATAATATATTTAGAAGTCCTTTTCATTGCATCATAGCTCTGAAATTATGAGGATGGTTGATGAATATGTTTTATATCCTAGCATGCCCGACTATGTGAGCGCCTTTTTATAGGTCAAAGGCCTGGCATTTTACATAGTTGTATTTAATTTTAAGTAATTATATACATGTCCATGGGGATTCAACCAACATATCAAGAATACTATCATAAAAGTCACTTCCGCTGTATCAAAACATACAAAATATGATAGAGTTGAGAGATATATTTTTATATTATAATTATATTGTTGTGCAAAAACTGAGTTCATTCTTTTGTAATGATGCTCAGTCTGTGAAGATGCATCGGAATATAAAAGAATAACTTTCAATTATCACCATAAATTTAGAGTTTCGGTGCAATGACAATAGCATTGATATGGTGTCATAGCCCCTGTATACAAGAGTGCATTTTAGAAAGAAGTGCATTTCGGAAAACAAATCAACCTGGAAATAGATGCTCAATCTGCGGGATAAATTTGCGAAATATATAATTTATCTATCAATCCTAACCGTGACCCTGAAATTTTAATGTAGTGGCATGCATATGAAGATCACCTTTAGAATATTTTTTGCGATGTCGATGCAAATTGCACCGGCGCTGCAACCCATTCCTGAGATATTGAAGGTTTTCATGTTGTCGCGCATGAAGTAATGGTTAACCATGATCGAGGAAAGGGAAGGAGAGGGGCAGAAGCCACTGCAGTTGATAATGAGTATGTCGATGTCGGAAGGCGAAAGATCAGTTTTGGAGAGAAGGTCGTCGAAAACGGGGAAGAGAAGCATGTGAGCTTCCGAGATCGAGTGCCGGTGATGGGTTGAGGGAGGGATGTGGTGCAATGGAGGTGGGAAATAGGTCTCCTCGCTGAGGCCTATGCAGATAGATATGACATTAGTTAGAAGACATCACAAAGATTTAGTTAGAGTTATTGCATGTAACACTTATATCTAGTATAGCATTTATCATCTCTCAAAGTTGGTTTATTATTAGTACATAACATCCTTAATGTTAATGTTACTCGCATCAAATATCATCTTCTTAATCACATCAATATTATTAACAACTCGATGTATTAATGAGTACTATTATACCTGTCTTGGTCGATGATCAAATTTTCCAAGTCGTATCCCGACCAACTGTAAATGCTATGTGCTAATAATCCGGTTTGGATGGTACGTAGAGAATGCTACAATAGGTATACATGGAAAGTTGAATATGTAATTATGGCTGCCTTAACTATCAAGCGCCGTGTTTGGATACAAAGTTAGGATAGCTATGTTTGGATACAAAATTATGACTGCCTTAACTATCTAGTAAACTTTGTTCGGATTGGAGTTGAGATAACAGCAGTTTAAGAATGAAAAATTGCAGTTATCTCAACTACAAAATGGCTGCCAAACAAGCCAAAGTTAGCATTTTGGAGTTAACTTTTTGTAACTTTATGAAACCGCGGTTTACAAGGCTAAACTCCATCCCTAAACAGGCCCGCATTGTTTTCATTAAACCACCACAAATTATAAATTATTTTATTAAAGTAAACTCCCTTAATTCTCACCAAAATACCCTTAAATGCAGCACTTGAAAAAGGAAGGTAATGTAATCTATTTTTGCCAACAAAAAAGAAAATAGTTTCAAGGTAATATTCTAAAAACACTCATTCTTTAGGATAGTTTGGCGACATTTGGATTAATGGGGGATGTTGCTATTATTTTCCTTGTTCGGATGATCCGAGCACTTCATTCAGTTTTCCATAAGATCTCAATATTGAAATGACACAATAGCACCCATGCATGCTATTATTTCATAACAGCAGCCCAGATCGATCCGTTATATTTTAGCCTGAAAAGTAGTAAACTAACATGTGTTACCTGAAGAGTTTATGATTTTGGACATGAAGGAGATGCTCTCTTTGGGGAAGCAGTTGATGAGAGAGAGGTGTTCCAAGAAAAAAGCCGCGGGGACGCGTAACCGAGGAGAAGGCCTGAGGCAAGCGAAGTCGACGAGGCAAACATCTCTAACCCTGATGGTGAGGTATTGGAGCAAAGGGAGAAGAAGAATGCATGAAATGGGTATGAGATAATATGCTGCATTTTTCTTGTGGGTGAAGATGTGGGCTTCTATAGTTATGGACATGAAGAGCATGGTGAGGCAAAGGAGCTTGAAAAGGAAATTCATGGCGTGATTCTTAAAAATTGTATCCATGACTGTGAAATGAAGGAGATAGAATAGGGTTTTGGGTGTTGTGATGATTTTGTGTACATGATATACATATAAATGAAGTTTTGAGAAATGAATCAGGATTTAATTTAATGCACGTGGAAGTTTGGAGTTGCTGGGGGTTGACGTGTTAGTCAGGTCACAAAGTTCAAAAATATGCATTCCCAAAAATATTGGATTTGACCAAAAGTTTATATGATATCTGGTTATGAAAAATGATTTATACATTGTCTATGTAACAAATTAGCAGAGGTTGGTAGAATCTATCGAATTGGTACTGAAAATATTTGTCTTTTGTTATGCATGGTCTTGCTTGAGTTGAAAATTTTGATTGTAGCATGAATGTTATGTTCTGATTTTGGAAGTGAAATGTAGATGTCTTAAATTGAGAAGTTTTCGTAAGTTATATTCACACTGTATATTATAATCCATAATCCATCAGGGATTAGCTGTTAAAATAAATTGTTCACTTTACTCTTAATGTACAAAATGCCATGTCAATGCCCATGTAACCTAAATTTTGTATTTGTTTGTCGAAAACAATAGGAATCTAATTCACAAGAGAGTTATTTCTAACTCGTATACTGATAATTAAAAAAAACAGCTTTTACAGGACCAATTTTCATTTTGATGTTCATGGCCCTAATGCATATGTACACCAATTTTCATGTGATTTTGATCTTTTACCATTGATTGTTATGGAAATGTTTTGATATTGGTAAAATGTTAAATTGTCATCCCTCAATGTAAGCACAAAAAGTCTCGATCGATTGGCTTTTTATATATACGGCCTTAAAATATGTTGATCAAGAATCGAGATAAACGGTGTTGATCATTAAAAAAAGTTAATAGATTATTAACTTTTTAACCTACTATGAGTGTCTTTTCTCTAACCATGACTCCCACATTCCTCTTAATTTTCATGCACAATTTTCTAATATATATGTATGCACACAAACACAATACAAGCGCAGCCCAGGCGCATAGCACATGCAAACCTCTTATTTTAATCTTACTTCAACATCATGTATCTTAATTCTCAAAGATAGAAGAAATAAAAAAAAATTATAAAAAAAAACTTTGTGAGGTATGATTAAACCAAACATCTGGGGGTTTGATTGTACAAAACCAAAAAAAAATCAAGAAATAAATGACAAAACAGAAGTAATCCAGGACGAAAGAATGGATGAGGAAGTTGTGGAAAAAAGATTAATAATTATTTTAATACCCTCTCTTCACAATACTAGTGTTTTTTCATTGTTCCTCACTTATATTAATCATGTCATTTTATAATATCACCCATGTACTTTAAACATATAGTTAGTTTCATATCAACCCTAAGAATACAATTAAGGGAAAATTAATGAAGGCTTTTGATATGACTAATAATTAGCCCACGAGCCCAGCCCAGCCCAAGCGGTACGAAGAAGCCAGAATGCTGTCTCCTCCGCTCCATTGTCGAAAGAAACGGTGAATCCTTAACCGTCTCCAAAAGTCCTAAACTTGCTTACGAAGCAGGATATACAAGAGGCCAAGATAAACCCTAAGAAGACATGTTATTTCAACTATAATAAACCCTAACTTCACATCTAAGATCTATTCCTGACTTGAGCGCCGGAAGGACAATGCTCGTGCGTTTTTTGCAGTATATCGAGGTCAATGATGCTGCCTTGCTGCTCCCATATTAAACAAATATTTTCTCCGGCTTTTTTTGCAAGATCTCAAGCTTCGCTTGTGCACTGCCTTGCTGCTCCCATATCAAACAAGTATTCTCGCCGTCAGCCATTTTTTGGCGACATCAACTATCATATGGTTAAATGAAGAATTTCGCATCTAACCCAAAATAAGTATGATAGAATTTTAAGTATATGTCCTCGTTTGAGGGATAACCCCTGTTTACAAGTGCATGACTTGGTTTGTGATTTCAAAGTTTAGGTTCAACAACCATTCAACCATCCATAATTATCTCCAGCCTCTATAAGAAAACAAGAGCCATATGGCTCTCTATAGCTGGTACACAAGCAACTTGGTTGTGTCCAGAGCACAAAAGGTGGAAAACATAAGCATCCCGGCTCCAAAGTACAACTTCCCTTCAATAAATAGAGATCATGGGAGTGTTTCCTAATATTAACAGGGAAGCATAACCAATGAGCAATTGCTCTTTTGGTATAACACTTCTCCTAATTGGAATAGCGCGGGGTTCGATCCTCAGAATGGTAAGTGGTCACAATTTAACGCTTTCGTGGGATGCGTGTGCGTGCTGCATGCTTGCGTGTGCCGGTTAGGCTAAGGGGCCAGTTCAAAATAAATAAATAAATTGATAGAAAGGGAAGCCATCTTTAAAGAAAATGCATGATGAACATAATGATCATCATGATAATTCTCTCACATAAAATTCCATAACATCTCAATCACACTCTTTGCTACTTAACAAATTTCCACAGTTTCCACAAAGCAAACACAGTCCATTACAATTCAATATTTCATTCCCTGTGGCAACTATGTCACAGTTTATGGACACATCCTCTTATTTAATCCACACATCTTGTAACCATATGCATATATTCTCTAACAAATCATCACATTCCATTGAGTCATAAGGGCCATATATATATACACATCACATAAACACTAACAAACTGCTCAATATAATTCTCAAGGCATCACATGCTAAGTAGTTGCTACACACTGCATAAATCCAAAAGCAGCCTAATTATCTTCTTCCAACCCGTGAGCTAAATGTCTTTATCCTACTATTTCTTCAAATTCCTCATCTCCACAACCCTCCACCAACATCCATCAAACCCCAACTTTTTCTTACCTATTGCTCCTTTTTTTAGGAATCTTTTAAATTTTTTGCCTGTATATATACTTTGCATTAACAAAGAGTGAGTGGTAGTGAGATGAGCAGAATGTGGCTTTGGTTTGTTCTCCTACTTCTCATTCAAGGATCCAACTTCGTGGTATCGAAAATCGCAAGGCCGCCGCTCCCTCTGCTACCGGTCCCGACCGCATCGCAGCTAAAATGGCAGCGGCGCGAGCTGATAATGTTCTTCCATTTTGGTGTCAACACGTTCACGGATTCGGAATGGGGGACAGGTAAAGAGAACCCAGAAATCTTCGACCCAAAAGGGCTCAACGCTTCACAGTGGATCGATGCGGCTGCTGATGCGGGGTTTTCGCTTGTGATTTTGACCGCGAAACACCATGATGGATTCTGCCTTTGGCCATCAAAATATACGGACCATTCGGTGGCGAGCAGCCCTTGGAAAGATGGGAAAGGTGATGTCGTGAAAGAGTTTACGGATGCTGCTAAGGCCCGAGGGATTGATGCAGGAATTTATCTTTCTCCTTGGGATCGGCATGAGAAGGTATACGGATTAGGGACGGAGTATAATGAGTACTACTTGGGTCAGCTACACGAGCTACTGACTAGGTGAGCGAAGCGAAAATTTACGCAAATTATTGAAATATGTATATTTACGGAAATGATTCAGGCATGTTTGGTTGGTTGTAGATACGGGAGTGTTCATGAGATTTGGTTTGATGGAGCAAAAGGTGCAAACGCGAGGAACATGACGTACTACTTCCAGGATTGGTTTTCGATGGTGAAAGAGTTGCAATTCTCTATTAATATATTTTCTGACGCTGGCCCGGATATTCGATGGGTTGGTGATGAGGGAGGAGCAGCAGGTACTACTTGCTGGTCTACAATCAACCGGACTTTGGTTTCTATCGGAACGGATCAAGTCGGGTGAGTACCAAATCTCAAATTAATTGGAGCAAATTTTTCGCCGAATTTTTTTTTTTTTTTGGGCACTGGCAGCCCTAACCTATGAACACAACACATCCATGCACACCACGCACACGCACACACATGCACCCAGGAACCCACGAATTTGCTCCGAAAACATTAATTTGTGGCTACTTCCCCTCTTGGGCTTTCTGGAACATGTAGCAAATTTTTTGTTGAATTTAAACTGATTAAAAAGTGTAGGTACTTGAACACTGGAGATCCGAAAGGAACGGACTGGGTCCCGCCGGAGTGTGATGTATCGATACGAACAGGTTGGTTCTGGCACGAGTCTCAGACGCCGAAACCATTAAGCCAGTTGTTAGATATATATTACAGTTCCGTTGGACGCAATTGTGTGCTTCTGCTGAACGTGCCACCAAACAGCACAGGACTGCTATCGGGTACGGATATAGTAAGATTGAAAGAGTTTCACTCGGCAATCAACAAGATCTTTTTAGTCGATTTGGCCAAAGGGAGGAGTGTGAAAGCCAGCAGTCAGAGAGGGGGCAAGGACGGGGGCTTTGCAGCCGCAAATGTATTGGACGACGACGAAAGCTCTTACTGGGCTCCAAGAGACGAGGATCAAGATCAGTGGATCGAGCTGTCCAGGCTGAATAAAAACGCAAGTTTCAATGTGGTGAGGATCCAAGAAGCGATAGGAATGGGGCAGAGGATACGGAGGCACGAGATATACGCAGACGGAACACCAATAGCAAATGGTACGACAATTGGGCACAAACGGCTGCATCGGCTCCATCAGACAGTCAGTGCGAAAACGGTGAGGATACGGATCGTCGCATCTCGAGGATTGCCATTGCTTTCGTCGGTGGGGCTCCACTTTGATCCATATGTATCAAAAGGAAGCCACAAGTTGGGTGCTAGCAATAATGGGACGAAAGCCAACCCATCCTAGTAGTATCGCCTTTCCGGGGCCTTTCAAGCATCTTTTCGAGGTTGTTGGATGTAACTTTCAGCTTTATTTATTTGCTTTCTTTCTAAGGTCCTCCATGTTGTTTTAGAAACAGAAAGTGAGTTTCTTCATTTGCTAGGAATGTCTTTGTGATCCACAAGCGGATTAAAGAAGTGATCAAATTTGGCACGGAATGGGACCTGGAACAGAAATGTGGGCACCAATTGTAAATGTTGATAAGAATAATGAGAAGAAATTAATAAAGGGAGGTGTCTGTTGCAAACACATGCAATGCAGTTGTCGATCATTATCAATGCAATAAGAGAGGATGTGTACACTGCTGCTTCCTTTTTCAATAGGCCTCTTTGTCTCTTTGCTTTGGGTAACGATGCGCATGAAGAAGATAAGATATTGTAAAGAAAAAGAAAAGTACACTAATAAAAACTTTGGAAAGGAATTAGCCCATACAACTATTTCATCAAAGAGTAGATGATAAAACTTAAAAAGTCATCCAAAAACTTGGATTCTAAGAGATGAAGATTAATTAAGAAAAATGTTGGCTCAGCCCAGCAAAATGACTAGAGAAATGAAGCGGCTTCTCTATTCACAAATGCAGGTGAAACACAACACAGTGATATTGCTACATTAAAAGGAGGCTCAGACACTAAATGGCTGGGGTTGCTAATAAAGGAGTAGTTGTGAGAAACATGTAACAATCTTACTAGAGTTAATAATATCCACAACATATAATAAACTTCCAACTAAAAGCAAAAATATAAATGCAGTAGAGCAATTGTAATTTGTAATACAAAATCTCACCGAAAAGAGAGGATGGATTCAGGTAGAAAGTTCTGAGTTTCGCCGAGGTAAAAGACCCTCTCTTTTGGCCATTTCATATAGCGCAATGGCAGTTAGAGCTTTTACATCAGCAGTGGCGCGCCAAAGCTTATCATAGGGGACAATATGTACCTTAATCAGTTCACCATGATCGCGAAGGCCCATTTCCTTTCCGTGCAATGCACGAATAACCTCCTCTTTGACAGGACGATGGTACAGGAACAGGCTCAGCTCTTCATCACACCCACCCTGAGGGGAATACATTAACGGGGTTTATATAGCTGCTTGAAGCTAATACGAAGCATGCTTTGGAAAATAAAAGAGGATGTATCAAATAGTTTGATCACAATAGGTTCTGGGATATTAAACTTATTAATAGGATACAGATATCAAAGTTTAGTTTATATCTTCTCAAAAAAAACATAGATAGAAAAAGATAAAGAACATTTAGAGATAATCTTTGGATTGAAGGGGATCAAGGGGGAGATCATGATCTTCTTAATCTTGTAGGATGCATCTTACAGATAGGTCACTTTTAGTTTCATGCAGAAATTTTACGAAACTAATCTTAAAGACAGCTTTGTCCAGGGTCATGTTTCCAAACCAAAAAAAAACTATAACATTTTTTTCCAGCAGCACAATGCCTTTGACCTTTGTATCAAAATTATGATCAACAGGGCATTGTGTTGAGTCAAATGATTTCTAAAACACGAGAGATATTTCAATAGGCATGGCTCAAATGCCCAAATAAATTCGACAGTTTTAACCAGAAATATTTGAAATTACTGTATTTAAGTATTCCATGTTTCTTGATGACAAGAATATTTACAGAATTTGTGTGATTGAAATTCCATATTATAGTAATTAAATGTTTGACAATGAGTTAGAAACTGGAAAGATAACAGGATTTCTTTTTAGCTTTGGGCCAACTAGAATTTACTGTTTACAACTACTTCTTACCATAATAACTAGATTAGCTAGCAGTAGACAAACTGAAGTTGATGGTTTACCGGTGATGGGAAAACTTTACGACCAGTTTCTGGGTTAAGAAAAGCTGTGAGGTTGACCATGTCCTCTGCATTTAAGGTGATGCCAGTCTCCTCCTCAACCTGCCATAATCATCTCATAAGCATTTTATCGGAAATGAACAAAATAGAATTGAGCTATAACAAATTAGGATATACAAAGTATCACTACGCTCATTGATGCCAATCACATGATGCTCAGATCTGATAATCTGATTATGGTAAGCTTTCCTAAATCAACAGAGTATTCCTGTACATAATCATCTTCATAGGCTTACATACAAAGCAAGAAAAATTCCACATCTGTTGATTGTAACTTGTCCAAGAAAGCTTCTATAAAACAATCCAAATTTAATTTTAGTTATATTAGAAGAAATTTAGTAGAGAATTACGCAATACCCTAACCGCCCTGCTGTTGTGTAGTTTACAATTATCTATAAACTGCTTGGAAGCATTTGTAGGTTTGGGTCATGAAGGGGGGGGGGGGGGGGGCGTTGTTCAGATCAAGCCCAGTTTTTGAAATCCATGCCAACCTTAGCTTAAGAACAGTCAAGTCTACATTCAGCTTTTGAAATACTTTAACCAAGTATAAGGTCAAGTTAAAATTTCAACCTATAGCCAGTCATGAATCTGAAGGTGCTTGGTATTGGAGGTGATCAGATATAAATTTTTGCCCAGAATGCACTTTTGCAGCTCTGAAGCAATAGTATTGTGGGTCCTAAGAATATATGGAACGTTGCTCTCACTTTCATGTACTAACATAATTGATGAGGTAATAAAATGAATCATTGCTATCAGTTTCATGTGTAAAGTACCATAAGTGATGAGCCCACATGCACTTACGAGTTACCAAGAAGAAAACAAGCTGAAGAAATTAGGGGACATGGAGCATGTGAAAACCATTACGAAAGGGAAACAGCATGATAATAATTCAAGAGTGATTATTCATCATCATCACAACAACAAATAATAATTACAGCGATAATAGTAACAATCAACAACAACAACAACAATCATCATTATGCTGATAGAAAGTGGTATGCAAGGTGAAATTTTTGCATGCTTCCAAGAATACCCTTAATTTTGGAATAAATGTTTTTACATTTGCTTACAAATTCTGCAGTTTGATTGTAAATACTCAGTTTTGGTTGGGGGTAAAATTGGAGTGAATGAGAAAAATTCTACTCTGATTCAAGTGATGGGTCCACTGTGTTGACACTTAGAGTCACGCACTCTTAAGTTTTGATCATTTATAACAAAACTATATTTAAAGAATTCATATGTTACTAACGACGTTTCCAAATTCTTAATCTTAAGTATAGCTAGCACAATATTTCATCATCAAGCAATGATTGCCTTCAATAAGATTTACGCTCAAAACGTTGTTATGGTATGAAGACTTGACGAAAGTAAACAACGTGATGCAAGCTTTATCAAAATACAAAAACATCTCAAATTAACAAATCAAGGAAATGAAGATCGAAGAAGAACTGAGTCAGAGAATAGTCTTTAATTTTTTCATTGAGTCTAGTGTTAATCACACGAGATTAGAAACCATTTTCCAACACATTTCTACTCTTCAGACGCAATCTCTTTTATCAAGAGATGTCTAACATATTCGTTAGAATTCAAACTCTTCAATTTAGTCAGACTGCAGACGTCTGGTACGCTTAAGAATTTTTTAAAATACCAGACGTCTGTAGGAAGAAATTTCCATTTTTCAATCTGTGTTTCTATTTCAGAGACGTCCCCTAAAGAATATTTTGAACTACAGACGTCTGCTAAAGGAAATTTTCAATGTCACTTTCTGTTTTTAAAATGAGACGCCTAGGGCAGACGTCTTTAGGAAATTTGGGACTGCAGACGTCTGACACGGCAGTTACCGGCAGTTATTTTTCTGTTTGAATTTTCAATGAATGGGTGTTTACGCCATTTTGATTTCAAACCGTTTCCAACAATCATTAATTGTTTTTGGCAGTTATGATTTTGTACAAATGGAAACCCTTACCATTCCTATAAATACCTCTTGAGATAAAATACTTTTCTTATCAATAATCACTAATTCATTCTTTCTTGTTCTTCTTGTGTTTAAAAGTTCATACTCTTTTCTCATTTCTTCAAGACCCTTAAACTTTCAATAATCTCTCAAAACAATCAACGTGTCTAATTAGTATTAATCTTTTGCGATCATAGGATTGTGAGTGGGCATCCAAATTTGGATCATTGTAAACGACTGTAAATCCTTAAAGAAGGTTTGATATACTTCCCTACGAGAGGTGTCTCTCATTGTTTGAATTGTGGATTCAAGTGGGAAAAGGAGTTTTTCCTAGGGAATCGCAGGTTCAAGTGGGAAAAGAAGTTTTTTCCTAGATGATCCTAGTGAAGAAAGATTGTGTTTTTCACATTGGTAAATAGTGGAAATCCTGAGAAAGCGGTCTCGGGCAAGGACTAGCCACTAGAAGCGGGGAACCCTGGTTAACAATTCTCTTGTGTTTGCATTGTTGTTTACTCTAATTTTTTTTTCTGTTTTGTGTTGATTATTGCAACAAGTTTCATTATTTAACTTGCTTAAATTATTCCGCGGAAACTTGTTAATCTAAACACAATTAAGTAATTAAGTTTTTTAATTTGCCATAGAACACTTAGAAACCTTATTCATCGTCTTTAAGGTATTTTCAATTGGTATCAGAGCAAATTACTCGTATTTTAAAGATTAGCATCTTGAGTTTTTAATCCTATAATGGCAAATCAATTAGAAGGACAATTCATCACACGGCCTCCACATTTTAATGATACAAACTTTCAATTTTGGAAAACTAAGATGAGAATATTTTTACAATATATAAATTTAGAAATACTAGATATATTAGACTCATCCTATGTAATTCCTACTACAAAACCTTATCTTGACACCGATAAACGATCCATGATTTTAAATGTAAAAGCAATGAATGCCCTTCATTTCTCATTGTTCCAAAGAAATTCAATAGAATTTCTATGTGCTAAACGGCACATGATATAAGTACACTTAAGACTGCACATTAAGGAACAAATCAAGTAAAAGAAAGTAAAATCAATCGCCTCATGCATAAATATGAAATGTTTTCAATGGAAAAAAATAAGACGATTGATTCCATGTATTCTAGGTTTAAAAACATAATAACCGAATTATTCAACTTAGGAAAGAAATTTGTAGAAAAATAAAAAAATTATAAAATTTTGCGATCACTAAGCATGACTTGGCAGCCACAGATCACAGCAATAGAAGAAGCAAATGACATGAGTACATTAAGTGTTGATACTCATCAGTAAGTTGAAAACATATGAGATGCAATTTAGAGATATCAAGGTGAAGGAAGACAATCAATACGAGAATATCGCTTTAAAGGCATTATCAAGCAAAATCAAAGAATATCATCTTTCAAGCGACGACGAGAGTGACGATGAAAAAATGGCAAATATCGCAAAGCATTTTAAGAGGTTTTTTTAAAAGAGGCTATTCCCTAAAAAAACATTTGGGTTTAAAGAAGGCTATGCAATATTTTGAATGTGACAAAAAGGGTCACATAAAGACAAATTGTCCGAACCTAAAAGGATAAAAGGATAAATTCAAATGGAAAAAAGGTTCGGAAAAACGCGCATTTCAAGCCATTTTGGATGAATCTGACTCAAGCGAAAAAAGACGTCGTGAATATGTGCTTCATGGCTATATAAGAGTTTAGTGATGATATCCTTGATATTAATAATCTATCTAAATAAAATTTAGTTAATTTATGTTTTTATTTAAAATTTAATTACGATAAGATTCACACTTAATATAAGCAATTAAAAGATAGTAATAATAAAAAGGATAATCCTATTAAAATTGAATGTGACAAATTAATTTTAGAAAATATTGATTTAAAGGGAAAAAAAATAGTCTTAAAAGAAGAATCTCGTATGAATACATTTAATTCAATAGGAACATTAAAAATGAGATTTTTTATTTAAAAAGGAAATAAAAAATTAAAAATAACATGCTCTTTAAATTTACTAAAACTAAGGACAATCTTGACGTCATGCGAGAAACTTATATGAATCATTATAAATGTCAAGATGTAGGTTTTCACAATAATTCAAAATATGAAAAAATATAACAAATTTGTTAAAAGTTCAAACAAATAGACATGGTAATAAATACGCAAATGAAACATGTAATTACTGTTGTACATTAGGACATAGATCTAGATATTCTAGTATCAAATTAAATGCAACTTATAAATATCATTACATTCCGAATTCCCATGGACCTAGAAAGATATAGGTTTCTAAGTTACACTAACGTCATCTTGTTTTGCAAGATCCCAAACAACGTAGTGAGAAGGGGATACTTGATAGCGGTTGCTCAAGACACATGACTAGAAATATCAATTGCTTCCAAACACTATCAAGAAAAAAAGATGGTACCATTGCATTTAGAGACAATAAAAAGGCAAACATAATTGGTAAAGGTACCATTTAATTTATTAATGATTCTAATACTATTATTATTAATGATGTGTTATATGTAGATAGTTTAAAACATAATCTATTTAGTGTTAGTCAATTTTGTGATAGGGGATACAACGTAATATTTGAAAGACGTTTGCAAAGTTATCTACAACTTAATAATTTTAACCGGAAAAACAATATAATAAATGAAAATTGGTTAATTGCTATGTAAGAAGAACTAAATCAATTTGAAAGGAACAAGGTATGGTATTTAGTACCAAAACCCGATAATAGACCAATTATAGATACTAAGTGGGTATTTAAAAATAAACTTAACGAATTAGATAAAGTAGTTAAAGTAAGGCCCGTTTACTAGCCTAAAGGTATAATCAAATTGAGGGTATTGACTATGACGAAACCTATTCACCCGTTGCTAGATTAGAAAACATTCGTATCCTACTAGCATAAACTTGCAATAAAAATATTATTTTTTAAATGAACGTTAAAAATGATTTCTTAAACTGTCAAATGGACGAGAAAGTATGTGTATATCAACCGCCTGATTTTGAGAATCATGCATTTCCAAATCATGTCTATAAATTAAGAAAAGCGCTATACGATCTTAAACAAGCTTCTCGTGCTTGGTATGAACGTTTAAATACGTTTCTAGAAAATATAGGTTTCACAAAGGGTATTGTAGATAAAACTTTATTTACTAAAACTTTTCAACAAGATATTTTAATAGTCCAAATATATGTTGGCGATATCATTTTTGGTTCGACCAATGAAAATTTTTGTGAAGAGTTCACCAAACTATGCAAAATGAATTTGAAATGGGTATGATGGGAGAACTTAACTTCTTACTCGAATTTCAAATAAAGAAAATGGATGATGGCATCTTCATTAGTCAAGCCAAATACACTATAGAATTAATAAAGAAATTTGGTTTGGAAAGCGTAGACTTGTAAAACACCAATGGTTACGAATACCAAACTCACCAACGATAAAGATGATCAAGAAGAGATTTTATCGTGTAATGATAAAAAGTCTATTATATTTGACCGCTAGTAGACCGGATATCATATTCAATGTATATTTGTGTGCTAGGTTTCAGGCTAATTCTAAAAAGTCACTTGATTGCAGTGAAAAGAATCTTTAGATGTCTCAAAGGAACCCTAATTTTTGGTTTATGGTATCCAAAGAATAACTTGTTTCATTTAACCAGTTATTCAGATGCTGATTATGTCATAAGCTTAAAAGATCGAAAAAGCACTTGTGGCACACGTCACTTTTTAGTAAACTGTCTTGTCTCTTGGATTTCCAAGAAACAAAATTCAGTAGCTTTATCAACTGCCAAGGCAGAATATATTGCCGCCGTGCTTGTTGTGCACAAAGTTTATGAATGAAACACACTTGAAGACTATAATGAAAATACTTCAAAGATTCCTATACTTTATGACAATACAAGTACAGCTCACATGACCAAAATGCGGATCAACATTTTAAGACTAAACTGACATACGATATCATTTCCTTAGAAATCATTTTCATAAAGGAGATATTGTTTTGGAATATGTGCCAACTGATCATCAACTTGCAGATATATTTACTAAGCCACTAAATAAAACCAGGTATTCTCATACGAGAGAACTAAATATGATTGATTTAACCATCTCTAAAATCCTTAAACAACCTTAAAAGACATCTATAAGAAAAAATTTATAACAATCAAGACGTTAGACGTCTGTACCAGACGCTAACGTCTGGTCCAGTTAAATGTCGAAGCCCGACGTCTCCATTAGACGCCTGCTCTAACTATTTCTATTTAATTTTTATATATTGATTAATAAATATTTTGAATAATTAACAAAAATAATTAATCTGTAAACAAATAAAATTCAAATAAGTATTTAAAAATCTGAAATTCAAATTCAAATAAAAAGGAGTTAGAAAAACTAAAATGTAGTTAGTAAACTTTTTCATGGATGATTTTTCTCTTCTCTATAAATAAAATTTAATTCTATTCAAAGATGAACACCCTATTTGTATCTTTCTTTAAAAATTAAAGACATGGAGAATAGTAAGAGAAAGATGAAGTTTGAGAAGGTAAGAGCTCTAAAAAAGACGAAATCGGAACCCCCGAGTCCTCATCCAAGTGAGGATCCAAGCAAGGATTCTGTTCAACTTTCTCCCATTCCGCCATCAAATCCAAATCCACCATACCCTACTCTATGTTGTTGTTTAAGCAAACATCTTCCGATGACACCGCGATCTTCTTTGATCAAGAAGATAATATGATCATTAAGAAGCGGAGCACTGAAATCATGGAGAAGTTCAAGAAAGAATATGATAGGATTATAATTGTGTATTAATGTTTGTTATGTGTAATTGTGATGTACTGTTTTTTATTTTATATGTAATATGTTTTTGTTTAAGTAAATAAAGTTTATGTTTTGTTCTATAAAACCCGTTTAAATTTCATTTAACCATAAACAAACTTCCTTAGAAAACCACGTCAGACGATTGTTACAGACGCACGTCTGTTAAGGCGTCGGGAACAATTTTTTTGTAATGCAAATGTCTGTGGCAGACATCTCCAGTTCAAAATATGTCTCTAGAAACTGACATCAGAGATGTCTAGTATTTGGTACCAGACATCTTTAGTTCAAATCTTGCCTCTGGAAATTGGCACTAGAAACGTCTGGTATTTTTGACTAGACATCTGCTTGGGCAATTTTTTTAGCCGATTTCATCAGATCATTCAATTTCCTTAAATCTAATCCTCACCGTCCATGACCCCTATATAATTAAAATTTGGTCCCAAATTTGCAATCTACAACCCTAGACATCTCCCTCTATATCTTTCTCGTTCCCTTCCTCATATACCCCTCAACACTTCAAAACCCTAGAATTTCCTCCAAATTTTCTAAATTTTATCACAAAAATCCTCATAGCTCCAAAGAAAGATAGGGGCATTGTTCCAAAGTCATCCTCAAAGAAGAGAAAAGCAATCTCAACAGACGAATCTCAAGAAGCCAACCTCTTTCTCAACGATGATTGAAAAACGAGATTTTAATCTTTCATCTCTAAACCCATTCACTCGTGCTACTGTCTTGTTTAGAGATTTAAGTGAATTTGGTTTTCAAGAACTTTTTAAAAGGCAAGGTTCAATGTCTTTCTTGACTTTAGATTGTCACTGTTTTATGCAAATCTCACCGGCACAAATGAAGATCCCACCAACCTCAAAACCAAAGTATATAACACCACTTTTAATTTTACTCTGGAAACCCTTGCTACTGTTGGATATAGTACCCTCAAGGAAATTATTGTAATTGCAGGTAGGTGATTATAATAATTGAAGGAGGACCTATACAGATTGAACAGCTTTGCACGAGTGATAGTATGCTATCTTGTTTGTCTTTATCATTTATGTGTATACGTTTTATTACGTATTGCTAAGACATAATGATAAAGCTCGTAGGATCTTTGCTTAACTATCAACATTATGATGGCAATCATGTTGTAAGAGCTGGGTAGTCCATAAGCACATCCTTAAATGTTCCTAGTCGTGAGAGTATCGAGACTGGGCATCGATATTTCAGAGTAGACTGGTGTATATGTTTCTAGACCCCGACAAGTGGCAGTGGCCGGCCTCACAGCCATTGGTGTGACACCTAAGATTGTATACACTCACTGGAGGTGAGTACGCTGGACGGACTCGCCGAGAACTTCTATATGGTATTATACCTATCGTCAGATAGCGGTTCTCTCATGACATGAGTACAAGGTAGGCTTTAGACCTGAGAACGTCATTTGTCTTGTATGAGTTCCTACTGTACTTTGATTACTACCCTACCACGGCTCTACTGAGTCATGCAAATAGGTTTTAGCTGGGTACAGTCCCGAGCCACATGGAGGCAGTGAGCGAACGAAAAGGATTCATCTCTTCCGGTACAGGGAGTTGATGTCGCGCTTTGTTTGGTTGGTCATCACCATAAATCCCTAACCATGGTGGATATGATATGTGAGCTAGGATTATATCTCTGATTTTCTCTTTTGGGTATTTGTATTTTGATACAAATACGGTATTGATACGAATACGGGTATTTGTATCTTGGTATGAATACGGGTATTTGTATCTTGATACGAACACAGGGTATGTGTATTTTGATACGAATACAAGTGTATGTATGTATATATGTGTATGTGTATTAATACATACACTTTGGATTTCTTTTTAGAAAGGTTGAGATGTGTGTGGGCTTATGACTCACTTGTGTGAATCACGATTCCACCCTCTCAACAAGGATAAGAGAAAGAGAAGGATATATATGCTAAGTTTTGATACATTATCCTCCTCTCTTCTCTTTTGTGAGCTTCTAAAATGGGGAGGGAAATTTGAAAAGGAGAGAAAACTAGATATTTACTTCACTACATCCCTAACACCCTATTCATAGCAAGCTTAGAGTGTTAGTTACTTCACTTGGCATCTTACTATGAAGCTAGAGCTTGAATTTGAACTCTTTCAGGTGGATCATCTTCGGCAAGGTCGATCGGCTTGCAAGCTTGTTCCCAATGATTTCGAAGCCTGGCTAGAGTCCATGGAGCATCGTAGGGATCTTCCACAATTGAACGGCCATGCTACAAAGGTAGCTAGCCCCCTAAACTCTATTTTTGCTCTCTTGTGTATGCTAGCTAAGTGTTTGGAATCGGTCACTGATTTTGGTTTCCTCGTGCTTGCTTGAAAATTTTTGTTTGCAATTCGCTTCCGCATTAGCCGCGAGCACTGGAGAACCCTTCATAGTATCAGAGCCGTGCCAAACAATATAACTAGTTGTAGACGATGCTCAAGTTTCGAGACCGAAAGTTTAACCGAATTTAATTTCAAAAGTTCAAGTTTCTGTTCTTTTTCAAAATGTCACCTGAAAATATTTTGGAATATGAAAATGGACTAAGATTGGTTTCAAAATGACACCATACGAAGACGGGCCAAAACTGAATTGTTTTGGCCGACCAGGGCGGCCAAATGGGTCGGCCCAAACTATCCAGTTTGTCTCGATCTTCATGCAAAAGCTTGAATTGAGGAAACAGGATTTTTAACGTACGTCTTTTTTGTCCAGATTTCTGTTTGAGTAATCATTGGATTCGGGCAACTCGGGAAAGGTTTTGATCGAAACCTGATTATGATCGTAAATGGGATATCCCCATATTACGACGCATAGCAGGTGACGTGTCATCCACGTAAGCCCACCAAATTCATGAAGGCTATGAAGATGGAGTAAGTACGATACATTGAGGACATTTCTCGGCGTCTCAACTTGAGATTGCATCCAACCTTATAGACCTCCCTGGAGTATCTTCCCTATTCGCCTAGCAACCAGCCAACAGCTCACCTCCGAGTTATCTTACAGCTGAGCTACCTCGGCCTCCTTGCTCGTCACCGAGCTATTGCAGAGCTGAGCTTCCTCAGCCCCCTCGCTCGTCACCGAGCTATCCGCCGAGCCGAGCTTTCTCGGCTTCTCTGTCCAGCCGAGAGCACAGAGCCGAAGCGTCCCTGTAACGGCTCCGTGTATCTCGCCACAACGAGATCTCCGCCGTTCCACGCCCCGCATTCCATGCTAGCGTATCTCACCATTAATAGGTGTATCTCTCCATTAATGGACGTATTCCGCTATCAACGCAAACATGACACAGGAGCGTAACAGACGACAAGAATCTCGCATCGGCTCGTTTCAATGCGACCCCTATATAAAACCCTCCTCCAAACGACCCAGATACGTCGAACTCATTTTCAAGACACCGCTATTCTGCCTAATTACTCCCCGATACTTACTTGATCGTCGGAGGGTCCTATGGTGATTTCCCACACAGGGACTTCCCTTGCACATAGCTCGGTGTCAGCAACAACCAACCAATTGAGACCCGCACACTCAATCCACACCGAATGTCAACCGTTAAGTCCCGCTGACAGCAAAATAATGTCGTAAATCCAGTTAAGGGAGAAAGTTACTACTTAAGGTTGTTACTTAACCTTATATGTGGGTCTACTTCTTTTAGCGATTTGTTAACAATGAACGGATTAGTTCATTCCACTTTTAGAGAATCTGAACATAAACACGGCTTGCTAGAAAGTGATAGTGTGCCTACTTCTTTTAGCGATTTGTTAACAATGAACGGATTAGTTCATTCCACTTTTTGAGAATCTGAACATAAACACGGCTTGCTAGAAAGTGATAGTGTGGCTTGGTGTTCTTTAGAAGAGGTTTTGTATCACATGCCATCAACCCTTAAAAGACTTTTTGCTACCATATTGGCTTTTTGTGAGCTTGATGAATTTCGAGAGCCAATGGCAAAAGATTACATTCGAAACAATGCACTTACGCCGGAACAAGTGACGAATTCGATTTTAAGCGAAATCGGTTCTCTTCTTGAAAACATGGGAAAGCATCTTGCCGACTATAACCTGCCTTCATTCTATGTTGATTAGGATGCCAAATCATCTATATCTAAAAAATTCTTGATGAAATGGCGGTCGCAACTCATGATGAAGATGTCAAAGCACGGTATAACTTGAACAAAGATCAAGAAGTTGCTTTTAATGTAATTATGGAGAGAATTGCTAACGATAAGACCGGCACATTTTTCATAGATGGTCCAGGTGGAACAGGTAAAACTTTTCTTTTATCGTGCATTGCTTTCGCATGTTAGATCAAATAAAGGGATTGCAATCACGACGGCTACATGCGGTGTTGCTGCAGCCATATTACCTGGGGGACGCACCGCACATTCTAGATTTAAGATACCTCCGGAAGTCACCCAGTCAAGTATGTGCGGCATACAAAAACAAAGTAGATTGGCAAAGTTGATTATATAGGATGAGGCTCCTATGGCAAAAAAGCTTGCAATTGAAGCAATTGATGGTACTTTTCAAGACATCATGGATTCGAATTTACCATTTGGCGGGAAAGTATGGTGTATGGAGGTGACTTCAGGTAAGTGCCGCCTGTTGTAAGAAAAGCTACAAGACCTCAATCAATTGATGCGTGTTTAGTGAGGTCTTATTTGTGGCCACAGATAAACTACATCTGAGAGAAAATATGCGAGGAAGGAATGATACAGAATTTTGCAATTTTCTATTACGAGTTAGCGATGGTGTTGAAGCTAAAGTAATAAATGATTTGATTTACATTCATGAGGAAATGTTAATTCCTTATGCTGAAAATCATGTCTCTAAACAATGTATAATTGCCGCGATTTTTCCATTACTTGCAGATAAAGGTCATTGTCGTACATCACTGAACGAGCAATTTTGGCAACAAAAAATGAGTATGTTGATAATCCAAATGATCTTATCATTCGAAAATTTTCTAGAGAAGAGGTCATTTATCACAATTTTGACAGCGCAATGGATGAGAAAAAACTCTAATTACAAACAGGAATTCTCAAATGATCCAACTCCAAATGGGCTCCCTCCTCACAAATTGGTTTTGAAACTCAATTGTCCAATCATGCTTTTAAGGAACTTGGACCCTTCAAACGGATTATGCAATGGAGCTAGACTCATTTGCAGGAATTTTGATAAAAATGTAATACATGCGACAATTGAGGTTGGTCAATATTCCAGTGGAGATGTGCTTTTGCCAAGAATTTCGCTTTGTCCAGCAGAGAGCGAAGGATATCCTTTTTGCTTCAAGCGCAAACAATTTTCAATCAGATTAGTTTTTTCTGTGACAAGCAACAAAGCACAGGGACAAACAATTCCTTTTGTTGGAATTTATTTGTCGGGGCCTGTTTTTTCACATGGTTAGCTATACGTTGCTATGTCTAGAGGCGTTTCGAAATCCACAACAAAGCTTCTGATCAAGCCAACATTTGATGTTGAATAATCTAATTGTACCAACATCGTATACACAGAAATTTATGATGGGCTCAATCAATAACATGTGCATGTCAAAAATGTATGTATTTCTATGGCACATTCTATATAAATTATTTTTCATACAAATATCAAATAATTTATGTGAGGCTTCTTTTCTTTCAATAATACTAATAATCGAATACTTTCCCGTGAGAATATAGAAATGGGTAATATAATTAAATTAAGTGTTTCAACAACAACAATAACATGTAATAGCTATTTGATACTTACATCAGCCATCGTGCATACACTCTCACTCACATATACATATTGGTGTTGAGACGAACTTCATATATTTTTAATAATTTAAAAAATAATTATTATTTTGCGCATCAATAAATTTTGCAGGAATGTCTATTGTAGAATGTCTATTGTAGAATCGATGCATCGGCTTATTAGTGATCTCACCGAAAAATCTGTCGATTGGATACTCAAGTGCAAACCTATAAACAAAGGAGATGTACGCTGCTATGACAATAAAAAGGTTTTGGTTCTATCATGAAAGTTTTATTAATGGATAAGCAGGTAAAAAATAAAGTAAGTATCTATTTACTTTCCAATAAGATTCACTATTATATTATTTCGTCATTATTTCACCAATTCAATGATCTTTATAGGTTGAAAGGATACAAGCAATCATGTCCAATGAAGATATTAAAGCTTTCGGAGATAAATTGCTCGAAGGAAATTTTTATGCTATTTCCAAAGGAAAAATAAAAGAGGCGGTTGCAAAATATAATGATGGAACTACAAGATATGAAATAATTCTGGATGCCCGCGGCATTATTAGTATTATTCATGATTTGGGTGAGAATGAAGGTTTGATGAAGTGCACTTTCGTGACACTTAAATCCTTAAATGATCATAAGGATTCAACAAATCTGATAGGTGAGTATTGTCTAATGAAAGGTTTCGACTTAAATATATTGTTCTCTATTGACATATATATGGATTTTGATATCTTATCGATGTTCTTTCTATAAACGAGATCACGTTCAGTCGAAAATATCGCACGTTTGATATAACATTTTCCTTACTTTTCTTAAATATTTAAAGGTGTTTATTATAAATATAGAACATATTTAGGTTTATCTGCAAAATACTATTTACCATATGTTATATATTATAATTAACATTATGAAGGAAAATATATGCATATAATATTTATATAATATTTTTTATTATGCATATCATATCAGATAATCTTAATCAAATTGCTTAAAAATTTATTAACATATAAAATGATTAAGATTATATCTCTATAACAAATATTACTAACATTATTCATGGAGATGTTGTGCAAGATTTGGCTCAGGTCGGGAAGGATATCGAAATATCGGGAATCAAAAATTTACCGATGAAGTTTAATTAAATCATAAAATCAATTCTGGTAGAGACTCAGAAAAGATATGAAAATTCCAGATATCACAACAATCCCATGTGTCATTGTAAGGGTACAGAAGAGTTTTCATCAAGTGATCTCACCAAACCACCGCGCTTCCGCGGCTAAACCCCCAAAACCGTGGCGGATCCGCGACCGTGCTGAGGAATTAGGGTTCGGGATTTTTTTGGTAGGATCTTCTCAACAAACCCTCACATATGAAATCTAAGGTTTGTATCTTCTGTGACTATAAATAAAACCGAGAGCTAAAGCTAGAAAGAATCACCATTTACACGAAGCAAATTACCGTTAAAGAACAAGTGATCCACGATATGTCCGCGATTCGACGTGATAAAGCGACATGAGTATCGACGGAATATCTACTTCTTACGAGGCAGAGATCGAGAGCAACTTCTTCTTGTAATCTAAACGCATAGGATTTGTACTTGTGAAGTTGATTAATAAAGATAGATCATTAAATTAATTAGTTCGTATTTAATTTCTGCATTTTACATTATGATTTCCTTCTCTATCATTTCTTCTTCTATCATCATCATGCGTGAGTAATTCTCCGTTTGATAGGGTTCGTAGGATTAGGGTAGAACAATGGATGAGAAAATATTTTAAATTCTTTTACATCCTGTGAAGTTTATAAACTTTAGCAAAAGAATCGTTAACATCTTAATCGGACGCGCTATCAATTTATTGATAGTCTTGACCGCGATTTGAGATCAGATTAACAATTGTTTTGTTAAGGGCTAGACATGAATAGAGATCAATGAAAAGGCAAGGGTCAATAGTGGGGAAACCCTAGTTTCTTCCAAGAACCCTAATTCTCATTCATCACTATCAATCTAGTTTTAAATCTATCAAGAGATAAAAGAAGACATCTTTATTAGTCATCCATGACTACTAAATCCGATGAACCCTACAAGACTTTTCCCTATAAAATCTATATCCGTATTTAAACTATATCTTAAAATTATAAATTCTACATCCGTGTTTAACATAGATCTAGAATCTCCAACTATTCATTCAACTCGTCTAAAGCAAGATTAAAAGTTCCACACATTCCTGAGGACGATCCATACTCATCTCAGCTAGCTACAACACCGTTATTGATTGTGGTTACTACTACACACTCTCACAGAATCAATCAAATGGCACCGTTGCCGGAGATACAAGCGTAATTTTTTTTCTTGCTATTCGGGTTGAATTCTTATTCGATACATATCATAAAATGAAACAAAACCGCATCTTGTATATTTAACGATTAGTATGCGATTTTTGTGAGAATATCTGGAGACACTGTAGAGAGGAGATAAAGTTCCAGAGGTATCAAGTAAATCCCAAAGGAGTAAAGGAGGCAAGTGAATAAAAAAAATTCAGAAGAACCCTTATTACCGCAGCGGAACCGCGGCCATAGTATGCTATTGGCGGCGGAACCGCGGCGGAGTTGGTGAGTTGAAGCGCCAAATTCTTCTGGTAATCTTCTCTGATTTTTCTCTCCTTTCTGAAATCCAATAATATATTTTTCTGCAGGATTCTTTGCAAAATACCGCCGCTCAAAAATCTTTTTGCGTGTTTTGTAATTGGTTTGTTTGTGCATATTTTAATATAGACTTTTAAGGGGCAAGACCAAAATTCAGATTAGGTGGAGATTTCATCACCCTTTCTAGGTCCCACAAATCACAAAACGAGCATTCGCATCACCCTACATTAATTTAAAAAAATATCTAAACCAAGACTCTGAGGGCCGTCGCGCTCAATTAGGACAGAAGGTCGTGGATAATCTATCACTTATCCGCATTTCTTTTGTGGTGTCTAGGCAAACGTGATTAGAAAAGTGGTTTTACTTAATTAAGCCCGCTATTTTCGGTAATTCGTATAGCGGATACTTCCCACTTACCTTGCACTTACCTGGCCACAAGAGTTATAAAGAGGTGTTAGAGAATTGATCCTGCGGCTTGTCCTTTGGAAGTTTAGGAGCGGTCTAGTAACTTGACCTTAGTTTTAGAGTTGATTGTGCATTTTTTGTGTGATTTATCACATCCGACATTTTTCAAAACAAACCATTTTAAATAGTTCTCACACACGCTGACACGTGCGCTAAACCCGCTTAGTTCATGCTCGGCTAGACACATGATTCTAGTGCCCGTCTTGTCCACGTTTCTGCTATCGACTCCGAAGTCGGTACTTTTTCATTTTCTTTTTCCCCTCCACCCACCACATCGATCTAGTTGGACGGTTCTCCATCATATTATAACCACCCAGCCACCACCCGTAGGTGCGCAGTATCCACCGCGCATCTCTCTCCAAGAGAGATGTTACCCTATACGCGGTCCCCTTCCTACCTGTTTATCTATTCCACCAGCCAATGGGGATAATTTTAAAATTAAACCCCACTTCATCAACCTGTTGCCTAAATTTCATGGGCTTGAGTCAGAAAATGCATGCATTTTTATCACCTAATTCGAAAACGTATGCGCGATGATGGGCACTTTACAACTTTCAGTTGATGCTATACGCTTACGTCTTCTCCTTTTTACTTTGTGCGATCTAGCAGAAAAATGGCTTTATAACACTGCCGCACACTCTATTTCCAATTGGAATGAATTCGTTATAGTATTTCTTAAGAAATTTTATCCCAATCAAAAGACCGTTCGTGTTCAAAGCGAGATTAACCAGTTTATCCAGCTTCCCAATGAACCATTTTGGAAATGCTTTGAACGGTTTAAAGATATGCTGGTCTAATGCCATCATCACGGAATTAATAGATGGGACCTTTGTCGAATTATATATGAGGGTATTAATCCAGTGACAAAACAGATGCTTGAGACCATTTGTCAATACCATTTCATGTCCAAAGACGATGGTAAAGCTTGGCAATTCCTGAAAGATCTCGCTGAACAAACTTTACAGTGGAAAAGCATTAGACCAATGTCGTCTAGGGGAGATATCCATCAGCTCGATATTTCCATCGCAGTGAAAGCCGAAATGGCCGCGATACAAAGGAAACTTGACGCTATAGAAAACAAAGTCTCTTCAGCCTCCTTAAACCAGGTTATGCTCCCCAAAACCGTGTGGTTGTTGTTCCGACCCATCACGTCTGACGGAAGAATGTTCTTTGAGTCCAGCGTTTCAAGGTCAAGAACAAATCAATGCTTCTTTTCAGCAACGACCTAGAAACGATTCTTATTCTTCCACATACAATCATGGATGGAGGAATCATCCTAATTTTGCTTGGAACCAAAACCAACCTCAAAATCAAAATCAGTTCCCTAGCAACTATCAAAGACCTCCCCCACAACAACAGCAACAACCACAACAAAGTCAGCACCCCTTTCAATCGCAACCTTTTCAAAATCCGGCCAACAATTCTATACCTTATAATAATTCTTTCCAAACGGCTGATACCGAAAACTCATCTGCACTCGAACGAAACTTGGATACGTTTATTAAACATTCCACGCAAACGATGGGTGATTTAAAGTCTTCTATCCAAACGTTAATGCAGAACACCGCCTCCCACGGTGAAAATATAAAATCGATAGAAGCACAACTTGCACGGTTAAATGCCGCAATGAGTGAGAGAGAGAAAGGAAAACTTCCATCTCAATCTCTACCAAATTCTGGCCACTCACAAGTTATAATGTGAGTGTCGTAACCACGTTGAGATCGAGAAGAGTGCTCAACAACCAAGTCGGTGAACAGGTTGATGATGAGGAATCAATTGAAACCCCGGCTCCTGCTTCTTACCCTATTCGTCTAGTCCACCTTCTTCCGGAACTATTCTCCGTTTTCTCCTAGGCTCAAACCCTAAGCCCACTTCCTCGAATCAACCTAAAACGATTCCAACACCAATTCTGGGATCCATTCCATCACCATAAACTTCTCCACAAATGGTGGACCAAACCCTTATTGATAAAGCTTCTTATCCACATAGGTTAAGAGGCAACAGACCAAGTCCACAAATGGAGAAAATTGTGGAAATTTTTAAGCAAGTTAACATAAATATTCCTTTCCTAGATGCTATTCAACAAGTTCCGTCTTATGCAAAAATTCTAAAGGACTTATGCACTAGGAAGAAAAGAATTCAAGTACCTAAAAAAGTTTTCTTAGAGAGTAATGTGAGCACTGCATTTACCCAATAATTACCCAAGAAACGAATGGACCCCGGAAGTCCTACTATCATTTCTATTGGGGGTAAAACTATCCATCGTGCTCTACTCGATTTATGTGCTAGTGTTAACTTGCTTCCGTATTCTGTGTATGTGCAATTAGAGATCGGAGAGTTAAAAACAGCGCACTGCACTCTCCAGATGGCAGATCGATCTATCATCCAACCTAGGGGTGAGCTAGAGGATGTGTTAATCAAAGTGGGGAAATTTATATTCCCTATAGACTTTATCGTTATAGATACAAAGCATGTAGCAAACCCTTGAAACCAAATCCCGGTGATTCTAGGTCGACCTTTTCTTGCGATTTCCAACGCAATAATCAATTGTCGAAACGGCTCTATGACCCTATCCTTCGGAAAGATATCAATTGAGCTTAAAATTTACAAGTTGGGAAGTGAACCCTCCGAACCCTATGCTCAAGTATTTTCTGTCGAAACGATAAATTCCGACAGTAGTGAATTTGAACAGTTTCACGATACTTATCCCGACTCCGCTAGTATGTTGTTATTTGACCCTGCTATTTGTTATACACATACGGACCCTTCTATCAAGCTGTCCGGGTTAACATCTAACGCTAATTATGAAACTTTTTTGGAGTCTGAGTATCATCATGTTCTTTTCGATGAGATTATTATTCGGGATATCGATGAAAGTTTTGAAAAAATCTTCGCTGAAGAACTCGCATTCTTAGAAGACATGGGAGTTGTGATGAATCAACCCCAACCCAAAGAAGTTGAACCACCACCTCTTCTTCTTATTAATAACGAGAATACGAATAATCCACCATCACTGTTTCATCTTTATAAATCGAGACGTAATCCCGTCCTATTCCACCCCTTATCCCCTCCCCACTTCTTCACGTCTATAGGTGACATGATCTTCTACCAACCAGTGTGTTATATCAATAAAATATTTGAATGGTTGGTGTTGACTTTTGGTCTTTGTAAACCTTTATATTGACCAATAATTTTAACCCGCTTATAATTTTAAATGATTAATATTATTTTACTCAAGTTTGGAGGGGAATCTTTTGGCTCTTGAAAGAAAATAATTTTTTATAAAATTGTGAGCCAAAAATAAGTTCGGAGGAGGATTTCACTATCATTATTTCTTGTCCCCGTTACTAAATTTTCCTTCCAAGTCTACAGTTTTTTTAAGCTTAACAGATGATATCAGTGAGAACACTGATGCAAACAGGTTTGGGGGAGGTTTGTACTTATTTACGTATTATTTTGCATAATCATAAATATAAGCACAAAAAAAATTGATAATGAAAGTTTGAAAGTGAAAAATTACATATGAAAGATAGGAATAGTTTGAGAAAAGCAAGAAAATTAGATGTTTTCTTAAACGAAACTATAAATAAGTAGTTATGAGCCGTTGTCCCAAGGATTAATAAGATGAAGGAAATTACTAATCTGAGAATAAAAAAAGTCTGAAAAATAGTCCTTATTCTTGATGCCAAACATTTGAACGTTGATACCCAACTATATGCACTTGTCACACATTTTGAAACTTGGGATAGTAGAAAATACCTTGAAATGCTCGTCTAAAAGTCTTAGTATGGAAAGTATATATATAAGTGGTGAAGAAGAAAAAATGAACGCTGGTTTTGTAATTACTTAAGGCAGCATAAATATATATATATATATATATATATATAGCGAGAGTGCTTTATCACCTAGTGTCTTAGACCAACTGGTTTGGGAGCCACTGCTAAGCCTTAGGTGTTGCAAGACGAGAAATTTCGCCTGAATATGTAAACATATTTGGTAATCGGTCGGTTAGTACCTCAAGAAGTATTAACGGTCGCATGAAGAATGTGTTGGCAATTCCATCTGATACTATTCACCAACTAAAAAGTAATAAGGAAGATGGTCAATAGTATGATAGCTTGAATTGAATTCTCTAAGTGTGGGGATGTCTTTTACACACACGTAGGGATATATGGTCGATATTTGGATGACTGGTAGGGAAGAAGACTAAAAGCGATGTTTTATTGAGAGATGATGTGATTTTTAACATCTTTTCATGACCATTAAGATAGGACTCATGGCAATTGAAAAGCTGGTATAGTTGGAAACTCTTATTTTCAAGTTCTTTCTTTTATAATTCTTATCTTTGTACGTAAGTTTCATCTTCCTTCTTTTATTATGAGATTTTGTGGGTATAATCCGCTGAAAACCCTCAGGAGACAGCACTCCTCCTATTAGGGACACATATAGGTTTAACGGCTTGCTGCACGTGCTCAGTGCAATCGTATTGCCCACGAAAGTTTGCTATTTAGGTTTTTCTTTTTCTTTTTTCTCCCTCTCTTGAATAAATAGTTTGCTCGGGACGATCAAAGTTAAGTTTGGGGGTATTTATTCAGTCGAAAATATCACACGTTTGATATAACATTTTCCTTACTTTTCTTAAATATTTAAATGTGTTTATTATAAATATAGAACATATTTTGGTTTATCTGCAAAATACTATTTACCATATGTTTATATATTATAATTAACATTATGAAGGAAAATATATGCATATAATATTTATATAATATTTTTTATTATGCATATCATATCAAATAATCTTAATCAAATTGCTTAAAGATTTATTACCATATAAAATGATTAAGATTATATCTCTATAACAAATATTACTAACATTATTCATGAAGATATTGTGCAAGATTTGGCTCAGGTCAGGAGGGATATCGAGATATCGAGAATCAAAAATCTGCCGATGAAATTTAATTAAATCATAAAATCAATTCTGGCAGATACTCAGAGAAGATATAAAGATTCCAGATATCACAACAATCTCAATGTGTCATTATAAGACTACAGAAGAGTTTTCATCAAGTGATCTCACCAAACCACCGCGCTTCCGCGGCTAAACCCCAAAAACGCGGCGGATCCATGGCCATGCCGAGGAATTAGGTTTGGGATTTTTTGGGTAGGATCTTCTCAACAAACCCTCACATATGAAATCTAGGGTTCGTATCTTCTATGACTATAAATAAGACCGATGGCTAAAACTAGAAAAAATCATCTTTTACACGAAGCAAATCAGCATCAAAGAACAAGTGATCCACGATAGGTCCGCGATTCGACGTGATAAAGCGACGTGAGTATCGACGGAACATCTACTTCCTACGAGGCAGAGATCGAGGGCAACTTCTTATAATCTAGACTCATAGGATTTGTACTTGTGAAGTTGATTAATAAAGATAGATCATTAAATTAATTAGTTCGTATTTAATTTCTGCATTTTACATTATGATTTCATTCTCTATCATTTCTTCTCCTATCTCCATCATGCGCGAGTAATTCTCCGCTTGATAGGGTTCGTAGGATTACGGTAGAACAATGTATGAGAAAATATTTTAATTTCTTTTACGTCTTATGAAGTTTATAAACTTTAGCAAAAGAATCATTAACATCCTAATCGGGCGCGCTATCAATTTATTGATAGTCTTGACCGCGATTTGAGATCAGATTAACAATTGTTTTGTTAAGGACTAGACATGAATAGAAATCAATGAAAAGTCAAGGGTCAATAGTGGGGAAAACCTAGTTTCTTCCAAGAACCTTAATCTTCATTCATCACTATCAATCTAGTTTTAAATCTATCAAAAGATAACAGAAGTCATCTTTATTAGTCATCCATGACTACTAAATCCGATGAACCCTACAAGACTTTTCCCTATAAAATCTATATCCGTATTTAAACTAGATCTTGAAATTATAAATTCTACATCCGTGTTTAACATAGATCTAGAATCTACAACTATTCTCCATATTCTTTCATTCAATTCGTCTAAAACAAGATTAAAAATTCCACGCATCCCTAAGAACGACCCGTACTCATCTCGGCTAGCTACACGCGACACCGTTATTGATTGTGGTTACTACTGCACACTCTTTCAGAATCAATCAGATCACATTAATCAGGAAAGAATCGGACGTAAATGATCTTGTGTGTCGCGAGTTGATAGTCATTGATAATTCGTAAGTAGTGTTCATTCTATTTAAATTAAATTTTATAAATATAATAGCCAGGTATATTAATATTCTCTGTTTATGTTATTCTTTAGTATAGTACTTCTCCAGTACGCTTCACATTATGGGGAAATTTGGCAACTGTCCAAGATGGCACCATAGGTAATCTGATCGATAACCGGCCTATATTGATTGCAATCTCCGTCAAGGTTCAAAATTATAAAACTAAGGTTAATTTTATCGATCTTTATGTCTTATAAAATTATATTTGAAAACATCTATCATTTTCTGAATCACGTGCAGGAATTTCACTCACCGCGATGAGAAATACCATCTTGGAAATTGATTCATCAAGGAAAGATGACCTAAAAAACTGGTACGTAGTCAAATTATACAAATAAATTTGAGTTGTATTTTTTTGGTGAAAGAATTAGAATGTATGGATTTTTCTTTAACAAATGTAGGTTAATAACGAACAAGAGTGAAATTATTTCATCTGTCGAGACTATAAGCAATCAGGCGAATAAACCAGTTAAAACTGAAAATGTCACTATATCGGAAATTCATTCAAGTGTTTCCAAAGGCTTCTTTCAAGTGTAATACTAACATATAAATTATCTTTCAAGGTCAGATCAGATAACTAACATGCTTTATATCTAAGTGACACAATTTCAAACCGAAGCATTTTCAATTGAAATAAACAACCGTCAAGACCCTTGGTATTTTTCTTGCCAAAATTGTTGTAAAAAGATTTTTAACATTGAAAGAAATAGCAAATGCATAAACAAAGATTGTGTTGATTTATGTCTAGCTCCTATATACAGGAATTATAAGTGTGTAATACGTTTGATTATTTTAGTATATAAACTTTTATGTAAATTTAATTATCAAAAACAATTTTGCATAGGTACATGTTGAGATTAAAGATACAGGATGATACTGGAAGTCTATGGTTGTCCTTATTTGACAAACATGTGGAAAAATTATTTGGGTGTAGCATAAATGAGCTTCAAAATTGAAGGTACTATTTAATGATATATTTTGGGCATTTAAAATAAATAAGATAAGTTTATATTTATATATTTACTTATTTATTCTTGTAGTTTATGCAACAGGAAGAAGACACGCAGGCATTTATCAAATGTATAGAGAAGTGTCTACATAATCACTACATTTTTACCTTGAAAGTTTCAAAAATGATTGTGAATAACGAGACAAAGTATCAATACACATGTTAATCGCTGAAAATGTAGGACGTGATGTTGAAGATGTTGGTAAATTTGATCTCGAAGCAAACACAACAAATATAAGAAAATGAAATTCGATCGTGTTGGATGACAATGAAACCGTATGTTAAGGTCGATATAATTAGGTGTGTCGGTATTTTCTCATTATTATCAAATCGTTTATAATTTCAAATGTTGGTGTCCATTTGAAACTCTAAAGCACTTTTAGTCTTGAAGATTTTGAACAGTTCATTGTATTTTATACTGAGATTAAGCTTTAAGCTTTCAATTATTTTGAATGAGTCTGATATTTGTCCAAGCATATTTAAGTCTTTTAATAACATGTATGTGTCTATGTGTGCAAGTTTCTTTCAAATTATATGTTTTGCATATAGTTTATTCAGGTTGGACATGAAAGAAGTAGTGCTTAGATTTGTTTTGGAAGAGATTATGTTTTGTTTTTTTATTTAATTAGAGTTATAAAGCTCGCATTATCATTTTATTGTTAATATTTTTTAAAGCAATCTTAATTTTCAGAATTCTAGGATCTTTTGAAAATTAGATATTTTAAATTGGTGTGATTGTTATTTTTTTTAAATCCAAGTAAACTCTATTAATTAATTGGTATCAAACCTCGTGCGTAGCGCGCGAAAAAACTAGTAATTTATAAAAGCTTTATCACCGATCCCTTTAACAATTTCAAGATATTGAATATATTACTTAAAGGTCATGAAAAAATTCAGTTTATAAAACAGAAAAGTGTGAATTTCTTCAAACAAAGCATTGTGCGTGGCAAAAAAAATATGAGCGGGAGAGAGCATACCTCACGAACTGCAGTGCCAACAACATCGCCGTTTTCGTCATCCAACATACCAGCTGGTAATTCCAGAATTGATTTTCCAACAGGAACCCTAATCTTGAGCATGTGAGAAATTAGTCAGAGAATAGTCGGAGATTCAAAGTTCAAACTACTGGATAAATTATGCTATTTATTATCCCAAGATAGAATCGCATTAACTATATAGAAAACAATATAGAGTTATCTAGATATAGTTTAACCAATCCTGTCTAATTACCATAATGGAATATATGATATGACTGCAGATGTGAAGTAGTTAGTTTCCTTCTCAGAAGAAGATGAGGGGAAAGTTGATTACTTGATCAGAGATACCCAACTATGTCAAAGTGCTCATTGAAGTTCAACCTACATTTATCCTCACCATATAAACATGATACCTGCTCTGTGAGAACGGCATATGTCTCTTCTCCGGACTCCAAAAGAATCAGCACAGCAACAGCTGGACCCCGTGCAAATACAATGCCTGGAATCTAACCAACATAACAAAATGCATAAACATATTGGAGATGGTGTGGTCGATGTTCAATAACAATGCACAAGGATATATAGCTAACAGAAATGTCAGTACCCATACTAGAGAAACAAAAACAAGAAGACAGCAGCAAGGTCAAGGAGAAACATCTGAAAACATATGATATGTTACTGCTACTAAATTAATTTTTTTTAAAAGGTGGGGGGGTGGGGGGGGGCTCAATGCTACATAAACATTAAAGAGATAGTTACAGTAAGAACCGTATGTTCATATGTATCATCAGTAAAAACCATGTAGGGTGGAAAATCTAAGGGGAAGAGCAGCAGCCAAGGGCACTTGACCAAACATGATCACCTAATAACAGATAAGCAACAAATGAGTTATAACATGGGTTCCAACACCTCTAGAAGATTTTGATTATTTTTCATATTTGATAAGTTCTAAAACGTAGTTATGCTGCCCTACACGTCAAATATATTGCCACACAAGAGTAAGCGCCATTCAGCCAATTATAAAGCCAAAAGGTATATGCAACCTCCCCCATCAACACAAAGATTGTGGCACGGGGGGGGGGGGGGGGGGGGGGGGGGGGGGGACTGCAGGTTACTTATTGCTATTATATGTTAGCTTGCTAAACACAGTTCACTTTTCTCCTACATTCCTTATTTCAAACATGCTGCAATCTTAATCCAGTTCAATATAAAGAATGTCCAAAGAGTGTTATGTTCTTCTAAAAATGTTATTTCCTTTAATTTGTATTATTTTGTAGGGTGAGTAAATCACAGGGTACATAAAATGAAGTTCAGGCAGTAGTCTTCATTATTTTCTTATTTTCTCCACTTTTTCTTTAATGCGCTCATTTCTTATTTACAGTAAGATTTACACCTTTCAGGCAAGAAACCAACACAATGCATTGTATCAACAAATGATAATGTGATATATAAACGTGGAAGAATCAATAAGTTACTGATAACCAATCTAGCAAGCAACAAAATACCAATAATTAAATGAGGTTGGTCTATATACAAATGGCAGACAGCAAGAAATACAAATACTTAAACTAAGTAGACTTAAGACTCTCCAATGAAAACTGCAGTATCTTTCATAATAGATCTACCTGAGCAAAACTGTGACAGGTGGCTTGCATGTGATATTAAAGGAAATAATAGATAAAACTTGTGCATTTAAAATTTTCAGCTGACATCAAATCATCTTTACTGAACGCACAAAATTATGTCACGTCAAAATGTAGCCAAGTAAGATTATGGTTGATCATACCTTTGCTCCTGTTTCCTTATCAAAAACATCTGCTTTAAACTTTAAAAACCCTACACCTCTTCCAAACAAATCCACTCCCTGCTTACAAATTTTAAGGATGTCAGGAATTGTAGAAGTTAAGACTTCTGGTTGCATGAATAATTACACAACAAAATTTAAATTCCTTTCCAGTAATAGATATCTCTATTGATGGAAGTGAGTACCTTTTCCTTTATATCAAAGTTATCCAGAAGTGAGGTAAAATTCTGTGTTGCTATGGCAACAGGTAAAGAGAGAAGGGTATATCTTTCTCTATTACCATCTGGGATAATTCCAGATAAGATATCATATGCAGCATAGCAGGAGCATGACAGAAAATTGTTTCTCTAATATGTTTTTGCATGCAAGATATGGAATGGTTTTAAAATCTTTCCATGTTTGGAGACTGAACAGAATATGTTAAGGACCCATAGCTAACAATAAACACATATTACACCCATACTGAATATGATAAGGAGCCATAGGTTAGCACAGAAAGATAATAGATGAATTCGATGCTCTATATTAAGCCCTTAAATAAGAACTTAGCAAAAAAATACAACAACAAAAAAGAACTTATACTCTTGATGCATGATCAATTCAAATGTCTCCAACTTGTGGAGTATATGGAAACCTATGGTAATTTCTTAAATTAATGTAATAAATAATTTGATCTATGGAACCGCATTTGAAGTGAACTCACCAGCCAAACATGTGTGCTCCATGTACTTTAAAAACAAAAGGTGGCTAATGGTGCTTGTCATCTATGTATTCAACGCAGGCAGCTATATGTAATTTATTTTTTAATAAAATCCATGTCATTCGACTAATATATCAAGTCTGTCCAAAGCTTTGCTAGAAAGCTACCTGAATCTGCACTTGCCTTAAACACATTTTTCCTTCAGCTAGAAGGCCTGTTTCACCTTGCAAATTTTTCAGCCATTGCTTGAAAAGAGCAGAATCAATAGCATTCCTGTCATAGAATATTCCAATGTCAAAGCGAGCCATTACTCTTCTAACTTCACACAATATTTATAAATTGAAGACTCATTGAAGTGCCCTTCAAAGTGTTACAAATCTATAGATATTTCAACTTCCGCTATATTTTAAATATCATTTCTAATTAATTAATATATATAATTGCTAGATATGTGTTAAGAATAGGGGTATGTTTGAGCTGGATCTGCTTTGTTTACAACCTAAGTCGCATTTTCAAATGTTATCTGAACATGTTGGGGGTGGAACTGGAGGTCGGCATGGATCCATATGCTACCCACTCATAGCATGTAGCATTATGAAGTGTGCGTTTTTTTTATAAAAAAAACTATGTAGCACATAGCATGTGGCATGGCTATATGGAGCATTTCACCTTTTTGAGACGGAGGAATACATTGTATGTTCTGCTAATGTCAACATTGCCCCTTTCTTCATACTCAGCAAAAACCACCTGATCTTGTTCAAGGTATTGTAATGTCTTCTTATTTATAAGAAGGCATCTTTCTTTTTTATTCCTTACATTCACTTTATCTTCTTCTTTTGTAAGACTGGCTGGTGAGCAGTATATTGAACTATTAGAGATCAAAATGGTGAAAATGGTGTGAAGAGGCAGCCTATGCCTATGCCTCGTAACACCATCCCTCAGAAGAGTTCAATATTCCTGTTTTTTGGTAATAACAATATGTTGACCCCCAAAGCATCTAGCTTATCTCTCAAGCACTTTTAGTACATGATCTCCGTCATTCACACTCCTTACTACATAATCCCTTAATTGAGAAATTATTTGGTAATGCGAGCAGGAGAGAGAAAGAGATGGGATTTTTCGGCCGCTTGTCAGGCAGCTTGATAAGGCCCGTATGTTTATTTTTTTCTCTCTCAAGACCGGGCGCATGCGCCTGGTACATGGAAGAATTTTCCCCATTCACCTAGCCATCTCAGATAGTCAGATTCTCCTACTTGCACTAGTGACCTAGCGAGATCCCACCAATCCCAATTCGAACCTCCTACATTCCACCAAAATGTACATCCCTACTATAAATGCCCCTCATGCTCCTTCAAGGTTAAATTGGTTACTAATTACGCTATGACGATTTTCCATATGTAGAGAGATGTACTCTCGAATCGGATCATCCCAATTCCTACTATATATTCTTCCTGGCATGCCTTGGGTTAGGGTTTGTAGAATCGCATTACGTCATATTACCGTCCATTACAAACTTTTTAGGGTTAGGGTTAGCAAATGAGAAAGATGCAACTACAAAAATTGAAGAGAAGGAACCTGAGGTCGGAGTCGGAGACGCCCGGGGCCGCAACGATGCGGAGAGGGTCGCCGCTGGGCAAGGCGATGGTGTGCGTGGGCGAAGGAGGGGGAGGAGGAGCCTTAGAATCGCTGGACGCCATTCGAGAGACGATGAAGGATTCGGCGCTGCAGCGATCTCTGTTTGTGATTGGAGATGGAGATTGGAAGCAATGGCAACCAAAAAGGTGAGAGTTTTGGCGATTGGGGCGAGAGATTGAGGAGACGAGCCGCAAGGGTGCGCGGGCCGCCACGCAATTGTACATAATTTTGAGAAAACAATGTCCCAAAAATGTATAAACCAAATTTTTCGAATTTTATCGAATCCCTCCCCTAAAAGTCTTTATTTATCATCTCAACTAAAATTCTTTAAAAACCATCTCAATTTTTTTGTGATGCTGTTAACGACGTGCGTCACATGTTTAAGATAATATGCACAAATGTAAGTTTTTGGAAATCAATTAAGATTATCCATTCTTTATGCGATAAATTATTCTTATCCAGTTCAAAACATTCATTTGTCATTCAGTTTCGCATTACAAGCAGCAATAAATTATTCTTATCCATTATACTCTTTGACTACAAGATGAATCAATTGGATTTTCTTGTTTCATAGTTGAATTTCCTCCTCTTCCAACCTCGTGATTTCGTTTGAATTTTCTTGATCAGTGATTCAACCAACTTCAGCATCCATCTCAAAATAATGATGGGGTTGCAAGTCCCAAGTAATTTAAGAATCTTCAGTTTCAAAATCAAATGACGATCATTTTGATAGGATTTCTTTTCATTCCAAGATGCCTAACATTTGACTTCGAAATCCATATGTTTTTCAAGTAAATAAGTTTAAGTTAATCTATAGTATATGATGGTATGGAGACATCCGATGGCGGAAGGACGCTAAGAGTGTCGTCAATCGGCTTACGGTTGCCCGCACTGGTCATTGGCGGACGATTTCCGCATCGGTCGAATGACGACTTTCAATGGCGGTTGCAAGGGTGACTCTTTATGGAGATTTCAAGGCGACGGTCATGTTTATTGGTTGCGTTGTGTCGAGCAATATCTGATAAATATTGCAAATATTTAGAACATTAATCGACGCTTAAGCTACCGACTAGGCATCTAAAGTGGCTGTTTTTTAACCACCGTCAATTACGGACAATAGTTAGAATGTTGTTTTAGTAGTAGTGCCCACAAGAGGCAACAGCATCCTTGCGGCAGCTCTCTCGCCGCCACAGTACACATGGGAGTCTTCCTATGGTATCCGCACAGTGCAATGGAAAGCGAGTAAACAAAAGCTGATCATTGCGGTGGCAGCGCGATCCTCATGATCATCGGGTGTATTGCCCTTAATTTATTACGCGATCCTTGTGATCATCGGATGTATTGCCCTTAATTTATTACTAGAACAAGCACTACCAACATCACAGCAGTAAGCATAGGATAGCTCAGTAGCACCGGATCTGAGTCCCCAGGAGATCGAGATCTTCCCAGTCTCCAGTTATGACGTGCCGATAGAGGAAGTCGCAGAGGCCGTTATCTGCTCCATTTGTCATGATCCCTTCAAGCCCGACCAGCTCGTTCGGACACTGACATCCATTCATGTATATCATGCCGAGTGCATTGATGCCTAGCTAGCATCACACATGACGTGGCGGATCACTCATGTGTATCATGTATTAGATGCTAGTTTCTGATGGAGGTGAGAATCTCCTTCAGATGTTGCCTTCCGCTGATCTGCTGATGGCTGCGATGGGTGACTAAGATTGGATCTGGAGGCTGTCGCTCCTGAAGCGTGTGGATCTCAATGGGTTTGAGGTTGTGGTTGCCAAGTTACCTGCAAGGAAGTCCCGGGGTGGTTGTACCACCGAGGACCCTCCGACGATCAAGTTAGTTTAGAGATCCGAGCAGAATAACGGCTTGGGGGAGTAAAAATGGCTTACCTCGATGGTCTGAAGAAGGGTTTATATAGCGGTGGCAGCAGGCAAGGCAGGTGCGAGAATCACGCCGGCCGTTACGCTCCCGACGTCATGCTCACGTGATGAGCGGGACCTCCCATTAATGGCGAGACAGGCTCGTTAATGGGGGATCGTGGTGGCGTGGAACGTGGGATGTGGCCGGCGGAGATCTCGCGCATAGCGAGATTCGTGGGATGGCGATTACGCCTGCAAGCGGTGCTGTTGGTCGGTCGATGAGACCGAGGAAGATGATCTCGGTGGGAGAGCTCGCGGACGAGCGAGAGAGCCGAGGTATCTTGGTTCTGCGGTAGCTCGGAGACGAGTTGTGAGGCCGAGGAGGCCAGTTGTGCAGGGGGCTCGGAGGCGAGCCAGCGTTCGCTCGGTAGGACGAGCGTAGGCGTGGTCTGGTCGGCCATTGTAAGTCCTTTCTTGCATGCTCTGGGACACGTCATCTGCCACGTGTCCTGATCTGGGAGATCACCGGTATCGAGCCTCATCATTAGCCCCCCACTCTCGTCCCGACCAGCTGACGGGTCGGGTCGAGAGTGGTTTGCCGGATCACCCGAGGTGAGCTCCTTTCCGAAGATATCGTCGGGCGTGTCTCTGGGCAATTGGTTGTCTTTTCTAGATGAGGCCAGCGAATCAGGGCGAGATCCCTTGCATTAAAGAGGGTGCGCTGGATCGTGTGCACTTTGGTGAAGCGATAGGCCACGTGTCGGGTGCCGGTTGGCTGATGTGATGTACTGCAGGCTTCTGGTGTCCGATAGGATACTGCCAATGTGCTTGCGACAGGTGGAGCGATCGTGGCCATCGAGCGCACTGAACCGTTTTGGCGGGAGTCGACCGTCGCCGTTGGATGGGGACGCTGGCTATATAAATCGAGGGGAAGCCTGATTCAGGATCCCTCTCTCTCACATTTTTCTCATTCTGAGTCTTATTTCCCCGGCGCTCTCCCTTTAGGTTGGATCTTGCATTTTCTTTTCTCGAGAATTTCCTCCCATCAGGTTAGATGTCTTGTCTTGAGGAGTTTGTAGACGTCGTAGGCGTAGATACTAGGGATTCTTCCCCGGGGTTGGAGCCCATTCGGGAAGTTGGGATCAGATCCTCTTCCCGGGGTCGCGTGTCTTGGGCGGTTCCTGGAGCGGTGGCGGCGGACTCCCCTGGTGTGTCGTCCTCAGTAAGATATGAGGACGAGCTTGCCACCGCTCGGGCTCGTTTCCATATTCCCTCCGGCTACACGCTACGATTGGCCGAGGAAGGGGAGAGGGCAGATCAGGTGAGAGGTAGAGAGATCGCCTTGTACCTGAAAGCCCTTTGGGCTAGAATGCGCCTGCCTTTCTCTCCCGAGATTGTGGCTACGTTAAATTACTTTGGGTTAGCCCCGGGCCAGCTAGTGCCGAACTCCTGGAGGATTCTCCTTGGATTCCTGGTCCGGTTGAAGTTGCAGGCGATTCTCTTTAGTATGTCCATCCTTGCCTCTTCCCTTATTTACAAAAGTCACCCCGGAACTCGCGAGGGCGACCCGAGGTGGGTTTACCTCTCCTTTAGGAAACAGCAGGGGAGTGTAGCCGGGTCAGGAGTTATCGTCCTACCTTCTTCCATCCGTGATTGGAAGAAGAAGTTTTTCTTCGTCGGGCCGCCAGAGGGTGAGGACTGGCCCGTACCCGTCCAGTGGTCCAGGGATAGGTGCTGGCAGGTAAATCCGTCCAATGACCCCGACACGACGAGAGTGGTGGCGTGGGAGCCTATTCCTCGGGCTGATGTGCTGCTTTCTGAGCTGGCCCTCAGTTGGGACGGGCTCAGCCCCGCCCAGTTCGTCGGTAAGTTAGGAGCTTGTATTTGTTTTTACTCTGTTTGTGTCGCTGATTCCACTATATCTTTTCTTGTGCAGAAACCATGGACGCGGGCCTCCTTCGAGCAGTTATGCGCAAGCCGAAGAAGGGGTCAAAGGCTGGAGGGGCCAGCTCTTCCCGTCAGACGCCGGTCCCGGCTTCCCCAGCTGTAACAACCGAGTTCATTTATACCAATTCCAGTTCCCGTATTTATATATCTATGGTATTTTGTTGATTTATCGTGTTTGGGTGCGAATGGTATTTTACATTTTACATTGCATTCGACCCGACCCGCTTGCTTGAACCTGTTGATTCATATCTATAGATTACCTTGACTTGTTACATAGACATGTGCATCTCATGATTAGTACATACTGGCATTTCATCTAGCATCACATATTTTACCATATAACATTTTAAATCACGGAAAATAAATTAAAATTGCATTTCATAGCCTGCATAATACCCCTAACCCCGTGGTAGCGTCCGCGCATCTTGTTCTCGTCCCGTTCAGTGAAACAGACGTGTTTGGATGGCTACGCGCACGTACGTGCGTCCGTTCTTGGGGGTATGCATTTTCATTAACTGAGCATTCATTTTGAAATTTGGAAGTCGCATATATTTTCATATTTTAAATCTAAATTTTTAGACCCAACCCGGGTGTGTTTTGGACTATTTTTGTATTCCGCTAAAATTTCAAATTTATTAATATAATATTTATTTTAAAACGATTACATTTAAAATTTATCTAACCAAATTTATTTTTATAATCTAAATCCTAACAGTTGCACAGCATCTCTAATATCTTAAATATATATTTTTATTTATTTTCTAAACCTATTAAAAGCCCACACTCATTTTCTCTCTTTTCTCTCCTTCTCTTTTTCATTCTCACAGTCTCTTTCTCTCTCCCACAAATGACGATTTTATCTCTCCTCACTATTCCTCTCTCATTCTCTCTGTCTCTCTGCTCTCTCTCTCCTCTCTAATCCCTTTCTCTCTCCAATTTCTCCCTCTCTCTCTTCTCTCTCCCTCTCCCTGCATATATATATATATATATATATATATATATATATATATATATATATATAATTTTTTTTTTTATTTATTAACTTTAACACAATCTCTCTCTCCCTCACTATTCATCTCCTTCAATATTTTTCTTCCCGCCTCGCGTGAACCCTAACCCACGCTCACCCTCGCCATCGCCGTCACCGCCGCCGCCCTCGCCTTGATCCTCTCACCACCTTTGCCCTCTTCATCATCTCCTCTCTCCATCACAACCCCCGACGAACACGACGACCTAAGAAACCGACGCTGCAACCCTCGCCAGCACCTTCGCCGCCGGAGCTCCGACCTCATCGTCGCCGTCGACCTCCACACCCTCGCTACCGCCTCCATCTCCTCCTCTCCTTCCTCCACTCCCCTTTCCCGACAATGAACCCTGCCGAACCCAACCTCGTCACCGTGCCTGCACCTTCGCTGTCGTCGTCACCCTCATCACCGACCATCCTCGTCGACCTCCCCTTGTCACCCGCACCACCTCTCTATCCTCCTTCTCCCTGAAGCCAACTCACTCCCTGCAACAACCCATCCCCGAGCTTTAACTTTGCACCCGCAACCCATCGCCTCCATCGCCGATGACCCCATGACCAGTCGTCATCACCCTCGGCTGCACCCCCTCACCCTCCGCAACCCATGACCACCACCTCCATCACTTCCTCTTCCCCAGGGCCCGAGCCTTTCCCTGCATAGAACCGACCCCGATCCCTAACTTCAAAAACCTTTTGTCTTGGCCGTGAAACCCCGCCGGAAAACTCACGACTCGTCATCACGTCTCCCTCTCCTTCTCCTCTGTCCCAGATACCCCAATCCAACACCACAACAACACTCTTCTCCTCCTCCTTCTTCTTCTTCAACTTTTCCTTCTCTTTTCTCTTTCTTGAATTCTTGATTCCAATCGTTGCCAAAGCCGTAACCGTCACTGACAATCCGGGAGACCCGGTGGACGTCCACAGCCAGCATGGTCACTCTCTTGCATTGCATGGTCCTGTTCTGTACGTGCGAACGTGCATCGAGACTTTTACCGGCATTGGACGCTGCGTACGCATTCCATTTTGTGATCCGTTCAGGCAAGTTAATCTTGCTATATGCTATTTAAATTATTACATACTTATTTAAATACATATTAAACCTGTTGTTTAAATCTAGTGCCCCATATTTCATTTTAACATTTCGATATTCCGTTTATATCATTTTAGATCTAGAACATGAAAATAATACCTTGTTGCATATTAGATTACATTACACTGTACCCATATCCATATTTATATCACATAGTGCTTATTTGTACATCCCATAGCACCATTTTATAGTTTATAACCTTTCGGACACCCGTTTGCATCCATCTCGTCTAATATATATATAATTGCATCCATAGATCACTTGAATATGTAACACTGTAATATTGACACCCCATGTTTAATAAATTGCATCCTATTTAGTATTGGAAACTATAATCTTAACCCTAATCGATAACTGTACATCCATGTGTTTGAATCTATACCTATTTGCATACCACATCACACTATTCCATTTTATTGTTGCATTGGTACCCCCATACTTGTTTTTGTGTACCCATGCTTATTATAGTTTGATTTTGAGCACCCACGTGACATTTGTGCACCCCTGACATGACTTGTTATACTATTACTTGACACGACTTGATACCGTGCACTACTGGACATGATTAGATCCATATACACTACCTGACTTGACCTGATGTACCAAAGCTTGACCTGTTACCTGATCTTGTTACTAATGCCAACAACCTTGACATGTTTTCCCTACGGACAGTTCCTGTTGTCTATCCAGACAAACATGTACCTTCTTGATCCTGTGTTGGCATTAGCTCCAGATTTATTAATACCCGAGTTGAACACATAACCTGAGGGTATAGGAAAATCAATGATGAAACCTGACTTGTAACTCGACAGTTCGATACCTTTACTGATCAGTCTTACGGGCTAGGCCAGCCCCGGGGTGATGATGCTGACATCACCCATCGTTACATACCACCTTTTACTGCCTGGTGGCACGTCTCGGATTCAGCCCGAGAATCTTCACCGTGGTCCCGGGCACGCACGGGATACTATTGAGTTACATCGATGATTTATCAAATTGATTTCAAACACTTGAGAGTAGTTAACCCAATAGACTAGTCTAGATCACTCACTGCACATTACCCTCACTGTCCTCACTTATATTTCTGTTATACCTGTTTTACCGTTTATACTCATACATGCATGTCTTGCTACCCCTGTTTATATTATTGTTTGATATTATGACGCACTGACGTCTGGGTTTTGCATGGCCCAGATCCTCTACCTTTGTCGCAGGCTGATCAGGAGTACTGCTACTGTTAGACCGAGCAGTGAGGATCTTGTTGATATCCAGTTTTACTTTCCATGTGTTTTATTTATTGGATCTTTTGCTTCCGCATATTATATTATTTCTTGACTCAGTATTCTGGCTCATGGACATGTACTAGATAGTTTAGTTTACTTTCCTGTTCTTGATATCTCTACAGCCGTAATGTGAATGTGGAGGGATTTTTCCTATCCACAGGTAGCATAGTTGGCTCTGTCACATGCCTATCTTAGCGCACTCTGGGAAGCGGGGCGTGATAGGGTTTGTTTGGTATCAGAGCCATAGGATTTAGGTTAATCGGGTTTGATTCTTTTTGTAGTTGGGTATTGGACCCAATACACGAATCGTAAAATCCGTGATTAGGAACATGTCCTGCCACCTTGTTATCGTGATTCTTGAATCATATCTTTCTCTTAATCCTTGTCTTGACGATATGCAAACGACTTTGCATCTCGACTTGAAACTTTTTTGTTCCCTATTGTTTCTCCCTATTCTTTGATTCTGATACTAGAATTTGGGTGACTTGAGTGGAGTTATATGATTGTAACTATGAACTGCAACATGGTTACAATGCGGTACTCTATTTAAGTAACTTGGAGTCCTAGTCTTGATTCACTTCCTTGCTTCATGGTCGTTATATTGCCTTGCTTCTCTTGCTTTCCAGTTCATGTTTATCGCAAGCTTGAATCCCGTTTACTGTGCTTATCTTCTTCAATGTTTGGCTTCAGGTGAAATCGTTTCAGGTATCCTACTTGTTCATGTCTTTCCCGCATTAGAATTATTCAATTCTGGTGCATCTCTTGTTTGTTGTTATCTTGGGAATGGATTTTCTCGGCACTTTCCACGCTCACATTGATTGTAGAGCAAAGAAAGTGATTTTCCAGATTCCCGGACATCCGGAGTTTGTTTTTGCTGGAGGTAGCAGTTCTGTCGGGCTAGTCGAGTTTAGGGCTAGGCCGACAAATAATGTTCTTTCGTCGATGGAAGTTGATAAGGAGGAAGCGCCAGCTGTAGTTTGAGAGTTCATGGACGTGTTCGAGGACATTTCGGGTTTACCGCCAAAACGAGATGTGGAGTTCGTGATCGATCTTGTTCCTGGTGCAGCGCTAATCTCAAAGGCATACTGTCCGATGGCACCAGTGGAGTTGGAAGAAGTAAAGAAGCAGGTTATCTAATTGCTAAAGAAGGGTTGAACTCGCAGCAGCAGTTCACCTTGGAGAGCTCCAGTTCTTCTAGTCAAGAAGAAAGATGGCACAAGGAGGATGTGCATCGATTATCGAGAATTAAACCGGGTGACTATTGAGAACAAGTACCCGATCCCTCGCATTGGCGAATTATTTGAGCAGCTTAGTAGCGCAAGGGTATTCTCGAAGTTGGATTTGCGATCCGGATATCATCAGGTCCGAGTTAAATCAGAAGATATTTGCAAGACTGTGTTCCGAACTCGGTATGGACATTACAAGTGTTTAGTGATGCCATTCAGAGTCACGAATGCACCGGCGATATTTATGGACTTGATGAACCGAATCTTTTCACCGTTCTTGGACCAGTTTATAGTGGTGTTCATCAATGAAATTCTGGTCTACTCGAGGAGCATTGAAGAGCATGCAGAACACTTGAAGATCACACTGCAGACATTGAGGCAAGAAAGATTGTATGCAAAGATGAGCAAGTGCAAGTTTTGGCTTGAAGAATTGAAGTTTGGGCATGTCGTATCTAGAGATGGAATCGCCGTTGATCCTGAGAAGATTGCAGCAGTTCAAGATTGGCCGATTCCGAAGAGTGTAGCAGAGATCAGAAGTTTTCTTGGACTTGCTGGATATTACAGAAGGTTCGTGGAGAATTTTGCCCGTTTAGCTGAGCCTTTGACCAAGCTTATGCGAAAGGAGGTACTGTTTATATGGACGGATAGATGTGCGTCAGCTTTTAAGGTGTTGAAGCAAAGATTGATAACCGCACCCGTTTTAACAGTACCAGACGGTTCCGGAGAATTGGTGATTCACAGCGACGCATCTGGGAAAGGATTTAGATGTGTTTTGATGCAGCATGGGAAGGTGGTAGCTTACGTGTCGAGACAGTTGAAGACCCATGAGAAGAATTACCCAACTCATGACTTGGAGCTAGCAGCTATGATTTTTGCTTTGAAGATTTAGAGACACTACTTATTGGGCGAAAGGGTCGAAATACTCACCGATCACAAAAGCCTAAAGTACATGTTCACTCAGAAGGAGCTGAATATGAGGCAGCGTAGATGGTTGGAGCTGATGGCTGACTACGATCTTGATCTTAAGTACCATCCGGGAAAAGTTAATGTTGTGCCGGATGCGCTTAGTCGGTTGCCAGCAATTCAGATGTTGACTACACAGAAGGAACTTATTGAAGACTTTCGAAGATTTGATTTGGAGATTGTGCTACCGCATTCTTCGGGACAGTTGATGCAGCTGCAAGTACGGTCATCGTTGATCGATAATATTAAAGCAGCACAGTCACAGGACCCAAGATTGCAGAAGTTTCGAGAACAAGTTGAAGCAGGACTTCGAACGGAATTGTTGATTCATGAAGATGGTTCGTTGCGATATGGTAGCCGTTTGTGTGTGCTGAAAGGAGACATTCATGAAGAATTTATAAAGGAGGTGCACAGTTCCGCATATTCCGTACATCCAGGAGGCACGAAGATATACCGCGATCTAAGACAACATTTCTGGTGGGAAGGCATGAAAAGGGAGATCGCCCGTTTTGTAGTGAAGTGCTTGGTGTGTCAGCAAGTTAAGGCTGGACATCAAAGGGTAACTGGTTTATTGCAACCACTTCCGATTCCTCAATGGAAGTGGGAACATATAACCATGGATTTCGTGACAGCTTTACCGCGGAGTCCAAAAGGAAACAATGCAGTTTGGATGATTATCAATCGATTGACCAAGGCAGCTCATTTCATACCGTTTCGAGTTGGTCAGTCAACGGAAACGTTAGCAGAACGGTACATGCAGGAGATTGTGAGATTGCATGGAGTACCTGTGAGCATCGTTTCCGACCATGACACCCGATTCTTATCACACTTCTGGAGGAGCTTATAGAAAGTTTGGGGACTCGATTGAAGTTTAGCGCAGCTCATCATCCTCAGACAGATGGCCAGTCGGAGAGAACGATCCAAACTCTTGAAGACATGTTGAGAGCTTGCATGTTAGACTTCAAGGGTTCATGGAAGGATCATCTACACTTGGTGGAGTTTTCGTACAACAACAGTTTTCAGGCAACTATTCAGATGGCTCCATTCGAAGTATTGTATGGTCGCAAGTGTCGTTCACCTGTTTGTTGGGACGATATTGGAGAACGAAGATTGTTGGGACCGGATTTGATCGTGCAAACAGTTGAGAAGGTTAACACTATCCGAAATCATATGAAAAATAACACAAGACCGACAAAAGAGTTAGGCAGATACATCAAGAAAACCTCCAGAGTTCGCCGTTGGTGATTTCGTATTCTTGAAGATATCACCGACTAGAGGGGTGATTTGTTTCGGAAGTCGAGAAAAGCTTAGTTCTCGATTCGTTGGACCTTTTGAGATTTTGGAGCGTGTTGGAGAAGTAGCGTATCGTTTGGCGTTATCGCAATCTTTGGCAAATGTTCATGACGTGTTTCACGTATCTCAACTCCGTAAATATGTTCGAGATGAAACACACGTGTTGGATCATTCGGAGCTGACTATACGAGAAGATTTGACTTTTGAGGAGCGACCGATGTCGATTGTGGATCGAAGAGAAAAGGTTCTTAAGAACAAAATTATCCCTCTTGTACTTGTTTCTGTAGGGTTCCTAGGCACACTAATGAGGTTCCACAAGGTATCAGTCATGCCAAATTCAAATTTTTCTTGTGCCGAGAAACCCTAATGTAAGATCGATTACTAGAGGATATGCGAAACAACAACTAGTTAACAACTTTAACTAAAAGGAAAGTGACTACAACCTTTGTAGATCCGGTCCTCCACTTCCTTAGCTCCGTGATGACGTCCCTCCGCTGCAACCATCGGAATCCTAGACTCTCGCGGTGGTTTCATCGGAGAAAAGATCGGGCTAGGTCGTTGACTTCGATGCCGAAGATGATCTACGTCGAGGCCACTCAAGATCAAGCTCCAACTTCACCAAGTCATGAAACTTGTGAAGAAAACACCCCATACTACATGTCAAGTGGTAGAGGATGAAGAAATAGGAAGTGGGTTCACTTTGGATTTTGATTTCTCACTTGGAATCATCACTTGATCATTTTCAAGCAAAGGTTTTCTTTTTCTCTCTTGAAGAAGAAGAAGAAGGAAAAAAGAATAATTGAATTAAAATAAAATCAAGTGATGGTTATCATTTTGCAACCATGGTTAAGTGTAGAGAATAAAGTAGGGTTTAGTTAAAATGGTTAGGTTAAGAATAAAACCAAATGGCTTAGACTTTGTCAAAGGTGTTATGAAGCTTCAAGTCAAAGTGAGAAAAGCCACCACCATTTTGTTTTAGTTTCTTGCCAAAAATAAATAAATGAAATAAATAAACAAGGCAAATGAAACCCTAACCATTAACTAAACATGGTTTAAAATAAACACAAACCCAAGTTTGCATGTATCATCAAACATGATACAAACTAGTGCACAAACATATATCATATATACAATGTGCACATTCAAGTGAGATAATCAATCTTAAGTGAACAAATACTAGTTAATGTAAAGTAATATATCTAATATATAATTATACATTAAATCAACACTTGATTTAATGATCCGGTCATACTGCATATAACCGACTAATATCAAGTGTATCAATGTATCGAATCAACACTTGATTCGGTAACCCGGCTATATCTTATATAACCGTCCAATGATACAAATCGCGAGAATAGAATCCAGTATCTCATACTGGTATTATTCTCGGTCCCGCACATATCTCATATGTGCTCCTATTTCGTTTCGCTTGAGCCAGGAAACCTCTGTGTAGGACTTTAAAGACTCGTCAATACGCCGGCAGCAGGTGATGATCATATCAAACACCCACAAGCCGCAAGCGGTCTGCTAAACGTAACGGCCACCCGGGTATTGAGTGATCAGAAGATCAACGAGCAAGCCCGTTCACACTCCTGTGAATCCAACCAGTAACACTTACCGTACATTCCGGTCTCGTCGTCTGATATGTCGCATATCTCGCCTAGGGGTGGTAAACGTCAGACCCCAATAGCTCGATAAGTCGTGTCGATATGAGGTCTATAACAGTTCGAGAAACCACTGGTAACACTTACCAGTAAATCTCAGCAACCCTGGCCAGGGATTTCCGGTTATAGCCAATCGAACACAGCGCAACATCAACTCCCTATACCGGGAGAGACGAATCCCCTCCTATCGCTCATTGCCTCCATGTGATTCGGGACTGTACCCAAAAACCACCGTTTTGCACGCCCTCTTGGACGTGTTAAGGTGGAAATCAAAGCACAGTGGGAATCACACAAGACTCTACGACGATCTCGGGTCAACAAACTACTCTGTACCAGTGTCACCAAAGAACTGCCATCTGACGTAAGGTATAATACCATCTGGGAGTTCTCGGCGAGTCCGTCCAGTGTACCCAGTCTCCACTGAGCACCCGTATATCATCTCTGATGTCAAACACCAATGGATATGGGATCATCTATCGCCCATCTGTATGGGTCGAGAAGGTATACGCTAGTCTACTCTGGTATATCGATGCCCCGTCTCGATATACCCACGACTAGGGACCTTGAAGGATGTACTTATGGACTACCATGTCTCCACTAGTATGATCCGCATCATAGTCCAGGTAGTCAAGTACACATCCTAAGGGCTTTACCAACATGTAATAGAGAGATAATCAGTGTACACGTTAAGGTAAAGAGCAACCAGATAGCATACTATCATGTCGAGCAAGAAAGACCTCCCTATATATGTCCAAGCATCCACTACAATATACATCCTATGTATAGTAATGGCCTCTAGGGCATACATATAACTAACAATCTCCCACTTGCACTAGGGCCATCTGATAGCAGTGGTTGTAGTATCTCATACTCAACCATCCCATAATAGTCTCTCTCTGGGAAAAGGCCTTTGTGAGTGGATCCGCCGTGTTGTCCTCTGAGTCTACTCTCCTTACCTCGATCACCCTGAAGATCAACCATCTCCATGATCAGGTGATACTGCCTTAGAATATGTCTGGATCACTGATGGGACGGACGTTCCTTGGCATAAGCCACAACTCCATTGTCACACAATGGGAGGAACTAAGTTCATCTCATAAACTAATATACACCCAGACAGCCTCTTTGGTAGCATCTTAAGTAGCGATGTATCTTGCCTTTAATCGTCTAGTATGTCACGGTATCTAGCTTGGAACTCTTCCAACATACCGTCCCTTTACTAAGGGTAAAGACAATGACTGTGACTGACATTCAGTCGTCCTTATCACCCTGGAACCTTTCCAGTGATTCTCTCCAGGATCGATTGATACCCTCTCACTACATCTAGTGAGTATCCTAACATCCAATTAGATCTATCTCATAGATCCAAAACCTAGGATTTAGTAGGTATCACTTTGATCCTATTTGGAGAATCATTGTGATAAGCGGAGATTGACCGAGCGTAGCATAGGAAACTCCTTCCCTATCAAGAGTATGTCATCCACGTACTCTACGAGGATCGCCACCATACTCCCTACTACCTTTTTGTATATACAAGGTTCATCCACCATTTTGATGAAGTCAAACTATTTGACTACTACATCAAAACAGATGTTCCAACTCCGCGATACCTGCTTTATCACATAAAACATCTTGCACACGTTTCCGCTGCTCCCACTGTCTACGAAGCCTTCTGACTGTGTACTTATAGACTTTCTCTTCTAAAACATCATTTAGAAAAGCAGTCATGACACTCAACCGCCAGATATTGTAGTCATGGTATGTAGCCGTGGCAAGTAGGATCTGGATGGACTTAAGCATAGCTCCTTAGAAAAAGTTTCATCATGATCCACGCCTGGTCAATGACGAAAACCTTTAACAAGTCTAGTTTTGAAAGTCTCAACTTTTCCATCTACACCAAGTAATCTTCTCAAGATATACTTGCTCCTGATGGGGATTTAACCCTTCAGATATAGCAACCAAAGTCCATACTTTGTTGGTGTACATGGATTCCATCTCAGATCGCTAAGCATCCAGCCATTCTTACAGAGTCCCTACTCTCGATGGCCTGCTTGAAACTAGTTGGGTCATCATCTCATGATGCAATCCTCGCTCCCACTGTCATAGAGAAACAGAAGTATCTCTCAGGTGGGTGAGAAATCCTACTAGATCGGCGGAGAGGCTAAGCTTCGTTGGTAACTATTGAATCCTTTGGTTTTATCAAATCATCTGCTGTAGTTTGTATAGCTGGAACCTTTCCAGTTCTACATAATAGACCTGGCCTCGAGCTTGTCCGGATTTTGCTTTTAGACATAGGCTAGGCAACCCCAAATCTTAACTAGCTTAAGACATGGGCTCTTCCCATACCATATCTCATATGGAGTGGTAGGCTGTGATCTGATTCGAACCTAATTTCAATAGGTATGCAGCTTCTCAAGTGCACAACCCCCAAAAAGAAACAGGTAACTCAGCGGTACTCATCATAGAGCACACCTTATCATATAGGGTGTGATTGTTCCGCCCCGATACACCGACGTGCTGTGGTGTATACAGAGGAGTAATGCTGAGAGAGAATCTCATTCTCCTTTAAAAAAGTCCAAGAATTCCATGCTCAAGTATTCTCCTCCTTGATCACATCAAAGGACATAATACTTATACCCGTTTTGGTTCTCTACTTCTAACTTATATTCTGTGAATATCTCAAAAGGTTCGGACCTGTGTTTCAACAGGAACATATGTCTAAATCTAAAGAGATCATCAGAGAATGTAATGAAGTACAAAGAACCGGTCTTGGCATGTGTAGACAGGGGACCTTCATACATCATCATGTATCAGTCCCAAGAGTACACTAACTCTTTCTCTGCTTCCAATAAACAGAGCTGTGGTCATTCTATCTTTATGACATGACTGGCAAGTTTTCACAAGATGTAAATTCAAACTAATTTAAATATGCATCTAAATGTAACTTCAGCCAGTCGGGTCGCATTGATATGACCTAGTCTACAATACCTCAAGAAGGATTCGTTCATATCTGAACTCATCCTCTTGTGTGTGTTCCGTATACTAAGAACTGTAGTTTGATTTAGAACATCAACGCTTTTAGATAACGTGCCTGAACCGATCAACTTTTGATATAGGAAATGTTCAAAACATTATCCAACAATACAAAATTTTATCATTTCTTTACTAATAAAGAGACTGATATGATTTTGTATATCAGATTCGGTATCTAATAACATTCGTTCAGAATCAATGTATTTGGAATACAGGGTGACAGTGACCAACAGACTTGGCTGCAACACTTGCACCGTTTTCTGTCTCATGAAACTTATCACCCGTCCTCAGTTCTCTACCTATCTGTAGCCCATGTAACAGATTACATTAGCGGGATCCTGATCCGGCATCTAATACCTAGGAAGTAGAGGACACTGAGAAACAGTTCTATATAACTAACACACCCAAAGGAGATGCATCATATGCACTTTCTTCGTTTGGGCGGCATAGGAATTCTGGTATTCCCCTATTTCCTGCTTTGTCTTATAACAATTATAAGTTGGAGCCGGACCAACGTTCCCCAGTTCAGTATAACAAGCGGGTTTGGTCAATACATCCGTATTATTATCTTGATTAAGGCGTGATATGGTCGCTACCTGGAGAGAGAGAGAAGAAAACACTCAGCGTGCACTCTTGCAAGAATATATTGGTTATTATTTTATCTAATCAGGATGGCTCTCACTGTTTTTATCAAATCTTCCTTCAAACCCTAAAAGGAAAGACTAGCCGGGATTAATTACACACTACAAGTTCGCCAATCTTTCAGCCAGGCCAGTGTCGGTATTTTGAGGGAGGTTCCCCGTGCTTTCGCACGGACCTAATTACAGTAAACCTCGTTTTCCCAGAGGCGTAACCTCGTTAACACCTTTCTAGACACCTACTTGATCGGCTAATTGTAATGTATAAAACTCTCCCAGGAGTAACTCTTACTCGCAGTGGGTATCGGGATCCAACTATCTCATAGAAGGTATGCAATCTCATTGCAAATTTCAACACTTGAAATTCCCGATAATATTTTGCCCCTAACGTGCTATGATCTTGACGAAAGCCAACAAATCATAGCCCGCTAGTCAAGTTCAACCCGTACATTTCTTGATTGAATTAAACCCACCCGCACGACCCTTAACGAAAGCCAACAAAGCCGTACGACTACCCTAATCCAATCGCATCGTATGCAGCAGATAAGCAGCATATAACTACCGCACACTACACCTTGACGAAAGCCAACAAATGTAGCACGAATACTATATACAACTTATCTGAAATGACGGAGGGCTACGACAGGTTTTTCTGAAAACCTATTGCGTAATGAACTTGATATCGTTGTAGAATCAAATGATTTTAAAATGGAGTGTTTTTTAGGCTTTTCTAGTTTTGCTAAAGGGGTCACTCCCGGTGAAGGGATCGTCGGCCCTTTCCTCGTCGAATGAGGTGCGGGATATATCATATACATTACTGTGCAAAGCAAGAACTATAGAAGCAATCAAAAGACAAACCGATGGGTGTAGCATCTGCCAGTTATTGCTAAAGGGGTCACTCCCGGTGAAGGGATCGTCGGCCCTTTCCTCGTCGAATGAGGTGCGGGATATATCATATACATCACTGTGCAAAGCAAGAACTGTAGCTACCTGTTTTATTTTTGAAATTCGATTTCACAACATTTTTAGGTTTCTTTTTCTTTCATTAATCACATTAATGAAGCCCCATCATTTAAAACACCTAAACATCACAGATAAATATGACGCACACTTATGCCATTCGCATTCGCCTCGATGTCCCCTCGTGCACCGTTAGGTTAGGTAACTAACGACAGAGCGGGGCAGGGCTAGCGCGAGTGCAAAACATAAGTAACGTCTATATAATATATCATATATACTATATACAGTATCTATCACAACATATCAAATGATCACATCACAGACATCACAGCAGAAGAATCATATGAAACATTGGATATACTAGGACATCCGTGTTTTCAATACGAGCCAGTATAAAACACGGATTCCACGGTGGCGATGAATAGCCAAACCCACACCCCTAGACCCCTACAAGAGCGACAAGCAACCCTACCAATTCTAGGGTTAAGAGACCCGGACTCGACTCCTCGAGATGGTCTCCCACTGGACCCTAGAACCTGGTTACTTGTGCTCTCCTCCTTGGGTCCATCCTAGTGCGGAAAAGTAAATAATATACAAAAGGTGACATCTTCCGCAACCTGGAAGTGCCCCAATAAAAGAATATTACATACAAGTTTTTACATGAATGAAAATGAAAAACACCCATCTCACATAAACCCCCCCGACTATTCAAACACGACGATCCAATATAACATATCCAGCAACACATAACATCACATGTCATCAACGTAAGTAAATATGCGTATCCCAATTGTCGTTGACATATAGCAACGAAATCGGCGATATCACATATTACACTTACGGTCACAGAAAAGAAAGTGTAAAACTACAACAGTTGGAATCCGCAACCTCCTTAGACATCGCATGCCTAACCATCTGAATTCCTTAGACATCACATGCCTAACAATTATAAACCCCGCATTTTAGTCTCATTATCGAAAACTCTTTTCAATATCAAGTCGGGCAATTCAACAGGATTCCCGACATTCTGATCGAATGCTCGTCGCAAACTTTAGTAGATAGCCGCACCTCCGATACCGTCGACGAAGTGCACTAAGGCGGAACACCGCTGCCGCGAGCACCCGAACGGATGGTTTTGGCGACGAGGTTCTCCTTCAGTCACTTGGTCGGGGCTATGGGGTGAGGCTGTCTATTAAGTTTACCCGACGAGTATCCGCGTACGCTACGTGATTACGACGGATTTTTGATCGCATCAAAATTCCATGGCAACCAATCAAGTGAGACTAAACTGCTATGTTTATAACATCCAAATCAGTTATCTCATAACTGCTTGTGGATTCCAAATATTGTATCACATTCCAGATAAGATAGAAAATGTTAAACTTTCCGATCGAATAATCAAACACCCAAGTTTTCCCGAAGCAGCTCAACACATGAAATAAGTTTAAAAACATTCACTTCATGCCTCAGTACCAATGGTCCAGCCGTAGAAGGGTCAAGCCAACGCCTCACATGTGGCACGCCGTACTACCCCAAACCCTAAGATTCAAAGGGCAGTTCAAGACGATCACATAATCGAGTTAAGGTTTGTTGTCTTCTAGAGGGATCATAGCGTTACTTGCACTACTTAGACCGTCATTAAACTACGGAAAAATCCAACTTTTGGAAATTTCCCGGCAGGGGAAAAAATGGGTATTTAGATCCGGTCGAACTTTTTAACATATTCAAAAATTACCCGGAAAAACACATAGACGAAATTAGACTTCCCGATCGAAACACCGAGTCCACAATACAACCCAGAAAACTCAACTCTTGAGTAGAAGTTAAAAATTCCCAGAAAATACAGCACTAAAAGATAGGAATTACTGTGCAATTTTGAAAAGCTAATGTGACTGTATGGCCGCGGAACTGCCGCACGAGCCATGCTCGTGCCGCGCTTCCGCGGCGCTTTAGAGGATTCAGGCGCATGTGCTGTACAGTATTTCTTAAAATTCTCTGCTGATTTTTCTGCATATTTTTAATTCGGAAAAAACCCAGTTTTGAAAAAATGTACAGAGAAGGGTTTTAAACTAGGGTTTCGGGTTCGATCGGACTTCTAACGTCGTCTACACTTCGCCTAAGGCTCTAGCTAGTCTCTGATACTACTGTAGGGTTCCTAGGCACACTAATGAGGTTCCACAAGGCATTAACCATGCCAAATTCAAATTTTTCTTGTGCCGAGAAACCCTAATGTAAGATCGATTACTAGAGGATAGGCGAAACAACAACTAGTTAACAACTTTAACTAAAAGGAAAGTGACTACAACCTTTGTAGATCCGGTCCTCCACTTCCTTAGCTCCGTGATGACGTCCCTCCGCTGCAACCATCGGAATCCTAGACTCTCGCGGTGGTTTCATCGGAGAAAAGATCGGGCTAGGTCGTTGACTTCGATGCCGAAGATGATCTACGTCGAGGCCACTCAAGATCAAGCTCCAACTTCACCAAGTCATGAAACTTGTGAAGAAAATACCCCATACTACATGGCAAGTGGTAGAGGATGAAGAAATAGGAAGTTGGTTCACTTTGGATTTTGATTTCTCACTTGGAATCATCACTTGATCATTTTCAAGCAAAGGTTTTCTTTTTCTCTCTTGAAGAAGGAAAAAAGAATAATTGAATTAAAATAAAATCAAGTGATGGTTATCATTTTGAAACCATGGTTAAGTGTAGAGAATAAAGTAGGGTTTAGTTAAAATGGTTAGGTTAAGAATAAAACCAAATGGCTTAGACTTTGTCAAAGGTGTTATGAAGCTTCATGAAGCTTCAAGTCAAAGTGAGAAAAGCCACCACCATTTTGTTTTAGTTTCTTGCCAAAAATAAATAAATGAAATAAATAAACAAGGCAAATGAAACCCTAACCATTAACTAAACATGGTTTAAAATAAACACAAACCCAAGTTTGCATGTATCATCAAACATGATACAAACTAGTGCACAAACATATATCATATATACAATGTGCACATTCAAGTGAGATAATCAATCTTAAGTGAACAAATACTAGTTAATGTAAAGTAATATATCTAATATATAATTATACATTAAATCATTAAATCAACACTTGATTTAATGTTCCGGTCATACTGCATATAACCGACTAATATCAAGTGTATCAATGTATCGAATCAACACTTGATTCGGTAACCCGGCTATATCTTTGTAACACCTTAGATTGTGTTTTGTAGCTAATTATATTTTTATAGATAGTTTTTAATAAAAAGGTTTACCAATTTGGTTTTCAAATATTTTATCCTTTTTATTGGGTATTTTATTAGATTTTTCCTAGGCTTCCACACACTTGTGCATGATAACTAGGGTTGTTTTGGGGGTTTAACCATGATTAGCAACATGGTGAACTAACCATTTTTCCCTAATCTAGTTTAATATTGTATTAGGTGCTTTTGGGTTTTAAGTATGATGATTGTTTTTAAAATAAAATGGATTTAAATGGGGTTTTAAATTTAAAATGATTGTTCTTATGTTGACCTTGGTGAGAGAGAGAGAGAGTGCATGATGGGGCATCATGGCTTTGCCCATGCCTTCATTAATGAAGAGAGAGAGAGGAGGGGGTTGACTTGTTTGAGTTCTCTCATTCTCTCACTCTCATTCTCTCACTCCCATTCTCTCACACAACACACACACACACACACTCACCTTCAGCTGAAGCAGCAGTGGCAGCAACAACAACAACAACAACACCATCAGCAGAGAAGGAGCAGCAGCAGACAGCAGCAGTAGCAGCAGCCTCATTAGCAGCGGCCACAGCTTGTAGCAGCAGCTCGAGACAACACCAACAACAGCACCATCAGCAGCATCAGCATCATCAGAAGCAGCAGCAGCCGAGAGCAGCAGCAGCAACAAGCAAGCAGCAGCAGCAGAGGCAAGCAGCAACAACAGCAGCAACAGGAACCCCAGCACTTGCAGAAGCTCTTCTTCCCCCATTCACTTCTTCACCTGCTTCCTAGGATCTCGTAGGGTATAATTCTGAAACCCAATTCCTAGTTTGCTTAGTTGTGTGTTAGTTTAGCTTCGGTTTGCGATTAATGTGAGTTTAGTGCTAGTTATGGTGTTTTATGTGGAAATTTGGTTAGAATGAGTTTGAGTTGGTTAACCTAGCTCATTTTAGTGTTGTTAGGTCACCTCAACTGAGATACAACCCAGGTTTCACAAAAATACCATAGGTTTTCCATTTTGTGCAAAGTTGGTGTTTTATTGCGACAATGTGACATTCTGTAATCTGCTTTTGACCCGGGGCCTTCAGGGTAAAATTGAGGAAACTGGAGCATGCCCATTAGGTCTAGAACACACCACCTGAATACGAGACCCTAACTCTTACCTTGGGCCGCAGATTTATTAGGTTTGGCCGCAATTTGCGGCCAAGTAGGGGGCAGGGGTGTTGGGGTCTTGGCTAGGGTTGTCTTCTGTGTTGTATAGTGTTTTGGCATGTCTAGTTTTGTAATATTTGACCTGTAGGAAAATCTGGGATCATATATCGTTTTGCATGTCCGTTGTGTTTGCGCGATACACGCGATACGTGAGTGGGTTCTGTGATCCAGCGTATCGCGGCGTGTCGCGATAGTTTTAGACGCGTATACACACGATTCAGCGTATCGTGCACACGTGCGTTTAGTTCGCGACGCGAGTTTCTCGTTTTGGTTCGATATCGCGTTTTGCAGAATAATTGGCTTATAAATGATTTCCGTGTCTTATTTGAAGGTTTGCAGGCAGGGACTACGGACACTACTACAGCGGGGAGCAGATGGTAGGATTCACCTAGCGTGGAGCGTAGGTGAGTAGATTTAACATCTACAGGGGAATCGCCCACATGGCGTTATGCGTCTGGGCTAGGATTCTAATATTTGTCGCATATTCTACGTCATTGTTAGAATTGCGCTTTTACTTTATTTCCTTGATATAGCTGTACTGTGACTAGTAGCCGTAGGACACTGCACACATTATTGACGGTTCATGTTCCACGAGCACGGATTGTATGCTACACACACACCGTCAATAATTGCCATGTCACACACCAACCATTATAGATACCATTACTTATCACACATGACATCTAGTTTATCGGTATACCTACAGTGTATCATACCTTTAGTGATAGGTACATATACACCTTACGATACAGCTACAGGTATACCTTGCTCATATTTTACTTATACCCAGTGGGGTATACCATATCATTTGCTTATAGGTAGACACCTATACTTAGCTGTACCCTTTTGATTTCGCATACATCTGGTTTCAGCTACATATTTTCATTCATATGCTTGCATTTCGGATATATTGCACATATTGTTCCTGGATTTGCGCATTTATTTATTTGGATTTTACATGGTGTTTTCGGGATTTGGGAACCATGGGAGTTCATGAAATTATGCATACATTGAAAAACCCGGTTTCCTTGATATGATATTTGCGCGTCCACCATGAGTTTTATCGGTGCTGATTATATACTCCATACGAGGTGTGGTTGCCGTATGAGAGTACATGGTGGGGCCCGGTATGGTTTCCCTCGGTAAGAAGATCGATGGACTTTGCCGATTGAGCCTGGAGGCGGGCGAGTACCTACCGGTGACAGTACCCATGACTCGGCGGGGGATCACGGAGACACCGCTGGGAGTCATGTACGTATGCATACGTCGAAAGGCGAGGGTCAGAGCTTGGCACTCGTGCTTTCGGGATAGCGTATGATACGTGATCAGGATTTCTGTGTCGATACTTGGCACATTGGTTTTCGTGATATTTCTTTTAATACCTTTGTATATATAACAGGGGATTTAGCCGTTGTTATATATACCCTTACACCAATATTAGTGGAATGGGACGCTAATATATGTGTATTGATCCCATCATATTTATTTCTGTGTATATATATATATATATATTTAGGATGTTAGAAACTTACTTGAGATTCGACTTGGGATATGGGTGATTCATTGAGATTGGATATTGGATATGAAGGAGATTGTTGATTTGTACATTCGAGATATAGGAGAGCTATTCGATATTGTACATTGAGGAGATGTGAGACTTATATGATATGAGAGCCCAATTTGGGGGTTGATTTGAGGATTTGGGATTGAGTGTCTTGATGGATTGTGAGCCTGGAGCCGGGCGAGTACCTACCGGTGACAGTACCCATGACTTGGCGGGGGATCACGGAGACACCGCTGGGAGTCATGTACGTATGCATACGTCGAAAGGCGAGGGTCAGAGCTAGGCACTCGTGCTTTCGGGATAGCGTATGATACGTGATCAGGATTTCTGTGTCGATACTTGGCACATTGGTTTTCGTGATATTTCTTTTAATACCTTTGTATATATAACAGGGGATTTAGCCGTTGTTATATATACCCTTACACCAATATTAGTAGAATGGGACGCTAATATATGTGTATTGATCCCATCATATTTATTTCTGTATATATATATATATATATATATATATATATATATTTAGGATGTTAGAAACTTACTTGAGATTCGACTTGGGATATGGGTGATTCATTGAGATTGGATATTGGATATGAAGGAGATTGTTGATTTGTACATTCGAGATATAGGAGAGCTATTCGATATTGTACATTGAGGAGATGTGAGACTTATATGATATGAGAGCCCAACTTGGGGGCTGATTTGAGGATTTGGGATTGAGTGTCTTGATGGATTGTGATCCGGCCACGATGTCAGGTTTCCGTGGAAATGACATATTTCACCCCATACCTCACACTTATCTATTCTTTGCACAGATTCATATATTGGTAGTACCTGTCAGTGTACCCTTATGATAGTTGCATATTAGCTTTCTCATATCCCTATTGCATAGTTATTGCATACTATTATCATGTCATCATTGCTTCATATATTGATTGTACCTGCTAGTGTACATTTCCATTACCTTGCATTCACATGACATGTTATTACTATAATCGCATATCTTAGATTCATGCTGTACGTACATTCCTGCGATTACCTGCATATGTTATCTACTATTCACGAGTTGGCAACTCACCCCCGTTGTGCCACAGGTATTTCAGGTTGTTCCCCAGAGTAGTCAAGGCAGGCTATTCAGTATTCATCTATCATCTTTTGCTACAGATACCGCATCAGCTCACAGTACTATTTTGCTTAGGTGGGTTAGATGATTTTCTGTATTTCATATTATACTTTCGTTGTATCTTGTACTCTCCATCTACTATTATGTTGTTGACTTAGAGACTTGGTGATGACGATATTGTATATTATTTATAGATTTGTTGTCTTTTATATACAATTTCCTTCCTATTGTCTCTTATTTCTTCGCTACGGCGTCGTATATTTGTGATGTGATTGTTTTCCGCCTTTGGGCCACTTTTTACAAAAAGGGGGTGTTGCTAAAATTTTAAAGAAAGAAAGTAGGATTTTTAAAGAATTTGGGTTGCGATTTCAAATGTTTTCAAAAACTTATATTATCTTTTCCGTATTTTCTTGGTTTAGATTTCTGGGTTTTGGCTTTCTTTTACTGCGTTACGTCTTTAGGCGTTGCGTAGTATTAGGGCCGTCACGTGCCAATTTCGGGTCGTGACAAAGTTGGTATCAGAGCGCTAGGTTTTACCTTTCGGAGTGTAGGATGACCTTAGTATGATGGAGTAGGTAGCTTAAGTAGAGTGACGTAGTGTGTGTATGTCTACAGCATACCCACGATGCGATACTTCGCCTTAAGTGACCTAAGTACAATTTGCTTGAAATTCCTTCCTTGATGATTCATATCCTTGAGATTCGATTCCTGTTTCTCATCGAATCTTATATCTATTTATAGCCTTGCCGCCGATGACTATGGGGACTCAGAGTGATGCACTCAGAGTGATGCAGCGAGGGCCGAGGTCAGAGTTGGCTTAGGTGAGACGAGTACTGACCAGGATGGCACTCTAGTTGCACAGGTGCAGACGGATCAGCCTACGACATATACTATTGATAGACTTTTGGTAGAGATGCAGGACTTCCGCCAGACGATGAGTTCTTTGGTTAATGTCGTTCGGGAGCTACGACAGGAGGTTGTCACCCCTGTTACTCAGTGGTCACTTACGATCAGCGTGCAGCAGTCTGTCACCTACATAGCACCAGTGGTTGCATCTCCAGTTGATGAGGCGCATATTCCAGAGTCTCGGAGAGTTCCAGGACAGTGGAGGACTCGTACCAGTGTACCAGCCCAGAGACAGAGGTTTGGTCATCGAGACAGATTTTGTGGCCGTCACGGGAGTAGCAGAGGCTTAGGACGAGGACAGTCGTTCAGCTCTCATCCCCAGGATGGTCAGCAGTCAGCGCGTGGATGTTTTCGATGCGGGAGCCTTCAGCACTTCGTCAGGGATTGTTCCTTAGCACCTTGTCAGGATCGTCATCAGAGAGGCCGTGGACATGGAAGATTCGCTCAGAGGGCTCAGTCTACCAGAGGAGTTCAGCCAGCTGCGGGTAGAGGGCAGACACAGGAGTTTGCTTCTACTCATCGGGATGCGCAGACGTCCAATGTGGAGTTTTCAGGTATCTTTTATTTATATGTTCTTTTCATGTATTCATTTGTTTTCATGCTTGTACCGTGGTTGGGTAAATTAGTCGTAGTTGTGTTAACTTCTGTCAGCGATTCTTTTGTTGCGCGACACGTATTTCAGTTGTGTGCCAATCGGATAGGAGATAGAGATTCGTCCGTCATTTTGGTCCTTCTAGAGATGTTGGATTTGACGTTCTCCTGGGCACGGACTGATTAATTATGTGCTAGGCGTCTGTGGACTACCGTGAGGAAACAGTCAAGTTTGTTTTCCCGGCAGGTCATTTCTTGTTGTGCAGGTGGATAGTTGTGCCGTCTCTCACAGCTTGAATTCAGCCTTTTTTTCGCTGGTCGGCTTTTGAGGAGATGTCGTGGATTCTTGGCGTTCATTTGTGATACCGGAGCCACAGTAGGATTGTTGGACCGAGTTCCTTTCGTGCAAGAGTTTTCCGACGTTGTTCCAGATGGACCGGCGAAGCTTGGGAACTTAAGGATCAGCTGCAGAGTTATGGTTTGGGGAGTTTTGTGCGTCTGTGTGTCTCGCTTTTGGAAGCTCCTATTCCTGTTCGTCAAGGAGAAAGACGACAGTTTGAGGTTGTGTATCGACGGATCGTCAATTGAACCGGCTTATGGTGCGGATAGGTATCCTTTACCTCGCCGTGACGATTTCTTCGATCAGCTCCACAGTGCGAGATATTTCTAAGTTTGCTTGGGATCAGGTCATCATTATTGCGGTTCAGAGTGACGGCATTCCGAAGACTGCCTTGTGCGTGCTATGGACTTGTGTGTTTTGGTGTGTCATTGGACTCACCAGTGCCCTGGCAGCATTTGTAAATGTGATGAACCGGATTTCTACAGGCCGTTTCTCGACCAGTTATTGTTGTGTTATTTACGACATTCTGGTCTATCTAATGCGTCTTGAGGGACAGGAGTAGCACTATGCAGATACTGAGAGAGCACCAGCAGTTTGCTAAATTCTCGGAGTGTTCCTTCAGGCTTGTTCGTGTTGACTCCTAGGTCTTATAGTCACGGGAGACGGTTTCGTATGGTTCCGAGGGAGATCGTGGCCGTACAGCCTAGGCCCAGACTTGTGTGCAGGACGGAAGTCCGCAGATTTTTGGGCTCAGCAGGTTCTTACCGCCGTTTCATGCAGGATTGCTAGATTAGTGCTGCACCGTCGACTGAATTGACCGGAAAGGAAGTTTCTTTTCTTTGGACTGAGGCATGTGTGCGGAATTTTCGGCAGTTGAAGATTCGGTTAATAACTGCATTAGTCCTTTCCTTGCTTTTGGTTCGGGTGACCTTGTTGTGTAACTGTAATGTTTCTTGAGTGGGGCTCGATTGTGTACCGAGGTGACACTATAGAGTTATCGCTTTTGCTTCCTTACATTTGGAGGAAGTACGAGAAGGATATTCCACTCATGATCTGGAGATGGCCGCGGTGGTTTTGCGTTGGAGATTTAGAGACACTACTTGGTTGAGAGTCGTGTCAGATTTTCCACGGACCACCAGAGCTTAATGTACATCTTCTTGCAGCGGATTTTGATTGTTGTGATAGTCTTCTGCAGATTTTCAGTTTTTGTGTGATCGTCGAGTACAGCTTAAGTTCGTCTCTACGGAGGGGACAACTTGCTCATGTCCGCGCCCGACCACTTTCCTTAAATCGTTTTCGCGAGACACTGCCCGTCGATGCTCGTACGTTAGAGATACTTGAGCATACTCGGCTGGGTAATGATTCGGAGACCTTGATTTGTGACAATGACGTGCTAAGTTAGGGACACGTTTGTGTACCTGACATCATCGGGTAGAGACGTGAAATCCTAGAACATGCACATCTGTCAACTCTCTTTATGCATTCAAGTTCCACCAACATTTAGCGTGACTTGTGAGATAGTTACGGGTGGACAGGGATGTAAAGAGAAGTTTCAGGTTTCGTTTCAAGGTGTCTGTCTGGTTGTGTGCTTGGGTCGAGCATCTGAGGCCGACTGGAGAGTTGCAATCTTTTACCGTTCCGAAGTAGGAGTGGGAGCAGATCTCCATAAATTTCGTTATGGTTTCTACCCAAGTTTAGTCAGGGTGTGACTCCATTCGGATTCTTGTCGTCCGGTTATACTCAGTTTTCTCAGTTGTTCTTTATTAAGTGGTGTGTTTGTTTTGATTGTTGTCAGCAGTTGGGGATCGTCACTCGCCATCGTTAGGGTTCTCCTTCGATAGCCGTTATCAGGAGACACTCCAATTGGCCACCCTTAGGCTTAGGGGTTAGGTCGTGTCGATCACCAGTCTGTTGTTTTTCTGACTCTGCGTAAGTAGGACTTTGGACCCCAGCTATGTCTAGAGACTTCGGAGATAGTCCAGTTGTGTTAGGTCAGGATGGGAATTGTCCATTGCGAACTGAGGTCTTATGCCGACTGCGTTGGTCATAGACTCGAGCTCGTAGGGACAGATCATGTATTCCTACGGACTTTCCGATGAATGACGTATTGGATTTTGGGAAGCTTGTCCCAGGATTTAGGTCCTTCTGAGATCCTATAAGCGAGTTAGTTCGTTACCTTTAATTTGGCACTTCCGTCCAGATTGTTGGATTTTCACCCCGTATTCCTTGTGATGATACTCTACAATTACCCTCTTGACCTTTCTCACATGATTTGGCACCAGACCATTTAGCTTAGACACGATCTTTCGTTCGCCAGCAGCCAATTGTGTTAATGGCTCGACAGGTGGAGTAACATCGGTCAAGGGTCTTGCCATCTGTGAAGGGTTTTCTTGGGCGTAGCCGTATAGTGAGGTAATCACTTGGGAGGCTGCGAGCGAGATTGAGAGTTGTAATCTTCTCTTTGAAGGTACGCTTAGTATATTTTTAAATTCGGGGACGAATTTCTTTTAAGGGGGGGGGGGGGAGATTGTAACACCTTAGATTGTGTTTTGTAGCTAATTATATTTTTATAGATAGATTTTAATAAAAAGGTTTACCAATTTGGTTTTCAAATATTTTATCCTTTTTATTGGGTATTTTATTAGATTTTTCCTAGACTTGCACACACTTGTGCATGATAACTAGGGTTGTTTTGGGGGTTTAACCATGATTAGCAACATGGTGAACTAACCATTTTCCCCTAATCTAGTTTAATATTGTATTTGGTGCTTTTGGGTTTTAAGTATGATGATTGTTTTTAAAATAAAATGGATTTAAATGGGGTTTTAAATTTAAAATGATTGTTCTTGTGTTGACCTTGGTGAGAGAGAGAGAGAGTGCATGATGGGGCATCATGGTTTTGCCCATGCCTTCATTAATGAAGAGAGAGAGAGAGAGGAGGGGGTTGACTTGTTTGTGTTCTCTCATTCTCTCACTCTCATTCTCTCACACAACACACACACACACTCACCTTCAGCTGAAGCAGCAGTGGCAGCAGCAGCAGCAACAACAACAACACCATCAGCAGAGAAGGAGCAGCAGTAGCAGCAGCCTCATTAGCAACAGCCACAGCTTGTAGCAGCAGCTCGAGACAACACCAACAACAGCACCATCAGCCGCATCAGCATCATCTTCATCATTAGAAGCAGCAGCAGCCGAGAGCAGCAGCAGCAGCCGAGCAAGCAGCAGCAGCAGCAGAGGCAAGCAGCAGCAACAGCAGCAACAGGAACCCCAGCACTTGCAGAAGCTCTTCTTCCCCCATTCACTTCTTCACCTGCTTCCTAGGATCTCATAGGGTATAATTCTGAAACCCAATTCCTAGTTTGCTTAGTTGTGTGTTAGTTTAGCTTCGGTTTGCGATTAATGTGAGTTTAGTGCTAGTTATGGTGTTTTATGTGGAAATTTGGTTAGAATGAGTTTGAGTTGGTTAACCTAGCTCATTTTAGTGTTGTTAGGTCACCTCAACTGAGATTCAACACAGGTTTCACAAAAATACCATAGGTTTTCCATTTTGTGCAAAGTTGGTGTTTTATTGCGACAATGTGACATTCTGTGATCTGGTTTTGACCCAGGGCCTTCAGGGTAAAATTGAGAAAACTGGAGCATGCCCATTAGGTCTAGAACACACCACCTGAATACGAGACCCTAACTCTTACCTTGGGCCGCAGATTTATTAGGTTTGGCCACAATTTGCGGCCAAGTAGGGGGTATGGGTGTTGGGGTCTTGGCTAGGGTTGTCTTATGTGTTGTATAGTGTTTTGGCATGTCTAGTTTTGTAATATTTGACCTGTAGGAAAATCTGGGATCATATATCGTTTTTCATGTCCGTTGTGTTTGTGCGATACGCGCGATACGTGAGTGGGTTCTGTGATCCAGCGTATCGCGGCGTGTCGCGATAGTTTTAGACGCGTATACACACGATTCAGCATATCGTGCACACGCGTGTTTAGTTCGCGACGCGAGTTTCTCGTTTTGGTTCGATATCGCGTTTTGCGGAATAATTGGCTTATAAATGATTTCCGTGTCTTATTTGCAGGTTTGCAGGCAGGGACTACGGACACTACTACAGGGGGGAGCAGATGGTAGGATTCACCTAGCGTGGAGCGTAGGTGAGTAGATTTAACATCTACAGGGGAATCGCCCGCATGGCGTTATGCGTCTGGGCTAGGATTCTAATATTTGTCGCATATTCTACGTCATTGTTAGAATTGCGCTTTTACTTTATTTCCTTGATATAGCTGTACTGTGACTAGTAGCCATAGGACACTGCACACATTATTGACGGTTCATGTTGCACGAGCACGGATTGTATGCTACACACACACCGTCAATAATTGCCATGTCACACACCAACCATTATAGATACCATTGCTTATCACACATGACATCTAGTTTATCGGTATATCTACAGTGTATCATACCTTTAGTGATAGGTACATATACACCTTACGATACAGCTACAGGTATACCTTGCTCATATTTTACTTATACCCAGTGGGGTCTACCATATCATTTGCTTATAGGTAGACACCTATACTTAGCTGTACCCTTTTGATTTCGCATACATCTGGTTTCAGCTACATATTTTCATTCATATGCTTGCATTTCGGATATATTGCACATATTGTTCCTGGATTTGCGCATTTATTTATTTGGATTTTACATGGTGTTTTCGGGATTTGGGAACCGTCGGAGTTCATGAAATTATACATACATTGAAAAACCCGGTTTCCTTGATATGATATTTGCGCGTCCACCATGAGTTTTATCGGTGCTGATTATATACTTCATACGAGGTGTGGTTCCCGTATGAGAGTACATGGTGGGGCCCGGTATGGTTCCCCTCGGCAAGAAGATCGATGGACTTTGCCGATTGAGCCTGGAGGCGAGCGAGTACCTACCGGTGACAGTACCCATGACTCGGCGGGGGATCACGGAGACACCGCTGGGAGTCATGTACGTATGCATATGTCGAAAGGCGAGGATCAGAGCTAGGCACTCGTGCTTTCGGGATATCGTATGATACGTGATCAGGATTTCTGTGTCGATGCTTGGCACATTGGTTTTCATGATATTTCTTTTAATACCTTTGTATATATAACAGGGGATTTAGCCGTTGTTATATATACCCTTACACCAATATTAGTGGAATGGGACGCTAATATATGTGTATTGACCCCATCATATATATATATATATATTTAGGATGTTAGAAACTTACTTGAGATTCGACTTGGGATATAGGTGATTCATTGAGATTGGATATTGGATATGAAGGAGATTGTTGATTTGTACATTCGAGATATAGGAGAGCTATTCGATATTGTACATTGAGGAGATGTGAGACTTATATGATATGAGAGCCCAACTTGGGGGCTGATTTGAGGATTTGGGATTGAGTGTCTTGATGGATTGTGATCCGGCCACGATGTCAGGTTTCCGTGGAAATGACATATTTCACCCCATACCTCACACTTATCTATTCTTTGCACAGATTCATATATTGGTAGTACCTGTCAGTGTACCCTTACGATAGTTGTATATTAGCTTTCTCATATCCCTATTACATAGTTATTGCATACTATTATCATGTCATCATTGCTTCATATATTGATTGTACCTGCTAGTGTATATTTCCATTACCTTGCATTCACATGACATGTTATTATTATAATCGCATATCTTAGATTCATGCTGTACGTACATTCCTGCGATTACCTGCATATGTTATCTACTATTCACGAGTTGGCAACTCACCCTCGTTGTGCCACAGGTGTTTCAGGTTGTTCCCCAGAGTAGTCAAGGCTGGCTATTCAGTATTCATCTATCATCTTTTGCTACAGATACCGCATCAGCTCACAGTACTATTTTGCTTAGGTGGGTTAGATGATTATCTGTATTTCATATTGTACTTTCGTTGTATCTTGTACTCTCCATCTACTATTATGTTGTTGACTTAGAGACTTGGTGATGACGATATTGTATATTATTTGTGGATTTGTTGTCTTTTATATACAGTTTCCTTCCTATTGTCTCTTATTTCTTCGCTACGGCGTATATTTGTGATGTGATTGTTTTCCGCCTTTGGGCCACTTTTTACTAAAAGGTGGTGTTGCTAAAATTTTAAAGAAAGCAAGTAGGATTTTTAAAGAATTTGGGTTGCAATTTCAAATGTTTTCAAAAACTTATATTATCTTTTCCATATTTTCTTGGTTTAGATTTCTGGGTTTTGGCTTTCTTTTACTGCGTCACGTCTTTAGGCGTTGCGTAGTATTAGGGTCGTTACGTGCCAATTTTGGGTCGTGACAATCTTATATAACCGTCCAATGATACGAATCGCGAGAATAGAATCCAGTATCTCATACTGGTATTATTCTCGGTCCCGCACATATCTCATATGCGCCCCTATTTCGTTTCGCTTGAGCCAGGAAACCTCTGTGTAGGACTCTAAAGACTCGTCAATACGCCGGCAGCAGGTGATGATCATATCAAACACCCACAAGCCGCAAGCGGTCTGCTAAACGTAACGGCCACCCGGGTATTGAGCGATCAGAAGATCAACGAGCAAGCCCGCTCACACTCCTGTGAATCCAACCAGTAACACTTACCATACAGTCCGGTCTCGTCGTCTGATATGTCGCATATCTCGCCTAGGGGTGGTAAACGTCAGACCCCAATAGCTCGATAAGTCGTGTCGATATGAGGTCTATAACAGTTCGAGAAACCACTGGTAACACTTACCAGTAAATCTCAGCAACCATGGCCAGGGATTTCCGGTTATAGCCAATCATACACAGCGCAACATCAACTCCCTATACCGGGAGAGACGAATCCCCTCCTATCGCTCATTGCCTCCATGTGATTCGGGACTGTACCCAAAAACCACCGTTTTGCACGCTCTCTTAGACGTGGTAAGGTGGAAATCAAAGCACAGTGAGAATCACACAAGACTCTATGACGATCTCGGGTCAACAGACTACTCTGTACCAGTGTCACCAGAGAACTGCCATCTGACGTAAGGTATAATACCATCTGGGGGTTCTCGGCAAGTCCGTCCAGTGTACCCAGTCTCCACTGAGCACCCGTATATCATCTCTGATGTCAAACACCAATGGATATGGGATCATCCATCGCCCATCTGTATGGGTCGAGAAGGTATACGCTAGTCTACTCTGGTATATCGATGCCCCATCTCGATACACCCACGACTAGGGACCTTGAAGGATGTACTTATGGACTACCATGTCTCCACTAGTATGATCCGCATCATAGTCCAGGTAGTCAAGTACACATCCTAAGGGCTTTACCAACATGTAACAGAGAGACAATCAGTGTACACGTTAAGGTAAAGAGCAACCAGATAGCATACTATCATGTCGAGCAAGAAAGTCCTCCCTATATATGTCCAAGCATCCACTACAATATACATCCTATGTATAGTAATGGCCTCTAGGGCATACATATAACTAACAGTTTTCTGGGGTAATCGCTCACATGGAGAGTCAATTTGGGAACAAGAAGATAAAATCCGGCAGAAGTTTCCACATCTATTCCTGTAGTTGTTGATTGTTTATCCTTTCTTGTTCTTGGAATTTCGAGAACGAAATTCTTTTTGTAGTTGGGTATAATGTAACAACCGAGTTCATTTATACCAATTCCAGTTCCCGTATTTTTATATCTGTGGTATTTTGTTGATTTATTGTGTTTGGGTGCGAATGGTATTTTACATTTTACATTGCATTCGACCTGACCCGCTTGCTTGAACCTGTTGATTCATATATATAGATTACCTTGACTTGTTACATAGATATGTGCATCTCATGTTTAGTACATACTGGCATTTCATCTAGTATCGCATATTTTACCATATAACATTTTAAGTCACGGAAAATAAATTAAAATTGCATTTCATAGCCTGCATAATACCCCTAACCCCGTGGTAGCGTCCGCGCATTTTGTTCTCGTCCCGTTCAGTGAAACGGACGTGTTTGGATGGCTACGCGCACGTACGTGCGTCCGTTCTTGGGGGTATGCATTTTCATTAACTGAGCATTCATTTTGAAATTTGGAAGTCGTATATATTTTTCATATTTTAAATCTAAATTTTTAGACCCGACCCGGGTGTGTTTTGGACTATTTTTGTATTCCGCTAAAATTTCAAATTTATTAATATAATATTTATTTTAAAACGATTACATTTAAAATTTATCTAACCAATTTTATTTTTATAATCTAAATCCTAACAGTTGCACAACATCTCTAATATCTTAAACATATTCTTTTATTTATTTTCTAAACCTATTAAAAGCCCACACTCATTTTCTCTCTTTTCTCTCCTTCTCTTTCTCATTCTCGCGGTCTCTTTCTCTCTCTCCCACAAACGACGATTTTATCTCTCCTCACTATTCCTCTCTCTCTCCTCTCGATCTCTCTCATTCTCTCTGTCTCTCTCTTCTCTCTCTCTTCTCTAATCCCTCTCTCTCTCCAATTTCTCTCTCTCTCTTCTCTCTCCCTCTCCCTGCATATATATATATATATATAATATTGTTTTTTTTATTTATTAACTTTAACACAACCTCTCTCTCCCTCACTATTCATCTCCTTCAATATTTTTCTTCCCGCCTCGCGTGAATCCTAACCCACGCTCACCATCGCCATTTCCGCCGCCGCCGCCACCCCCGCCTTCATCCTCTCACCACCTTTGCCCTCTTCATCATCTCCTCTCTCCATCACAACCCTCGACGAACACGACGACCCAAGAAACCGACGCTGCAACCCTCGCCAGCACCTTCGCCGCCGGAGCTCCGACCTCATCGTCGCCGTCGACCTCCACACCCTCGCCACCGCCTCCATCTCCTCCTCTCCTTCCTCCACTCCCCGTTCCCGACGACGAACCCTGCCGAACCCAACCTCGTCACCGTGCTTGCACCTTTGCTGTCGTCGTCACCCTCATCGCCAACCATCCTCGTCGGCCTCCCCTTGTCACCCGCACCGCCTCTCTATCCTCCTTCTCCCTGAAGCCAACTCACTCCCTGCAACAACCTATCCCCGAGCTTTAACTTTGCACCCGCAACCCATCGCCTCCATCGCCGATGACCCCACGACCAGTCGTCATCACCCTCGGCTGCACCCCCTCACCCTCCGCAACCCATGACCACCACCTCCATCACTTCCTCTTCCCCAAGGCCCGAGCCTTTCCCTGCACAGAACCGACCCCAATCCCTAACTTCAAGAACCTTTTGTCTTGGCCGTGAAACCCCGCCGGAAAACTCACGACTCGTCATCACGTCTCCCTCTCCTTCTCCTCTGTCCCAGATACCTCAATCCAACACCACAGCAACACTCTTCTCCTCCTCCTCCTTCTTCTTCTTCAACTTTTTCTTCTCTTTTCTCTTTCTTGAATTCTTGATTCTGATCGTCGCCAAAGCCGTAACCGTCACCGACAATCCGGGAGACCCGGTGGACGTCCACAGCTAGCATGGTCACTCTCTTGCATTGCCTGGTCCTGTTCTGTACGCGCGGACGTGCATCGAGACTTTTACCGGCATTGGACGCTGCGTACGCATTCCGTTTTGTGATCCGTTCAGGCAAGTTAATTTTGCTACATGCTATTTAAATTATTACATACTTATTTAAATACATATTAAACCTGTTGTTTAAATCTAGTGCCCCATATTTCATTTTAACATTTCGATGTTCCGTTTATATCATTTTAGATCTAGAACATGAAAACAATACCTTGTTGCATATTAGATTATATTACACTGTACCCATATCCATATTTATATCACATAGTGCTTATTTGTACATCCCATAGCACCATTTTATAGTTTATAACCTTTCGGACACCCATTTGCATCCATCTCGCCTAATATATATATAATTGCATCCATAGATCACTTGAATATGTAACACTGTAATATTGACACCCCATGTTTAATAAATTGCATCCTATTTAGTATTGGAAACTATAATCTTAACCCTAATCGATAACTGTGCATCCATATGTTTGAATCTATACCTATTTGCATACCACATCACACTATTCCATTTTATTGTTGCATTGGTACCCCATACTTGTTTTTGTGTACCCATGCTTATTATAGTTTGATTTTGAGCACCCACATGACATTTGTGCACCCCTCTGACATGACTTGTTATACTATCACTTGACACGACTTGATACCGTGCACTACTGGATATGATTAGATCCATATATACTACCTGACTTGACCTGATGTACCAAAACTTGACCTGTTACCTGATCTTGTTACTAATGCCAACAACCTTGACATGTTGTCCCTACGGACATTTCCTGTTGTCTATCCAGACAAACCTGTACCTGCTTGATCCTGTGTTGGCATTAGCTCCAGATTTATTAATACCCGAGTTGAACACATAACCTGGGGGTATGGGGAAATCAATGATGAAACCTGACTTGTAACTCGACAGTTCGATACCTTTACTGATCAGTCTTACAGGCTAGGCCAGCCCTGGGGTGATGATGCTGACATCACTCATCGTTACATACCACCTTTTACTGCTTGGCGGCACGTCTCGGATTCAACCCGAGAATCTTCACCGTGGTCCCGGGCACGCACGGGATTCTATTGAGTTACATCGATGCTTCATCAAATTGATTTCAAAGACTTGAGAGTAGTTAACCCAATAGACTAGTCTTAGATTACTCACTGCACATTACCCTCACTGTCCTCACTTATATTACTATTATACCTGCTTTACCGTTTATACTCATACCTGCATGTCTTGCTACCCCTGTTTATATTATTTTTTGATATTATGACGCACTGACGTCTGGGTTTTGCATGGCCCAGATCCTCTACCTTTGTCGCAGGTTGATCAAGAGTACTGCTACTGTTAGACCGAGCAGTGAGGATCCTGTTGAAATCCAGTTTTACTTTCCAGGTGTTTTATTTATTGGATTTTTTGCTTCTGCATATTATATTATTTCTTGACTCAGTATTCTGGCTCATGGACATGTACTAGATAGTTTAGTTTACTTTCCTGTTCTTGATATCTCTACAGCCGTAATGTGACTGTGGAGGGATTTTTCCTATCCACAGGTAGCATGGTTGGCTCTGTCACGTGCCTATCTTATCGCACTCTGGGAAGCGGGGCGTGACACCAGCAGCCGTCCTACCCCAGCGCTCGAGTGCGGATCGCGCCTCGGGACCCAGCCAGGTGCTGAGCAGAAAAAGGGCTCGGGGAGAGGATGCCCGAGCTTCGGAGGTGGAGACGAGCTCTCCACCGTCGTCTCTCAAGAGGTTCCTCCGAACCGTTCCGCGGACCCCAGCCTCTCCGATCTTGGTGGACGAGGGGGAGCTTCGCTTTGAGGTGCCCTCGGGGCTTTCCATCGCCGACAGCTTGCTGCACGACATGGAGAGGTCGGCCGAGGGCCGGGTCGCTGGGGGGACGCTGAAGGCACAAATGGCGTCCATCGCCCAAGAGGCCCTGCAGGTTAGCGCTCGTACATCGCCTCGTTGTTTGCGAGATTTGGTGCCCCTTTTCATTTCTGACCCCCCTCCGATTTCGTCAGGTCCTCCAGCACGTCGCCATCGTCGCCTGGTTGGAGGAGGAGGAGATAGCCCCGGCGATGCGAGCCGCGGGCAAGTTCTCCTCGCTGGGGGAGAGCTCGAAGCGGGAGCTGGAGGCGGCGATGGCAAGGGTCGCTGCCCTCGAGGATGAGGTGGTTGTCGGGAGGCAGGAGGCGGCGGCCGCTAAACAGGAGGCGGCGGCAGCGAAGCAGGAGGCGGCGGCCTTGAAGCAGGATGTGGCCAAGTTCCGTGAGGCCGCCCAGGTCGCCGAGGCCAAGCTTCAGGGCTCCGATGTGCTCATCAGCACCATGAAGAAGTCAGTGAGCACCCTCCGAAAGGAGTTGGGAGCTGCAGTAGAGGCAGCGAAGAGGGTCGACCTCAGGGCGGCGGAGGCAGTGGAGAACTTCCAGAAGTTGGAGCAGTTCTACACCGTCCTAGCCTCGGCCACCACCCTCATCTGGCACGAGCCTCTCAACACCGTCAAGGCCCGGGTGCCAGAGTTTGCTGATGAAGAGCTCCGAGCAGAATATCCCCGCGGGGATGACGAGCAGGGGGATGCCCTCAGGAGCACTGCCGGGGAAGGGACTCTCGGCGATGGCGACGCCGAGGCTCCTGCGACGGACGCATCCCCAGTCGTGGTGGACGTCGAGCTCATCGATATCGCGCCCGGCCATGGGGCATGAAGCCCCTCGTCTTCTCTTTGTCTTTTCTTTTGTCGCGTCAGGTATTTTGTAGGCCTTCAGGTATTTTGTAAGGCTGGGGAGCCCACAGTACCCTTGTGAAGGCTTTGACTTTTTGAATAAAGATTTTTTATTTTCACAACAGTGTTTGTGCTTGTACTTCCTTTTGTTGGTAGACACTTGTATCTGCACAGTACTGCCTAAGTTTTTTGTCTGTGTTTCGTCTAGCGATCACACATCGAGTTGAATCTGTTCGTTTGCCGAGTGTGCAAAGACCGGTGTGAAGACGGTATCTCCATGGCCCCAAAGTCGAAGTGGAGATCGCTAAGACGTTGATACACCGGATGCCTCTTGTTGAGTTCGTGTTCCTTAGTTGTTGGAGTGGCCATAATTAGCCAACTAAGGATGGAGCCGAGCAGGGTAGCTGCTCGGTGCCTCTTGGCGAGGGCTTTGATCCCTAATTTGTTGGGGTGGGGGGCTACCAGCCAGGGATAAATGAGCAAGGGCGGGCCCGGTTGCCTCTTGGGAGGGCTTTGATCCTTAGCGCGGGAGGGGCCGTAAGTGGCATACTAAGGATGGGCCGAGCAGGGTAGTTGCTCGGTGCCTCTTGGCGAGGGCTTTGATCCCTAGAGCGGGAGGGGCCGTAAGTGGCCTACTAAGGATGGGGCCGAGAAGGGTAGCTGCTCGGTGCCTCTTAGCGAGGGCTTTGATCCTTAATGCGGGAGGGGCCGTAAGTGGCCTACTAAGGAAGGGGCCGAGCAGGGTAGCTGCTCTGTGCCTCTTGGAGAGGGCTTTGATCCTTAATTTGTTAGGGTAGGGAGCTACCCGTCAGGGATAACCGAGTGATGGCGGGCCCGGTTGCCTCTTGCGAGGGCTTTGATCCTTATCGCGGGAGGGCCCGTAAGTGGCCTACTAAGGATGGGGCCGAGCAGGTTAGCTGCTCGGTGCCTCTTGACGAGAGCTTTAATCCTTAAGGACTGGTCGAGCAGGGTTACTGCCCGGTGCCTCTTGGCGAGGGCTTTGATCCCTAGTTTGGTAGGGAGCTATCAGCCAGGGATAATCGAGCAAGGGCGGGCCCGGTTGCCTCTGTGGGGACTTTGATCCCTGGTTTGTTGGGGTAGGGAGCTACCAGCCAGGGATAACCAAGTAAGGGTGGGCCCGGTTGCTTCTTGCGAGGGCTTTTCATCCTTAGCGCAGGAGGGGCCGTAAGTGGCCTACTAAGGATGGCCGAGCAGGGTTACTGCCCGGTGCCTCTTGGCGAGGGCTTTTTGTCCTTAAGGATGGCTGAACAGGGTTGCTGCCCGGTGCCTCTTGGCAAGGGTTTTGATCCCTGGCATCATGGGGTAGGGAAGTTACCAGCCAGGGATAGCCGAGCAGGGTAGCTGCATGGCTGCCTCTTCGTGAGGGCTTCGATCCCTGGCGTCATGGGGTAGGGAAGCTACCAGCCAATGATAGCCGAGCAGGATAGCTGCAGGGCTGCCTCTTGCAAGGGCTTTGATCCTTAGCTGCTGGAGGGGCCGTAATTGGCCAACTAAGGATGGTGCCGACCAGGGTAGCTGCTCGGTGTCTCATGGCAAGGGCTTTGATCCTTAAGGACTGGCCGAGCAGGGTTACTGCCCGGTGCCTCTTGGCGAGGGCTTTGATCCCTGGTTTGGTAGGGAGCTACCAGCCAGGGATAACCGAGCATGGGCGGGCCCGGTTGCCTCTGTGAGGACTTTGATCCCTGGTTTGGTTGGGCAGGGAGCTACCAGCCAGGGATAACGGAGCAAGGGCGGGCTCGGTTGCCTCTTGCGAAGGCTTTTCATCCATAGCGCGGGAGGGGCCGTAAGTGGCCTACTAAGGATGGCCGAGCAGGGTTGCTGCCCGGTGCCTCTTAGCGATGGCTTTTTGTCCTTAACGATGGCCGAGCAGGGTAGCTGCTCGGTGCCTCTTGGCGAGGGCTTTGATCCCTGGCATTGTGGGGTAGGGAAGTTACCAGCCAAGGATAGCCGAGCAGGGTAGCTGCTGGGCCGCCTCTTCGTGAGGGCTTAGATCCCTGGTGTTGTGGGTAGGGAGCTACCGGCCAGGAATAGCCGAGTAAGGTAGCTGCAGAGCTGCTTCTTGGCGAGGGCTTCGATCATTGGCGCTGAAGGGGCCGTAGGAGGCCTGCCAAGGGTGAACCGAGCAGGGTAGCTGCTGGGCTGCCTCTTCATGAGGGCTTAGATCCCTGGCGTTGTGGGTAGGGAGCTACCGGCCAGGAATAGCCGAGAAGGGTAGCTGCAGGGTTGCCTCTTGGCGAGGGCTTCGATCCTTGGCGCTGAAGGGGCCGTAGGAGGCCTGGTAAGGGTGAACCGAGCAGGGTAGCTGCTGGGCTGCCTCTTCGTACGTACTGGCCCGGGGGATCCGCGGCCTTGGGAGGCAGCGAGGCAGTGGTCGGCCGTGCCGACGTGGGCCGAGTCTTCTTTCCCCTTGTAGGGGTCCCGGTCCCGAGGCGGGGAAGCGGCGACCTGGGGATTTTGCCCCGCCGTTTAGACGCGGACGAGCACCTCCACAAAGGATGCGAGTCGGTCTATCCGGCCGGCGAGGGCGTTGATGGCATTCGGCGGAGGGGGTTCATCCGCGCCTCAGTTGAGAGGGAGGCGGCGGTTGGTGCTTGGATCGTCGTGATGATCACTCGCCATTGGAATGAGATCGGAAGGCGAACTTTTGTTTTTGTGGAATCTAGTTCCCACATACGGCGCCAGCTGATGGAGGCGAGAATCTCCTTCAGATATTGCCTTCCGTTGATCTGCTGATGGCTGTGATGGGTGTCTAAGATTGGATCTGGAGGCTGTTGCTCCTGAAGCGTGCGGATCTCAATGGGTTTGAGGTTGTGGTTGCCGAGTTACCTGCAAGGAAGTCCCGGGGTGGTTGTACCACTAAGGACCCTCCGAAGATCAAGTTAGTCTAGAGATCCGAGCAGAATAATGTCTTAGTGGAGTAAAAATGGCTTACCTCGATCGTCTAAAGAATGGTTTATATAGCGGTGGCAGCAGGCAAGGCAGGCGCGAGAATCACGCTGGACATTACGCTCCCGACGTCACGCACGCGTGATGAGCGGGACCTCCCATTAACGGCGAGACAGGCTCGTTAATGGGGGATTGTGGTGGCATGGAACGCGGGATGTGGCCGGCGGAGATTTCGCACATGGCAAGATTCGCGGGATGGCGGTTACGCCTGCAAGCGGTGCTGTTGGTCGGTCGATGAGACCGAGGAAGATGACCTCGGTGGGAGAGCTCGCGGATGAGCGGGAGAGCCGAGGTATCTTGGTTCTGCGGTAGCTCGGAGACGAGTTGTGAGACCGAGGAGGCCAGTTGTGCAGGGGGTTCAGAGGCGTTCCAGCATTCGCTCGGTAGGACGAGCGTAGGTGTGGTCTGGTCGGCCACTGTAAGTCCTTTCTTGCATGCTCTGGGACACGTCATTTGCCACGTGTCCTGATCTAGGAGATCACTGATATCGAGCCTCATCAGGGGTGTTTGAGTTTTGATGTAAATATCAAATAATAGTGTTATTTGATACAACGCATATGCATTTGTCAATTTGAATTTTGAATATATGAATTTACATGTCATCCTTATTCCATAATTTCTTGTTATGACTATATAGTTTATTCTAAACGTATCATTGCACTTTAGGGTGAAAGGTTGTTTACATAAACAATTTCTAGTCTCAATATAAATTGTTGACCTTGTGACAAGGACTATCAGATTGCTTAGCTAACAAGGATCGTCAAATTGCTTTGGCTATTGGTCTCATATGATAATGGGTGTTGCTATAGGTTATATGGCTCTGGTTTCATTTTGTTATGAGCCTATATGTGTATTATGATTGATGATACTCATAAGTGGAAATTTTCCGGATCACGACACGTAGCGGATGACGTGTCATCCACGCAAACCCGCTAGATTTCTGAAGGCTGCGGAACTGGAATAAGTATGATGCATTGGGGACATTTCTCGATGCCTCGCCTCCGAGGTTGCACCCGACTTTTTAGAAGACCTTCCCGGAGTACGTTCTGTTAGATATGTATGCCCTAGAGGCCTGTGTTGTATAGGATGTTAAGCATGTATATGTACAGAAACAGTGTTTGCTCAAAATGATAGTATGCTATCTGGTTTATCTTCATCTTAACGTGTGATGTGTTGTATTTCATATCTTTATATACATATTGATGTAGCCCTTAGAATTATGCTTGACTGCCAGGATTATGATGTAGATCATACTAGTGGGGCCTGGGCAATCTATAAGCATATCCTTTAATAGTTCCTGGTCGAGGTTATATCAAGACAGGGCATCGATATTACCAGAGTAGACTAGTGTGTACGTTTCTTGACCCTGGGGGCGATGGTTGATCCTATAACCATTGGTGTTTGATATCAAATATTATACACAGGTGCTCATTGGAGAATGGGTACATCAAACAGGACTCGCCGAGAACTCCTAGATGGTATATATACCTATTGTTAGATAGTAGTTCTCTGGTAACACTTGTACAGGTTAGTCTGTAGACCCGAGATCGTCATAGTGTCTTGTGTGATTCCCACTGTGCTTTGATTTCCTCCCTACCACGGCTCTACTGAGTCATGTAAACAGGTGGATTTTGGGTACAGTCCCGAATCATATGGAGGCAGTGAGCGATAGAAGGGGTTTCGTCTCTCCCGGTATAGGGAGTTGATGTCGCGCTATGCTTGATCGGCCATAACAGCAAATCCCTGGCCAGGGTTCTCGAGATTTACGGATAAAAGTTATCAGTAGTTTCTCGAACCGTTATGGGCCGTAAATCAGCATGACTTATAAAGTTACCGGGGTTTAACATTTACTACCCCTAGACTTCATATGCGACGTATCAGACGAAGAGACTAGACTGTACGGTAAGTGTTGCTTATAGGCTCGTTAGGGTTGTGATGAGTTCGCTCGTCGGCCACCTTTTCGTCATGTACCTGGGTAGCTGTTACGCACAGCTAGTGTCGCTGACGTGCTTGTGGTTAAACCCACTGCCAGCATACTGTCGAGTCTTTAGAGTCCTACACAGAGGATTCCCTGGTTCAGGCAAAAGATGTACAGGCCGTAAGTTGTTACGGAAGGTTTTCGATCATGTCCGTGTAATGGTTACAGGAATAATGATCGGAAAGTTAATACGGGTAGGCTTTGGTTTAAGCCGCATACCGGTATTATATTATTGGATTATTTGTATTCGTATTTTTCGGAATTCGGATACGGGTATACTTGTACGGTATACGGTGAGGGGTATTCTTGTAATTGTTACAAGAATACATTCTAGAAGGAGACACCTCGTAAATGGGTTTTTATTTTGTGAAAATAAAACAATGAGGTGGAATTTGAAGAAAGTCTAAGCATGGGTGATGGCATAGCTAAATTCATTTTATATTCATTTGGAGTTACTATTGAAGCATGGTGCATTATTTTGGAGAAAAATAATACATGCTTCAATTGTTTTCTTTTAGCCATATCATTATTTTTCTATGCTTGATTTTTTATTCAACACATTCACCTTCTCTCTCCTCGTTATCTCCTCCCTCTACCTCTTGATCTAAATCACTCACATGAGTTGTGAATCATAGATCAAGAGACATAATAATCCAATACTTGATCTCTATATCATCTAAGTGATCACTTCTAGCACACTTGATCTCTCAGTTAAACTCTTGCGAAGAGTTTGTAGGTTTTTCGATAGCTCTCGGGTGGATCATCTTGGATCTTGAGGTGGCCGGAGATCGAGTTCTTTGCGACCACAAGGAACCTAGGAGTCACATCTAAACAAAGACCCGAAGGACCAGTTCCTTAGGTATAACACTATCATAGTAGATAAGATCTCTAGATAGGTTTGCTAGTTAAGGTTTAAACACAAGATCTTGGTTTATGTGGGTGTTGCATGAAAGAATTTTTTTTATCTCTTCCGCCTCCTTACAAGTGTTGTGAGAGTGTGCAACATCTGTTGGGTTTACCTAGCACCTCATCTATGGTTTGGAAGCATCACACATACCACAATTTAAATTTTTAAGGTGCTAAGTAAACTAAACTAGAATCTTAACTAGAATTTTAGGATAACAATGAACTAGTATCATATACAAATGAGAATCTATCACTAAGTGACTAGATTACAACCTTTGTAGACCTCCTTGGTGACTCCTTGGACCTTTGAGAGTTTGGAATGGATCGCTAGAGGTCTTCCTCGTCCACGATGATCCACCCGGAGTCCCTTTGCCCAAAACTCCTTGCGATACTTGATCTTTGAAAGAAGTAGAGCAAAACACCCTACACAAATGGGCTAGAGAGGTGTAGAATGATGAGGTGGTTTGTTAACTATAATCAAACCCCTTTCTTTTTATCAACCTCACTCTTTAGAAAACTCAAGAGATCTTGGAGGAAGAAGAAGATAATGGTGGCTAAATTTTTCTCAAGAGATAATGATATGATGAATAAAAATGAAGATGAGAATGAATAATCAATATTTAATCCTTCTCACTTCAACCGTGGTTAGTAATTATGTAGATATTTATTATTGAGTAATTAGAACCATAGAAATTAACTCATGGTTAATAGTTAGGTCAAGTGTAGTCAAAGAAGATAAACATTAACCATGAGTGAATTATCTTTTCTTTAACTCAAAATAAATAAATATACACATATTTACAACCATATGAGTCTTGCATTGCCACCATTTGTGTATTAACAACCATGATACAATGTATGTATGTATTTATGTGTCCATGCACATCATCATGTGCATACATGCATGCATACATCAACAAAGAAAAGGGTTTAATAAAGAATTAATCTAAAACTCAAATGTTAAATCAACACTTGATTTAGCAAACCGGTCATATCACATACGACCCGACTAATAGAAAAAGGCCCGATTAATTTACGGTATCACATACAAGCATTTAATCGGGTCCCCGCGCATATCTCATATGTACACTTCATCTTTTCGCCTGAGCCAGGAAACTTCATTGTGGGACTCTAAGACTCGTCAATACATCGGTAGTAGGTGATGATCATATCTAACACCTACAAGATGCAAGCGGTCAGCTAAACGTAACGGCCACCCGGATATTGAGCGATCAAAAGAAAACCAGCGAAGCTGTCAAAACTCCCGGCGAGCCAACTGGAAACACTTACCGTACAGTCCAGTCTCTTCGTCGGATATGCTGCATATCGAGTCTAGGGATGGAATCGTCGACCCCAATAACTCAATAAGTCATGCCGGTGTATGGCTCATAACAGATCGAGAAACTACTGATAACACTTATCAGTAAATCTCAGTAGCCCTGGCCAGAGACTTCCTGTTATAGCCAATCGAGCATAGCACAACATCAACCCCCAATACCGGGAGAGACGAAACCCCTCCTATCGCTCATTGCATCCATGTGCCTCAGGACTGTACCCAAAGTCCACCTGTTTGTACGACTCAGTAGAGCCGTGGTAGGGTGGATATCAATGTACAGTAGGAGGACACACAAGACTCTATGACGATCTTGGGTCTACAGACTAACATGTACCAGTGTCACCTGAGAACTGCTATCCGACGATAGATATAATACCACATGGGAGTTCTCGGCTAGTCCGTTCAGTGTACCCAGTCTCCACCGAGCACCCGCATACAATCTTTGGTGTCACCACACCAGATGGATATGGGATCATCCATCGCCCATCATATGGGACAAGAATGGTATACGCTAGTCTACTCTGGAATATCGATGCCCCGTCTCGATATACCCACGACTAGGAACAGTTAAAGGATATGCTTATAAACTACAGGTGTCCCATTAGTATGATCTGCATCATAGTCCCAGTAGTCAAGCTAATATCCTATGGGCTTATCAATATGTACCAAATGAATAAGATGCATGATCAAATGAACATGTCAAGATAAAGTAAACCAGATAGCATACTATCATGTTAAGCAAGAAAGTCATCTATATACATATATACATGTCCAAGCATCCACTATACATATAATGGCCTCTAGGGCATACATATATCTAACAACATCCACTAACATGTTCCCCCTTCGACTGACCGTCAACCAATAGCTCATCTCCGAACTATCCTATAGCTGAGAATTCTCAGCTTACTTGATCGTCTCCGAGCTATTCTATATTCAAGATTCCTCAGCGTCCCTGTTTGACCAAGCACGGAGCCCGAACGCCCCCGTAACGGCTCCGTGTGTCTCGCCACGATGAGATCTTCGCCGCTCCACGTCCCGCATCCCACGCTAGTATATATCGCCATTAATGGCGGTATCCCGTCATCAACGCAAACATGACGTAGGGGCATAATGGATGGCGAGAATCTCGCATCGGCTCGCTCCATGCGACCGCTATATAAACCCCTCTTCCAGACGACTCAGGTAACTCGAATTGATTGTCTGAGGGTTTTATGGTGGTTTCCCATCCCGGACTTCCTTTGCAGGTAGCTCGGCGTCAACAACTACATATTGAGATCCATACGCTCAATCTTCCATAATAAATCACAGCCATTCAACCTCGCTGGCCGCAAGATCGACGGAGGACAACATCTGAGGGAGATTCCGACCTCCATCAGTTGGTGCCATCTGTAGGAACTCTTTTCCATCTAAAAAGTTGACCTTCCGCCTTCGATTCGATGGCCAGCGATCATCGCAACGAAGATCCCAGCATAAGTCATCCCGTCCTCCACAACGAAGGTGGGGGCGGTTCTACTCCACCTCCCAACGTCGTCGAAACCTTATATGCACGGATCGACAGACTCACGGCGATGGTGGACGTGCTCGCTCGTGTCCAAACGCCTGGCCACGCCCGCTAAACCGCCGCCCCTGCTCCCCGAAACGACGACGTGTATAAGGCAGCTGAGGGGCGCGTTCAAGTTCTCGGCCTAGCTCGTGCCAATCTCAACGTCACGGAACACCGGAATGCTGATTCCGGCAGTGGTGACCCCCATACGAGGAATGACTCCATGACTCATTGGGTACCGGCCAGTCCAACACCGAGGTCTCGGGACCAACCAGATTATCGCTTCAATGCTCGCCACGCTCTCTCGCCCTCCGAAGAGATGTTGGTCAGGTCACCTGATTTCAGGAAAGACTAACGTCACCATACTCATCGAGTACGCGTATATGGTGCACGTCGGGGCGAACCACGAAAGTTTCACCCCGAGGATCTGAGGAACGTGATAGAGCGAAGCCGAAACCGCTCCATCACGCAAGCTCGAAGCAAAGACAGCAGACACTCTGGTTATGGAGAATTATCGATGGTACCAACAGCGAATCGAGGTACTCGAGAAGAAAATTGAAAATATGCGGCTCGCCACCCGTTCGCCCGGAGGATCGGCAAAATACTTCGCGGATTCTCTCATGAGGCCCTCCATGGTGCAGTTACTAAGTGAGCGGTTCTCGTCTCGGAACAAACCGCCCAAAATGGCCATCTTCGATGGGAAGTCCGACCCAAAAGACCACTTGGACGCGTTTACGGTAGGCATAAGCTTCCAAGATAACTCGGACGCGGCTCAGTGCCGAGCCTTCTCCACCACCCTCATCCGGGCCAGGCGAGATTGGTTCCACGACCTTACTCCGTGTTCAATCTCAACCTTCGACGAGCTGGCTACTGTCATGCCCTGCTTCCCAAAATACGTAAATACAGTACGTGACAAAGCCAACCATGCTATCTATGGCAAGCAAAGATCCTTCCATAGTCATATTACGGCTGTCAATCAGATATCGAGAACAGTAAACTACTAAATCTATCTATCACATGTCCAATAGCTACAAGAACAATAACTGGAAAGATAGCGGAAGCAATAAAGATCTAAGGAATAACTAACCCGCATAAAAGCTATATCAATGAGGTAGTCCTCACTGATCGGCGATCCGGTCGAATACTCACATGTTATGTCAAGTATCTGGGTCATGCAAAACCCAGACGTCGGTGCGTCATAAATATCAAAATAATAGTAATAATCAGAATAGAATGCTATGATTAAACATGGGTATAAATAATGAACACAGGTGCAAAACGGTGAGCTATAAGCATGTTATGTGTATCATAAAGTCTGTGCTTCTAGGTTATCTATTCTACAAGTCTTTGAAATCAATTTAATGGAATCGTCGATATGACTCAATAGTATCCCATGCGTGCCCGGGACCACGGTCAAGATTCTCGGGCTGAATCCGAGACGTGCCGCTAAGTAGTAAACAGAAAACATATATAGATGAATGATGTCAGCAACATCATTCCGAGGCTGGCCGAGCCCGTAAAGACTGATCAGTATAAGTATCGAAATGTTGAGTTATAAGTCAGGTTTCATTATTGATTTCCCCTTACCCCAAAGGTTTTGTGTTCAAGTCAGGTATTGATGATATAAATCTAATGCCAACACAGGATCAAGCAGGTACAGGTCTTGTTTATATAAACAACAAGTCACATCCGTCAGGATAATAAGTCAGGATTGTCGGCATTAGTAATAAGATTCAAGTAACAAGTATAGTAGTGTGTCGTGAACATGTCATGCAATGTATTTTAATCAGAATAGACACCAAATGTACAACTATAACCAATATCTAAACACGGTAACCACAACTAATGCAAGGATGTATATATATCTATCTGTAATAACCATTTTACGTCCATTACCATGTATATTGCAATCTAGATAACATATTGAACTAATATAGTAGTATAATAACGTTGTGATGTTCCGGCATGTAACTAGATAAGCTATTATCAGTACGGATACAGACAGATACTGAAAAACGGTAAATCGGTAATATTTGCGGAATAGTAAAACACATGCTCTATTCTTATTCATATAATAACATAGCATGTTGCAAGTTTAAAACTTGCTTGATCGGATCTCACATCGAGATACGGATGTCGCGTCCGACGTCGGAAATAACGTTCTGATGCAAACTTACGCGCGCAGGACTGGACCTGGCTGAGTAGTGACGTGACGTGGTGACTGGGATGGATGACGATGGTGACTGGGTCGTCTGGATCATCGGCGACGCGCGCAACTCCGGCGAGACGGCTGGAATCAAGAGAAGATCAAGAAAAGAAAGAAAAGAAATGAAGAAGAGTAGGGTGGCTGCGAGTGTTGGGTTCTGGGGTGGCGAGGACAGAGGAAAGGTGGCGAGGTGACGGCGATGATGGACGACGGCAAAGTGCTGCATCGGCGAGGTGGCTATGGGTTTCTAAGGTCGGGGTTGCTGCACTTTTGGCTTGGGTCATCGGGGAGAGGAGATGGAGGTGGTGATGATGAAGGCGAGGAGGTGAGGACGAGGGTGAAAGTATTTCCTAGCACCACCATAAGGTTTGAACCGGCATCAAGCATGTAATTTTAAAAATTTCTTGGTGCTAAGCTACACTAACCTAGAATCTAACTTGAGTATTAGGTTTATATGAACATATTGCAAATTCTATACTAAGAGATGGAGTCTACAACCTTTGTAGACCAAATCCTTCTCTTCTAAAACTCCGGGTTGTAGTCCATACGACTCATCGTAGCTCCACTTGAAGAAGTGCACGAACTTGCTTCGCGATCTTCGTATCGAAGATGATCCACCCGAAGTTTCTCTAGCTCAAGCTACCTCTTCACCAATCTCATATTAGTGAAGTAAACAAGCTAGTCTAAAGTGCTAATCTAGAATAGGTTGATGAAGTAGGGCTTTTAGTTCACTAAGAAAAACTCTAAAACCCTAGGATTCACAACACATGTGAGGGTTAAGGCTTTAAGCAAGAGGAGGAAGAAGAAGGAAAATGGAGAGAGCTAAGGAAATGAGCTCAAGAAAAATACTCAAGTGAAGAATGGCTCTCATGAATCAACTCACTTATTGAAGCATGCATTAAAAAACAATACATATATTGCACTATACTTCTATAGTGTAAATAAATGAATAAACAAAAGGAAAAAGCCATGCCTCACCATACCATAAATATCTCCCATTTTCCATCTTTTATTTCTATTTTCTCAAAATAGAAAATCCAACCATGCTTCATAACACACACACACACACACATACATATATCATATATATATATATTAAGAGAAGAAAATAATTAGTGAGCAATAATATTAGTTAATATATAATTATATCAAATATAATATATATCACATTATTAAATCAACACTTGAATCAATAATCCGGTTATATCATATATAACCGACTAATATCATTTATCTGCAGATTAGAATACGGTATCACATACTCGTATTTAATCAGGCCTCCACACATATCATCATATGTGCCCTACTACGTTTCGCTTGAACTATGAAACCTCTGTATGGAACTCTAAAGACTCGTCAATACACCAACAGTAGGTAATGATCACATCAGTTACCTATAAGCCGTCAACGGTACTAGCTGGACGTAACGGCAACATCGTTGGCAGTGATGTATTCAGCCTCCATCGTCGAGTCTGCTACGGTATCTTGCTTGGAACTCTTCCAACATACCGCCCCTCCTTTGAAGGTAAAGACAAAACCCGAGACCGACTTACTGTCGTCCTTATCACTTTGGAAGCTCGAATTGGTAAAAGACTCCACCTGGAGTTCGCCATTACCATACACCAAGAATATTTCTTTAGTCCTTCTCAAGTACTTAAGAATGTTCTTCACAGCTGTCCAGTGTTTTTCCCCAGGATCTGATTGATACCTACTCACTACATCTAGTGAGTAAGCTACATCCGGTCTGGTACATAACATCGCATACATGATAGACCCGACTGCCGAAGCATAGGGTATCCCTTACATGTGAGCCCTCTCCAAATCAGTCTTGGGAGACATCTCTTTGGAGAGAGTGATTCCCGAGCATGCGGGTAAATTACCACGCTTAGAATCTTCCATACCAAACCTCTTTAGTATGGTGTCAATGTACCTGGATTGGGACAATCCCAACATCCGTTTAGATCTATCCCTATAGATCTTTATTCCCAGGATGTAGGAGGCATCACCCAGATCTTTCATAGAGAACTTTTGTGATAAGAAGAGCTTGACCGAGTGTAGTATAGGAATATCGTTTCCTATCAAGAGTATGTCATCCACGTACAATACGAGGAAGACAACCTTACTCTGTACTACCTTTTTGTATATACATGGTTCATCTATGTTCTTGATGAAGTCAAACTTTTTGATCGCTTCATAAAAACAGATGTTCCAGCTTCGCAATGCCTGCTTTAATCCGTAGATGGATTTAAGCAGTTTGCACACCTTTCCCTGCTCCCACTGTCTACGAAGCCCTCTGGCTGTGTCATGTACACGCTCTCTTCTAAATCACCATTTAGAAAAGCGGTCTTAACGTCCATCTGCCAGATTTCATAGTCATGGTATGCAGCAATGGAAAGTAGGATCCTAATGGACTTAAGCATAGCGACTGGAGAAAAGGTTTCATCATAATCGACACCAGGTCGTTGACTAAAACCTTTAGCAACTAGTCTAGCTTTGAACCTTTCCATCTACACCAATTTTTTTCTTAAAGATCAACTTGCTCCCGATGGGTTTTACCCCTTCAAGAGCAACTTCTGTTGGATATAGTGCCCTCAGAGTCAATTATTGGATCGCAGGCACGTGATTGCAATGATTGAGGGAGGACCTATACCGGTAGGACAGTCTTACTCGAGAGGTTTGTATACTATCTGGTTTGTCTTTATCATCGTGTACATACTTTAGGTGACATTGTAGTTCACTATTACACGTTGATAGCGAATAGTATGCTACCATGGTTTGTCTTTATCATCGTGTACAGCTTTAGGTGACATGTTCACTATTACACGTTGATAGAGCCCTTAAGATCCTGCTTGACTACCAACAGTATGATGGCGATCATATACGTGAGAGTTGGGTAGTCCATAAGCACATCCTTAAAGTGGTCCCTAGTCGTGGGAGTTTTGAGACTGGGCATCGATACTCCATTAGTAGATTAGTGTATACAGTCGAGACTCCGATGAGGGGCGGTGGCCGGTCTCATAAGCCATTGGTGTCAGTTGGTTCACCTAAGATGTATACAGGTGCTCATTGAGTTATGAGTACACCAGACAGGACTCGCCGGGAACCTGCTAGTTGGTATTATATCTGACGTCAGATAGTAGTTCCCTGGTGACATGTGTACAGGTTAGTTCATCGACCTGAGATCGTCATTTGTCTCGCGTGAGTTCCCACTGTGCTTTGATTACTACCCTACCACGGCTCAAAGGAGTCGTGCAAACAGGTTTTAGTTGGGTACAGTCCCGAACCACATGGAGGCAAGTGAGCGGATCGGCAGGGGATTCATCTCTCTCGGTATTGGGGGTGAGATTGCGCTGTGTCTAGGAGAGCCATTACACAAAGCCCTCGGCCGAGGCAGGAGATTTACTGGTAGGTATTCCAGTAGTATCTCAGGGTGTTCTGGGCTACACTCCGACACGACTTGTACCGCTTTTGGGGGTCTGACTTTCACCAACACCCAAGGCCCGACATGCGATGCTCATAGACGAACGGACCGGACTGTATTGATATTGTCACTGACAGGCTCAGTAGGGTGTCAGGATGAGTTCGTTCATCGACCTCCCTTTTGGTCAATACCTGGTAGCCCGTTACGTACGGCTAATACCTCTGACGTGCTAGTGGTTAAATCCACAGCCAAAGTATTGACGAGTCTTTAGAGTCCCCCACAGACAGTTTCTCAAGTTTCGGGCGAAACGTTGTAGAGGCCGTATGATATATGGCAGGGTTCGATCATATAGCGGTATTGCACAGATAATGATCGGGCGGACCATACTAATGGGCTTTGGTTTAAGCCGGATCCTAGTATTAGATTTGTTGGATTACTTTAGTCTCATCGCATTCGCATTCAGTCGGAATGCGAATGCAGGTATGTATATACAGGTGAGGGGTATCCTTGTGATCCGTCACGAGTTTACTTTAGATGTTGCCGTATCTTTTTGTTGTGGCAAACATTTGGATTAATGTTTGCTTATGGAAATAATGAGCTAGAATTCATCATGAGATGCATTAAATGTGACATAGACATATATAGTGACTCATAGTCTCTTTTTTGTGAAAAATGTCACATTAGTGGATTGATTTGTGTCTTGATTTGATGAGAGGAGAGAGAGGGGCAGCCAAGGGGGTGGTTGGCTCTTGTATTATTTCTCTCTTGCTCTCATTTTATGATAACACAACACTAAAGAAAAGAGAGAGGAAACTCCTTCTTCTTCCTCTTTCTTCTCTAGCTTAAATCTCCATTAATGGCAACAACTCTAACCTCCATCCAAATCCATGGATGTAAGAGACAAAGTGATCACAAATATTCTCTACATCACCTTGGACACGTCGGTTAGCACACTCCATGCCCGAGTTGCTTCGGATGAAGCGGGAGCCCGTAAAAAGACTCGTAGATGTGGTGCCCTTTCCGACGAGGAGATCAACACCGGAGATGCCGCGAGGAGCTTGGGATGGTGGCCAAAGACCGAAGGACACGGATCGATCGGTATAGCCTTTCTATCCCTTCTCTAGATAGCTAGTTATAGGTTAATGGTTCGATCCGGATTTTAAGCATACGATAGCGCCGGTTTCTAGTTTAGAAAATTTTTCGTTTCCGCATTTTGGCATTGGAAAGACGGCCGGGGCGCTACCGTAGTCTTACAACTTCCAAAGTCCATACTTTGTTGGTATACATGGATTCCATCTCAGATCACATAGCATCCATCCATTTTACAGATCCCCGCTTATGATGGTCTGCTCGAAGCTAGTTGGGTCATCATCTTCCATGATGCAATCCTCGCTCCCACCGTCTATGAGAAAACCATAGTATTTCTCAGGTGGATGAGGAACCCTACTAGATCAGCGGAGTGGCTAAGATTCGTCGGGGACTGTTGAATCCTCCAATTCTACCAAATTGACAGTTATAGTTTGTGTAGCTGGAACTTCTTCCAGTTCTACCTCATCACCACAAATTTCTTTCATAAGAAATTTCTTTTGTAAAAAGGCGGCGTATTGAGAAAAAAATACTTTTTGTTCCTCAGTGTGGTAGAAGATATATCCATATGAATCGTTTGGATATCCCACAAACTTGCACAAAACAGACCTTGCCTTGAGCTTGCCCGAATTTTGCTTTTTAATATAGGCCAGACAACCCCATATTTTAACTCGTTTAAAAGATGGTCTCTTCCCATTCCATATCTCATATGGAGTGGTAGTCACGGATTTGGTCGGAACCCTATTCAATAGGTATGCAGCTGTTTCAAGTGCATAACCCCAAAAGGAAATAGGTAACTCAGCAATATTCATCATAGAGCGCACCATATCTAATAGGATGCGATTTCTCCGCTCCGAAACTCCATTTTGTTGTGGTGTATATGGAAGAGTAAGCTGAGAGAGAATCCCATTCTTTTTTAAATAGTCTCGGAATTCTGTGCTCAAGTATTCTCCTCCCCGATCAGATCGAAGGATTTTAATACTTTTACCCGTTTGGTTTTCTACTTCGTACTTATATTCCTTGAATTTCTCAAAATCTTCAGATTTGTGTTTCTACAAGAACACATATCCGAATCTTGAGAGATCATCGGTGAATGTAATAAAGTACGAGGAACCATTCCTGGAATGTGTGGACATAGGACCACATACATTACTATGTATTAGTCCCAAGAGTTCATTAGCTCTTTCTCCGTGTCTAGTAAACAGAGTTTTGGTCATTTTACCTTTGAGACATGACTGGCAAGTTTCATAAGATGTAAATTCAAATAGATTTAAATATCCATCTTTATGCAACATGGCTAGTCTTGTAGCATTGATATGACCTAGTCTACAATGCCACAAGAAGATTTCGTTCATTTCTGAACTTTTTCTCTTGTGTGTGTTCTGTATGTTTAAAACTGTCGTTTGATTTAGAACGTATATACCGTTACACAACGTACCAAACCCAATCAACACTTGATTTAGGAAAATATCCATAACATTATCCTCGAATACAAAGTTATATCCTTCTTTATGCAACAAAGAAACTGATATAATATTGCACATCATATTTGGTACATAATAACAGTCGTTCAGAATCATTGTATTACCATTTGGTAATACTAGGTGATATTCGCCAACTGCTTTGGCTGCAACAATTGCTCCATTCCCTACTATTAGAGACATATCACCTTTTCCCAGTTCTCTACCTCTCCTTAGCCCATGTAACAAATTACAGATGTGGGATCCTGATCCGGTATCCAATACTCAGGACGTAGAGCAAACTGAGAAACAGTTCTCGGTAACGAACACACCTGAAGAAGATGCATCGCCATGCTTTTTCTTCGTTCGGGTTGTGTGGGAATCCCGATATTCCCCTATTCTTTACTCATACTTATGACAGTCATAAGATAGAGCGGAACCAACGTTCCCCAGCTCAGTATAATAAGCGGGTTCGGTCAATACATCCATACTATTATCTTGATTAAGGCGTGTCATGGTCCTTACCTGGAAAGAGAGAGAAGGAAACGTTTTAGCGTGCGCTCTTTGCAAGATTAGATTGGTTATTATCTTATCTAATCAGGATGGCTTCCACTGTTTTATCAAATCTTCCATCAAAACTTAAAAGGTAAAATTGGCCGGGATTAATTACACCCTACAAGTTCGCCAATCGGTCAGCCAGGCAGGTATTGGTACTCTGAGGGCGTCTCCCCATGCTTTCGCATGGAACTAAATAAATAACCTCGTTTCCGCAGGGGTATAACCCCGTTAACACCTTTCTTAGACACCTACTGGATCAGCTAATTGTAAAGTGGAAAACTCTCCTAGAAGTAACTCTTACTCACAGTGGGTATCGGGATCCAACTATCTCATAGAAGGTATGCAATCTCATTGCAAATTTCAACACTTAAAATTCCCAATATCTGTTTTTACCCATAGCAACTTATGACCTTAACTATGGTCAACAAATCATAAGTGCTAGTCAAGTTCAACCCGTCATTTCGTGATTGAATTAAACCCACTTGCACGATCCTTAACTATGGTCAAAAAGGCTGTACAACTACCCTAATCCAATCGCATCATATGCGGCAGATAAGCACTAATCAGCTACCGCACACTACGTCTTGACTATAGTCAACAAATGCAGCACGAATACTAAATAGTCCTTATCTGAAATGACGGAGGGCTACGACTGGTTTTGTAGAAAACCTTTAACGTAATGAACTTGATATCGTTGTAGAATCTAGTGATTTGAAAAGGAGTGGTTTTTGTAGCATTTGCTAGTTTTGCTAAAGAGGCCACTCCCGTTTGAGGGATCTCGGCTCTTTCCTCATTGAATGAGATGCTGGATATTCATCAAGGAATACCACTATGCAAAGCAAGAACTAGAGAAGCTATCAAAACTAAACCGAGTGGGTTGTAGCATTTTCTAGTTTTGTTAAAGAGGCCACACCCGGTGAAGGGATCTCGGCTCTTTCCTCATCGAATGAGGTGCTGGATATTCATCAAGGAATACCACTATGCAAAGCAAGAACTAGAGCTACCTTTTTTTTTATAAAATTCTGATTCTATAATATCTTTTGGTTTCTTTTATTTCCATTAATCACATTAATAAAGTTCCATCATTTATATTTCCCTAAACATCACAGAAAAGAAACGAAAATAGAACGTACGCTTATGCCATCTACATTCGCCACGGGGTCCCATCATACACCGTTAGGTTACTTAACTAACGGCAGAGCGGGGGCTAGACTAGCGCGGGTGCAAAACATAAGCAACGTTTATTATATATATATAGCATTCGTCTCACGCAGTTATATGATCACATCTTAGAACTTAAGCAGCAGAAGCAAACATATGAAATATTGGATATACTAGGAGGTCCGTGTTTTAAATTTAGCCAGTAATGAAAAACACGGATTCCACGGTCATGATGAATAGCCTAACCCACATCCCTAAACCCCTACGAGAGCGGCAAGCAACCCTGCCAATTCTAGAGTTAGGAGACCCGGTCTCGACTCCTCGAGATGGCCTCCCACTGGACTCTAAAACCCGGTTATTTGTGCTCCCCGCCTTGGGTCTATCCTAATACGGAAAAGTAAATAATATACATCAATGACGACATCATCCTTAATCCGGAAGTGTCCCAATAAAAGAATATTACATACAATTTACATGAATGAAAGTTGAAAAACTTTCATCTCACGCAAAACCCCCCGGCTATTCAATCCCGACGATCCAATATAACATATCACAGCAATACATAACATCACATGTCATCAACGTAAGTAAATATGCGTATTCCAAATGTCATTTACATATAGCAATGAGATCGGGGATACCCCACATATTACACTTACGGTCGCAGAAAAGAAATGAAAAACAACAATAATTAGAATCCGCATATTCCTTAGACATCATAAACCCGGAATATCTCATATTCCGAACTTCATGCCTAACCGTATAAACCTCGCATTTTAGTCTCAAATCGAAAACACTTTTCAATAACTTAGTCGGATAATTCAACAAGATTCCCGACTACTTGATCAAATGCTCGTTAGGAACCTTAGTAGATGGCCGCACCCCCGATGCTGTCGACGAAGTGCACTTAGGCGAAATACCGTGGCTGCGACACCCCAGTGGATGCTTTTGGCAACGGGATTCTCCTAAAGTCACTTGGTCGGGGCTATGGGGCATGGCTATCTAGTAATGTTATCCGGTGAGTATTCGCGTACTATACAAGATTGCGACGGAGTTTTGATCCGAATAAAAACTCCGTGGCAATCGATCAATAGAGACTAAAGTACTAGATTTAAAACTAGCAAACTAGTTTTCACAAAACTAATAAAGTGTGGATTCCAAACATTGTATCATATATCAATACTTAAACCCAAAACGATGTTAAAATTGCAACTACGATACACTCCGAATTGCCCTAACAGAAAGATAACATCACATACAATCTTGGCTAAATCAAACATTACCTGAAACTCCAAAACCATCACATCAGAACACCAAACAAACTCGAGGCTAAATGGGTGAAGAGGGATCGGCCAGGCTGGCCAAATGCAAGTTTTCGCCGGTTCGATTTTGGAGTTTTGGCCTCGAATTTCTCTGGTGTTCTTGTTACATCACATGTAACATTCTGTACTTGTTTAAAAAAATTTCAGAGACCGTTTTAAAATTTACATAAACTTGGATTTTGGATTTGCATGTTTCGGAGTTTTTTATTAAATACAAAATTAAATAATAATCCATCACTTAATTCACGGTGTGAGTCTTATATTGCCACCATTTCCATATGTTAACAACCATGATAGATGGGTGTATGTATGTGTGTATGTATGCACATCCATATGTGCATGAAACTAGATAGAAAGAAAGAAACACATACACATGCATACATCCATCATGTCCAAGAAAGGTTTTAAGTGAGAAAACTAATGGTTAAATGATAAATCAACACTTGATTTATCAATCCGGTCATATCTCATATGACCCTACCAAAAGCAGGCCGCCCGATCAATGTACGGTATCATATACGCACATTTAATCGGGTGCATCCACATATCGCATACGCGCACCACAACGTTTCGCCTGGACTGGGTAACTCCTTTGTTGGACTCTAAGACTCGTCAATACGCCGGCAGAGGGTGATGATCATATCAGGTACCCCCAAGCAACAAGCGGTCAGCTAAACGTAACGGCCACCCGGGTATTGAGCGATCAGAAGAAAACAAGCGAACCTGCCACAACTCCCGTCGAGCCAACCGGCAACACTACCGTACAGTCCGGTCTCTTCGTCAGATATGCTGCATATCGAGCCTAGGGATGGTTACGTCGACCCTAATAACTTAATAAGTCGTGCCGGTGAATGGTCTATAACAGATCGAGAAACTACTGATAACACTTATCAGCAATTCTCAGCAGCCCTGGCTAGGGACTTACTGATATAACCAGTCGGGCACTGTACAGTATCAACTCCCAATACCGGAAGAGACGAAACCCCTCCTATCGTTCATTGCCTTCGTGTGTCTCGGGACTGCACCCAACGGCCACCTGTTTACACGACTCAGTAGAGCCGTGGTAGGGTGGCAATCAAAGTACAGTGGGAGAACACACAAGACTCCATGACGATCTCGGGTCTACAGACTAACCTGTACCAGTGTCACCCGAGAACTGCTATCCGACGATATATATAATTCCATATAGGAGTTCTCAGTGAGTCCGTCCAGTGTACCCAGTCACCACTGAGCACCCGTATTTGATCTTGATGTCAAACATCGATGAATGTGGGAACATCCATCGCCCATCGTATGGGTCTCAGTATCATATACGCTAGTCTACTCTAGTATATCAATGCCCCGTCTCGATATACCTACGACTAGGGACTTTCCAGGATATGCTTATAGACTACAGATGTCCCACTAGTATGATCTCCATCATAATCAGAGTAGTCAAGCCAATATCCTTAGGGCTTTATCAGCATGTATGAGTGAATAATAAGCATGATCGAATCAACATGTCAGATAAAGAAGAACCAGATAGCATACTATCATGTCGAGCAAGAATGTATACTGAATATATATACATGTATAGATACATCCACTATCATATAATGGCCTCTAGGGCATACATATATCCAACAGTTACGCACAGCTAGTGCCGCTGACGTGTTTGTGGTTAAACCCACTGCCAGCGTACTGTCGAGTATTTAGAGTCCTACACAGAGGGTTTTCTTGTTCAGGCGAAAGATGTAGAGGACGTAAGTTGTTACGGCAGCCGTAAGGTGTTGCGGCAGGGTTTCGATTTTGTTCGTGTAATAGTTACAGGAATAATAATCGGAACGATAATACTGGTAGGCTTTGGTTTAAGTCGGATACCGGTATTATATTATTGGATTATTGGTATTCGTATTTTTCGGAATTCGGATACGGATATACGGTATACGGGATACGGAAGAGGGGTATTCTTGTAATTGTTACAAGAATACCTTCTAGAAGATACCACCTCATAATACATTATTTATTTTATGAAAATGAATAAATGAGGTGGAAATTAAGAAAGTCTAATCATGGTTGTAAGAATGGCTTGTATTGTATTTTATTGTTTTGGAGTTACTATTGAAGCATGGTGCTATTTTTATAATGCATGCTTCAATTATTTCATTTGTGCCATATCCTTCATCATGCTTGATTTTCTTCTCATTATGAAAAACACTTTCTCTCTCCTTCTTCTCTCCTCCTTCTTCTTCCTTGCTTTAACACTCACATGAGATGTGAATCAAAAGTAAAGGATCAAAGATAATCCAATACACTAATCTCTACATCATCCTAGTGACCATTTTTAGCAAACTTGATCTCTAGGTTTAACTCTTGTGAAGAGTTTGTAGCTTGCATGATAGCTCTCGCGTGGATCATCTAGTTCTTGAGGTGGCCGGAGATCGAGGACATCGGCAACATCCAAAGGAGCTGAGGAGTTCATCAAAAGAGAAGGCAAGGAGCAAAGGAGTTGCACCAAAGAGAAGACTCGAAGGACCGTATCATCAAGGTATAATCCCTAACATAGTAGATAAGATCTCTAGTTAGGGTTTTCTAGTTATGGTTTAGACAAGATCCAAGGTAAAATGCGTGTTGTATGCAAAGAAAATTTTTGTTTACCGCTTCCGCCGCCTCACAAGAGTTGTGGGAGCATGAAACATGCACCAACATGGTATCAGAGACTAACTAAACCATAATTAGATTGTTAGCCAAAAGTTAGAACTTCGATCGACGCATTTTTTCCCGAAAAACACGTTTTCTGCCTCTACTGCTGTCAATTTTTTAAAGTGTTCAAAAAAATCATTTCAGTGGCCTTAAAAATACATGCAAGGTTTTCTAAGAATACTGTAGAAAAACGAGACGCTAACTCACCAGGAGAGCCGCGGATCCGCGGCCAAACCCAGTGTTTGGCCGCCGATCCGCGGCCGAGTCGTGGCCGAGTTGACTCGTTTTTCAGCCGTTTTCTTAGATGAAGGAAATAGTGTTTATTGGACATCTGGAATTTTCACAAAGTTGTTTGTGCACTGGAAGATGACAAATGTTGTCATAGTTTAATATTATCGATCGAAATTCTAAAGTGCTTGGCTAATCGGGTTTTCAGTTTTTTCTTATGTGTGTTTGAAACGTTGACTAATTGCTATAAGTCGATTAGTCGGGGTTGCACACTTCTGTAATGATATCATGAGTTGGTATGTGTATATGAATATGTTGGATCGTCGTGATGAATGGCCGGGGGATGTGAGAAGAGCGTTTTCTTTTCTTTCATTCAATGTAATTTGTAAAAGCAATGTAATATTATTTTGCGGGGCACATCCGGGATTGGGTTGTAGCCACCGTTGTATAATTTGTTTTTACTGTTTTTGCTCCTAAGATAGACCCAAGGTGGGGTGCACAAACTACCGGGTTTTCGAAGTGCCGAGTGGCCTACTCACTTTGTTGAGGGAGGTTGCTCCACTTCAGGAATTTGGCGGGTAGTTTGCCGCACCCGTAGGGGTCTAGGGTAGAGTTTTGGCTCTTCATCACGACCGTGGAACCCGTCTTTCATTAAGGCTTGAATGAAATGAGAAATTCCTAGTATATCCAATGTATTCATCTATGATCTGTAATGGCTATATTTATATATGAGATATATAATAAACATTGCTTATGTTTTGCTCCGCGCTAGTCCAGCCCCCGCTCTACCGTTAGTTAAGTAACCTAACGGTGTATGACGGGACCCCGTGGCAAATGCGGATGGCATAAGCATACGTTCTATTTTCGTTTCTTTTCTGTGATGTTTAGGAAACGTAAATGATGGGACAGCATTAATGTGATTAATGTCAAGAAAAAGAAACCTAAAGATGTTGTAGAATCAAATTTTCAAAAAAGGGTAGCTCTAGTTTTTGCTTTGCATAGCGGTATTCCTTGTAGAATATCCAGCACCTTATTCGATAAGGAAAGAGCCGAGATCCCTTCACCGGGAGTGACCTCTTTAGCAAAACTAGCAAATGCTACAAATCACTCGGTTTAGTTTTTGATTGCTTCTATAGTTTGCTTTGCATAGCGGTATTCCTTGTAGAATATCCAGCACCTTATTCGATAAGGAAAGAGCCGAGATCCTTTCACCGGGAGTGACCTCTTTAGCAAAACTAGCAAATGCTACAAATCACTCGGTTTAGTTTTTGATTGCTTCTATAGTTCTTTGAGAATATCCAACACCTTATTCGATAAGGAAAGAGCCGAGATCCTTTCACCGGGAGTGACCTCTTTAGCGAAACTAAAAAAGTCTAAAAAATACTCCTTTTCAAAATCACTAGTTTCTACAACGATATCAAGTTCATTACGCTCATGGTTTTTCTGAAAAACCTGCGTAGCCCTCCGTCATTTCAGATAGGTACTATTTAGTATTCGTGCTACGTTTGTTGGCTTTCGTCAAGGCGTAGTGTGCGGTAGCTAATTAGTGCTTATCTGCTAAAACATGAGATGCGATTGGGTTAGGGTAGTCGTACGGCTTTGTTAGCTTTCGTAAAGGGTCGTGCGGGTGGGTTTAATTCAATCGAGAAATGTACGGGTTGAACTTGACTAGCGGACTATGGTTTGTTGGCATTCGTCAAGGTTATAGGACGCTGAGGGTAAAATATTATTGGGAATTTCAAGTGTTGAAATTTGCAATGAGATTGCATACCTTCTATGAAATAGTCGGATCCCAATACGCACTGCGAATAAGAGTTACTCCTGAGAGAGTTTTACACATAACAATTAGCCAATCAAGTAGGTGTCTAAGAAAGGTGTTAACGGGGTTACGCCCCCTGGGAAACCGAGGTTTACTTTAATTAGGTCCGTGCGAAAGCACGGGGAACCTCCCTCAAAGTACCAACACTGGCCTGGCTGAAAGATTGGCGAACTTGTAAGGTGTAATTAATCCCGGCTAATCTTACCTTTTACGGTTTGAAGGAAGATTTGATAAAAACAGTGGGATCCTGATTAGATAAGATAATAACCAATCTAATCTTGCAAAGAGCGCACGCTAACGCGTTTCCTTCCATATTTCTCCAGGAAGCAACCAATATCACGCCTTAATCAAGATAATAATATGGATGTATTGACCGAATCCGTTTGTTATACTGAGCAGGGGAACGTTGGTCCCGCTCCAACTTATAAGTGTTATAGGTCCGAGTAGGGAATAGGAACATATCCGGATTCCCACGCCACCCAAACAAAGAATAAGCATGTTGATGCATCTTCTTCGGGTGTGTTAGTTACAGAGAATTTTTTCTCAGTACACTCTACGTCCTGGGTATTAGATACCGGATCGGGATCCCACATATGCAATATGTTGCATGGGCTAAGGAAAGGCAGAGAACTAGGAAAAGGTAATCATTCCCTAAAAGTAGGGAATGGTGCAAATGTTGCAGCCAAAGCAATTAGTGAATATCACCTAGTATTACCAATAGGGAATACATTGATCCTGAACAACTGTTACTACGTACCCTCTATGATATGCAATTTAATATCAATCTCTTTATTAGATAAAGAAGGATATAACTTTGTAGTAGAGAATAATGTTATGAATATTTACCTAAATCAAGTGTTGATTGGGTTTGGTGCGTTATGTAACGGATTGTACGTTCTAAATCAAAACACAGTTCTTAACGTACAAAACACACGCAAGAGGAAGAGTTCAGAAATGAACGAATCCTTCTTGTGGCATTGTAGACTAGGTCATATCAATGTGACACGACTAGCTAAGTTGCATAAAGATGGATATTTGAATCCATTCGAATTTTCGTCTTATGACACTTGCCAGTCATGTCTCAAAAGCAAAATGACCAAAACTCTGTTTAGTGGACACGGAGAAAGAGTTACGGAACTCTTAGGACTGATACATAATGATGTATGTGGTCCCATGTCTACACATGCCAGGAATGGTTCCTCGTACTTCATTACATTCACTGACGATCTCTCAAGATACGGACATGTGTTCCTGTTGAAACACAAGTCTGAAGCTTTTGAGAAATTCAAGGAATATAAATCCGAAGTCGAGAACCAAACGGGTAGAAGTATTAAAATCCTTCGATCAGATCGGGGAGGAGAATACTTGAGCACAAAATTCCTTGAATATCTAAAAGAGAATGGGATTCTCTCTCAGCTTACTCCTCCATATACACCACAGCACAACGGTGTATCGGAGTGGAGGAATCGCACCCTATTAGATATGGTGCGCTCTATGATGAGCATCGCTGAGTTACCTATTTCCTTTTGGGGGTATGCGCTTGAGACAGCCATACATCTATTGAATATGGTTCCTACCAAATCAGTGCCTACCACTCCATATGAGATATGGAAGGGGAAGAGACCATATCTTAACTATGTAAAGATATGGGGTTGTCCGGCCTATATCAAAAGGCACAATCCGGACAAGCTCGAGGCAAGGTCTGCTCTATGCAAGTTTGTAGGATATCCCAAAAATTCACAAGGGTATATCTTCTACCACACCGAAGAACAAAAGGTGTTTGTTTCTCGGCATGCCACCATTTTAGAAAAGGAATTTCTTGCAAAAGAAATTAGTGGCAAGGAGGTAGAACTGGAAGAAGTTCCAGCTACACAAACTGCAATAGAAGATTTGGTGGAGCCAGAGGATTCAGTAGTTCCCGACGAACCCCAGTCTCTCCTCCGTTCTAGTAGGGTTCCACATCCACCTGAGAGATACTACGGTTTTCTCGTAGATGGTGGGAGCGAGGATTGCATCATGGTGTTGCGACACGGCAGCGCCCCGGCCGTCTATCCGAGGCCAAAATGCGGAATCAAAATTTTTCTTAACTTTAAACTGGCGCTACCGCGGACAATATACCCGGATCGTAACCATTAACCAACACTAGCTAACAAGAGAAAGGGTGAGAGATATACCAAGTGATCCGAGTCCTCCGGTCTTCTCCTCATCGTCCCGATCTCCCGCGGAAACTCCGGTCGTCGCATCCTTGCCGGAAGGGCACCACATCGTCTGCATCTTTTACGGGCTCCCACCTCAATACCGAGGCAACTCGGGCACAAAGCTGGCTAGTCGACGTGCCTAAGGTTTGCTGTAGAGTGTAGTGTAGATGATGCTTGTCTCATATAGGGTAATGAAGTTGCCATTGGATGGAGGGAAGTGAAGAACAAAATGGAGATGAACTTTGGTGTATCCAAATGAGATGATAATTTTCCCACTCTACAAAATGAAAATCCCTCATCTCATTCTCACAAAGTGGCCGGCCTATATGTGTGGAAATGGTGGAGAGAAATCACAAAACAAGAAGGAAGGTAAGTGTAAGAAAAAGGAATGGGTGACCACATCCAAAAAGGTAAACCTCTCATCAATCTAAATCCTTTATAATCTCATAAAGCAAGTGATAAGAAGGAAAAAGAATCTCATCATGAAAAACTATCATGATGCCACCAATATGCAAGAAACCCCTCCTCAAAAAGTTATTTGCAAACTTGCAAATAACCCCCTCCATCGGAAAAGTCCGGCCGGGAAAGAACAAAGGAAAACCGGCCGGAACGGAATGCAAACTGGCAACTCCAGAAAACTGGTCCCGTAATAAATTACAGGAAAACCCCGATACTGTGCATACACACCCGCATCTGTATTCCGACCGGATACAAATGCAATGAGACAAAATCTACACTGTACTAAACTAGGATCCGGCTTAAACCAAAGCCGGCTAGTAATATCCGTTCGATCCTGATCCGTGCAATACCGCACGTATCTGATCGAACCCTGCCATATATCCATACGGCCACTAGTACAAACCGTCTGATCCTGATCCGTGCAATACCGCACGTATCTGATCGGACCCTGCCATATCTCCATACGGCCTCTACAGCGTTTCACCCGAAAGCTTGAGTAACTGAAAGTGTGGTGGACTCTAAAGACTCGTCAATACTATGGCTGTGGATTTAACCACTAGCACGTCAGAGGTATAAGCCAATACGTGACGGGCCACCAGCTATTGACCAAAAGGGACGTCGATGAGCGAACTCATCCTGACACCCTACTGAGCCTGTCAGTGACAATATCCGTACAGTCCGGTCCGTTCGTCTATGAGCATCGCATGTCGGGCCTAGGGGGTTGGTAAAAGTCAGACCCCCAAAAGCGGTACAAGTCGTGTCGGAGCGTAGCCCAGAACACCCTGAGATACTACCGGAATACCTACCAGTAAATCTCCTGCCTCGGCCGAGGGCTTTGTGTAATGGCTCTCCTAGACACAGCGCGACCTCACCCCCAATACCGGGAGAGACGAACCCCTGCAGATCCGCTCACTGCCTCCATGTAGCTCGGGACTGTACCCAACTAAAACCTGTTTGCACGACTCCTTTGAGCTGTGGTAGGGTAGTAATCAAAGCACAGTGGGAACTCACACGAGACAAATGACGATCTCAGGTCGATGAACTAACCTGTACACATGTCACCAGGGAACTGCTATCTGACATCTGGTATAAGACCAACTAGCAGGTTCCCGGCGAGTCCTGTCCGGTGTACTCATAACCCAATGAGCACCTGTATACATCTTAGGTGAACCAACTGACACCAGTGGCTTGTGAGACCGGCCACCGCCCCTCGTCGGGGTCTCGACTGTATACACTAGTCTACTAATGGAGTATCGATGCCCTGTCTCGAAACTCCTACGACTAGGGACTTTTTAAGGATGTGCTTATAGACTACCAGCTCCCACGTATATGATCGCCATCATACTGCTGGTAGTCAAGCAAGAATCCTAGGGGCTCTATCAACGTGTAATAGCGACATGTCAGGTCACCTAAAGCAGTACACGATGATAAAGATAAACCAGATAGCAAACTATCATCTCGAGTAAGACTGTCCTACCGGGATAGGTCCTCCCTCAATCATTGCAATCACGTGCCTGTGATCCAATAATTGACTCTGAGGGCACTATCTCCAACAATCTCCCACTTGCACTCAAGGCTAATTATTGCGATGTCGCATACTCACAGCCCGTGTGATACCAAACACCCAACTCCTCTACTAGTCAGTCTCACAAAACCCGTTTGCGAAACTATTGCGTTCGAGGAATAGCCTCAGTGAGTGGATCCGCAGGATGTTTCTTTCTATGTCTCTCTATATCTCAAGTTCGCGGAGAAAGCCATCTCCCGAAAAGAGCAATACCTGTCTTAGAATGTGTCTGGATGTCTGATGGGACCTAGCTCATAAATGAACTCCAAATCCAAACTTCTTAGACTGTATCATCAACTGAACTTAATCAGTATCCTGCACCATGCCTTCCCTCAGTATCCACCTGGACCATATGTCCAATATACTGCCCCTCGTCAGAGGGAAAACTATAACTCTGACAGCCACTCTGCCATCCAGGTCACCTTGGAAGCCTGGAATGATAACCGTCTCCTAAAGGAGGCTGCCGTTATCATATCCCTAGAACATCAACTTATGTTCTAAAACTGCTTCCGACTGTTTCTCCAGGATTGGATCAATATCAACTTATTGCATCTACTGCAAGAACAACATCTGGTGTGGTACTTGACATCTCATGATTGACTCAATTGCCTAAGCAAGTGATCTGTCAATCATGCGTATCCCTCTCCCCTTTAGTCTGTAAGACACCTTTAGAGAGGGTGACTCCATCACCTGCAGGTACACTACCGTGCCAGGAGTCGTCCATTCTAAATACTCATAGAATGCTGTCAAGGTACCCAGATTGGGAAACTACCCAAATCTAGATCTAAAACCATAGATCTAGTAACCAGAATGTCTGATATAATATCCAAGTCCTGTGTGGAGAAACTACTGTGTGACAACTAAAGTATAACCGATCGTAGTATAGGAATATCACTTCCTACTCTGTGTATGTCATCCAAATACCATGACATCACACCCTACTACCTTCTCAACAGATCCATCCCCTATTCTGATGAAGTCAAACCTATGACTGTCACATCAGAAATAGATGATCTATCTCCGCTGTATCTGCTTTAGTCTATAAATAGACATAAGCCACCTGTCCACCAATGCTTCCGCTGCTCCCACTGACTACGACAACCCTCTGGCAGAGTCATATAGACGTACACTTCTAAAGCTAGTTTAGAACGACGCTATACTCATCCTCTTGCCGGGTCTCACAGTCTAGAACAACAGCAATGGTAAGTCTGAGTAAACAAGAACCTCCCTGCCACCGTCCTTGAGCATACCGAAGTACCTCTCGAGTGCCTGAGATTTCCCACCATATCTGCGGAGTGGCCAATGGAATGTCTAACCAGATTGAATCTTTAGGTTCTTATCAAATCTTCAGTATTCGTTTGCGGTTCTGGAATCACTTCCAGTTCTACCATACTCCCACTACTGTTTTCTGAAAAAATCCATTTTTTAATAAAACTGTGGCGAGTCTAGAACAATATCACTATTGATCTTCCAGATGGTAGAAAATCAACCCTCGTCATAGCCTGGGTCAACCCACAAACAGCCATTACAGAAACGTGCCTTGGGTTATCCAGAGTCTGGTTTTAAGCATAAGCCGGACAACTCCCCGTACCTTAACAATGTCAAGATATGAACTGTTCTATATCCAATATAGAAACAGAGGCACTGATTTAATTTGAACCAGATTCAAATCACGCAGCTGTCTCCAGTGCATGTCAACTAAATGGAAAGAGGCCGATCATTGTAACTCAACTTAGGAATACTTCCAATTATGAGTAACCTGAAAGAGAAGCAATTTCTCTTTATCATTACTATCAACTGAATACCATACACAAGTATCTACATCTTCGATCACTTTGAAGAATCCCGATACTTGCTACACCCGGTTCTCTACTCTATTCAAATACCTATAACTCCTCAAAACTCAGACCCTATGTTTCTACGAAACACATGTCTAAGAACTAGAGAAGTTAAAAGTAAACAGAATATAGCATGAGGACCAACCCCTCTATCCTAATGGACACTGGACAACATACAATACTCTGTATAAGTCCGCTGAGTCTAACAACTTTTTCACTGTGCGTCGTAGGTTGAAAACTGTACTTATGGTTAAGAAGAATTACACCGCTGTTTGATGCTCCTTACCTAACCATCCACTGATATAGGTAAATGTCATCGACATAATATCAAAAGGTATATCTCACTCTATGAAAATAGACGTACAGATATATCAATTTGAAATTGGTGCACAACAGCGGATATTCAAAACCAAATATTTGCCGACCGGCAAACAGCCCAGATGATCTCCTCAAATATCACCGATTACAACGAATCCCGATATAATGGGGATGATCACCCTATTCCCAATGACTTACTCCCACTCATCATCTGTAAAACCATACAGATGTGAGAATCATACCTGGTAAATACATACCCTGGAGTAAGTATCTAATCGGGAAATCAGTTTTCTTTTAACATTACACAGTGAAACTGAAACATTGAAATGTTTCGGTGGGGTATTCCGGTATTCTTAGTAATGCCTCTTCCATTATCCAGATTCACAATTATAACCGTATAATTCTTTGCCACCTCTCCAAATCCCTTTATATGTCTTTATTCATTACCTTCTGCACACCCCTTTAGGCCAATTGGTTTTCTTCCTTCCCTACCGTTCGGCACGAGCCTATGGTTTGGAAGAAGACTATCCAATAAGCATAATGGGTGTACTGTCCTAATCCTAGGAGCACCCGCAATGCGAGAGAAGGTGAAGATAAAATACAACCGAATAAACCTTATTCCTATTTCTCCTGGACCAGAATCCATCCCCGAACTGGAACAAGTTCCTTTCGAGTTCGTATATAACCATACGATGGAGTATCCAATAAACTGTGGATCTTCGTAGTGATACGGAGTGTCCTGAAGAAATACAAAGGTGATTTAGGATTGGCGAAGAAATACTTGGTTTGGTTGTGAATAGCAGTCGCAATTTGCTTTGCCCTCTTACTAATCCCTTGCTTTGTCTTAACTTAATACCTTCTGTACACCATCGTTATGCTAATTGGTTTTCTTCATTCCCCACCGTTCGGCACCAGCCTAAGGTTTGGAAGAAGACTATCCAATTTGCGTAATAGGTGTACTATCTCCTAAACCAAGGAGTACTCGCAACCTGAGAGAAGGTAAAAGGAAAAGACAACTGAATAATCCTATTCGTTTTCTCCAGAACCAGAAACCATCCTCGAAGTCCTTCGAGTTCGTATATAACCATACGATGGTTTTGTCCAATGGAAGTGGACGTTCGTAGTAATATGGGGTGTCCTGGAGAAAAGGGTAAAAGTAGGAGTGGCAATGAGGTTTGCAACTCTGACAATCCAAAAGCCTGTGTTAAGAAGGTTCGGTCAACTTGGTCACTGAGTCATAGTCCAGGGTCGGGTCAATGGTCGCTGCCAAAGAGAGAGAGAAAAGAAACACTCAGCGTGCACTCTATCCTAGATCAGAATGGTTATCACTTTGTCTAATCTGGAAACCTCCCACTGACACCTCAAATTCTCCTCCAAACCTGAAAGAAGAATTAGTCGGGATCACCCGAGGAGTAAACCAACTCATCAGTGGGAATCGGGATCCAACTATCATCGCATGATAACGTGACGGAATACACTCACGTCACCACACTCCAGAAGGTATGCGCATATCTGGCAAGTTTCAGTTCTTTTGAAACTCCCGATGTGATTTTTACCCCTAGGACCCAAGTGACCTTGACACAGTCAACAAATCAAAGAGTCCTAGTCAAGTTCAACCCGTCATTATCCTGGATTGCATTAAACCCACCCGTACGAGCCCTTGACACAGTCAACAAGGCCGCACGACTGTCCTAACCAATCCCATTAATATGCAACAAACAAACACTACTTAGCTACCGCACACTACGCCTTGACACAGTCAACAAACGCAGCACGAATACTAAGTAATACTTGTAAGAAATGACGGAGGGCTACGTCTAGTTTTTGGCGAAAAACCTTTTAACGTAAAGAACTTGATATCGTTGAAGGAACTGCATAACCTTTTATAAAAATATAGTGACGAAAACCTTTACTAAAGAGGTCACTCCCGGTGAAGGGATCTCGGCTCTTTCCCCGTAGAATGAGGTGCAGGATATTCCAACTGAATACCACGATGCAAAGCAAAAGTAATCGGCTATAGTGAAGTTATTTCCCTGACGCAAACTTCTGTCCAAGGGGTCACTCCCGGTGAAGGGATCTCGGCCCTTGCCTCGTCGACTGAGGAGCAGGATATTCCAAATGAATACCACGATGCAAAACAAAAGTGAACGTCATTGCAATAACAGCTTTTTGAAAAGTGTTCCAACAACATCATAATAGGTTTGTTTATCTTGCATTGATCCGAATCAACGCAGTCCCATCAATTGATCACACCACAAAGAACGAAAATATACTGATGTACGTATATGCCATCCGCATTCGCCACTGGGTCCCGTCATTACCCGTTAGGTTAGCTGACTAACGACAGAGCGGGGACTGGACTAGCGCGGATGCAAAACATATACAACATCTACTAATATATATACCAATATATTATATTTCGCTCAAGGCGTGATAAAATGCAACATCACAGAAATATACAGCAACACAGAACAATACAGATATCTAGAAGCCCCGGGTTTCACAGAGCCGCTGCTGAAACCCGACGTTCCCCTGGTCGTGTGGATAGCCTGTGCAATGAAATCCTAGACCCCTACGGGCGCGGCAAGTCACCCGCCAAAACCTGAAGCGAGGCAGCCCCCTTCAGCACCGTGAATGGACCACCCAGCACTTCACGGAATCCGGTAACTTGGGCACCCCTCCTGGGTCAACCTGTACCCCCTACGAGTGCGGCGAATAGCCCGCCAATCCTAGAGTGAAGCCCCCTCCGTCTCAATGCCATGAGATGCGGGCCCGTTGCCCTCTAGAACCCGGCTATCCGTGCACCCCTCCGCGGGGTAATCCTAGTACAGAAAATAAAATATACATACAACGGGTACATCGACCGCAACCAGGTCGTGCCCCAAAAGAATAATACAAACAGGCGGTGACGGCAGTCCACATGTCGGACGCTCACCCCGCAATATCAAATGTACATAATACAACAAAACTGTACTAGCATTGCATCCAGGCTATCCCCCACGACCGATCCGCAACAACACAGCATAAATACAGAACATCAACGTGAAAATCACGTTCGCAAATCCGTCTAACCGGGCTATAGCAGTTAGACAGGATTTACCGATCAAGTGATATTCACGGTCGCAGATATAATGTAAATACTGTGAAATAATATGTTTAAAATATCCAATCGATCAAAAATTAACAAGTGGGCCCCCAAGTACTACTGTAGCACATCAAGAAATTCTGGGCCCAAAATTAATGTTCCAAAACCCCTAAAATCAGCCCAGAAAGCAACTGAAGAAAAACGACACAGTGATCTGACCATAGTGCGGCGGAACCGCGGCACAAAGGGGGGTTTTGCCGCGGTTCCGCGCTCACACAATGGAATCACTCTGTCGAATTTCTACAGTAGCCTTATATTTTCCAGTACATCACTTTTCTGCAACCTGAAAAAAAATTTGAGCAAGAAAAAAATCAACAGAAAACTGATGTGAAGAAAACGCGTATTTTAGAACTTTGGTCGATCGGATAAGTAAAACACATTAGAACAAGCTAGACTAGGTTAATGGCGTGGCTCTGATACCATGTTGCGCCACAGCAACGCCCCGGCCGTCTATCCGAGGCCAAAATGCGGAATCAAAATTTTTCTTAACTTTAAACTGGCGCTACCGCGGACAATATACCCGGATCGTAACCATTAACCAACACTAGCTAACAAGAGAAAGGGTGAGAGATATACCAAGTGATCCGAGTCCTCCGGTCTTCTCCTCATCGTCCCGATCTCCCGCGGAAACTCCGGTCGTCGCATCCTTGCCGGAAGGGCACCACATCGTCTGCATCTTTTACGGGCTCCCACCTCAATACCGAGGCAACTCGGGCACAAAGCTGGCTAGTCGACGTGCCCAAGGTTTGCTGTAGAGTGTAGTGTAGATGATGCTTGTCTCATATGGGGTAATGAAGTTGCCATTGGATGGAGGGAAGTGAAGAACAAAATGGAGATGAACTTTGGTGTATCTAAATGAGATGATAATTTTCCCACTCTACAAAATGAAAATCCCTCATCTCATTCTCACAAAGTGGCCGGCCTATATGTGTGGAAATGGTGGAGAGAAATCACAAAACAAGAAGGAAGGTAAGTGTAGGAAAAAGGAATGGGTGACCACATCCAAAAAGGTAAACCTCTCATCAATCTAAATCCTTTCTAATCTCATAAAGCAAGTGATAAGAAGGAAAAAGAATCTCATCATGAAAAACTATCATGATGCCACCAATATGCAAGAAACCCCTCCTCAAAAAGTTATTTGCAAACTTGCAAATAACCCCCTCCATCGGAAAAGTCCGGCCGGGAAAGAACAAAGGAAAACCGGCCGGAACGGAATGCAAACTGGCAACTCCAGAAAACTGGTCCCGTAATAAATTACAGGAAAACCCCGATACTGTGCATACACACCCGCATCTGTATTCCGACCGGATACAAATGCAATGAGACAAAATCTACACTGTACTAAACTAGGATCCGGCTTAAACCAAAGCCGGCTAGTAATATCCGTTCGATCCTGATCCGTGCAATACCGCACGTATCTGATCGAACCCTGCCATATATCCATACGACCACTAGTACAAACCGTCCGATCCTGATCCGTGCAATACCGCACGTATCTGATCGGACCCTGCCATATCTCCATACGGCCTCTACAGCGTTTCGCCCGAAAGCTTGAGTAACTGAAAGTGTGGTGGACTCTAAAGACTCGTCAATACTATGGCTGTGGATTTAACCACTAGCACGTCAGAGGTATAAGCCAATACGTGACGGGCCACCAGCTATTGACCAAAAGGGACGTCGATGAGCGAACTCATCCTGACACCCTACTGAGCCTGTCAGTGACAATATCCGTACAGTCCGGTCCGTTCGTCTATGAGCATCGCATGTCGGGCCTAGGGGGTTGGTAAAAGTCAGACCCCCAAAAGCGGTACAAGTCGTGTCGGAGCGTAGCCCAGAACACCCTGAGATACTACCGGAATACCTACCAGTAAATCTCCTGCCTCGGCCGAGGGCTTTGTGTAATGGCTCTCCTAGACACAGCGCGACCTTACCCCCAATACCGGGAGAGACGAACCCCTGCAGATCCGCTCACTGCCTCCATGTGGCTCGGGACTGTACCCAACTAAAACCTGTTTGCACGACTCCTTTGAGCTGTGGTAGGGTAGTAATCAAAGCACAGTGGGAACTCACACGAGACAAATAACGATCTCAGGTCGATGAACTAACCTGTACACATGTCACTAGGGAACTGCTATCTGACATCTGGTATAAGACCAACTAGCAGGTTCCCGGCGAGTCCTGTCCGGTGTACTCATAACCCAATGAGCACCTGTATACATCTTAGGTAAACCAACTGACACCAGTGGCTTGTGAGACCGGCCACCGCCCCTCGTCGGGGTCTCGACTGTATACACTAGTCTACTAATGGAGTATCGATGCCCTGTCTCGAAACTCCTACGACTAGGGACCTTTTAAGGATGTGCTTATAGACTACCAGCTCCCACGTATATGATCGCCATCATACTGCTGGTAGTCAAGCAAGAATCCTAGGGGCTCTATCAACGTGTAATAGCGACATGTCAGGTCACCTAAAGCAGTACACGATGATAAAGATAAACCAGATAGCAAACTATCATCTCGAGTAAGACTGTCCTACCGGGATAGGTCATCCCTCAATCATTGCAATCACGTGCCTGTGATACAATAATTGACTCTGAGGGCACTATCTCCAACACATGGAAGATGATGACCCAACTAGTTTCGAGCAGGCCATCACAAGTGGGGACTCTGTGAAATGGCTGGATGCGATGAGATCTGAGATGGAATCCATGTACACCAACAAAGTATGGACTTTGGAAGTTGCTCCTGAAGGGGTAAAACCCATTGGGAGCAAATGGATTTTTAAGAAGAAACTTGGTGTAGATGGAAAAGTTGAGATTTTCAAAGCTAGACTTGTTGCAAAAGGTTTTCGTCAACGACCAGGTGTAGATTATAATAAACCTTTTCTCCAGTAGCTATGCTTAAGTCCATCCGGATCCTACTTGCCATCGCTGCATACCATGACTACGAAATCTGGCAAATGGATGTCAAGACCGCCTTTCTAAATGGTGATTTAGAAGAGAGCGTATACATGACTCAGCCGGAGGGCTTCGTAGAAAGTGGGAGCAGTGGAAAGGTGTGCAAGCTGCATAAATCCATCTACGGGTTAAAGCAAGCATCGTGGAGTTGGAACATCTGTTTTGATGAGGTAGTCAAAGAGTTATGACTTCATCAAAAATATAGATGAACCTTGTATATACAAGAAGGTTGCAGAGAGTAAGGTCGTCTTCCTCGTATTGTACGTGGATGACATACTCTTGATAGGAAATGATGTTCCTATGCTGCCCTCGGTCAAGCTCTTCTTATCACAGAGATTCTCAATGAAAGATCTGGGTGATGCCTCCTACATCTTAGGAATTAAGATCTATAGAGATAGATCTAAACAAATACTGGGATTGTCCCAATCTAGGTATATAGACACCATACTAAAGAGGTTTAGTATGGAAGAGTCCAAGCGTGGGAATGTACCCGCGATCTCTGGACTCACTCTCTCCAAAGAGATGTCTCCCAAGACTGATCTGGAGAGAACTCGCATGCAAGGGATATCTTATGCTTCGGCGGTAGGCTCTATCATGTATGCAATGTTATGTACCAGACCCGATGTAGCGTACTCACTAAGTGTAGTGAGTAGGTATCAAGCAGATCCAGGAGAGAATCACTGGACAGCTGTAAAGAACATTCTCAAGTACTTGAGAAGGACTAAGGAGATGTTCTTGGTATACGGTAATGGTGAACTCCAAGTGGAGTCCTTTACCGACTCGAGCTTCCAAAGTGATAAGGACGATAGTAAGTCAGTCTCGGGTTTTGTCTTTACCTTTAACGGAGGGGCGGTGTGTTGGAAGAGTTCCAAGCAAGACACCATTGAAGACTCGACGATGGAGGCTGAATACATCGCTGCCAACGATACTGCCAAAGAAGCTGTCTGGATGAAAAAGTTCATTGCTGAGCTAGGTGTGGTTCCATCTATTGAGTATCCAATACCTGTGTATTGTGATAATAATGGAGCGGTGGCTTTAGCCAAGGAACTCCGGTCCCATCAGAAATCCAGACATATTCTGAGGAGGTATCACCTGATCTGGGAGATAGTAGATCGCCGGGAGATCGAGGTCAGGAGAGTTGACACGAAGGACAACGTAGCGGATCCACTCACGAAGGCCCTCCCTCAGATGCAATTTGAGAGACTTTTTGGGATGTTGGGTAAGAGATACTACAACACATGGCCTTAGTGCAAGTGGGAGATTGTTAGTTATGTGTATGCTCTAGAGGCCATTATTGTACATATGATATATATTATAGTGGATACTTGGATATGTATATACTGAGAAGACTTTCTTGCTCGACATGATGGTATGCTATCTGGTTACCTTTATCTCAACATGTAGACTTGTATTGTGATACTGTCGTGCTCTCACGTGTTGATAAAGCCCTTAGGATATGTACTTGACTACCAGGACTATGATGTAGATCATACTAGTGGGGCCATGGTAGTTCATAAGTACATCCTTCAATTGTTCCTAGTCGAGGGAATATCGAGACAGGGCATCGATATTCCAGAGTAGACTAGCGTATACACTTCTTGACCCATATGATGGGCGATGGATGATCCCACATCCATTAGTGTTTGACATCAAAGATGGTATACGGATGCTAAGTGGAAATTGGGTACACTGAACAGGACTCACCGAGGACTTCTATGTGGTAGTATACCTATCGTCAGATAGTAGTCCTCTGGTGACACTGGTACAGGTTAGTCTGTAGACCCGAGATCATCATAGAGTCTTATGCAACTCCCCTTCTGCTTTGATTTCCTCCCTACCACGCTCAAGAGGAGTCGTGCAAACAGGTGGATTTTGGGTACAGTCCCGAGTCGTATGGAGGCAATGAGCGATAGGAGGGGTTTCATCTCTCCCGGTATTGGGGGTTGATGTTGTGCTATGCTCGATTGGCAATAACTGGAAGTCCCTGGCTAGGGCTGATATGGAGATCTACTGATAAGTGTTATCAGTAGTTTCTCGACCTGTTATGAGCCTCAAATCAGCATGACTTATAAAGTTACTGGGGTCTGACATATACCACCCCTAGACTTCATATGTGACATATCAGACGAAGAGACCGGACTGTACGGTAAGTGTTGCTTGCAGGCTCGTTGGGGTTATGATGAGTTCGCTCGTCGGCCACCTTTTCGTCATATACCTAGGTAGCCGTTACGCACAGCTAGTGCCGCTGACGTGCTTGTGATTAAACCCACTGCCAGCGTACTGTCGAGTGTTTAGAGTCCCACACAGAGGGTTCCCTCGTTCAGGCGAAAGATGTAGAGGCCGTAAGTTGTTACGGCAGCCGTAAGGTGTTGCGGCAGGGTTTCGATTATGTTCGTGTAATAGTTACAGGAATAATAATCGGAATGATAATACTGGTAGGCTTTGGTTTAAGCCGGATACCGGTATTATATTATTGGATTATTGGTATTCGTATTTTTCGGAATTCGGATACGGGTATACGGTATACGGGATACGGTATACGGAGGAGGGGTATTCTTGTAATTGTTACAAGAATACCTTCTAGAAGATACCACCTCATAATACATTATTTATTTTATGAAAATGAATAAATGAGGTGGAAATTAAGAAAGTCTAAGCATGGTTGTATGAATGGCTTGTATTGTATTTTATTGTTTTGGAGTTACTATTGAAGCATGGTGCTATTTTTATAATGCATGCTTCAATTATTTCATTTATGCCATATCCTTCATCATGCTTGATTTTCTTCTCATTATGAAAAACACTTTCTCTCTCCTTCTTCTCTCCTCCTTCTTCTTCTTTGCTTTAACACTCATATGAGATGTGAATCAAAAGTAAAGGATCAAAGATAATCCAATACACTAATCTCTACATCATCCTAGTGACCATTTTTAGCAAACGTGATCTCTAGGTTTAAGTCTTGTGAAGAGTTTGTAGCTTGCATGATAGCTCTCGCGTGGATCATCTAGGTCTTGAGGTGGCCGGAGATCGAGGACATCGGCAACATCCAAAGGAGCTGAGGAGTTCATCAAAAGAGAAGGCAAGGAGCAAAGGAGTTGCACCAAAGAGAAGACCCGAAGGACCGTATCATCAAGGTATAATCCCTAACATAGTAGATAAGATCTCTAGTTAGGGTTTTCTAGTTATGGTTTAGACAAGATCCAAGGTAAAATGCGTGTTGTATGCAAAGAAATTTTTTTTTACCGCTTCCGCCGCCTCACAAGAGTTGTGGGAGCATGCAACATGCACCAACATGAAGACCCGCCGATAATTATCGAGGACGACAGAAAGGAAACATCAAACCCTCTTCCTGCTTTATCGATAGCCAGGGAGGAAATGATCTCCAAAGCCGTCCTTGATGATTACATAGCTCAACAAATACGAGCTCATCAGGCAAGCGAAGCGGCTGGCCAAGTCGTCAGAACCGGGTGACCGTACCCAGGCTGGTATTATCAAATCAAATACCCGCCAGGATATACGATCCCCAAGTTCCATATATACAAAGGGATAGGCAATCCTCATCAGTACGTTGCTCAGTTTAGAGCTTTTTGCGGCAATACTGGAGGCGACGACAAATTCCTGCTTTGCTAGTTCGTTGGCATCCTGTCGGAAACGGCATTCGAATGGTACTCAGAACTCCCAAATGACTCCGTCAAAACATTCACAGAGATGGAATTGCTGTTCACGCAGCGGGTCGCCAGTGCAAGCGAGCGCACCCCGATCATAGCATTAATCAATGCCAGGGTGAAGCCTGGAGAGACCTGGATTCAATACGCAATCCAGTAGCGGAACCTATGGTCAAAATGCGAGCAACGCATCGAAGAAGCTCTTGCAGTAGGCATGTTCATAAGGACTCTGGATCCTCAGGCAACTGTGTCCCAGTTCATGACATTCTTTAAGCCGACCACCTTCCAGGCTCTAATCGACAAGTTGGCCCAAATGGACCAGATGGGCCACGGACCTTCCTCTTCAAAAATGGACCATCGGAATGTAAAGGGTAAAGGGAAAACAGCCTTTGTTTTCAACACTCAATAGTAACCGAGCGACCCAAAACCGGTTGCTCGCCAAAACAACGCGCGACCGCGCCAATCCCTGGAAGAGAAGCTAGGACGAGCTTACTCATTTTCCCGTGATAAAACGAGGAGACTGTTCGAACTAGCAGTACGCAACAAACTCATCACTCTGCCGGACCCAAAATGTCCACCGCAGCCCAGTGACGTCAATAATCCCAACTACTGCTCCTATCATCGAATGGTGAGCCACCCCATTGAGGATTGCTACATATTCAAGAACTGGGTCGAGGACCAATACTATCAAGGGAAATTCGCGCTGTCAGAGAACTGGAGGGTGAACCCGCCATGGAGGTACGCTCCTAAAAAGGTGGATACGCCGGGGGCATCATGTTGGTTTGTGGAAGAAGCTCCATGGGAAGTTTTCCTTTAAGCTAAAACCAAAAGAATGCTGAAGGATCTTCAAGCATGTCCGGCGATCAGGTGGAAAAGCCCGCTAGATCTCGAGATCATTGAAGGGATGCTGAAACCGTGTTCCGCACCGAAAATAGTCGACAAGAGGCAAAACCCCCAGGCCAAGCCTTCAAAGTCTTCGAAGAAAAAGAAGAAGACTAAGAAGCCTATGCAGCCTTCCGAGTATGACGACAAGCACACGGACCTGCAAAAGTATATCAACGCGCTGAAGGAGTACAATCAGAAGGCGTTGACCCAAGTCACCCTCGAAGAGTTTCTTAACCATATACTTAAGAACGGAGATAGTGACAATGATGAGGGAAATGGATCGTCGGAAGAAACCGAAGATTATGTAGCAAGTTGCCACATGGTTTCTCATTCGTCGTTAAATAACGAAGAAACTCCCTCGACGTCGGAAAGCAACGCAGAGGAACTGGGGGAAGGATCGGTGCCAAAATCCCCGGAGCTGCCAGAAGACCCAATTGACAGGATGCTAAATGAAGCTTTTCAAAGAGTAGAGCTGACCGTGAACGTGAAACGGCCATATACGCAAAGGCCAAGCATCGACGTCAGGACGAAGAAGACGCAGCGAGGAAGAGTCACAAAGCACTCCAACCAGACCGACGCATGCCTGTGGCAAACAAAAGTAGGACCAAGACAGAAAAGCAGTTTACCAAAGCCCTGTCAATGGGAATGAAGCTGCCCCCTCTCGTGGAAAACACTTCCGGGATCATGTGCCTTGATGAAACAGATATACATTCGAACTACTACTTATACCATCGGAGGGTCACACACCCCACCGAAGAGTGCAATGGCTTCAAAAAGTGGTGGCAAGGATACGTTGCTCACCGACAACACTTCAAGCGAATGAAACGCAAAGCTCATCGACAACAAAGAAGCACGACAGACAAGCGTGAAGGAACGGCTGGCAATTGTCATATGTTGATACCAGTTCGACAAAAGGAAAATCTCAAGTTCTTACATTCGGGAACGATTCTGAGGAAGAAATAACCCTCGGCCTTTTCTTCAAAGAATCTACCTCCGGAAAAGAAGATGAGGAGAAGAACCGCGAGAATATTCAGCTGCGTAACCGCACGCTGCCTGAAAAGAACCTCGGGCCTACAAACAAAGGTTCGAGCAAAAGAGACAAGGGGAAGAAAAAAGACCCTAGGGAAAATTCCCTCGATGATAGAGTCGTCAAAGAGCTCGCGGGCAAGGACCCGCCAAAGAAAAACAAGGTGGATTACAATGTCCTGGCACATCTGAGGAAGATACCCTCATAACTGAGTATATTGGATGCTCTCCTCCTGTCCAAAGAAGCAAGAGATTCTCTGATCAGGACATTACAGGAGCCCGATCAGTTCCAAGCTTTCCTTGCAGAAGAAAAGATTAACGACGAGCTGGCAGAGGTTTATACAGCTGACATTATATTCGGCGATGGAGATCTCCTTGTCGGAACGTGCGAGCACAACCGTCCTCTATATGTCACCGGGTACTGCCACGACATCAAGATAGGGAAGATCCTGGTCGACAACGGGTCCTCCGTCAACCTTCTCAACATGAAGGTGTTGAAAGAGATTTGCATGAACGTTCAGCACCTGTCTCGGAATAAGATTACCATCTCCGGGTTCGACTCTCAGTCATCGCAGATGCTTGGGTCCGTAATATTGACATTACGCTTTGGGCTTCTCATCACTGACATCAAATTTCATGTCATCGACGCCAAGACTTTCTATAACGCTTTACTCGGCCGGCTTTGGTTACACGAGTACAACGTCATCCCTTCTGCACAACACCAGTGTATGAAGTATTTCAATGACGGCCTCGAGTACACAGTTACAGGGGAGCTAAATCCATTCTCCGTAAACGAAGTCCGAAAATATAAAGACGCAAAGTACTTCCTACCAGATTTCAAAGACACGGAAAGATGTCATAAGCCGGAGAATAAACAAAAAGCTGTTGTCACCATCCCGATCTTTGGATACCGAGGAAGATGAAGAGATAGTCTACTCGGGGCAACCCCAAAGCAACAGGCTCGGACCATCTACTCCTATTTTGGTCTTTTGCAGTGACTCTGAGGACGAGACTAACGCCGTTTTTTCCACTCGTCCGTCAGCACAAACCATTACTAGAGCTGATCAAAGCTTGCAAATCACCATAGTTCCGTCATGGTATTACAAAGAACTTGATGCACTCAATACATACAGCGTACAAGAGCTGCAGACTTTCTACGTCCTTCCCAGGCGAAGAGGTGAAAAGGCGATCCTCTTCTATCGATCTACGGAGACCAAAGTAGAGAGAGAAGTCGAGCATGGTGCCGAACTTGCGCTTGATAGGCTTCAACCAATATGTCTGTCCAGATATTACGCAGAAGGATTGAAAGGGCTAATAAGATGCCAAGGCGTACCCTTCAAACAAACCGCTCAACAAGCCCAGTTCTACAACAAGATTTAGGACATTCTTTGGACTCAGCGAAAGATGCCCAACGGGAGGACGGAGATAGCCGGGCTTAGATATGTTCGGTCCAAGAAATGGGAGTGATTCCATGGCTGCTGCATTATAAATAACTTCGGCGAAGAAGGGAATGCTTTTACATATAGCTGTGACGTTGAAACGAAGCAAAAACCCGCTATAAGAACGTCAAGTCTGTCGTTCGAAGAGCAAGTTTACAAGCTAATGAGGGGGGCCGGTCAAAAGGTTTGGGATGATCACAACCGTGAAATGGCTATTTATGAAAAGGCCAGGACTCAGCGTCTCATTCAGCAGTCTGCGGAAAAGGAAAATTACGATGCCCTTCACCCTCAGCCCACTGTACGTTCGCGCGACAAGGAAAAAGCCCGACACAAGCAAAAATATGGTGGAGAACGAGAATAGCGTTCTAAAACAGTGAAGCGGATCCAAGAAGCCACGCAATCAATAAAAAGTCAGTTGGAATCCGTCTTTCATCAAGAATATGGGTCGGGAATACTCTTTCCCTCAAGACAAGACAAGAAAAATATTCAACCTTATCATCAAGCATCAGATGATGACGCTCCCCGAGTCTCGGCATCCTGAACAAATAAACGAGGTCCATCATCCAGATTATTGCTCCTATCATCGAGCAATAGGACACCCTCTTAAAGACTGCTTCACCTTTAAAGACCGGGTCAAAGACCAATATCAACAGGGTAGGTTCGCTTTATCCGACAGCTGGAGAGTGACCCCACCGCAAAAGCATGAGCCAAAGAGAACCTATATCGCGAAGGCGGGACCATTCAACACCAAGAATGGAAGCGAACTCGTACTTGCCATATGATAACACTCTCAAAGGAAGGAGAGCACGAGAATATGGGTGACTGCTTCAAGTGATGCGCAAATGAGGATGAAAGGAGGTGATCTCAGAGTTTCCACCAGCACCAAAAGAGCTGGAAGTTGGGATACACACTACGGCGGACAACCTTGGGATACACACTACAGCGGACAATGATCAGTCGAAAATACTGCATATTTTAACCGGCAATTTCCTTGTCATCTGCATACATATAGGAGAGTACGGTATTCATAATTCACATATTAGCTAATTGGTCGCAAAATATCAAATTACATGTATTCGACCTTAAAACCGGAAACTCTAGGGAAATTAACTGCATTACATTACATAGCATATTTTCTATATCTTGCAACCCCTACTTTGAAGTCTATGCAGGAAAAAGAAGCTTGCTCGATCAATACATTGCTCGACCATTACAATTGCTCGTAAACTCATTGAAAGCAAATCTGGTATCAACATAGAAGGGCAACTGCAATTCTAAACATCAAAGAATAACCCATACAGCAGTACCAAGCAACAGAAGAAAGCACAGATCCCAACCTCACCAATGCGCGGCGGAAGGGCGGCCAAAGCCCACCTAATGCGGCGGTTGCGCGGTGGATCCAGAGAGTCAACTCCTCGAATTTCACCACAACTCCTGTGTTAGTACCTGCAGCTCAAAAATGCATACAAAAGTCCAGAAGAGTCCAGACACTTCCACCAGATCATCAAGCTCCTAAACTAGCCTAAAATTTCTAGAACTTTCCTAAACCCTTGCTTAAACCCTAAGCTAAACCCCAACAAACTTGTCAACAAACTTTGGGAGGGAAAGTCTAATTCAAACCTAAACCTAGTTCTATAAATAGGACCCTTGACTCATCTTGAGAAAGGATATCATGAAACCCTAGAGAGAAAAAGATTCAACATCTTAGATCTAGCCATTCTCTCTTTCTCCATCTTCTTCTTCCTCAAGATTAGTGAGAAATCTTGTAGGAAACCCTAACCCTAAATCCATCCACAATTCAAGATCTTGAGTGCAAGCCAAGCAAGATTCCTTCAACCCTTTTATGAGCCAAGCCGATCTTCCATCGGGCAAGAGATCAAAAGTAGATCCGCGATCCACGGAGTCGAGCGAAGCCGAGTCAACGATCGATTTTTCTTTCTTCTTGTAGATCTTGAAAGAATGTATTGACAATTGTTGATTAAATAAAAGGTGATATTTTCTCCATTCTTGTTTTCTTTAAAATTCCGCATCATGTTATCTTTACTGTTCTTGAATATTGTCTATGTGGTGATGCGCGAGTAAAACTCCGCTCGTTAAGGAGTCGAGAAGATCTTTAGTATGATGATGTAGCAAATTTGTAATCAATTCTTGAATCCCACGAGATTGTAAACCCTAGCAAGTTCAAGAATCGACAACCCAATTCGATGCGATGCTTTCTTGATCAACATCGCTCGAGATTGGGGTGATCCGATCGATTCTTGAAATTGCTAGAGGCTAGAATATAAATGGTATCCTCGAAAGAGCAAGGGTTAAGAGATGAAACTTTAATTTCATCAAGAAAACCCTAATTCTCGTCGATAACCATTGATCTAGCATCAATTCTTCGAAGGACAAGAATATGAAATATTGTAGACTACAACACATCTAAAGATCCTATCGATTCCTACGAGCCTCTTTATCAGTCTTGATTGTCGTTTGGAAAATACCATTGAAACCGATTCTTGTTGTTTATAGTTCTTGATTCTTTAGAAAAGATTAGTGACACACGAATACAAATCAATCAATTGAATCGTGTTTTCTCTTATTGTTGATTAACATTTCATTTCAAACAAATAAAAGTACAAACGAATCTCGAGATCCCTGAGGACGATCCGCACTCATTCATTAACTTCAACTGACACCGTTGTTTGATTGCGGTCAAATATTTTTGGTTGTGATTTCTTTACCATTTGATTCGATAAACACACCCACGAAAATCATTAAATCAAAATGGCGCCGTTGCCGGGGATCGCGCGTTAATTCGTTTACATTTTATAGTTTGAAGTGAAAGAATTATTACGTTTCATTTCTTGAAATCAAAATTCGTACAAACTCTTATACGTGTGTTGTGAATTGATTGCAAGGTGATCTGGAGCATTCTGAGCTGTGGAAAAATTATTTGGGATATACCAGAGAGCTGGAGATAGGAACATAAAGCAGCTGAAGGAAATTGGTACAGTGAACCCACTGTTGGACCGCGGAAGGGCGGCATTTGCATGGTAATTGCGGCGGAAGCGCCGCAGTCTTGGGTGATCTCTGTACCATCTTTCAGCAGGTGATTTCTCTCTCTCTCCCCTCTCCCTTTTTAGCTCCAACTAATCCTTTCTGCAGGATTCTTTGCAAACAATAGCTGCGCCGCAAAAACAAATTAAAATTGTGCGTGATTTTGTTTTCTTGGTTGTTTTGCATTGCTAATACGGAAAATTAAGGGGCACGGCCAAATCCAAATTAGGTGGGGATTTCATTACCCTTCCTAGGCCCCGAAAACCACCAAACTTGCATCCACATTTACCCCCATTAACTAAAAGAAATCTAGAGATGACTCTAAGGACTGTCGCGCTCATTTAGGACAAGAGAGGGCCGTGGGTAATTCATTGCTTATCCGCGTTTTTCTGTGGTGCCTAAGGCGAGTGTGTCTAAGGCTAGTGGTTATTAATTAGGTCCACTGTAGTGGTGGTTCCTTCCCACTTACCTGGCACTTATCCGGCCACAGGGGGACAAAGAGGCAGTGGAGGATTGATCCTGCGACTTGTCTTTTGGCAGTTAGGAGCGGTCTAGAGCCGGACCTAGGTGACCATTAGATTCTAGGGTTTGTGTGCTGCATTTGGTTGTCGCATCATTTTTTCAAAAATCCGTCCCTTTTCAAAAGCAAACACCGCATTCATTTTACCCCTAATTATAAGCCAACGCTGCCACTTGTACTAACCCTTTTTAGTACAAGATAGGCTGGACACGGGATTCTAGTGCCAGTTTAGTCCGCGTACCTTTTATCGACTCCGAAGTCGATAATTCTCCATTTACCTTTTCTTTACCTACTACCACACCCACACCGATGGATCCGAATCCATCAAACTTCTTTAACCCCAATCTGCCACCGTCCGTTGGTGCGCAGAATCCTCCACACATTTCTCTTCAGGAAAGATGCTATCCACTTAGAGGTCCTCTTTCGACCTGCTTATCCACACCACCAGCAAACGGGGATAACTTTGAAATAAAGCCCCAGTATATCAACCTTCTACCTAAGTATCACGGACTCGAGACCGAGGACGCTTACGTTTTCATTACCAAATTTGAAAATGTATGTGCTATGATGGGTACGTCTCAACTTTCGGTGGATGCGATGCGTCTACGACTTCTTCCTTTTACCTTGTGCGATATAGCCGAGAAGTGGCTATATAACACCACCGCACACTCCATCACAAATTGGGAAGAATTCGTCGCTGCATTCCTAAAGAAATTTTACCCAGTCCAAAGAACGGCTCGAATTCGGAGCGAATTGAACCAATTTGCCCAGCTCCCTACCGAACCATTTTCAAAGTACTTTGAACGTTTCAAGGATTTAATGGTTCAATGTCCTCATCACGGCATCCCGAGATGGGAGCTTTGCCGAATCATCTATGAGGGCAGTAACCCTAGCACGAAACAAAGCCTTGAAAATATGTGTCAGGGTACATTTATGACTAAAGACGATGGGGAAGCCTGGCGATACTTAGAAGAATTCGCTGAAAAATCACTGATTTGGGAGAGTGGAACCCAACCATTGAATAGGGGTGGCGTACACCAAGTAGATGTGTCCATAGGTGTTCGAGCTGAAATGGCAGCAATGCAAAAGAAGCTCGACGCTATGGAACACAAATTTGCAGCAGCCTCCCTAAATCCGGTGTCACTCCCCAAAACTATTTGTGGGTGCTGTTCTGATCCGTCACATTTAACGGAAGAATGTCCTTTAAACTCGGCGTTTCAAGGTCACGAGCATTCTAATGCCGCATTTCAACGACCTCGAAATGACCCATATTCTTCCACGTACAATCAGGGTTGGAGGAACCACCCGAATTTTGCTTGGAACCAAAATCAATCTCAAAACACGGTTCCAAACACAAGTAACTTTCAAAGGGCTCTTCCTCCACCACAACAGCAACCCCTCCAACTCACTCAGCACCCCTATCAGTCACAAAATTTCCAAAACCAGGGCAACACTCATGCACAGTCTAATCCTATGCAGTCCTGTTCTGACGATTTCTCTCAATTTACTCAAACCATGAAATCACTTTTATCCAATTTCATGGAGGTTTCAACTGAGGTTAGATCTTCCGTCAGCGAAATAAAGAAAAACTCAGCGTCACAAGCTGAGAGTATTAGAACGATGGAAGCTGAAATCGCACGCCTCAAAGCTGAAATGAGTGCGAGAGAAAAAGGGAAACTTCCCTCTCGACCCCTACAGAATCCTGGGCATTACAATGTAAATGCCATTACCACGTTGAGATCGGGAAGAGTGCTGAATAATAATGTCGGGGAAGATATTGATAATACTGAAAATCATGTCAAAACCCCGGCTGAGACCTTTCCACATACACACACTTCTCCTTCTGATCCTTCTTCTTCTACCAAACCACCTTCGCACGAGCCTATTCTCCAGTTCCCTTTAGGCTCAACACCTTCACCCAACCCTTATAGTTCTCCACAGACGGTCCCCACACCTCTTTTGGGATCTCGTCTACCCCCCTTTCCTTCTCCTATGATGGACCCTGCGCTTATTGCGAAAGCACCTTACCCGAACCGGCTAAGGGCTAACAGAACGAGTCCTCATATGGAGAAAATTTTAGAAATGTTCAAACAGGTTAACATCAATATCCCTCTCCTAAATGCGATTCAACAAGTCCCCGCTTATGCGAAAATTCTAAAGGACTTGTGCACTAGGAAGAGGAAGACTCAAGTGCCAAAGAAGGTCTTTATGGCTAATAATATCAGCACTGCTTTTATTCCCCAGCTGCCAAAGAAACGAAAGGACCCAGGATGTCCTACAATATCGATTTCGATTGGGGGTAAAAACATAAATCGTGCTCTTTTAGACCTTGGCGCGAGTGTTAACCTGTTACCTTATTCTGTCTATGAGCAACTAGGAATTGGAGAGCTGAAACCTGCTCATTGTACTCTCCAGATGGCAGACCGATCTATCACCAAACCAAGGGGTGAATTAGAGGATGTGCTAATAAAGGTCGGGGAATTTGTTTTCCCTGTAGACTTCATTGTGCTTGACACACATCCTGTAGCAAACCCCCGGGGCCAAATTCCGGTGATTTTAGGTCGTCCTTTCCTTGCCACTTCCAACGCTGTTATAAACTGTAGAAATGGTTCAATGAATTTATCATTTGGAAATATGACCATTGAACTAAATATCTACAGAGTTGGGAGTCAGCCATCAGAACCTAGTGCTCATATTTTAGATGTGTGTTCTGTCCATGAGATCACTCCTGATAGTTGTGGAGCCGAGGAACTTTGCTTTAATGATCTCGATGACATTAGCACATCTCTGCTTGATCTTACACTTGATCTTAGTGAGGACACTACACTTACACTTGAGTCCTGCACTTCTGACTTTTCTCCACCCGAGTCTGTATCTTTCACAGGCTCTGAGCTTCTTTGTAAATCCAAAAATCATTCTATGATCCTTCCTTCAATCATTTCTCCGCCTGAATTAGATCTCAAAGTCTTACCTTCTCACCTAAAATATGCATATCTTGGTGAAAACGAGACTTTACCGGTTATAATTTCCACTTCTCTTGCATCAGAGCAAGAGAATGCACTTTTATCGGTATTAAGATCTAATAAAGAGGCGTTTGGTTGGAGTATGGCGGACATCAAAGGGATCAGTCCCTTGATTGTTGAACATCATATACATGTGATGGATGATGCCAGACCGACCCGAGAACCACAGAGACGGTTAAATCCCGTCATGAAGGAAGCTGTCATGAAAGAGATTGTCAAATGCTTAGATAGTGGTATTATATACCCGATCTCCGATAGCCAGTGGGTAAGTCCTATACACGTCGTTCCTAAGAAATCCGGCATCACTGTGATCACAAATGAAGCGAATGAGTTGATTCAGACACGCACCCAAACTGGGTGGCGTGTATGCATCGATTATAGAAAACTCAACGCTGCTACAAGGAAAAATCATTTTCCTCTACCATTTATTGATCAAATGCTGGAACGCTTAGCAGGACGACAATACTATTGTTTCATGGACGGTTACTCAGGCTATAATCAGGTCCCCATCGCCAAAAAGGATCAAGATAAAACCACTTTTACTTGTCCTTTTGGTACCTTTGCTTACAGTCGCATGCCCTTCGGGCTATGCAATGCTCCCGCTACCTTTCAGCGGTGTATGATGGGGATATTCTCTGATATGGTAGAGAATTTCCTGGAGATCTTTATGGACGACTTCTCGATTTTTGGAGACTCTTTTTCTGAATGCCTAGCGAATCTGGACGCTGTTCTTACTCGATGCAAAGAGAAGAACTTGACTTTAAACTGGGAAAAATGCCACTTTATGGTCCAAGAAGGAATAGTCCTTGGACATGTCATTTCACAGAAGGGCATTGAGGTTGACAGAGCTAAAGTAGATGTCATTCAAAACCTCCCTCATCCCAAAAGCGTCAAAGATATTCGCTCTTTCCTTGGTCATGCTGGCTTTTATAGGAGATTCATAAAGGACTTTAGCAAAATTGCTAGACCTTTAACACTACTCCTGGCCAAGGATACGACCTTCCACTTTGACTCGGATTGCGAGACAGCTTTCGACTCACTTAAACACTCACTCACTTCAGCCCCCGTTTTATCATCACCAAATTGGGACTACCCCTTTGAGCTGATGTGTGACGCATCTGATTTTGCAGTAGGTGCTGTCCTTGGACAACACATTGAAAAGATGCCACACGTGATTTACTATGCTAGTAAGACCCTGAATGATGCGCAAATCAATTATACAACCACAGAGAAAGAACTATTAGCGGTTGTATTCGCATTAGAGAAATTCAGGCCTTACTTAATCGGCTCACCTATTGTTGTATATACTGATCATTCCGCTTTAAAACATCTTCTGGCGAAGAAAGATGCCAAAGGTCGACTAATACGTTGGATCCTTCTTTTACAAGAATTCGATCTTGTTATCAAAGATAAGAAAGGATGTGAAAACGTAGTAGCTGACCACCTTTCACGCATCGTTTCTTCCCCTGTGACCCTGCCGATCAATGACTCATTCCCTGATGAACAACTCTTGAGCGTATCCTCTGAACCATGGTTCAGGGATATTGTGAACTATCATGCCACGGGATTGATACCGAGCGATTGGTCAAAACAGGACAAATACCGCTTTCTTTCCCAAGTAAAACACTATTACTGGGACGAGCCTTATTTGTTTAAATATTGTCCTGATCAGATCATTCGCCGGTGCGTCCCGAATGAAGAGTTCAAGAGTATTCTTTCATTTTGTCATGATCAGGCCTGTGGGGGTCACTTTGGTCCAAGAAAAACAGCGGAAAAGGTTTTGCAATCTGGATTTTATTGGCCGACCTTATTCAAGGACGCATTTGAACATTGCAAAACCTGCACACAATGTCAGTATACGGGTAGAATATCCCAAAGGAATGAAATGCCTCAGCAGCCCATTCTGGTTGTTGAAATGTTTGATGTTTGGGGCATAGATTTTATGGGTCCTTTTCCCAACTCCTTTGGGAATCTGTATATATTGTTGGCGGTTGATTATGTCTCCAAGTGGGTAGAAGCCATTCCAAGTCGCACTAATGACAAGAAAGTTGTCATTAAGTTCTTGAAAGAGAATATCTTCTCGCGATTTAGACACCCACGCGCTATTATTAGCGATAATGGGACACACTTCTGCAACAGATCTTTCGAGACTCTGATGCGGAAATATTCAATCAACCACCGTCTTTCTACACCCTATCACCCCCAAACAAGCGGGCAGGCTGAGATCTCAAACAGACAAATCAAACTTATCCTGGAGAAAACTGTTGCTAAAAATAGAAAAGACTGGTCGACCAAATTGACGGATGCTCTTTGGGCATTCAGGACTGCATATAAGACCGACCTAGGAATGTCTCCATATAGGATAGTTTTTGGAAAAGCATGTCATCTACCTGTTGAGATAGAACATAAAGCATTGTGGGCTATAAAGGAAATTAATTTTGATCTAAACCTTGCTTGCAACTTTCGGAAGCTGCAACTAAACGAGCTAAGCGAACTCCGCGATGAAGCTTATGATAATGCTGTAATCACAAAGAATAGGACTAAGGTTTTTCACGATAAAAACATTGTAAGGAAAACATTTTTACCTGGTCAACAAGTCCTTCTTTATGATTCACGATTACACCTTCATGCGGGTAAGCTCCGATCTCGTTGGAAGGGACCTTTTGTTGTGCGGTCTGTATACCCGCACGGGGCAGTAGATATTGAAAATGTTAAAAACGGCACTGTTTTCAAAGTAAATGGACATAGATTAAAGCCGTATTTTTCCACTGACCCCACGGAGGAGCTCTTGTTCTTACAAGAGCCAGTTTATCTTGATTAAAATTCCTCCGTCTCACTTTCATGTCCAGTATATCATTGCATCATATTTTGAATGAAAGTGAGTAAATAAAACAAGTTTGGGGGAAGATCTTCACTTATATATTTGACCCCACTAATAATTCTCCCCAGATTTACAGATTTTTGTAGGTATAACTGTCGGCAACAGTGAGGACACTGTTGAAAACAAGTTTGGGGGAGGTTTGTGCTTATTTTCGCATCATTTGCATATCATCTGCATAAGCACAAAACATTTTTTTTAAAAATCTATAAAAATTGAAAAATTTTCAAAACCCATAAAAATTTAAAAATTTTCAAATATAAAAATAATATTAATATTTACACTTTTTGTATATAAATAAGATAATGAAAGTTTAGACAGTGAACAATTACATCCATGAGATTGGAAAAATTTTAGAAAACTAAGAAAATTAGAAGTTTTCTTATACGAACTAGTAATAAGTAGTTATGAGCCGTTGTCCCAAGGGTTAGTAAGATGAAAGACGTCACTAATCTGAGGATAAAAATAAGTCTGAAAAATAGTTTCTATTCTGGAAGCCAAACATTTTGAACGTTGCTACCCTGCTATTCGCACTTACACACGTCTTGAAGCCTGGGATAGTAGAGGATACCTTGAAATGCTCTTGTCTTAAGGCCAAAAGTATGAAAAAGAAAAAAATGTGTTTTAAAGTGGTGAGAAAAATGGATACTGGTTTTGTTATCACCAAGGGCAAGAAAAATATATAGCAAAAGGGTGCTTCTTCACCTAGTGCCCCAAGGTCAACTGGTCTGGGAGTCACTGCTATGCCTGAGGTGGTGCAAGACTAGGAAAATACACCAAGCACGCAAGCACATTAGTAATCGGTCGGTTAGTACCTCAAGAAGTATTAACGGTCGCATGAAAGTGTGTAAGCAATCTCGTTTGTCAAGAAATACTGAGGTCGATGGGCAAGAGTATGATAGCTTGAATTGAATTCTCCGGGTGTAGGGATGTCTTTACACACACGCAGGGTGATATGATCGATGTTTGGAATAAAGATAGGAATGAAGAATAAGACGATGTTTTATTGAGGGAGGACGTGATTTCTAACATCTTTTCATGACCATTAAGATAGGGCTCATGACAACCGAAAAGCTAGCTTAGTTGGAAACCCTAATTTTCAAAGTCTTTCTTTTACAATTCTTATCTTTAAATGTAATGTTCATGATCTTGCTTTTATTTTTGGATTTTGTGGGTGCAATCCGCTGAAAACCCTCAGGAGACAACACTCCTCCTACTAGGGACACCTAGAGGTTTAAAGGCTTGTTGCACGTGCTCAGTGCAATCGTGTTGCCTACGAAAGTGTGCTAGTTAGTTTTTTTTTTCTTTCTTTGTTTTCTCCTTTTTTTTTTAATAAAACATTCGCTCGAGACGATCGAAATTAAGTTTGGGGGTATTTGATCAGTCGAAAATACTGCATATTTTAACCGGCAATTTCCTTGTCATCTGCATACATATAGGAGAGTACGGTATTCATAATTCACATATTAGCTAATTGGTCGCAAAATATCAAATTACATGTATTCGACCTTAAAACCGGAAACTCTAAGGAAATTAACTGCATTACATTACATAGCATATTTTCTATATCTTGCAACCCCTACTTTGAAGTCTATGCAGGAAAAAGAAGCTTGCTCGATCAATACATTGCTCGACCATTACAATTGCTCGTAAACTCATTGAAAGCAAATCTGGTATCAACATAGAAGGGCAACTGCAATTCTAAACATCAAAGAATAACCCATACAGCAGTACCAAGCAACAGAAGAAAGCACAGATCCCAACCTCACCAATGCGCGGCGGAAGGGCGGCCAAAGCCCACCTAATGCGGCGGTTGCGCGGTGGATCCAGAGAGTCAACTCCTCGAATTTCACCACAACTCCTGTGTTAGTACCTGCAGCTCAAAAATGCATACAAAAGTCCAGAAGAGTCCAGACACTTCCACCAGATCATCAAGCTCCTAAACTAGCCTAAAATTTCTAGAACTTTCCTAAACCCTTGCTTAAACCCTAAGCTAAACCCCAACAAACTTGTCAACAAACTTTGGGAGGGAAAGTCTAATTCAAACCTAAACCTAGTTCTATAAATAGGACCCTTGACTCATCTTGAGAAAGGATATCATGAAACCCTAGAGAGAAAAAGATTCAACATCTTAGATCTAGCCATTCTCTCTTTCTCCATCTTCTTCTTCCTCAAGATTAGTGAGAAATCTTGTAGGAAACCCTAACCCTAAATCCATCCACAATTCAAGATCTTGAGTGCAAGCCAAGCAAGATTCCTTCAACCCTTTTATGAGCCAAGCCGATCTTCCATCGGGCAAGAGATCAAAAGTAGATCCGCGATCCACGGAGTCGAGCGAAGCCGAGTCAACGATCGATTTTTCTTTCTTCTTGTAGATCTTGAAAGAATGTATTGACAATTGTTGATTAAATAAAAGGTGATATTTTCTCCATTCTTGTTTTCTTTAAAATTCCGCATCATGTTATCTTTACTGTTCTTGAATATTGTCTATGTGGTGATGCGCGAGTAAAACTCCGCTCGTTAAGGAGTCGAGAAGATCTTTAGTATGATGATGTAGCAAATTTGTAATCAATTCTTGAATCCCACGAGATTGTAAACCCTAGCAAGTTCAAGAATCGACAACCCAATTCGATGCGATGCTTTCTTGATCAACATCGCTCGAGATTGGGGTGATCCGATCGATTCTTGAAATTGCTAGAGGCTAGAATATAAATGGTATCCTCGAAAGAGCAAGGGTTAAGAGATGAAACTTTAATTTCATCAAGAAAACCCTAATTCTCGTCGATAACCATTGATCTAGCATCAATTCTTCGAAGGACAAGAATATGAAATATTGTAGACTACAACACATCTAAAGATCCTATCGATTCCTACGAGCCTCTTTATCAGTCTTGATTGTCGTTTGGAAAATACCATTGAAACCGATTCTTGTTGTTTATAGTTCTTGATTCTTTAGAAAAGATTAGTGACACACGAATACAAATCAATCAATTGAATCGTGTTTTCTCTTATTGTTGATTAACATTTCATTTCAAACAAATAAAAGTACAAACGAATCTCGAGATCCCTGAGGACGATCCGCACTCATTCATTAACTTCAACTGACACCGTTGTTTGATTGCGGTCAAATATTTTTGGTTGTGATTTCTTTACCATTTGATTCGATAAACACACCCATGAAAATCATTAAATCAGACAACCTGAGAAAAATTGACTTGGGGACGCGAAACGAGCCGAGACCCACGTTCGTCAGTGAGCTGTTGTCTAAAAAACAGGTGGCCACACTAAAGGACGTGCTTATGCAATATAAAGACTGCTTTGCATGGAACTATTCCGAGATGCCGGGACAAGATTCAAAAATAGCGGTGCATAAACTGGCTATATCGCCGGACGTCAAGCCAGTCAAACAGGCACCAAGAAGAATGTGGCTCGAACTCGAGATGAGTATCAATGCTGAAGTCAAGAAACTAATTGACTCCGGCTTCATCCAAGAAGTTCGGTATCTCGGCTGGATTGCCAGCATTATTCCAGTGATGAAGAAAAATGGGATAGAGCGCATCTGCGTAGACTTCCGGGACTTCAACAAAGCCTATCCAAAGGATGACTTCCCAGTACCAGTTACCGAGCTGATGGTAGATAACACGTCTACCCATGAGGTCTTCTCCTTCATGGATGGATCTTCAGGCTACAATCAAATAAAAATGCATCCTGAAGACCAAAAGCACACCGCCTTCCGAACTCCGCTAGTTATATTCTGCTATAAGGTAATGCCCTTCGGTTTGAAAAACGCAGGCGCTACCTACCAGAGGGCCATGACGAAGATCTTCGATGACCTCATACATGAGATTGTCGAATGCTATATTGACAACCTTGTGGTGAAAAGCAAATCGTACGAGGAGAACTGGAACATCTGAACATAGTGTTTCAGCGTCTTCGAAAATATAATCTAAAGATAAATCCTCTGAAATGCGCGTTTGGAGTCTCCTCAGGCAAATTCCTAGGATTCATCATACGACACTGAGGCATCAAAATAGACCCATAAAAGATCAAGACGATTATGGAAATGCCCACGCCAAGAACTCTCAAACAATTGCGGTCTCTCCAAGGAAAGCTCGCGTATGTCCGGCGGTTCATAGCCAACCACTCCGGCAAATGCCGCATCTACAGCCATCTAATTAAGAAGGGGACCCCGTTCTTTTGGAATCATAAATGCCAAAGTGCACTGGACGAAATCAAGCAATACCTGCAGAACCCGCCGGTACTGACTTCTCCGGTCAAAGGAAAGCCCCTCATCCTATACATGCCCTTGAAAGTTCTCTAGGCGCGCTATGAGCACAGGAGAATGATCAGGGAAAGGAGAGAGCTTTCTACTATTTGAATCAAGTTCTCCTGGGGGCAGAAAACAACTACTCCCCCATTGAAAAGCACTGCCTGGCACCGATCTTTGCTAATAACGAAGCTCCGACACTACGCCTTCGCACATGAGGTCCATCTTATATCAAAAATGGATCCTCTCAAATACTTAATGTCAAGAGCCATACAAATAGGAAGGCTTGCCAAATGGGCCCTCCTATTGATGGAGTTCTCGATAACGTATAGACCCCTCAATGCAGTGAAAGGTCAGGCCATTGCCGACTATCTCGCTGAGCATCCGATACCTGCCGATTCTCCCTTAAATAGTGAATTGCTAGACGAACACGCGTTCGATACAATTGAAGGGGAGGAAGAAGAAAATAATGTCCAATGGGAACTCTACTTCGATGGAGAATCTTCCATGAAGAAGCGTAAGCATACCACCCCTATAATCAAAGCCGGGGTGGGCCTCATCTTCGTGACTCTGCAAGGGGGGATAATGCGTTTCTCCCTTTCCTTAACGGAACCAAGAACAAACAACAAGGCTAAATAAGAATCTTTGATAGCGGGTCTTGAGATCGCTGTCGATATAGGAATCAAAAACCTCCTCATATATGGAGACTCCCAGCTGGTCGTTAGCCAAGTAAATGGTGACTATCAGACGTGCAAGCCAAAACTGATCAGATATGGTGAAAGAGTGCAGCAACTGCTGACACAAATCCCCTCCTACATCGTGGAAAGAATACCGCGTGCAGAAAATAACAAGGCGGATGCATTAGCCAAGCTTTCTAAGGAACTGGCTGACGAAAACGTCGATGACGTAAAGATCGTTGTGCAAAGTCGCAGAAATATCTTCGAAGGATTTAACAGAGTCGTCTGAAGGAAAGGAAGTGACTAAACAAGTAGTCCTTTAAATAAAAGACGAAGGAAAGATCAAGGATTGGAGGGAAGTATTCACAGACTATTTTAAATCCTATCGAACGCCCGAAAATGCGTCGTCAAGACATCAGCTCATGAAACAGGCTCTGTCTTTCGTTTTCGTCAATAATACTCTATACAAGAGATCGCTTGACGGTTTGTCGCTAAGGTGCTTGGGGCCAGGAGAAGCAAGGAGAGTCGTTCAGGAAACTCATGATGGACTCTGCGGTTCTCATCAATCCGGGCCAAAGATGAAGCTGAAGATCAAGAAAATGGGTTACTATTGGCCCACAATGATTCAGGACTGTCTCGAATATATGAAGCAGTGTCACTCGTGCAAAGCTCATGGGGACTTCATTCACCAATATCTAAATCCACTACACCCAACGGTAGCTAGCTGGTCGTTCAAAATCTGGGGAACCGATATAATCGGCCCCATTGAGCCCGCATCATCCAAAGGATATCGGTTCATACTGGTAACGACCGACTACTTTTCTAAGTGGGCGGAAGCAGTACCACTAAGGGAAGTAAAGACGAAGAATATTCTCCATTTCTTCAAGACACATGTCATCCACCGGTTCGGCACTCCGCGACGGATAATCTCGGATAATGGGCCAGCCTACAGGAGCCATAAAATCAGTCGCTTCGCAAAGCAGCATAAAATAGACTGGAGATACTCTTCAGTCTATAACCCTCGTGCCAACGGTCTAGCTGAAGCTTTCAACAAGACCTTGACCAAGATTATAAAGAAAACGGTGTCAAGAAACAAAAAGGACTGGCACGAGATACTGCATGAAGCTCTCTGGGCATACCGAACGACGTTCAAAACAGCTACGAATACAACACCATACACGTTGGTATTCGGCACTGAAACAGTCCTTCCTTTGGAAATAGAACTCTCTTCTCTCCGAGTAGTGGTTCAATACGAGCTAATAGATGACGAAAATGCCCATCTTCGGCTTGAGGAGCTCGACGCCCTCGATGAAACTCGCCTCATGGAGCAACAAAACCTAGAAGCTTACAAGGTAAAGATAACGCGCTCATACGAAAAACTGACTAGGCCAAGAACATTCCTCCAAGGCGAACTCGTGCTAGCCGTCAAAAGACCTATGATCCCCAATTATGCAAAACGGAGGAAATTCGAGCCAAACTATGAAGGCCCGTACATCATAGACAGGGTCTATCAAGGTGGGGCTTATTTTCTCATGGATATGCACGGCGAAAGACCCTTATGGCTAATAAACGGCCGATTCCTTAAGAAGTACCACGCTTGACGAGTCAAGACTTAGGTCAATGATAGATGACAACGCTCGTGTCCGCTCGCTATCTTCCTGAGTCAAAACTCTAAGTGGTATTCGAAAAAGCTTCACCTCAAAAATGGTGATAATGGACCACTACGTCCTTAAACTGGTAATGGACCGAGATGTCCCTAAACTAACAATAGACCGGAATGTCTTTAAACTAGCGCATCGCCTCAAACACGGCGACAATGGACCAGAATGTCCTAAAACTGGTGCGCCGCCTCAAACATAGCTCATCTCCCCAAAGATGACAATATCCGCCCTTGAGATCTGCGTTGCAATCAAAATCTCAACAGCAGAAGTTGCAACTCAAGTACTACCGGCTACACAGCTACCGCAGCAATGAAGCCACTTCCCAAGTCCCAATGGAAAATCGATGGGTCAAAAAAAAGGTACGTCCATAAGCGAAATGGGCACGGATGAAAACCCGAAAAGGCACCGTGAGTAAAAACAGCAGAGCTACCGGCGAGCTTGTGAAAATCTGAAAGGACGCCGTTGTTAAAAAAACGGTATGTCCATAAGCAAGATGGGCACAGATGAAAACCCGAAAAGGCGTCGTGAGTAAAAACAGCAGGGCTACCGGCAAGCTTGTGAAAACCTGAAAAGGCGCAATCTCGTTGTTAAAAATAAAAAGATAAAAAAACAAAAAAAACGGTACGACCACAAGCGAAATGGGCACGGTTGAAAACCCGAAAAGGTCCCGTAAGTAAAAACAGCAGGGCTACCGGCGAGTTTGTGAAAACCTGAAAGGGTGCAATCTCGTTGTTAAAAAAACAAAACAAAAATGGTACGTCCACAAGCAAAATGGGCATGGATGAAAACCCAAAAAGGCGCCGTGAGTAAAAACAGCAAGGATACCGGCGAGCTTGTGAAAACCTGAAAGGGCGCAGTCTCGTAAAATTTTCACTTACGAGATCCTCTCGACTCGTAAGGAGAACTCCCTCTATGAGACCCTCACGGCTTATAGGATTCAAAGTCTTAAGTTACAAGAATCCAAACCTGTCCTTAAGCTGTCGTATTCCCCAAGTTGCCCTATAAGAGGTCCATATTGACCCTTGTATACAATCCACGGGCACGAATAAATATCCCATCACCAAGTTCCACCACTGGCGAAAAATATCCCTATATGGTGAGTGACACTTATAAGTCCTCTCGACTTGTAAGGAGAGAACACTCTTGTAAGATCCTTACGACTTGCAAGATAAAATATCACTTAGGGAGAACCTACACCTACGGGATCCTCTCGACTCGTAAGAAGAAAACCCTTTATGAGACCCTTACGGCTCATAAAGTCAAAAGCCTTAGTCGACGGGATCCTAACCCTGTCTACTAAGCCACTTTTGTTCAAATCAGTAAAGGGAAATGATGATTCGCTCCTGGCAATATTCCAGTCGTAGCGATACTGATGCATAAATCGGTATCAAATTCCAAGTCCTCTGATTCGCTCCTGGCAATATTCCAGTCGCAGCGATGCTGATGCCTGAACAGGTATCAAATTCTAAGTCCTTTCAAGGCAAATGATGATTCGCTCCTGGCAATATTCCAGTCGCAGCGATGCTGATGCCAAGATTGGTATCAGATCTCAAGTTCCATACTCGCAACCAAAATCAGTGAGCAAAAAAAATGCATATGAAATAGCCGAAATGATGGGGCAACTCGCAATGAAAATCAACGAGCAAAATATATGCATATAAAAACAGCCGAAATGTTTGGGCAACTCGCAATAAAAAGTAGTGAGTAAAAAGAAAGAATAGCCGAAATGATGGGGCACCGCGAGAAAATGCCGAAATGATTGGGCAATCACGACTTTCGCGATATAAAAAGCTGAAATGATAGAGCATTGCAGAAAGAAATAAAATGAAATGAAACAGTGCCCTGCAGGTGAGTCCACATCAACCCCTGTATACAATCCATGGGCACAAAAGAAAAGGGAACCATATTTTCCCACCACACTCCATCAAAGGGAGAGCCTAGTCTTGATGGTTCATAAAACAACCTAAAGACTACCTCGACACGTTTCTCGTTACAGCAGACACAATGTCAACAACGGCGGTCCTTCTCACTCCAACAGGATGCAGGCGCGACATCAACAAAGGACCCCAGGGTCGAAACAAAATGGGGTCATAGCAAAATTCCTAGCTCCAAATCTTGACGGTTCACAAAACAACCTAAAGACTACTCTGACATTCTTCTCGTTACAGCAGACGCAATGTCAACAAAGGCTCCAAAATAGCCAAATCAAATGGAAGCAAAGGCCAAATTCCTAGATTTAGAGTCTTGACGGCAACTCAAATAAAACCCGAAAGTCTATCGGAGATTATCCCACACCAGTGCGGAGTGGTTATGACTCATCGGGGCTCCCAAACTAAGTCTAACCTCAGATATAAAGCGACATGGCAAAATTCCTAACGCTTGCTCTTCCGAAGGTCAAACTGCCTAAGAAGATTACTTGAAGACGTCTTGTCCAGCCCCCGAAGGGATCAGAGACACGACAGTCGCGGAGCTACTCGAACAACAGCGTAAAGTCTGCATATCGGGAAACGCTTCAGCCACGCGACAGTACCATAGACTAAAACCCTAGTACCACGAAACCTAACGGACCTCTGTCGTAAAGAGCAGGGGTTAACTATAACGTTAGGACAAGTTTGCCTATAAGCCCAAAGGAGGTAAACTAAATAAACTCCGAAATGAGTCCATAAACTAGAGACTCCAGAATCAGTGAATAAACTACAAACTCCGAAATGAGTCCATAAACTAGAGACTCCGGAATGAGTGAATAAACTACAAACTCCGGAATGAGTGAATAAACTACAAACTCCGAAATAAGTCCATAAACTAGAGACTCCGGAGTGAGTGAATAAACTACAAACTCCGAAATGAGTCCATAAACTAGAAACTCCGAAATGAGCGAATAAACTACAGGCTCCGAAGCGAGTGCATGAACTACAAACTCTGAAACGGGTAAATAAACTAATTACCTCCACATTAAGGCATCAAGACACGGATAAGCGCATAAAAGAGAATGTATTTTCTTATTCCTGAATCAAAATGTTTAACAGATACAACCAATGCAAAAAGGGAAATACAATTACAATGATTAAGAAGGAGGCACTTTCAACAGCCCGACGACCCGCTCACGCGCTCCCTGTAATTCCTCATCGCGTTTAGCTACGGTGCCTAGCTCCGCTTCGATTTGAGCTCGTTGTTGCAAGCAGGATGAAAGCTTCTCAGCAATTTCCCGTTTGGCAGTTTCGCAACTTTGCATGACCCTCTCAGTGAAGTCAAGTTTCTGCCTTAGCGCCAACCCGTCAGAAATACATCGTTAGAGGTTTTCAAAAATAGCTTTCAGCTGCGCAGCATTAGCTTCAATTTGGGCGCGCAATTGGACGGATTCACCGGAAGCCGTCTCATGCGCCTTTCGCCTCAGAGTCTCCTCTTGTTCAAAATATCGAATGAAAGTGATACTCTGCTTGATCCACGTGGTTCGCTGAGATTTCAAAGTTAATACATCAGGAGCGAGGCGTTTAAGCTCAATCTCATGCAGACAAACCTCGATCTTCCTGCAAAAATCAACCCAAGAACCGACGAGGTCTTCAGTGTAGAAATTCACGAGCGTCGCCAGCATTGGATTCACTTCATCGGCAAAATCCATAGCAGATGTAAGAACCTCAGCGTCAAGATCCTCGATAAATTCGCTTAACATTCGTCGGCTAGTCACCGCGCCCCTAGAAGATGGACGTTTAGCGAAGAGCCCCATGGGCATGAGAATGCGGGACTCAAAAGGAGCCGATGCCGGTGTAATTGCGGCAAAATAAATTACGGTCAGATTTCAACTTGAAAGACAAAGAAGACACCTTACGGACGAAATCTATCGTAACAGCTATTGAAGGTGGCAAAATAGGGAGCTCCGGAGGCTTGGCTATTCCTTCCCTCCTTCCTTTGAACCGTGGTGCTGGGGTTAATATAAGGAAGGCTTATCAGCATAAAGTTTACTCATGAGAAGGAGAAACACTAAACAAAGAATATACTGACCACTGTTGGAAGAGGAAACGACTTCCGATCGGAAGGAAAAGTGCGGGTGTAGCACTTGGTATAAGTGGTCAAAAAGCACTCCTGAAAGGTTGCGACAATATATGGTTAAGGCAAAGAAAATTGGTATCTACAATAAAGAAACTAAATGAGAAACCTTTACTTTCCAAAACTCGGGGAGGCACAGAAGGAACCGTGACAGTCAAGGCAGCGGCCGGCAGTAATTCTTCGGCCAGTACAACTTCAGGGTTCATTGCGCCTATGCTCAAGACAAAGGAAAATCATCAGAGACGCTTAGCAGGATTAAAAAACTCAAAGATAATAACCCAAGCAATACCTGATAAGTCAAAAACCGAAATTATGCCCGAAGCGTCACCAGCTATGATGGCTTCTTCAGTTTCCATTGGGAGAGCAGATTCAACGCCCGCAGCTTCATCCCCTGATTCGACAAGGGCTGTCGTAACGCTTGCGTCACCCGCCGATATCAAAGATCCACAGGGGAAAAGAGCGGCAGTTGGAACGGTCCCAGAGTCCAGAGAAAGATTGGACGCTTCATGCTCTTTAGTTGCCGGCGCTTCACCTGTCATGTCGTCATCCAAATTTGGTCCTGTAAATAAAAATGCATATGTTAAATAAATAGACAGGGGGATGAGCTGTTATTAAGGACCGTGCATTGTTCTACCTTGAAGTAGTCGTTCACTCTCTTTACGAGCTACATGCGCAACCTGTCTATGGGTAGTAAATAGGGCAGAAGGAACGTCCACCGAAGGAATGTCAACAGATGGAACATTGCTTGAGCCTGCACCCGCGGCCAAGACAGCGTCGCGTTCCCTCGCCGCATGCTTTTTGCGCTTCCTCTCAGCCTGAGCCATGAGAACCAACCTCCTTAAAACTTTTGACAGGGGGCGTCGTCGTCCGAACCGAGCTCTGCCTCCGTAGCCGCTACAGTGTCCATCATCGGCTGCTTCAGCAACGCCTCCTGTGGTGACTTCGGGATGGTCTCGGTCATAGTCGGTGGCTCTGGAAGCTTTTCTGCGTCACCGCCTGGGATTGAAATTACACTTGGAACAACCTGGGTTTTGGTAGTCCCTGCAGCAAGATGAAGAGAAGAGTCAGACCATAAATAGAAGGAACTAAAAGAGCAAAGGTGTAGTGAAGAGAATTATACCAAGACCCAAGGTGGCGTGAAGCCTCTCTTCCTCCTCAAACGTCTTGAGGGAAGCTGCAAGAGCCTCTTCGGCAGAAATACCTATTAAAGAAGAGAGTGTTAATAAAGCATAATAAAGGGAGAAGGGAAAGATGCAGAAGAATGTAAATGAAGTATACCCGACTCCGCAATAGAGACCAACACTGCTTCCTCGCGAGCCAGTCGCTCGGAAGCTGCGAAGGCAGCCTGAAGATCAGTATCAGTTGCAGGCATGTCAAACAAACCCTCATTGGTGCCATATTAGCACAAGCCCTCACTGTAGGGAGCATGGGGCTCCTGGCCGAATACGACATCAGCAGAGAATAGAGATTTCTTTTTCTCCTGCGAACTGACACCAACAGCCGACGATAAAAGCTTTCGCTTGACATGCCACTTTGGACGGCAGGTCCCGATCTCCGAACCAATGCTTGATTCTGAGGACGCTGTGGCTACCGCAGTCGTGGGAACATCCGGCCGAAGCTTGTCAGGAAAAGCTCGGGGGACTATAGCCGTAGTGTTTTCTCTTAAAGAAGGGCGAAAAGCTGCTCGTCGCTTCAAAGGGACCGCTGGATTGCAGGCTAGGACGGCATCCTTGTGATCGAGTAACAGCCGCCTCTCCTCCCTGACAACAGCACACGTCGCATGCTGGTACCACGCAACGTGAGCATTCGAAGCTTTCGGCACATAGCTCGGCTCACTGACAAGGAAATGGGACCCCATATTTAATCGCATAAAATGATGCAGCGCGCTGTGAATACCCTCCTCCGTAGCAGCCGGCTCGACTAAGAATGCCTCGAAAGGAACACCTTGATTATAACCCAGCTGTTGAGCGAAGCAGTGTGGGTTTGTTCATCTTATAATTTTGCACTATTATATTCCCCATTCTTAATCATTATACAAATAAATAGGTGCTTTTGATCCATGTCTGTTGAATAGTTGCAAGTTACAGGTTCTCAGAACAATACAGTGAAAATGGTGAAAAGATGCTACAAAAGTGAGACTACGACCAACAATTAGAAGAATCTTTATGACGCCGCCTACAGTTTAAGTAACAAGTGAAGATCAATGAATAGTTCAATTGCACAAGGTACGAAGGCAGCACAAAGATTCAAGATTTCAACGCGAAGCGAACAGTAAAAGTCCACAACATTCTGCACTGTAGAAATCTGGAAAAAACTAGAAGATATTCTGAAGAACCAAGTAAAGAAAATAGAAGGAAAAAGCAACATAAAGCAACCCTGGAAAATTGAGACAGAGAACCCCCAAGCTGGCCGCGGATCCACGGCCAAACAAGGCATATGGCCGCGGATCCGCGGCCGTGCTGAGCACATGTCGGTGCATCTTGTCGGTGGGTGGCGGTGCGTTGACCAGGCTTTTCAGGGTAGTTTTGTAATTCTAGATGTGGATCAGATGTAAACCCCAGGGTTTCTATTATCTATAAATAGGAATCCTACAGCTTTTTTTGGAGCATACCTCTTTTTAATTCCTAGTTTAAAATTTTCATTCCTTATAATTGTTCAAAGAGTGCATCAATAAAAAGTAAGTTTTTTTATCTTGCCGTAGTTATTTTCTGCAATTTTATTTCTCTGCAAATTTTTTATCTGCCGTAGTTATTTTCCGCTAGTTAATTAAGTTATTAAAAATAAACAAAAATGAATTCCTTTGTTAATTCCCTTATGAGTGAGTAGTTCCTCACTTGTTAGGGTTAGGTTTAGGGAAGGTTTGAGAGATGAAAACCTCTCATCCCTTTCTTGCCCATTCAATATTTTAAAATAGGAATCTATGCAAACCAAACACACACCGCTCACTACGGCACCCTATCCCATGAGGTAGCGGTGATTCCCTAGTTAAAGACCGGTTGTGATTGTTTTCCATAGAGGTTAGGGATAAGAGTTAAGAAAGGACGAACAATGACCAAAGGGAAGAAACCTAGTTTCTTCCCGATTGTGCTAATCCCCTTTGTTAACCATTACCTTAACACCTAAAAGTTCTTAATTAGGGCAAAGAAAGCGATGAGAATAATTGACTTTCCAAACTAACGTAATCCTAACCCTAGCAAGGTTTTAATCCTAATTAAACTCAACTTTAGTTTTTATTGAAAATCAAAACTACCACAAATAGGAATTGACTCGTTAGAACAACTAGAAAATACACGTAATCCCTGTGGACCGACCCGTACTCAACCGGCTAGCAACCAAGTGACACCGTTCTTGATTGCGATTAATTCTTTGATTTCAAAATGCACGTACGCACTAAGCATCGATCAATCAAATAGCGCCGTTGCCGGGGATGGCGTAGATATTTTCTTTTTGTAATTTCGGGTTAATTAAAAAATTGAAAAATTATAAAAACTGAAAAATATAGAAACAAAAAAATATAAAAAATTTATCATCTTGTTATTTTTTGAAGGATTTTTGTTTGAATTGTGCAGGATCGGAAAGACGAACAGATTCAGATCTGGAAAAATCCAGTGAGCAAAACTGCAAACAGCAGATTTGAACAAACAGAGGAGAACCACAATAGACAACAGAAGAAGTTTGGAGGCCTGAGTCAACTATTCAACCGCAGAACCGCGGTCATAGGCAGCAATTGGCGGCAGAAACGCGGCTCCTTGCTGACGTCAGCACGTGGAAACTTCTCTGTAAGCACTCTTTCCCTCTCTTCTGCCCTCTATAGTCCTCAGAAAAATTTTCCTACAGGGTTCTTTGCGCAAAAATTTCTCCCCCTTCTCTAATAACTTGATCTTGTGCAGGATTCTAAAGAAAAAAAAATTTGGCAAGTGTTTTGAATTTTTTTGTATTTACTGCTTTGCATTTTTAAAACGGACTTTTAAGGGCTATAACACCAATCCAGATTGGGTGGAGATTTCATTACCCTTCTTAGGACCCCAAAAATCACAAAAAGCATTCGCATCAACCTTCAAGTTAATTAAAAAATATTAGACTCAGACAATAAGGACTGTCGTGCTCATTAGGACAAAGGAATAGTTGTAGGCATCGGTCGTTTATCTAAACCAGACTTTGTGGTGCCTAGGCTAGACAAGTGGGAAAGGTAATTTTAAAAGGCCCGTCTCACGGTGATTCGTGAGCGGATCCCTCCTTTCTTTACTTGTGCTTACCTGGCCACAATTAGCGGTGAAGAGGCGATTTGAGGATCTCACAACTTACCCTTTGTAACAGTTAGGAGCAGTCTAGTTGACTTAGGAGACCCTAGTTCTAGGCTTGATTGTGCATATTGTGATTGCTTGAACGTGTGTCTAAGCTCCTTATAAAAATCTTTTGCAAAAACTCCTTATAAAAAAAAACACAAAACAAAAAAAAATTTACAAAAAAGACTTGCCATTTTTGTCGCCAGAAATCCATTGCACCCCACTTTCTCTCATTGACGTTTTCTTACCCCCACCTTCTGTTTTTACTTTTTGACTACACTACACCTCTTTAGTGTATGTCCAGTTGGACTAGGGACACTAGCGCACGTTTAGTCCGTGTCTCGTTAGTGCCGACTGACGACGTTTTCGACTCCGAGGTCGAAATTCCCTCCACTTCTTTACCTTCATCTTCATATTCATCATCTTCTAAGAAGATGTCGGGATTCAATCCTAACAACCCCTTACCTACGAGACTGATTCCACCTCCACTAGGTGCGAATAACCCACTACACCCTCCTGTCGAAGCGCCCCAACGAATCGTACTCCAGGATCTTTTCTATCCTATACGCACCACACTTCCCACTTGTCTTTCACTTCCACCGGCTAATGGGGATAACTTTGAAATTAAACCCCACTTCATCAATATGTTGCCCAAATTTCACGGGCTGGAATCCGAAGATGCCTACATCTTCATTAACAAATTCTAGAATGTTTGCGCAATGATGAAGAACACACAACTTTCTGATGATGCTATAAGGCTACGTGTCATTACATTCACTTTATGTGACCTAACTGAAAAATGGTTATATAGCACAGCATTACACTCCATAAAAAATTGGGAAGAGTTTGTTAAGGCTTTTCTAAAAAAGTTTTACCCGCACCACAAGATCGCAAGAATTCGCAACAAAATTATTCAATTTTCCCAGCTTCTTTCCGAACCTTTTTGGAAGTGTTTTGAAAGATTTAAGGACCTCCTTGTTCAGTGCCCTCACCACGGTATCGAGAATTGGCAACTTTGCCAAACTTTATACGAAGGACTGAACCCAGCAACTAAATAGTTGTTGGAAACCATTTGTCAAGGTCACTTTCTTACAAAATCTAGCGAGGAAGCTTGGCAATTTCTCGATGATCTTGCTGAACAAACACTTCAGTGGGAAAGCACTAAGACCACTTCATCTACTTCATCAGGTCGGTCTCGGGCAGGCATACATCAACTTGATATGTCGATTGCAAGAAGGTCGAAATGGCTGCACTCACGAAAAAACTAGAAGCAATTGAGAGCAAATTCTCATCGCCTTCTCCTGCCCCAGCTTTACCCCCACGCACTATTTATACTTGTTGTTCGGATCCATCCCATCTTACTGAAGAGTGTCCTTACAATCCACCTGTTCAAGGACAAGATCAAGTCAATGCTGCCTTTCAGCAAAGACAAAGAAATGATCCATACTCTTCAACTTACAATCCTGGTTGGAGGAGCCACCCAAATTTTGCTTGGAATCAAAATCAACAACAATTCCAAGGCAATAACAACTTTCAAAGGCCTCCTCCACAACAACAAGCCCCTCAACAAACTCAATATCAGCAATCTTTCCAACCCCAACCTTACCCAAACCAAATGAACAATTTTCTACCCAACAACTCTTATCCTCAAAACAATTTTGTTCAGCCAAATAATGATAAGGTTTCCTCGCTAGAACGAAGTTTGGATGCGTTTTTAAAACAATCTACACAATCCTGAGCAAGCATCCAGTCTTCCATTCAGTCTTCGGTGCAACACAGTGCTTCACATGATCAGAGCATCAAATCAATTGAAGCCCAAATTGCACAACTGAATGCTGCGTTAAGCGAGCGAGAAAAGGGAAAGCTTCCATCTCAACCATTGTCAAATCCCGGTCACCCACACAAAGTACATGTTTCTTATGAACAACAAAATCATAATGTAAATGCTATGACCACGTTGAGATCTGGAAGAGTGTTGCACAATAATGTGGGTATTAGTGATGAAACCCTGGCCGCCGCTTCTTCTTCTTCTTCTTCATCTTCTTCCTCTTCACCTTCTTCTTCATCTTCTTCTTCAGAGCATGTTCCTCATCCTTCACAAGGCTCTACTTCTTCTAATTCGAACGGAACTACATCTCACTTCACGAAAGCACCAACACTGGGATCCGTTCCAACTCTGCAATCTACTCCACAAACATTGGACTCAACAAATTTTCAAAATGTTCCATTTCCAAATAGGTTGAGATCTAATAAACAAACTCCACAAATGGAGAAGATTGTGGAGTTATTCAAACAAGTTAGCATTAACATACCTCTCTTGGATGCAATCCAACAAGTCCCTTCTTACGCTAAAATCTTAAAGGACTTATGCACCAAGAAGAGGAAGTCACAGGTACCCAAGAAAGTTTTCGTGGCTAGTGCTGTAAGTGATGCTCTTACCCAGCCTTTACCCCAAAAACATAAGGACCCTGGCTGTCCTATAATTTCAATAACAATTGAGGATAAGAACATCAATCGAGCACTTTTAGATCTTGGTGCTAGTGTTAATTTGCTACCCTATTCAGGATATGATAGGCGTTGGAGAGCTTAAACCCACACATTGTACTCTCCAAATGGCCGACCGATCCATCACCCATCCTAGGGGTGAGTTAGAGGATGTGTTAATTAAAGTAGGGGATTTCATTTTCCCTGTTGATTTCATTGTTATGGACACACGGCCTGTAGCTAACCCCCCGAGTCGAATTCCAGTGATACTCGGTCGACCATTCCTTGCGACTTCTAATGCGGTGATCAATTGTCGAAACGGTTCAATGAACCTATCTTTTGGAAACATGATAATTGAACTCAACATTTTTAAGTTGGGGAATCAGCCCTCCGAGCCTAATGCTGGTATACTTGATGTTTGCTCAATCCAAGAGATCACGCAGAAGGACTGTGAGCTCGAAAAATTTTTGTTCGATCACAGCAGTTTTGATGCCACTAGTGCGTTCCTCCTTGAATCTGACACAGCTTTCACACCAGATAACGATTACGAGTGTTTCACTTTTTTGGACGATTTTGAAGACTCACCACCCGAGTTTGAGTCCTTTGAATTTTTGGATGAGTTAGCTGAACCATCCGACTCGGTTGGTTACACTCGCTTTGAACCATTGATGGAATCCTTCGAGTTCAAGACAGTTTCGCCAATTTTACCCTTAATGTTTCACCTCCAAAACTCGAACTCAAGCTATTGCCGTCTCACCTTAAATACGCTTACCTAGGTGAGAATGAGACCCTTCCTGTTATCATATCGGCATCTCTAGCTTTCGAGCAAGAGAAACCCCTTTTAATGGTCTTACAAAATAACCGGCAAGCTTTTGGCTGGACTATGGCGGACATCAAGGGGATTAGTCCCCTCATAGTTGAACATCATATATATATGATGGATGATGCCAAGCCAGTAAGGGATCCACAGAGACGCCTCAACCCCATAATGAAGAGGCTGTTAAAAAGGAGATTGTAAAATGTCTTGATAGTGGTATCATTTACCCTATCTCTGATAGCCAGGTTAGCCCCATTCATGTTGTCCCAAAGAAATCGGGCATAACGGTCATGACCAATGAGGCAAATGAGTTAATACCTACTCGCATCCAAACTGGGTGGCGAGTTTGCATCGATTATAGAAAACTCAATGCCGCGACAAGGAAAGACCACTTTCCATTACCTTTCATTGACCAAATGCTAGAACGATTGGCTGGGCATGAATTTTACTGCTTTTTGGATGGCTACTCCGGCTATAATCAAGTTTCCATCGTCGAGAAGGATCAAGACAAGACCACATTTACTTGTCCTTTCGGTACATTCGCTTATCGTCGAATGCCCTTTGGGTTATGCAATGCACCCGCTACTTTCCAACGGTGTATGATGGGTATCTTTTCAGACATGGTGGAAAAAAATTTAGAGATTTTTGTGGATGATTTTTCCATTTTCGGAGACTCCTTTGATGAGTGTTTGCAACACTTAGACACAGTTTTTATCCGTTGTAGGGATAAGAACCTCACCTTATATTGGGAGAAATGTCACTTTATGGTACGAGAAGGTATTGTCTTAGGACATATCATCTCGCAAAACGGCATTGAGGTTGATAAAGCTAAGATTGAAGTCATTTCCAATCTTCCTCCTCCCAAGTGCATCAAAGACATCCAAGCCTTCCTTGGCCATGCCGGTTTCTATAAACGGTTCATCAAGGATTTTAGCAAGATAGCTAGACCCTTGACTCTTTTGTTGGCCAAGGACACAACTTTTGATTTTGACTCAAGCTGCATGAAGACATTCGAGTCATTGAAACACTTACTTATTTCTGTGCCCATTCTTTCATCTCCTGACTAGACGCATCCATTTGAAATTATATGCGATGCATCTGATTTCGCCATTGGTGCTGTCCTTGGACAGCACATAAATAAGATGCCGCACCTAATTTATTACGCTGGCCGAATATTAAATGAGGCCCAATTGAATTACACAAAAACTGAAAAAGAATTCTTAGCCGTTGTGTTTGCACTAGAAAAATTCAGGCCCTATTTAATCGACTCTCCAGTCATTGTTTACATGGACCACTCAGCTCTTCGCCATCTTTTCGCGAAGAAGGATGCTAAATCTCGGCTAATACGTTGGATCCTCTTGCTACAAGAGTTTGACCTTGTCATAAGAGACAAGAGAGGATGTGAAAACGTAGTCGCCGACCACCTTTCGCGACTCCCTTCTTCGCCTACACTACAAACTCCGATTAGAGACATTTTTCTAGATGAGCAGCTCTTAACCGTGTCATGGGAACCTTGGTTTGCTGATATAGTAAATTATTTGGCCACCAGACTGATATCAAACGATTGGTCGAATCAGGACAAACTTCGATTCCTGTCCCAAGTAAAACATTTCTACTGGGATGAACCGTATCTCTTTAAATACTGTTCTGACCAAATCATTCGTCGGTGTGTCCCCGACAACGAGTTTAAGAGCGTGCTGTCATTCTGCCACGATCAAGCGTGTGGCGAGCATTTTGGCCCCAAGAAGACAGCAGAAAAAATCTTGCAGTGTGGCTTCTACTGGCCACGACTTCTTAAAGATGCATACGAATACTGCAAGAAATGCTCCCGGTGCCAACACTTGGGCCGGATATCTCAGAGAAATGAAATGCCGCTCCAACCAATTTTGGTTGTTGAAATTCTTGATGTTTGGGGAATAGATTTCATGGGACCATTTCCCAATTCTTTTGGGAACATGTACATTCTACTTGCTGTTGACTATGTTTCAAAATGGGTCGAGACTGTGCCCAGCCGAACGAATGACAACAAGGTTGTCGTTAGATTTCTTAAAGAAAACATTTTTTCTCGGTTTGGGCATCCTCGCGCGATTATAAGTGATAATGGATCTCACTTTTGTAATAGGACTTTTGAGTCCTTAATGCGCAAATACTCCATTACTCACAAACTGTCAACGCCTTATCATCCCCAAACTTGTGGGCAAGCTGTAATTTCGAATCGGCAGATTAAACAACTATTGGAGAAAACGGTTTTCAAAAACCGTAAAGATTGGTCATCAAAACTGATTGATGCACTATGGGCATTCCGTACTGCCTATAAGACAGATTTTGGCATGTCTCCATACAGGCTTGTTTATGGAAAGGATTGCCACCTTCCTGTTAAAATAGAGCATAAGGCATTTTGGGCAATTAAAGAGTTGAACATATCTTTGGGAGATGCGGACAGCAATAGAAAGCTGCAATTGAATGAATTAGACGAGCTGCGGAATGAGGCCTGTGAGAATGCGGTAATTGTTAAAAACTGTCACGCCCCGCTTCCTAAAATACGGAATACGAGGGGTTGACAAGGCCAGCCATGCTCCTACGGTCAAGGAAATATCCTGCCGTAGTCAAACTTCGGCTTCTAGCTTTACGTGGTAATCAGTAAATAATGCGCAGGTAATGAGAAATGCAGTAACTAAAACAAATCAAATACAAAGAACTGACCTGATGGAGGTAAAAAGAGTATAACTCTGAATAGCTAATCAAGATGTCCGTGATGTACGTTTGGTCCTGGTCCCAGCTAGATCCACTCCTCACTCATGCATACTCAGGTCGTCAGAGCGACACGATAGTAATATATATGTATATACATATGCAGTTGTAACTCAAACAGTGATAATAAATATATAACAGTAAATCAAGACAGCAAAAATGTAAACATGGAGTAATCAATGCAGTGGAACAGTAAAAGCAGTAAACTAGTATGCCAGGTATGCCAACACAGTAAGTAATGTATATCAATGCCATTATCCCTATCAGTCTCTAAGTCTTACTGTACAGGTCACTAAGCCTATCGTCAGTCCAAGTGTGAGAGTCAACCACTCGCGAGTGTCCTCCACCCAAGGGTAGGACCCAAGGTCAAGGGACCACGGGCCCAACATATAACTCACGGTAATAATCATGTACCCTGTAAATCTCCATATATCTCCATATATATAAGCCGGCATGGGACTCTCGAGATTCCGTTGAACTCACACTCAAACTACCCCACACCCCGTGGTCTATATCAAATGCTAACCATAACCTCAAATACCAGTCGATCTGTGACAAGTCTGCGCGAGAACTGGAGACAGGATCTCCATCAAGCACGTCCCGACTAATACCCAAGATAAATGGCAGTGCCTGGTGCCTTATCTGTGACACCCATGCAAGAGCTTCCATAAGTGTCCCATACCACTTATAGTCACACTTACACGCGTCTCGCAGACGTCGACAATGCAATAGAATAATAGGGTTCACTGATTGTGTACAAGTACGTGTCACTTTCACTTATCCACTCATGCACGAACACTAACGTACTTGCCACAATCACCACTAATACCTAACACTAGGTAATGCACATGATCACTAGGTTATCAATCCAGTGACATATGTATGATATGATGAGTAAACAGTATGTAAAGCATGATTAAGATGTCATAAATCAGTATTCTACCACTTTCATAATTTATCATAAATCATACGTGTACAGTTTAGCGAAACGATAAATGAGGATTAAATATTATGTTTGATTATCTATTCAACGAGTCTAGTTTCACGTCAATCGGGTTTCAGGAGCACTAGTTATGACCATTTCATTTTAAGCGTTCACGGATGGAAATCCGGTTTCAGAATCGGAAGTCCGTTTCGTAACGCATTTTAATCCTAGTTGGGATCAGAATTTAGCAATGCTACAGTTTAATGAAATCTAGGGTTTCTAATAAGGTTTTTAACGCAATAGACGGATCCTCAATTGCGTCTATACATCAGGAGTTATACACTGTTCAATACTAGTATGTCAATTCTGATTCTGTTGGGACTGTTATACGTCCCGATCTTTTAAATTACAGATTAAATAGCAAACGATGATGAAACAGAATGAAACCACTTGTGTTATCTATATAACAGATTCACCTTTAATAAATAGTGGAGTTCCGCAACATACGAGTTCAGGAAATAAGGTGGCACGCATTATGGGACAGTAAATAATAATTAGAGTCGCTCTGGACTGCAGTCCAGAGTCGCACTCCGATTTAAATATTGTCACAATTTTAAGTACAGAAACCATGAGAAACTTGCATAAGGTTATAGTTCGTCGATTCAGATTCGATTTAAGCCCTTGAACGCATCATTCCAGTATGTACATAATTTATGGTGATTTTAACGGTTTTCAGATACGGGAAAGTTCCAGTTTTACAGGTATATTTGGGGGTAATCGTTTTAGTCATTAACAGTCGTATTTTCCAGTGAAACTTATACAAGATGTTCGTCACTACATGGGCCAACATAAAAAATCTCGTTCCGTCAAAATAGATGAATAATCTCATTGGGATCATGCATCGAACAGGTATGTTATATAATCTATCGGGTGCTGTGAATATGGAATTTATACGATTTTAGTTCGTAACACGAATAAATTAGCATGTAAGCAAGTAAGAGTGCTTGCCTGGAAATGATGAATTGATGGCACGGCAGCGAAGGCAGTAGTAACACGGCACGGGCACGGAGTAGCAAGTACACGACGAGTCTCGGCTAGGCTTGGGCTTGGCTCGAGCTTGGTGACGGGCTGTTGCGGCTAGGGCATTGGGTGAGACGAGGTGAGAAAGAGAGAGAGAAGTGTAGAGAGAGAGAGAGGTGTAGAGAGAGAGAGAAAGAAAACAGAGAGAAAGAATTAGAGAGAGAGTGTGTGAGAAAGAGAGAGACAGAGAGTTTGAGAGAGGCAAAGGGAAACAGAGAGAGAGAGAGAGAGAGAGAGAGAGAAGTTGCAGAGAGAGATTGCAGGGGGAGTCGAGATGGGTGCAGGGGAGTCGAGCTTGGAGCTCTGGTGATGGAGAGGGGAGAGCGAAGGAGGAGCGAGAAGAGAGGGGCTCGAGGTTTTTTGGAGGTGGGTCAATTGGAGAAGAGGGAGGTGGTGTTCGGGTGTGGAGAGTAGGCCGGTGAGGGAGGAGAGGGATCGTCGGAAATGGTGGATGTGGAGTCTATGGCGGTGCAGCGGTGGTGGTCGCGGTGTTGGGAGGAGGTGGATGAAGAGATGAGGTGGTCGGTGATGATGGCCGCTGCCGACGACGATGGTGGTTTGAGGGTGAGTAAGTTGGCTAGAGATGGGTGGAGCTCGGTTAATGAAGAAGGAGACGGAGGATGGTTGTGATGGAGGAGTTTCCGGCGGCGGAGCTCTGGTAAGGGTTCAGGCGAGGTGCTCGGGGCTGTGGGTTCGAGGGAGGGAGCGGGAAAGAGAAGAAGAATGGGAGAAAGCGAGAGAGAGAGAGAACGTGAGGGGGAGTGAGATAGGGGAAACGAGGGAATCGCGAGGGTTGCGCGTCGTGGGGTAACGGCGCGCGAGCGAGCGTGGGCGTGGGCGAAGGAAGTGGGTCGAGCGAGCGGGAGAAGAGGAAAGAGCCGTTGGGGGAGAAGGGTTAGGGCATGGGCTGGGTCGGGCTGCCGTGGGTGAGGGCTTGGGCTGCTGGGCTCAGGGAGTTGGGCTGGGGAATTTCAAAAAATATTAAAAAGATTAGGGGGTCTGGGCTCGGTCTGAAGGAGCTTGGCTCGTAGGAAAAATTAAAATGGGGAATGGGCTGGGTTTTTAAGAAAAAGGATTAAGTTTATAAAAAGAAAATGGGCTGAGGGAATTAGTTGAAAAAATAAGATATAATAGGGTTTGGGTTTTAGGGTTTTATTGATAAAAGGAAAATGGGGTTTAGAAGAAATAAAATTATAAATAAAAATAAATAAAATTCAAGAGTAACAAAATACAGATATTGGTATAAAAAGGGGCTGGGTATTACAAAAACCGAATGAAGGTGTTCCACGACAAACACCTTATGCACAAGACTTTCGAACCTGGTCAACAGGTTTTGCTCTACGATACTCGGTTACATTTCCATCCCGGCAAGCTCAAATCTCGATGGAAAGGGCCATTTTTGGTACGCACCATATATCCGCACGGTGCAGTAGATCTAGAAAACCCGGAGGACGGTACACTGTTTAAAGTAAACGGATATCGACTTAAACCATTCCTCACTGCGGACCCGTCGAAGGAGCTCCTGCTTTTGCAGGAGCCGATTTATACTGACTGATCTTCCTCCATCTACCCCAAATTTTCAATCATCTAGCCAAAACATTGTTTCAAACAAGTTTGGGGGTATGTATCATTTGTAATTATATAAATACAAAATAACATAAAAAAAAATAAAAATTTGAAAATAAATTTTTTTTGGGTATTTTTGTAAATTTTCAGATTTAATAAAAATAAATAAATTTTTATTTGCAAATAATTTCCACTTTTTGAGAGGGGTTTTTTTACAGATAGCCAACACTTCCCCCCCTAAATAAACCCCGACCCTTTCTGTTTCACAAACCCTAAAAAAAATTTATCTCTTCAAACCCTAGCCGCCGCCGCAACCAGAGCAAGCAAACTCCTCCAGAGCGCCACGCAACCGCCGTCGAACCCGCTCCCGGGCCGCGCTTCTGCCGCTCCCGTACTTCTCCCTTTGAAATTCTCAGAGGTGGTTCGTTTTCTAAAACTCCTCTCTATTTAATTTTCTAGATCTATAGATTATCTGTGATGGCACCGAGTATGCAGTTAGAACGTGATTTCTCACAGATCTTTTCACACACAATATATAGGAGTTACTTTGCTAATGAAATCACACGTAGGGGCTGGAGTTTTTTGATCTATAATCACCCAAATGCTTACGCCCTTCCAGATCTACTCACTTGTTTTTACAAGTGCATGGAAGACGGTTGTCTCGCACAATATGGCTTTATCAAATTACTGTGGGGTGATAGGGAGATAATTATTGATAGAGACTTCATACATGAAGTCACTTTAATCCCTAGGATACCTGTTCAAGATCAACCACTTCAGTTTGAAGATTACATGCCCTTAATGGGTAATGATTGCTCGAGAGAACCAAGGAAAGGAATACAAGCGAGAACCCTTTTCGCTAATGTTTTAACTGTGTGTCGGTGGGCACAAAACAATATTTTTGGGAGCTCCCATAACACCACATTTTTCACCCCATCACTGCATATCATGCACACACTAATGACAAGGAACCCTAGATTCGACATGTGCACGGTTTTGCTTAACTCAATTGATGCGGGCAAAAGGGCCGCGAACTACCCATGCCCCATGTTAGTGACACAACTGTGTCGCTATTTCCTCCCTATGGAGGAATTTGAATTTTACATGGATGGAGGCATACCCGTCAGGCCTCTCATTGAGGGCGTATCTATGTCTTATACAAGCTTAACAGATGTTTGGTCTCGAACAGAACCGGCGGAACATATGCCCGCCAGAACACCTAGCTCCAGCTCGACCGCGAGCGAGGGAGAGCTCACCCCCTTAGAACATGCACATTTAATGAGAAGAGCTATTAGGAGGATTGACGAATTGAGGGGGATGATGAGGGAACATGATCGGCATTTGATAGAGGTAGAGCAGGGGGTCCGAACCCTGCTAGCTAGGGAGGAGCATTCCCGTTCACGCTCAAGGGGGCGGCGTGGGGCCGAGCAGTGAGGGCACAGCTTTTGGTAAGTTTGGAGGAGGAGGTGGTTGTAAATAGTTATCATTGCATTGCATATTTTTTTATTTTTTTTTTATTTTTGTATATTTTTTTCTTCTTTTTCTTTTGCATGTTTAATTCTGCATTGCATCTTTATAAAAAATTATAAAAATTGAAAAAATGAAAAAAAAAATACATAAAAAGGAAAAATCAAATAAAAACTGAAAAATTTTAAAAATTATAAAAATTGAGAAATTCAATTGTGGTCATAATTGACTTAAGTTTGATAAGACGGTTAACTAGCTAGGAAAAACTAGATCCTAAACCTAGTAAATAAAAAACTCTAAAAATAACCTTTCTTAAAATTTAACGGTAGAAAATATATGTCTTTGTAGTTTACTTAGAAATAGGCAAATTTTGAGTTCACTTCTTAGGCTAAGTCAAAATAAAGGAAGAGTATTGAAATTTTTATTAAAGTGTAAGTCTGAAAAATAATTCCAAAGCTCAAGTCTAAATTCTGAAAATATATACCCTACAATTTGCATAAACAAGAACCTTGAAACTTGGAATAGTAGAGGATACCTTGAAATGCTCTTATTTAAAATTCTTAGTATGAAGGAAAATAAAATTATAAGCGTGAATAAAGAGATATATAAAAAATGAACACTGGTTTTGTAATTACTTAAGGCTGCGTAAAAAAAATGTATATAGCGAGGGTGCTTTATCACCTAGTGCCTTAGACCAACTAGTTTGGGAGTCACTGTTAAAGCCTTAAGTATTATAAGACGAGGAATTACGCCTTAATGCGTAAACACATTTTGCAATCGGTCGTTAGTACCTCAAGAAGTATTAACGGTCGCATGAAGGATGTGTGAGCAATTTCATCTAAAATTCACAAACTAAAAGTACTTTGGACGATGGACAAGAGTATAAGAGCTTGAATTGAATTTTCAAGTGTAGGGGTGATACATACAAACATGTAGGGGTATATGATTGGGGTTTGGATGAGAGATAGGAATGAAAAATAGGACTTATATCTTTAGTAGAGAAGATAAAAATTCCTAAGTTGAGATGGAACCTTAGAAGGAAAACTCAAAAGATGCTAAAAGCTAAATAAATTTACAGAACATATACAATCTTAAGTTAAATGATAAGTGAGTGTGAAAAATATGGGTTGATAATTTCTGAGTTGAAGATAATAGAATTTCTTGCTAGAAAACCGAATTGAAGAATGAAAGTCTATAGGCCAAACTGATCGGATTTTGTGGGTAGTATCCGCTGAAAACCCTTAGGAGACAACATTCCTCCAACTAGGGACACCTAGAGGTTTAACGGCTTATTGCACGAGATCAGTGCAATCGCGTTTCCCTGCGAAAGTGAGGTTAGGCTTTTTCGAGAATAAACTAGTTTTGCTCAGGACGAGCAAAAGATAAGTTTGGGGGTATTTGTTCATCTTATAATTTTGCATTATTATATTCCCTATTCTTAATCATTTTACAAATAAATAGGTGCTTTTGATCCATGTCTGTTGAATAGTTGCAGGTTACAGGTTCTCGGAACAATACAGTGAAAATGGTGAAAAGACGCTACAAAAGTGAGACTACGACCAACAAATAGAATGTCACGCCCCGCTTCCCAGTGTACGGCGAAGGGGACGCGACGAGGTCCGCTACGTATGTACTCAGAAGTACATACGCTAAGCGTAGCTAAGCAATATAAAATAAATACACAAGAGACAAGAGTATAAAAAGAACAGCAATTTTTATTTATTAACATTCTTTTTACAATACATGAAAAGGAAATACAACTGAAATAAAGATGCCTAAACAGTGGCATATCAGGAAATAAAAAAGTACTGAAAAGAAAAGTGTACAATGAAATTATACTGCAGGGTCTTCGGCAAATTGCTCCAAGTCTTCTTGTGTTGGCTCAACTTCTGCCGGGTCCAGGTCACCTGACGACATTCAAAGAAGAGAGAAACAGAATGTCGTCAGCGAACAGATCACTCGGTAAGTCCCAAAGGTCAGAGGGAAGTAGAGAAGACAGAATAAGAAGATACATTTTTAAAGTGTAAGCTGTTGTTGTAATTTTATGTTAACGCTGTTGTTTGTAGCTTGGTACAGAAGGATGCCAGTGTATACGAAGGGGGTCTCTATATGCTAGAGACCAGGGCAAATGGAAAGTACAAGGAACCGTTAAGCCACGGTACAACAGCAATGGGATTCAGGTTAGGTGTCTTAATCTGACCACCTCGTGCCACCTTTAACACCTTCCATACCAATCTACCCCTTAAACCCCGTAGTGTTTTAACAGTATTGTTGTATTGTATTGTGTGGGTTGGGTGACTGACCAGAACCATGATATCAGTAAACATGTTGTAACTGCATAATCAGGTAAATGGAATAACATGATAATGGATGTATATCCATGGTTTGATTCAGTCAAATTAAATAGATTGTTAACTGGATTCATGGATTCATGTATTCATATTGAGTTGGAATATTAAAGAATATAGATTGACTTGAATCATATTCAAGTCAGAAATAGTCAGACTCTAACCCGAGCCAGACTAAAAGAAAGGTAATTGAAGTTCAATAATTTTTAGGGTCCTTATTGTAATTTATAAAACTTGAGGGAGTTTTATGTAAAAAATACTTTTGTATAATTTTCAAGATACACCTCAAGTATTTATTATTCGTCTTTATAGTCATAATGAGGGTGAATTTTATTTGTGTTATTCTAGTGAATATATCCTAATAAAAGTATTAATTGATTTATTTGAAATTCAATGTATTTTAATGTAACTTTTAATCTTGTAATTTTTTAGAAAAATGGAAACTTTATCTTATAATAAAATAGGTGTTTAAATGATAAATATACATATGTTAATACAAGAATAATTTAAAATAAATATTTTATTTTTCCAAAAATCTCATTTTTCTTAAATGTCGTATTTTAAACCTTTCGAGACCGCATGCTCCTTGCGGAGGTCTGAATCTCGCACTACTAGCCCGCGGGTGCACGATGAACCGTACTATCCCCAACGGGTTCCCCAAAGGTGGGTTGTAGTGGCGCTTTGCAAAGATTTTATAAATACCATTCATTTAGAAAACGGTTTTATAAAGATAAGATATTTATTTGTAAAAGTTTCCGTATTTTAGTTTCTAGGGTTTCCTAAGCCAACTAGCCTATTTCTAAGGTCTAAACGATAAGTCATTAGAAGCCTCAAATCTCCTCTTCACCGACAATTGCGGTCAGGTAAGTGCCAGGTAAGTGGGAGGCTCTCCACTACAAATAGTGGCCCTAATTAAGTAACCACTTGCCTTAGACACATTTGCCTAGACACCGCAAAGTCAGGTTTAGATAAACGATCGATGTCTATAATATATCGTATTTCCTTTTTAAGAGATTTTGTTTTAAAATTGTATTCAACTTAGAATTTCAAGAAAGGTTTATAAAGAAAATGGTATTTTAGTGAAAAGTCTTGTATTTTCGTATTCTAAGTTTTGACGTTATCAATTAGGGTTATATTTGTGTGTGTATAGAGGTAGGTCATTACCTCGTGACTTATTTTAAGGTTTAGTGAAGTTTAGAGGTTAAATATGTTAAATTAAACATGACGGTATTTAAGTGTAAGAATACGGTATTTGTAAAAGTTATCATTTCATGTGTGGAAACTCATTCAAATTGATTTTTACAAGTTTAGTGATCAAGATGAACATGTTTAGGAATGAGGGAATTGATTAGAAGAAGAAAAATAAACTTTATGGTATTATTGTGAAAAGAATACGATATTACAAGAAAGTTATCATTTCATGTGAGAAACTTTGTCCAAATTGATTTTTATGTGATTAATAGTCATCATGAATATGTTTAGGTGTTATGGAATTGGTGACAAGTGAAATTTTGTAGAAAAACTGAATCGGAAATCGGTTTGTTCCGATTTCCGTCGGGTTTCATAAAGTCGTATTTTGAGAGATAGGGAAGAGAGAAGAACGGGACTTACGGGTTTCAAACTCTTCTAAAGAGTATAGAGGAACAAGAGAAATGGCCGAGGTGTTGTTTCGTCTCCGGTTGCTTCAAATAACGTCGCCGGAATCCGTCAGCGCTTCGCCGTGAACTCGATTTCAAAGCACACTTTCTTGTGGAAATTTCAAGAGAGTAAATCTAAGGTTTTGGGATGAGAGGGTAGAGGGTAGGAGTCTATATATAGGGTAGCTAGGGTTGGATAGGTGAAAGGTTTTGTTTATTAAAAAAAATTGTAAAGATTTAAAGAAAATCATTAAAATTTTGTAGTAATTAGGGTGTATTAAAAATTCTGGAACTGATATAATAATTTGGAGTTAACAGGGGGTTATGGGAGACGAAAAGCCACACTTTTCGTTTTGGGACCCCGACCGTCCGACCAACTCCGGCCGGCCGGCCGAGTTGGCCGATCCCGGCCGGGTTCGGGGACGGTTAGGTGCGGGGTTCTCTGACTAAGACTTTGGCATACTCCATTTTTGGGGTTCAGTTCAACATTTGGGAGTTATGGCCTGTGGATTGTTGGGCTTCCAAGAATTTTTAAAGAAAAATAAACTAAAAATAATGTGGGGCATGGGATTCGAACTCTGGTGGCTTAGTTCAGCAGTGCAAGGTATTACCAATGAGCTACAAGCTCCTTCTTGTAATTACTGTAGGGAAATAGATACTTAAAGTGTTATCAGCAACATTAAATACTCCAAGTATACTTCAAATTTAAATCAAATTTATGTATACAAAAATTGGAGTTGTTACAATCTACCATCCTTATAAAAATTTCGTCCTCAAAATTTACAACTTTTATTTGAGGACTAGTTTACAAAAATGTGAGGATATCTTGCACGCATTACATCTTCCCTTTCCCACGTGGATTCTCCTGGAGTGTCTTTTCTCCACATTACCTGGACCAGGTTAACTTCCTTGTTTCGAAGTGTCTTCACTTTCCTATCCAGGATTTCCACAGGTTGTTGCTCACAAGACAAATCGGGCTGTATAGTGAGCTCAGAATGATCAAGTACATGGCTGGGGTCACTCACATACCTTCTGAGTTGGGATATGTGGAACACGTTATGCACTCCTTCCAATGAGGGTGGAAGCGCTAAACGGTACGCCACTTCACCGACTCGTTCGAGTATGTCGAACGGTCCAATGTATCTCGGACTCAATTTACCCCGTCTTCCAAACCGGATCACTCCCCGGTTCGGAGGTATCTTCAAGAATACATGGTCTCCTCGCTGGAACTCTAAGTGTCGCCTCTTCGCATCAGCCCAGTGTTTCTGTCTATCTTGGGCTATGCGCATTCTTTCCCTGATAGTACGAACCACATCAACGGTCGCTACTATCATCTCTGGTCCAAGAAGTTCCCTATCTCCGATGTCGTCCCAACTTAATGGTGATCGACACTTATTTCCATATAATGCTGCAAAAGGTGCCATTCATATACTTGCTTGGTAGCTGTTATTGTACGCGAACTCCACAAGATGCAGGTGATCTTCCCACGATCCTTTGAAGTCTAGCATACATGCTCTGAGCATATCTTCCAAGATCTGAATAGTTCGTTCCGACTGACCATCTGTTTGTGGATGATAAGCCGTGCTGAATTTCAGACTTGTTCCCAAGCTAGCTTGCAGACTTTGCCAAAATTGCGATCGGAACCTGATGTCACGATCGGAGACAATGCAGAACGGTACTCCATGAAGTCTCATAATTTCCTGTATGAGTTCATGGGTATCAGAGATAGTACATTATGAAGTGTTTAAATCTTAATTAGATTATTACCTCCATGTACTTCTTTGCTAATGTCTCAGTTGATTGGCCAACTCGAAATGTGATGAAGTGAGCCGACTTTGTGAGTCGATCCATAATGACCCATATCGCATCGTTACCCTTTGTGCTGCGAGGAAGAGCAGTTACAAAGTCCATCGTGATGTGTTGCCACTTCCATTCTGGAATTGGTAACGGTTGAAGTAGTCCAACTGTCCTGTGATGTTCAGCCTTTACTTGCTGACACACCAAGCATTTTGCGACGCTTCTGGCTACTTCACGCTTCATTCCATGCCACCAATAATTCTGACGTAGATCTTTGTACATTTTGGTACCTCCAGGATGTACTGAATAGGAAGAGCTATGAGCTTCTTTCATTAATTCTTCCCTAACAGGACCTTTTGGTACACACAATCTGCTGCCGTATCTCAAAGATCCGTCTTCATGGATGATGAAATCTGTTCTAAGTCCATTCTCCACTTGTTCTCTGATCTTTTGCAACTTAGCATCGCTGGCTTGAGCTGCTTTGATCTGATTGACAATGGTTGATTGAACTTGTAGATTCATCAAACTTGAAGCATCACCTGGCATGACTAGTTCAATCTCCATCTGATGTAAGTCTTGCTGAAGCTTCCACTGGGCAGTGAGATTCATTGATAATGGTTGGCGACTAAGAGCATCAGGTACTACGTTTACCTTTCCTGGGTGATATTGCAAGTTTATGTCAAAGTCCGCCATGAGTTCTAACCATCTTCTCTGCCGCATATTCAACTCCTTCTGAGTAAACACATACTTCAAAATTTTATGATCTGTGTAGATGTTCACTCGTTCACCAAGTAAGTAGTGGCGCCAAATTTTGAAAGAAAAGATGACGGCTGCCAACTCCAGATCATGCGTCGGGTAATTGCGCTCATGAGTCTTCAGTTGTCTTGAAGCATAAGCCACAACTTTACCGTGCTGATGTAGAACACATCCTAGTCCCTTACCGGATGCATCGCAATGCACTTCGAATCCTCCAGATTGATCCGGTATTACGAGAATAGGTGCAGATGTCAGTCTTGACTTGAGTTCTACGAAAGCTTGCTCGCATGCTTCTGACCACACAAATTCTTCATCTTTTTGTGTGAGCTTGGTCAGGGGTGTTGCTATCTTCGAAAAGCCTTCAATGAATCTTCTGTAATATCCAGCTAAACCCAAGAAACTTCGAATATCCTTCACTGACTTTGGTGTAGGCCATTCGCTGACTGCTGAAACTTTTGCTGGATCCACAGAAATCCCTTCTCCTGATACGATATGTCCAAGAAAACCAACTTGATTTAGCCAAAACTCGCACTTGCTGTACTTGGCATAAAGTTTATGTTGTCGAAGAGTTTCCAGGACAATTCGTAGATGCTCCGCATGCTCTTTCCGATTCTTAGAATATACCAGGATGTCGTCAATGAAGATGACAACAAACCTGTCTAAATACTCCCGGAAAACTTGGTTCATTAGGTTCATGAAGATTGCGGGTGCGTTGGTCACTCCAAATGGCATTACTAGAAATTCGTAATGTCCATAGCAAGTTCTGAAAGCTGTTTTGTGAATATCAGTTTCCTTGACCTTTACTTGATGATAACCTGAATGAAGATCTAGTTTAGAGAAGACACAAAATCCACTTAGCTGATCGAATAAATCGTCGATGCGCGGGAGTGGATACTTGTTCTTTATAGTGACTTCGTTCAAGGCCCTATAATCGATGCACATTCTGTATGAACCTTCCTTCTTCTTGACCAATAGTACAGGTGCTCCCCAACTTGAAGTGCTGGGACGAATCCATCTTTCGCCAGTAATTCGTCCAACTGTGTTCGAACTTCTTTCAATCCTTCCGGACTTAGTCTATACGGTGGTTTGATCACCGGTTGTGCTCCTGGTATTAAGTCAATACTGAATTCAAGAGCTCGATCGGGAGGCAAACCTGATATATCGTCAGGAAATACATCGTCGAACTCTCAAACTACCTCCGGTCTTGATTCTTCCTCTGCTTGAGCTGCTGCAACTACTGCTTCCCTTGGCTTCGCTTTGTAGGTACTTGGCTCCAATGTACGGTCTCCACTTTTAAAATAGAAGACCAGATGGTCTGGAATCTCGAATACTACCCTCCTTTGACGACAGTCGATGGTAGCATAAAAGGCTCCAAGCCAGTCCATTCCTAGAACCACATCGAAGTTCGGTATGTCCAGTACTTTGAAGTCAGCATAAAACTCTCGACTGCAAACGACGACTGGACTCATGCTGTATCCCATAGTTGCGTTTAGAACGCCATTTCCGGAACTGACGTTCCAGCTGGATACAAGCGGTGAGACTGGAATCGCATGGGTTCGGACAAACCGTTGCGACATAAAGCAGTGGGATGCTCTAGTATCAAACAATGCAAGTGCAGGTAATGAAGCTACTAGGATTGTACCTAAGGTATATGGGATAGGTTTTAGGTATAGGGAAAGTATGTAGGTAAACAAGACTAAAAGATAAGTTTGAGAAGGAAGTTTACCAGTAATGACTCGGCCAGTGGCCTCAGCTTCTTCCACAGACATCATGAAAGCCTGGCGCTTTGGCACATTCCTCCTGGCCTGAGGAGCATTCCTCGGAACGTTCCTTTGAACTAGATGGAACTGTCGAGGAGGTGGTGTAGCTTGTGGTCTCCTGGGTGGTGCAGGCAGTGCAAGTCTGGGAGCAGGTGCCTGAAGAGCTGGTCTCTGCGGATAGGTATTTGCTGGCCTAGGTGCAGCAACTGTGTTCTGTCTTTGGGGACAAGACTCAATACCGTGAGTAGCTGGACCACAGACTAAGCAAAGGCGGTTGGCTCGACGGCAGTCTTTCATCATATGTCCAGTTCTCTTGCAGTAGGTGCAAAAGGCTGGGTTAGGACGATGGGTTGGTACTCCGGGTCTCCTTGGCATGAAAGATGGTCTGGACGAGGCTCCACCTGCCGTCTGGTTGGCAGGGCGTTTGACTCCTGCAGACTGAGGTCTGCCCCTCTCTTTTATCACTGCCTCATAATTGTGGGCAGCTTCTAGAGCTTCCTCATGAGTCAAAAACTTTCCTGTGGCTAGAGCAGCCTTAATCTCTGTGTCCAAACCTTGTTGAAAGCGACGGGCTCTGATCTCGTCCGTCGGTATTAAGTGTGCCGCGAATCTGTTTAAAGATTGTGTTAGCTGTGTAGTATGTGATAATTAAAAATTGAACTATTGTGACATATCTTACCGGCTTAACATGGTGAATTCAGCATCGTATTCATCTATTGATTTATCCCACATTGATCCTTGCTGTAGATGAATAAACTGCTGCTCCATGGCGAACCTGGCAGTCACAGGGAAATATTTCGCGTCGAACTTCTCGCGAAATGTCTTCCATTCAATCGGCTGTACTAGACGGCTTTCTTCCGCCTTCCACCAATTGCGAGCATTATCCGTGAGCTGTAGCTTTGCTATATGGACCCAAGCGTTGTCTGGCACTTGAGCTGCGGCCAGATCGTCTCCGATGCTTTGTGCCCATTCTTCCGCTTCAAGAGGGCTTCCTTTACCAGAGAACTGCTTGGGATGTAAAGCCATGAATTGCTTTACTCCCGGTGTATCGGTCTCAGGACGGTTCAGAAGTTGTTGCTGTCCCTCGAGAAGACTGCGGATCGCCTCAAATAACATTGTTTGCTCGGTGGGTGGTGCAGGAACAGCTGGTGTAAGAGGTAGTGCTGAAGGGGTGTTGTTGACGTTGGTGCAGGTGTTGTTCGGGGAATCCATAACCTTGAAGAAAAATTTGGGTTAGGACAGATTCAAATACATGAAATGATAAGATTCAAGGAATAAAAATTTGCAAGATTCAAGGAACATGAATTGTAAAGAATGTTTTAGTTGCTGGTTCTTGTGTTATATTGCTTAGGTTGTTCACGCAGACCAGAACTGCATGACAGGGATTCATACAGCTCTGACCTGCATGGGCCACCAACAAAACCTGTCACGCCCCGCTTCCCAGTGTACGGCGAAGGGGACGCGACGAGGTCCGCTACGTATGTACTCAGAAGTATATACGCTAACCGTAGCTAAGCAATATAAAATAAATACACAAGAGACAAGAGTATAAAAAGAACAGCAACTTTTATTTATTAACATTCTTTTTACAATACATGAAAAGGAAATACAACTGAAATAAAGATGCCTAAACAGTGGCATATCAGGAAATGAAAAAGTACTGAAAAGAAAAGTGTACAATGAAATTATACTGCAGGGACTTCGGCAAATTGCTCCAAGTCTTCTTGTGTTGGCTCAACTTCTGCCGGGTCCAGGTCACCTGACGACATTCAAAGAAGAGAGAAACAGAATGTCGTCAACGAACAGATCGCTCGGTAAGTCCCAAAGGTAAGAGGAAAGTAGAGAAGACAGAATAAGAAGATACATTTTTAAAGTGTAAGCTGTTGTTGTAATTTTATGTTAACGCTGTTGTTTGTAGCTTGGTACAGAAGGATGCCAGTGTATACGAGGGGGGTCTCTATATGCTAGAGACCAGGGCAAATGGAAAGTACAAGGAACCGTTAAGCCACGGTACAACAATAATGGGATTCAGGTTAGGTGTCTTAATCTGACCACCTCGTGCCACCTTTAACACCTTCCGTACCAATCTACCCCTTAAACCTCGTAGTGTTTTAACAGTATTGTTGTATTGTATTGTGTGGGTTGGGTGACTGACCAAAACCATGATATCAGTAAACATGTTGTAACTGCATAATCAGGTAAATGGAATAACAGGATAATGGATGTATATCCATGATTTGATTCAGTCAAATTGAATAGATTGTTAACTGGATTCAGGAATTCATGTATTCATATTGAGTTGGAATATTAAAGAATATAGATTGACTTGAATCATATTCAAGTCAGAAATAGTCAGACTCTAACCCGAGCCAGACTAAAAGAAAGGTAATTGAAGTTCTATAATTATTAGGGTCCTTATTGTAATTTATAAAACTTGAGGGGGTTTATGTAAAAAGTACTTTTGTATAGTTTTCAAGATACACCTCAAGTATTTATTATTCGTCTTTATAGTCATAATGAGGGTGAATTTTATTTGTGTTATTCTAGTGAATATATCCTAATAAAAGTATTAATTGATTTATTTGAAATTCAAGGTATTTTAATGTAACTTTTAATCTTGTAATTTTTTAGAAAAATGGAAAGTTTATCTTATAATAAAATAGGTGTTTAAATGATAAATATACATATATTAATACAAGAATAATTTAAAATAAATATTTTATTTTTCCAAAAATCTCATTTTTCTTAAATGTCGTATTTTAAACCTTTCGAGACCGAATGCTCCTTGCGGAGGTCTGAATCTCGCACTACTAGCCCGCGGGTACACGATGAACCGTACTATCCCTAACAGGTTCCCCAAAGGTGGGTTGTAGTGACGCTTTGCAAAGATTTTATAAATACCATTCATTTAGAAAACGGTTTTATAAAGATAAGGTATTTATTTGTAAAAGTTTCCGTATTTTAGTTTCTAGGGTTTTCTAAGCCAACTAGCCTATTTCTAAGGTCTAAACGATAAGTCATTAGAAGCCTCAAATCTCCTCTTCACCGCCAATTGCGGTCAGGTAAGTGCCAGGTAAGTGAGAGGCTCTCCACTACAAATAGTGGCCCTAATTAAGTAACCACTTGCCTTAGACATACTTGCCTAAACACCGCAAAGTCAGGTTTAGATAAACGATCGATGTCCATAACATATCGTATTTCCTTTTTAAGAGATTTTGTTTTAAAATTGTATTCAACTTAGAATTTCAAGAAAGGTTTATAAAGAAAATGGTATTTTAGTGAAAAGTCTTGTATTTTCGTATTCTAAGTTTTGACGTTATCAATTAGGGTTATATTTGTGTGTGTGTAGAGGTAGGTCATTATCTCGTGACTTATTTTAAGGTTTAGTGAAGTTTAGAGGTTAAATATGATAAATTAAACATGAGGGTATTTAAGTGTAAGAATACGGTATTTGTAAAAGTTATCATTTCATGTGTGGAAACTCATTCAAATTGATTTTTACAAGTTTAGTGATCAAGATGAACATGTTTAGGAATGAGGGAATTGATTAGAAGAAGAAAAATAAACTTTATGGTATTATTGTGAAAAGAATACGATATTACAAGAAAGTTATCATTTCATGTGAGAAACTTTGTCCAAATTGATTTTTATGTGATTAATAGTCATCATGAATATGTTTAGGTGTTATGGAATTGGTGACAAGTGAAATTTTGTAGAAAAACTGAATCAGAAATCGGTTTGTTCCGATTTCCGTCGGGTTTCATAAAGTCGTATTTTGAGAGATAGGAAAGAGAGAAGAACGGGACTTACGGGTTTCAAACTCTTCTAATGAGTATAAAGGAACAAGAGAAATGTCCGAGGTGTTGTTTCGTCTCCGGTTGCTTCAAAGAACGTCGCCGGAATCCGTCAGCGCTTCGCCGTGAACTCGGTTTCAAAGCACACTTTCTTGTGGAAATTTCAAGAGAGTAAATCTAAGATTTTGGGATGAGAGGGTAGAGGGTAGGGGTCTATTTATAGGATAGCTAGGGTAGGGTAGGTGAAAGGTTTTGTTTATTAAAAAAAATTGTAAAAATTTAAAGAAAATCATTAAAATTTTGTAGTAATTAGGGTGTATTAAAAATTCTGGAACTGATATAATAATTTGGAGTTAACAGGGGGTTATGGGAGACGAAAAGCCACACTTTTCGTTTTGGGACCCCGACCGTCCGACCAACTCCGGCCGGCAGGCTGAGTTGGCCAATCCCGGCCGGGTTCGGCGACGGTTGGGTGCGGGGTTCTCTGACTAAGACTTTGGCATACTCCGTTTTTGGGGTTCAGTTCAACATTTGGGAGTTATGGCCTGTGGATTGTTGGGCTTCCAAGAATTTTTAAAGAAAAATAAACTAAAAATAATGTGGGGCATGGGATTCGAACTCTGGTGGCTTGGTTCAGCAGTGCAAGGTATTACCAATGAGCTACAAGCTCCTTCTTGTAATTATTGTAGGGAAATAGATACTTAAAGTGTTATCAGTAACATTAAATACTCCAAGTATACTTCAAATTTAAATCAAATTTATGTATACAAAAATTGGAGTTGTTACATAGAAGAATCTTTATGATGTCGTCTACAGTTTAAGGAACAAGTGAAGATCAATAAATAGTTCAATTGCACAAGGTACGAAGGCAGCATAAAGATTCAAGACTTCAACGCAAAGCGAAAGGTAAAAGTCCGCAACATTCTGCACTGTGGAAATCTGGAAGAAACTAGAAGATATTCTGAAGAACCAAGTAAAGAAAATAGAAGGAAAAAGCAACATAAAGCAACCCTGGAAAATTGAGACAGAAAACCCCCAAGATGGCCGCGGATCCACGGCCAAACAAGGCTTATGGCCGTGGATCCGTGGCCGTGCTGAGCACGTGTTGGTGCATCTTGTCGGTGAGTGGCGGTGCGTTGACCAGGCTTCTTATGGTAGTTTTGTAATTCTAGATGTGGATCAGATGTAAACCCTAGAGTTCCTATTATCTATAAATAGGAATCCTACAGCTCTTTTTGGAGCATGCCTCTTTTTAATTCCTAGTTTAAAATTTTCATTCCTCGTAATTGTTCAAAGAGTGCATCAATAAAAAGTAAGTTTTTTTATCTTACTGTAGTTATTTTCTGTAATTTTATTTCTCTGCAAAAATTTTATCTGCCATAGTTATTTTCCGCTAGTTAATTAAGTTATTAAAAATGAACAAAAATGAATTCCTTTGTTAATTCCCTAATGAGTGAGTAGTTCCTCACTTGTTAGGGTTAGGTTTAGGGAAGGTTTGAGAGATGATAATCTCTCATCCCTTTCTTGTCCATTCAATATTTTAAAATAGGAATCTATGCAAACCAAACACACACCGCTCACTACGGCACCCTATCCCACGAGGTAGCGGTGATTCCCTAGTTAAAGACCGATTTTGATTGTTTTCCATAGAGGTTAGGGATAAGAGTTAAGAAAGGACGGATAAGGACCAAAGGGAAGAAACCTAGTTTCTTCCCGATCATGCTAATCCCCTTTGTTAACTATTACCTTAACACCTAAAAGTTCTTAATTAGGGCAAAGAAAGCGATGAGAATAATTGACTTTCCAAACTAACCTAATCCTAATCCTAGCAAGGTTTTAATCCTAATCAAACTCAACTTTAGTTTTTATTGAAAATCAAAACCTACCACAAATAGGAATTGACTCGTTAGAACAACTAGAAAATACACGTAATCCCTGTGGACCGACCCGTACTCAACCGGCTAGCTACCAAGTGACACCGTTCTTGATTGCGGTTAATTCTTTGATTTCAAAACGCACATACGCACTAAGTATCGATCAATCAGGGTTGTACCTCATGAACAGCACCGAGGCATTTTGTCTAAATACTAGGAAGCCCGGCCTGATAGAGTACAGGTGCATAACCTCCCGGGCCCTCAATACAGAAGCCCCATCCTTAAAAGTATCGCGCAACAGTTGGACCACTTTGGTGGATTCTTTGCCGATAGCCAAGACTTTATCGACAAAGGTCATATTGTCCCCAACCATGCGTGGTCGAAGGAGCAATCGCCGAGCCTCTCGTTGTGACGGGTCTGGAGTGGAAGCGTCAACTAGGTACATGACCCGATTAAAGTTGTAGCTTTCATAGAATAAGGGTCGTTTGTGAACGCCAAAGGCACCCAGCATGTGCATCTCAATCCATGATGTGAAGTAATGCAATGGGAGATACACAGGCTTTACCCCCGGATGAGTAGTGTCAGCTGCTAAACTCAGGCCGTGGTATAGATGAGCTAACCTCATGATCCCAACGGCCACGCGCGTCCCTGCGACGATGCGATGAGCCGGATAAAAAATAGATGGCCTCATGTAGCGGGGGTGCATCGGAAGCGTGAACCAGCTCAGCCACAGGCCAATGAACCCCAAAAAGAACGACTCATCGTCAACAACCTGGGCAGCGATCTCCGCAAAGGGGACAATTGGAGTGTTTGGAAAAAAGAAATTCTTTAGATCCGCTTCCTCCGTCGGAAAGTTATCTAAACCAATCCCAAACGGGTCGTCGAGTTTAGCGAATTTCATGGCCTTCTTAGACAGAACTTCCGGACGAAGAAAGCGGGCGATAAAATCTGTGAAGCTAACCCCATGCCCTCCAGACTCCAGGAATAAATTCTCGTACATGTTCAACACCTTGATCAAGCTGGGGAACTGATGTTGAACGGCATTCTCCGGGGTAAGGCCCATTACCAATGACTTAGTGGAAAAGATGTATTCATCAGTGGGGAAGTATCTCTTCATAGTGCTCCCCTCTGATGGGTAAGCCGGAGATCTCCGTGAACTCTTCCAATGGAATCAAAACTTCCCGATATGATAAGAGAAAGGTATGGGTTGGCATGTTCAATTGTTCCAAAAAAGACTTGATCCACCACACATGGGGAGCGTGGTAATGAAAGAGAGATGCGTAAATTGCGGGGTACAACCCGGTCTTTAATAGCAGCGACTTCTTGGCCGACAGGATATACCAGGCCCACTATAGATAGCCGGCCGAATGACGGGACGTCAATCCTATCATATAAACTTGCCCCTAAGGGCGCGACTCTCCTTGGCATATGCGTCGCCCCAAAATGTCCAAGACCGTCGGTGGCTGTATGGGTATCGACGCCATGGAAGGCTGAAAACGACCTTCCGAGGTCCAGTTAACCTCTTCTACGGCGTAAGTCACTTGAGGAGGATCAGCGTAATAAATCGCTGGGATTGGATCCGATGGCGCTGCACAAGAAAAACTGTACCGACCCCGGATAATCTGACTATACCATGACCCCTATAGATGAAGAGATGTTTGCTCTGGGTCATGATCCTTAATCAGCGCGAAGACTTCCCGATCTACGGGTGCGTCGGCGAAAGCGCTTTCCAAACGTATGAAGGGAAAAGAGGAATCGGAAACCATAGTACCTGCACAAAAAGGGAGGAGTTAGTTATCGACACGATGATTAAGGCCTTAACATTCTTTGTCACTTAAAATTGTACTGCACCACAGTTAATAAAAAAGGGGGAGAAGGGCCCCCAAAAATCAAGGTAACGCCCCATCAATGATGGGGCAGTCACTCATTAAAAATAAAATCCAAAAGGATTCTCATTTAATAGAAAACATCATTGGACTCGGGAGTTAAACTCCCTCGAGAACTGTGTTCTGCAAACAGATTTCAAATCTGTTAAGAAAATTAGAGAGGGAATAAAATTCCTAAAAATTTTCAAAGCCATGCTCTATAGAACTATGGGATAACATCCCAGAACCCTCAAAAGCAAAGCTTTCTAACATGGTAAAACCCTAAAAGAATTTTAAGATCTACGATCTGCTCAAGTAAAAAAAGTTTCCTTTTTTTTAGTTCTTTAAGAGATCGTTACAAGAGAAGAGGAAAGCTCTGTTAATGGGTTAAAACCTTAAAACATGAAGAGATTCATTTAAGAGTTTAGTCATAATTCTTACCAAATTTTGACAGAATTTTGACGCTAAAAGAGTTTCCTTGGACAGAGATCTGAGCTCTTGAAAGAGAACTAAATTCTCAGAGAAAGAAGAAGGTTAGGGAAGATGAACAACAGTCATCTCAAGGGCCAAAGGCCCTACTTATAGGCACAGGAAGATGGTTCAACTTCCAAGAAGATCAAACGGTGGAAAAGGTATCACCGCTGCACTCACGTATGAGCCACGTGGGCGCAACGGGGGGGGGGGCATTTCTTTCCCCCAATAAAAGAGCAAAGCTCTGTTCAAAACTCAAGAGGCAGTGCCTCACGTGCTTTTTACGAGGGCACCAGCGTCAAAGTTAAAAACTCTTATATGAGCAGCGCCCGTATGCAAAGCACACAAAAATCTTAAGCAGCACCCACGTGCACAACATGTGAGCGCCGGCGCCCAATAGAATTAAATTCTACTCTCTGTTAAGCAGAGCCGTTGGATCAAAGATCCAACGGAGACGATAAATTATCAGGATGCAGAATTAAATTCTGTTTAGAGGAAATTTTCCTCAAATCTTTCTAAACAATAAAGATTGCCCTCTGTAAAATTGAGTACCGTTAGATTAAAAATCCAATGGTGATTAAAGAATGACCGATCTACAGAATAAATTCTGTAAATATTTCCCTAATCTTGTTAAAAAAAAGAAAATATTTTTTGTAAAACAAAAGTCTTTGGATCAAAGATCCAACGGTGGGTAAAATCCCCAAATCATTTGGGATCTCTTAATGAGGGATTTCTTCGGAGCTAACCAATAAACTGCCCCTACTATATAAAGGACCCAAGACTTCAAGTCTAAAGAAGAGGAATCCCCCTATAAGCTTAAAAAAAAAGAAAGGTTTGAAAGAACAGAGAATTAAATTCTCGAGGAAGAAAAACTCTCTTCTTAGAAATTTTAGGTAAATAAAAGTAGATAAAGATCCTGTGGATCAGTCAAAAAAAAAAGAGCTCAGGAGTACTTAGCACTCAGTGGGCGGCGCTCGGCGCCCCACGTGCCTCTCACGTGGGCGCTACAACAAAAATCAGGAGTACTTATCACTCAGTGGGTGGTGCTCAGCGCCCAGCGCCCCACGTGGCTCTCACGTGGGCACTACAAAAGAATTCAGGAGTGCTTAGCACTCAATGCTCAGCGCCCAGTGTCCAGCGGCCTACGTGCTCCTCACGTAGGCGCTATAGGAGTGCTTAGCACTCAGTGGGCGATGCTCAATGCCCAGCGCCCCACGTGACCGTCACATAGGCGCTATAGGAGTGCCTAGCACTCATTAAGCGACGCTCGGCTCCCAGTGCCTCACGTGACCCTCACGTGGGCGCCACAGAATAAAAATGGTTGGCACCCGCTAGGCAGCGCCTAGCTCCTCACGTGCTTCGCATGTGGGTGCCATAAAGAGTGCTTAGCACTCCATATAAAGACAAAAATGGTAAAGTGTTTAACACTTATTGGGCAATACCCATGACTAAAAGTCCACATGATTATATGCGAGCGTCAGAATTTATATAAGTGCTCAACACTTTTTGCAAAAAAAAGAAGAGTGGACTGTGCCCAAACAAGTGCTTAGCACTTTTTTTCAAATAAAAAGAAAACTGAGTGGACCAAGCCCAAGTTGGTTAGGTCCCTTGAGAGTAGAAACTCCCTAATTCAGATCAACCGAGCCCATGTGCTCAAACCGATCTTAGTCCCAAATACGACTATCGATCTTCCAACTGATGATATCCCAAAACGATATCCGTCCCACATTCCCTTAAGGAAATCTTAGTCTTAAAATACGACTAATGATTCCTGGGTTTACCACTAATCCCTTTTCCCTCAATTACGGGAATTGGTTCAAGAGTACATCTCTCTACACCTCTGATACATGTCGTTGTAATTCCCCAACGTCTTTAGAGAGGTGGCGGGTCCCGACAACCAACTGTTTTTTGGTGCACTTCCCAAACTAACGTGCGCATCCCAAATCAAATCACATCCCAGACTGGATGCATCCCATATCATCTTTGATCATCCCATATCATCTTTGATCATCCCGTCACGTAACAAATACACGTTCACGTAAGATGGACAATGGACTGAGATGTCCCTAAACTAACAACGGACCGAAACGTCCTCAAACTAACTGTTGCCTCCAAAGTGGCAACAATGGACCGTAACGTCCTTAAACTAAAAACTCACCCCTAAAGGGTGATCAACGGATCGTGACGTTCTTAAACTAAAATCTCACCTCCAAAATGGTGATCAACAGACCGAGATGTCCTCAAACTAGAACTTCGCCCCCCAAAATAGAGATAATGGACCGAAATGTCCCTAAACTAAGACAATGGAGCCCAAATGCTCTCTTATTGGATCTCAAATAAAAATTATCCTGAAACCCCATTAAATGGATCTTAGTCTCAAATTGGACTAATGTATCCTTAACAAAAACAAATCAAGCTCCAAATGCTCATACATTTAAGTCGATCTTAATCTCAAACCAGATTAACGATTCTTAAATAAAACAAACCCAAATCTAAGATATACAGATTTAGACTAATCCACGCCCTACGGGCGACAACATAAATTAATCTCCGTATACAATCCACGGGAAACCAAAAATAAAACAAACACACACGACACAAAGTGAACTTCCGGAGCAGGAGAAAGTGGTTATCGCAATGCGGTAACGTAATTAACTGCAGGGGGTTGCGCCTGTAGGGAAGTGCATCCCCACAATCAAAAACCCCTCGTAAACGAGGGGGAATCTGACAAAGTCTCGCTACAACGGACACATCCGTCCAAACCTCCGATATAAGATGCCATAAATCAACTTGGCATCTTAGGAGAGGTGGACGGATAAATCCAAATAGCATCTTCCCCTAAAATTCAGGCCAGACGTCCCAACGTCCCAGTCTCTGTTTTCGACGGTGAACACCGACTCCTATAGGAAGTTCAAGAATGAGAGGATCAACATGTCTCCCCACGCTCTGTTACATGGATAACTAGGTCTTGATGACAGTACATTCAAAGCCTAAAGGCTGTGGGATGTCATCCCACCTCAGAAGGGTGCGGTCATGACTCCTTGAGGCTTCAAATTGAGCCTAACCTCAAATAAAACGCCATGGCAATACCTAATGCTAGATCTTCTAATGGTAACATAGATATTCCAACCTAAGAAGATTACTTGAAAACGTTGTGTCCAGCCTCAGAAAGGATCAAAGACACGACAAACACATGGCTACTCAAGCCGCAACTCAAGGGATTGCATATCGAAGAAATATCAGTCAACGCGATGGTACAATGGACTTAACCCAGTACCACAAAACTAACGAACTCCTATCATAAAAATGAGTTATCTATATTTAACGTTAGGACGAGTTTGCCTATAAGCCTAAGGGAAAGGTAAACTAAACACTCAGAAACGAGTGAATAAACTAATCCACACCATTTCAGAACAATCAAGAGATAGAGAGATGCAAATATGAAAAGAAATATCTTTTATTCATAAATCAAAATGGTTAAAAGATACAATCTGTAAAAAAAGGTACAATGATAGCTACTAAGAGGGTGGGTTTTCAGCAAGACGGTGATGCACTCATTCTCTTGCAGGAGTTCATTTTCGCGTTCTACTAGTGCGGCCAGTAGTGCTTCAGTTCGGGTTTGTTTATACAGATATGAATTGATATTCTCAGAAAGCTCATGCTTAGAAATCTCATAGCCTCACATTCCTTGCTCCATAGAGTCAAGATCCCTTTTCAATGTCATCCCTCTGAATATGCAGCGTTGAAGACTCTGGAAAATGGCTTGAACCCGCACAGCGTTAGCTTTTATCTGAGCTTGTAATTGTCCTGATTCTCCAGAAGCCGTCTCGTATTCCTCTTGCTATCTGGCCAGCTTCTGCTCGTAAGATTAAACGAGGGCAGCGTGTTGTTCAGTTCATGCAGTCAACTAAGCCCTTAAAGATAAGGCCTCAGGAGTAAGGCGCTTACGCTCAATCTCATGGAGGCAAGCTTCAATCTGTCTACAGTATTCAACCCAAACACAGATGAGATATTCATTGTTAAAGGTCACAAGGGTAGCCAGATAGGGTTGACTTCATCTGCAAAGTCCCTGGCAGAGGTGAGGGCCTCAATATCAAGGTCTTCGATGAACTCGCTCGGCGTACGCCTACTATTTTCCGCACTTCTAGAAGATTGGCGTTTAGCGAAGGGTCTTCTGGGCATAGATATGCGAGATTCAAAAGGAACTAGAACCAATGGAGCTGTTACAGAACAGGGTACGTAAAGATGGGTCATATCCCCGATTAAAAAGGGGGGAAAGATGCATAAGATTTGACCTACCAATAGCCGGAAGCGGTAATCCGGGAGCATAAAGGGTTCATCTACTTCTTCGTCTTCTTCTTCAAGCCGCAAAACTACAATCAATATAAGAAAAATTATTATCATGTGAAGGTTATTTGTAGAAAGTTGGAGTAAGGAACGAGAGATATATTGACCAATGCTGGAAGAAATGGCAGGCCCCAGTTGGAATGCGAAGTGGGTGGTTAATGCTTGACACAGCTGGTTAAAAAGTACTCCTACAGGTTGCAACAGTACACGACACGCCAGGCAATTAACGTAACGAGTTAGGTCAATACAGAGACAAAAAAGTGGTGAAAATTGAAGGAAAAGTTACCTTCCATTGCCAAGCTTGGAAAGATTCACGGAAGCGCGAAGGGAGTAGGAGGAGCGACAACTGTCATGATGCCGGACGATGAGGGTTCCCCAACCTGTAGATCGACAGGATTCATAACAATGGATGCTGCGGCCGATATAATAATTGTCATACCTGCACCTGAAATGAAGAAAACGTTAGCAAATATGTCTAACGAAAATGAAAGTGAACATAAGATTGATACAATGCAATATACCAGTGGATCTCATGGGAGTCGGTATGGTTGGGGGCTATGACTATATCCAGAACGCTACTAGCTTCGATAGTTTCTTCAATAAGTTCGCCTCCATTAGTCTCTATTGCCAGGGAAAAGACAGATTCAGGATCCACACCTTCGTCTCCTGAATCGAAAAATTTCATCGCCATGCTAGCATCACCCACGGATATCTGAGATCCACCGGGGGAAGTAGTGGCGATCGGAGCAATATTAGACCAGGGTCGTGATCCTCCATTCCAGAATCTTCAGATGTCGCATCCTCATCTGCTGCTTCAGTACCTAAGCTTGTCTCTACTACATCAGATGTAGTCACATAAAAGGGATGTTAAAGTTCGAATAAATTTTTATATAAGGAAACCTAGAAAATAAGTAAATCCTATCGAGTTTAACCAAAGCATCATGTTTTGCCTTCTCCTGAATAAGACGCTTCGCTTCCTCACAAGCTGCCCGTGCAATTTGCCTATGAGCGGTTGATAAAGCAGAGTCAGCCTCAGGAATTGCTGGAATAGGCATCACTGTTCGTCTCAACTCTATGGCTCATGGCAATACTAAGGAGGCCGGACCATCAGTTGGTAGCCTCATGGCCGAAGCGACAGTTACAGAAGGAGGGATGTCTTCCATATGAGCAACAAAAGTTCGTATCTTGCTCGAGCCAACACCCACGGCTAGGATGGCATGACGTTCCCTTTCTGCATATTTCCGGCGCTTCTTCTCTACTTAAGCTGTCCACACAGATCTCTCAAGGACAACCGATAAAGGGAGGTCCTTGTCCGAATCGAAGCCAACCCCTGAGGTTCCTGCAACATCCACCATCTGTTGTTTCAACAACGCCTCTCGTGGCGGCGCGAAGGAAGCCTGAGCAAAAATTGGCGGCTCTGGAGATTCCGCAGCAGTTGTTGAAGGAAGAACATCCTTTGTATGGATACCTAAGGACTGTAACCCGCTCTAATCAGCGCTAGCCGTGGAAGTCCCTTTAAAAGAATAAAAGAAAGAGATCAAGACATGGATGAAATAAATTATACATTCTAAAATGCACAAAACGAGTCATACCAAAACCCATGGAAGCACAGAACCTTTCTTCCTCCTGGTACGTCCTTATCGACGCTTGAAGAGCTTCCTCAGCAGAGATGCCTGTTGAGAAGGTAAAGTGTTAAGTAAAGCACGATATCATTTTGCTCTAGGATATGCAAAGAGTGTGAATGAGATATACCATACGCCGCAAGAGCAGCAAGTGCCTCTTGCTCACGGGTTAACCGTTCGAATGCTTCGAAGGCTTCTTGAAGATTGGTTGCTGCATTTTCATCGGCGAAGGTCTCGGGAAGAAAGAGATCATCATTAGTTCCATGTTCACATAGACCCTCCCTATAAGGAGCATAGGCTTCCTGACCGAACACAACATCAGCTAAAAACATTGACGGCTTCTTCTTCTTCCGGGAGCCGAAAGCAGAGATTGACAAGAGGTGTTTTCTCTTTACAGGTATTTTCGGACGGCGTGTTCCAATTTCAGAGCCTATATCAGACTAAGGTGATGCTGCAGCCACCACGCCATCGTGGATACTCACATCATGCCTTGATCTAGTCGTCGTGTCGAACGGATAAGATGCCAACGCTGTCGGAAAGACTCTCGGAGGCACCATTGCATCGCCCCCCCCCCCTCAAGGAAGGGCAGACGACCGATCGCTGTTTCAATGGAACTGCAAGACTACTAACCGGGACGGAACCCTTATGATCAAGAAGCATCCACCTTTCTTCTTTGATAATAGCACCCATCGCATGTTAATATCAGGTAGTATAAACAGGTAAGGCCTTTGGAATATAATCCGGCTCGGCCATCAAGAAATGAGACCCCGTGTTCAAGTGCATGAAATGATGGACAACATTGCGAACAGTCTCCTCCGAAACGATAGGGTTAGCAAGAAAAGCCTCAAGGGGAACACCTGATCGTAGCCTAATTGCTGGGCAAAGCGATGTAGATTTTAGCGAATGAATAACACAGAAGCATTTCTTTGATATACTAGGAATCCGGGCTTGTTGGAGTAAAAGTGTGCGACTTCCATAGCTTTTAAAACAGAAACCCCATCCTTCAGCACATCATGTAGTGGTTGGACCGCTCTCGAAGCTTCTTGGCTAGTGGTAAGAACCTATCGATGAAAGCCATGCCGTCCTCCATAAGGCATGGACGCAGGAGAAATAGTCGAGCCACCCATTGCATTAGATCAGGAGAAGAAGCGTCAACCAAATTCATAACCTGCGGGAAGTTATATCCGCCATAGAACTCAGGTCTCTTATGCTCTCCAAAGGCACCCAGCACATGTGTTTCGATCTACGATGTAAAGTAGTGAAGAGAGAAGTTTACGGGCTCCACATCAGGATGGGCGGTGTCAGCTGCAACGCTTAAATCGTCATATAAATAGGCCAACCCCACAATACCGATAGCCAGACGCGTTCCCTTCGTGATGCGGTGAGCAGGGTAAAGGACAGACCGTCTCATGAACCGATGATGCGTAGAAATCGCAAATCAGCTAAGCCATAAACCGATAAAACTACAAGAAACATTTCTTCGTCAATGCTCAGGGCAGCAATTTCTTCGAAAGAAGTGACGGGAGCATCCGGAATATAGAATTTCTTTACATCCTTATCAGCAGTTGGCAGTTTGTCCAAACCAACCCGAAAGGATCGTTAAGCTTCGCAAATTTCGCAGTCCTCTTGGACAAAACTGAAGGGTTACCCTAGTGCCTCGGCCAACTTCCGCGGCCAAATGCGTAACAAAAATTTTAAGACGATCGAAAACTTGGCACTAGAATAAAACTTAACCGAATCATTAACCATAAACCTAGTTAGCTAAAAGGAGTTCTATCTATTATGAAGGAAGTTATACCAAACGGATCAAGTCCTTCGGTCTTCGTTCTTCATCCTTAGCTCCTCGTAGCCGCCTTGAACTTGCTTGATCTTCTTTTCTCGCTCCATCGGTCCTCCGTGATCGAGCTTGTTCTCCGGCCTTGCTTTGTCGTAGATGATCTACCCGGGGAATATGATCCATGGCTCTAGCTCCTAACCAAATAGCTATAAGAAGCAACTAGAGAACTTGGGTTGCTAAACCAAGTAGTCTAGGATGTAGTGAGGGTGTCTAAGTGTTTGCTATCACTTTTCTAACCTCTTCACTTGTTTCTCAACACATGAGAATGTTAGTGAAGAGGAAGAAGATGAAGATGGAGGAAAGCAAGAGGAGGGAGGAGGTTGGAGAGAAAATGGAGCTCAAGAAAATTATGAAGCCAAGCATGAAAGAGAAAATACACTACTATGTTTTGTGTATGAATTCTTTCATTAATCAATAGCAACCATGCTTCAATAGTAACCACAAAATGAATTATAAATTCATTTGTAAACTATTGAAGCATGGTCAACTCCATACCTCCCTCACCTCTCACTTTACACCTCATTTCCATTTATCATATAAATAGAAAATCCAAAATGAGGTGTCCACCTTATAGAAGGAAATCTGTAATAAATACGGATTTCAGTCTACTATACATATATACCGGCAATCAGATAAAAATCCGAACGCCCAAAGAGACAGAATAACACGAAGAACGTAATACTAGAATATATATATCGAAATACATATACGTAAATTATTAAATCAATACCTGATTTAATAATCCGGCTCAAACCCGAGCCGGCTAGTATTACCAACTGTCCGATCGAAAGTCCGAATACAAAATATATCAATCGATCGAACCCTGCACGTATCCAATACGGATACTACATCATTTTTCCTGAATCAGGGAAACCCTCTGTATGGGACTCTAAAGACTCGACAGTACTCTGGCAGTGGGTTTAACCAAAAGCATGTCAGCGGCACTAGCTGTACGTAACGGCTACCCAGGTACCAGTCGAAAAGAAGGCCGATGAGCGAACTCATTCGGATCTTCTACTGAGCCTCCGTGACAATATCTGTACAGTCTGGTCTCTTCGTCAAAGAGTATCGCATACCAGGTCTAGGGGGTGGTGAACGTCAGACCCTAATGACCTGATAAGTCGTGCCGATGTGACTCAGGACCAATCCGGGAAACTACTGATCAACCTATCAGTAAAACTTCCTTGGCCAAGGTCTTATGGTCCTGACCAATCGAATCACAGTGCGATATCGACTCCCTACACCGGGAGAGACGAATTCTCGACAATCGCTCACTGCCTCCATGTGGCTCGGGACTGAACCCAACCAAAACCTGTTTGCACGACTCAGTAGAGCCATGGTAGGGTAGTGATCAAAGCTCAGTGGGAACTCACACGGGACAAATGCCGATCTCGGGTCCAAGTACTAACCTGTACATATGTCACATGAGAAGCTTCCATCTGACAATAGGTATAGTACCATCTGGAAGCTCTCGGCGAGTCCGTCCAGTGTACTCACACCCAGTGAGCACTTGTATACGATCTTAGGTGCATCAGACCAATGGCTGCGGGACCAACCATCCCTCGACGGGGTTAGAAACATATACACTAGTCTACTCTGGAGTATCAATACCCAGTCTTGATACCCACATGACTAGGGACTATTTAAGGACGTGCTTATGGACTACCCTGCTCCCACAAGTATGATCGCCATCACAACGCAGGCAGTCAAGCAAGATCCTACAGGCTTTATCAACATGTAACTGCAATATGTAATAACGAGTATGACATATGCCATGTTAAGATAAAGACAAACCATAATAGTATACTACCGTATCGAGTGTTTATCAATATGTGCAAACCAGATATAACAATAATAGAAATAAATACACATACCCTGACAAAGACAAGTCAAATAATATACTATAGACTGAGCAAGATTGTCCTGTACATACATATCCCGAGTATCCATATGTATACATATACAATACTGGCCTCTAGGGCATATACATCCAACAATCTCCCACTTGCACTAAAGGCCAGTAATCGGTGTATCGCATACCCAACGTCTGCTCTAAAGCCAGCTGCTGGCGTACCGCATACCCAACATCCCAAAAAGTCGCTCGAACTGTGTTTGAGGGAGGGCCTTTGTGAATGGATCCACCGTGTTGTCTTTAGTGTCCACTCTCCATACCTCGATCTCCTGGCGATCAATGATCTCCCTGATCAGGTGATACCGCCTTAAGATGTGCCTGGATTTCTGATGGGACTGTGCTTCCTTCGCTAAAGCTATAACCCCATTTTTATCACAATACACAGGTATCGGATCAACAATGGACGGAACTACCTGAAGTTCAGCTATGAACTTCTTCATCCAGACCGCCTCTTTTGCGGTATCGCTCGCAGCAATGTATTCAGCCTCCATCGTCGAGTTTGCGACGGTATCCTGTTTGGAACTCCTCCAACATACCGTCCCTCCGTTGAGGGTAAACACAAAACCCGAGACAGACTTACTGTCATCCTTGTCACTCTGGAAGCTTGAGTCGGTAAAAGACTCGACCCTGAGGTCTCCATTACCGTAAACCAGGAGCATCTCCTTAGTCCTTCTCAGGTACTTGAGAATGTTCTTTACTGCTGTCCAGTGGTTCTCACCTGGGTCCGACTGATACAGGCTCACCACGCCTAGTGCGTAAGCTACATCTGGTCTTGTACATAGCATCGCATACATTATAGATCCTACCGCCGAAGCGTAGGGTATAGTGCTCATGCGAACCCTCTCCTCGTCAGTCTTGGGAGATATCTCCTTGGAGAGGGTGATTCCGTGTAATGCGGCTATGTTACCGCACTTGGAATCTTCCATACTAAATCTCTTTAGTACGGTCTCTATGTACCTGGACTGCGAAAGTCCCAAGAATCTCTTAGATCTATCTCTGTAGATCTTGATCCCCAGAATGTAATCCCCAGAATGTACGAGGCATCACCTAGGTCTTTCATGGAGAACCTTTGTGATAAGAATAGCTTGACCGATTGTAGCATAGGAATGCCATTTCCTATCAAAAGAATGGAGTCCACGTACAAGACTAGGAATACGACAGTTCGTCCTACAATCTTCTTATATATACATGGCTCATCTTTGTTCTTGATGAAGTCAAATTCCTTGACTGTCTCATCAAAACAGATATTCTAGCTCCACGATGCTTGCTTCAATCCATAAATGGATTTGAGCAGCTTGCACACCTTCCCGCTGCTCCCACTGTCTACAAAACCTTCCGGTTGATCCATATAAATGCACTCTTCTAAACTTCCATTTAGAAAAGTCGTTTTTACGTCCATCTGCCAGATCTCATAGTCATGGAAGGCAGCAATGGCAAGCAGGATCCTAATGGATTTGAGCATAGCCACTGGAGAAAAGGTTTCGTCATAGTCCACTCCTGGTCTTTGACGAAAACCTTTTGCAACGAGTCTAGCCTTATAGGTTTCCACCTGCCCATCTACACCAAGTTTCTTCTTGTAGATCCATTTACATCCAACGGGTTTTACCCTAGGTAGAGCAACTTCCAGGGTCCACACTTTATTGGTGTACATGGACTCCATTTCAGATTGCATAGCATCCAGCCACTTATCAGAGTCCCTACTGATAATGGCCTACCTGAAACTAGTAGGATCATCTTCTTCCAAGATGCAATCCTCTCGATCTCCATCTATGAGAAAACCATAATATCTCTCGGGCGGATAAGAAATCCTACTAGATCTGCGGAGTGGCTGAGGTTCGTCGGGTATAGCTGAATCTAAGGGTTCTTCTAAATCTTCTGCTATAGTTTGTGGTTCCTGAATTTCTTCTAGTTCTACAGTACTCCCACTAATTTCTTTTGTAAGAAATCCCCTTTCTAAAAAGGTAGAGTGGCGAGATACTAACACCTTCTATTCCTCAGTGTGGTAGAACAGATATCCCTTGGAATGCTTAGGGTATCCCACAAACTTACACAATACAGAGCTTTCCTCGAGTTTATCTGGATTCTGCTTTTTAACAAAAGCAGGACACCCCCATATCTTAATGTAATCAAGACATGGTCTCTTCCCAGTCCATACTTCATATGGAGTGGCAGGTACTGATTTGGATGGTGCTCTATTCAATATGAATGTTGCTGATTCAAGAGCAAACTCCCAGAAAGAAAGAGGTAACTCGGTATTACTCATCATGGAGCGAACTATATCCAATAGGGTACGGTTCCTCCGCTCCGACACGCCATTGTGCTGTGGTGTATACGGAGGAGTAAGCTGAGGGAGAATGACATTCTCTTTTAGAAAATCCTTGAATTCCGTACTTAAGTACTCTCCCCCTCTATCAGATCGGAGGATCTTGATACTTTTGCCAATCTGGTTCTCTACTTCGCTTCTAAATTCTTTGAATTTCTCAAAAGCTTCAGATTTTTGTTTCATGAGATACACATATCGGAACCTAGAGAGACCGTCAGTGAATGTGATGAAGTACGAGAACCCACCCCTCGCATGTGTAGACATTAGACCACACACATTACTGTGTATGAGTCCCAAGAGCTCTCTTGCTCTTTCTCCGTGTCCGGTGAAGGGAGATTTGGTCATCTTTCTTTTGAGACAGGATTGACAAGTTTCATAAGATGAAAATTCGGACGTGTTCAAATATCCATCTTTATATAACTTACTCAGTCTTTTCTTTCCGATATGACCAAGTCTACAATGCCACAAGTAGGATTGGTTCGTATCTTAACTTTTCCTCTTGCGTGTGTTTTGTACATTGAGAACTGTATTCTGATTTAGAACATAGATACCATTACACAGTGTACCTTCTGCAACCAATACCTTATGAAGGTAGATATTCATGATATTTATATCAAGAACAAAGTTATATCCATCTTTATCAAGTAAAGAAACTGATATTATGTTGCATAACATGGAAGGTACATAGTAGCAATTGTTCAAAATCATAGTATTGCCATTTGGCAACACAAGGTGATATTCACCGACGGCCGCAGCATTAACTTGTTCTCCGTTCCCTACTCTGAGGGACATATCACCTGGTTCAACTATCCTACTTTTTCTCAGTCCCTGCAATAAATTACAGATATGAGATCCTGATCCGGTATTGAGTATCCAGGAGGTAGGACTGACCGAAAAATAGTTCTTAACAACAAGAACACCTGGAGAAGAGACAATAGTATGTTTCTTCTTCGATGGGGTCACCAAGGAATTCAAACAATCCTCTTTCCCAAGCTCATACTCATGACTGTTGTCATAAGTTAGAGTCGAACCGACGTTCCCCAGCCCCGAATAAGAATTTAGATCGGTCAAGCGATACATTTTATTATCTTGATTAGGGCGTGAAATGGTTGCTACCTGGAGAGAGAAGAAGAAACACTCAGCGTGCGCTCTTGCAAGATTAGATTGGCTATTAATTTATCTAACCAGGATGGCTCCCACTGTTTCCTCGAATTCTTCTTCAAACCTTAAAAAAAGAACTAGTCAGTATTAATCCCACTTCACAATACTTGGTTAACCTTTCGGCCAGGCTAGTGTTGGTACTTCAAGGGAGGTTTTCCAACGCTTTCGCGAAGTTCCTTAATTACATAACCTCTTTTCCCTGGAGGCGTAGCCCCGCTAACACCGTTCAAGACACCTACTTGGTTTATAGTATTGATTGTTTTAGTGAAATAATGTCCCGAGAGTAATCCTACTCATCAGTGGGATCGGGATCCAACTATCATTGTGTGATGCACTAGATGGAATCTGTTGGATATAGTGCCCTCAGAGTCAATTATTGGATCACAGGCACGTGATTGCAATGATTGAGGGAGGACCTATACCGGCAGGACAGTCTTACTCAAGATGATAGTATGCTATATGGTTTATCTTTATCATCGTGTACTGCTTTAGGTGACCTTACTGGTCACTATTGAGCGTTGATAGAACCCTTAGGATTCTTGCTTGACGGCCAGCAGTATGATGGCGATCATATACGTGGGAGCTAGGGTCTATAAGCACATCCTTAAAAGGTCCCTAGTCGTGGGAGTTTTCGAGACAGGGCATCGATACTCCAGAGTAGACTGGTGTATACAGTCGAGACCCCGACGAGGGGCGGTGTCCGGTCTCATAAGCCACTGGTGTCAGTTGGTTCACCTAAGATGTATACAGGTGCTTATTGGGCTATGAGTACACTGGACAGGACTCGCCAGGAACATGCTAGTTGGTTTTATACCTGACGTCAGATAGCAGTTCCCTGGTGACATATGTACAGGTTAGTTCATCGACCTGGGATCGTCATTTATCTCGTGTGAGTTCCCACTGTACTTTGATTACTACCCTACCACGGCTCAAAGGAGTCGTGCAAACAGGTTTTAGTTGGGTACAGTCCCGAGCCACATGGAGGCAGTGAGCGGATCTGCAGGGGTTCGTCTCTCCCGGTATTGGGGGTGAGGTCGCACTGTGTCTAGGAGAGCCATTACACAAAGCCCTCGGCCGAGGCAGAAGATTTACTGGTAGGTATTCCAGTAGTATCTCAGGGTGTTCTGGGCTACACTCCGACACGACTTGTACCGCTTTTAGGGGTCTGACTTTTACCAACCCCCTAAGCCCGCCATACGATACTCATAGACGAACGGACCGGACTGTACGGATATTGTCACTGACAGGCTCAGTAGGGTGTCAGGATGAGTTCGCTCATCGACGTCCCTTTTGGTCAATACCTGGTAGCCCGTTACGTATGGCTAATACCTCTGACGTGCTAGTGGTTAAATCCACAGCCAAAGTATTGACGAGTCTTTAGAGTCCCCCACAGACAGTTTCTCAAGTTTCGGGCGAAACGCTGTAGAGGCCGTATGGAGATATGGCAGGGTTCGATCATATACGTGCGGTATTGCACGAATCATGATCGGACGGATAATACTAGCGGGCTTTGGTTTAAGCCGGATCATAGTATTGTACAGTGTAGATTTTGGCTCTTTGTATTTGTATTCGGTCGGAATACAAATGCGGGTATGTATATACAGTCGCGGGATTTTCCTGTAATTTATTACGGGATCAGTTTTCTGAAGTTGCCAGTTTGCATTCCGTTTCGGCCAGTTTTCCTTTGTTCCTTCACGGCCGGATTTTTCTGATGGAGGGGGTTATTTGCAAGTGTGCATTTTAGCATTATGGAGGGGGTTTCTTGTAAATGGGGATTACGATGGTTCTAGCATCTTATGATGCTTTTCTTGTGCTCTTTTCTTTGCATTAATTGTGATGGGTTTTGATGGGCTTTTGATTGGACTTTGTTGTGACTCCTTTTTCTTGTTATCATCATATTTCTCTTGCTTTTGATAATTGCTTTTTTCCCTCCCCCCATTGAGATGGCCGGCCACTAGTTGATGGAGCAATTGGGTGTGTGGAAAAATTATTTCATATCATTTTTCCACCAAGAATTCCCAAGCTCATCTCCATTATTCTTCACCTCCATTCATCATGGAAACTTTAACCCCAATAGAGACAAATGGATTCTACACTTTGCCTACAGCATTCTTGGGCACGTCGACTCGCCAACTTCGTTCCCGAGTTGCCTCGGTCCAAAGGTGGGAGCCCGTAAAAGAACCCGACGATGTGGTGCCCGTTCCGACGAGGAGATGAAGACCAGAGATTCCGCGAGGAGATCGGGATAGAGGCCGAAGACCAAAGGACACGGATCGCTTGGTATAGCTTTCTATCCCATCTCTAGTTAGCTAGCATTAGGTTAATGGTTACGATCTGGGGTTTTAGGATGCGGTAGTGCCGGTTTAAAGTCAAGAAAATTTTCGTTTCCGCATTTTGGCGTCGGATAGACGGCCGGGATGCTACCGTAGTCCTACAGAATCCACTCTAGTCACCACTCCATAAGGTATGCTAAATATGCAAGTTTCCTGTATATTTGAAACTCCCGATGTGGTTTTTGCCCCAAGCGCTTATGATCTAGACTTTGGCCAACAAATCATAACGCGCAAGTCAAGTTTTACCCGTCATTGTCCTGATTGATTTAGACCCAACCGCACACACCCTTGACTTTGGCCAACAAGATGGTACGACTGTCCTAAACCAATGCATTTTATCTATGCTACGGATAAGAAACATACAGCTACCATACACGATGCCTTGACTTTGGCCAACAAACACCGCATGAATACTATGTGTTTTTATCCGAAATGACGGAGGGCTACGGCTAGGTTTTTGGCGGAAAAACCCATTAACGTAATGAACTTGATATCGTCGAAGGGACCTGAGTAGTTTTTGCAAATATATAGTGGCGAAAACTTTTGCTAAAGAGGTCACTCCCTATGAAGGGATTTCGGCTCTTTCCTCGTCGAATGAGGTGCAGGATATTCCAAACTGAATACCATGATGCAAAGCAAAAATAATCGACTATAATGAAGTTATTACCCTGACGCAAACTTTTACTCAAGGGGTCACTCCCGGTGAAGGGATCTCGGCCCTTGCCTCGTCGAATGAGGTGCAGGATATTCTAAATCGAATACCACTATGCAAAGCAAAATAGAACGTCTATAATGTCAGTTTTTAAAGCTTAGTTCCAACAACATCTTTTAGGTTTATTATCTTGCATTAATCAAAATTAATGCGGTCCAATCAATTTGTAACCTATCACACCAGAAAAGAACGAAAATATGATGTACGTATATGCCATCCGCATTCGCCATTGGCCCCGTCATCACCCGTTAGGTTACTTATCTAACGACAGAGCGGGGGTTGGACTAGCGTGGGTGCAAAACATATACAACTTCTACTAGTATATATATAAGTATATATAACATTTATCCCAGGCATGATAATAAACAACATCACAGAATCTCAGTCAACAATACAGAATGGTGGATAATCTTGGAGCCCCGGGTTTCATTTGAGCCGGAGATAAAACCCGATGTTCCCGGTCGTGTGGATAGCCTGTGCAATGAAAACCTGTACCCCCTACGAGTACGGCGAATAGCCCGCCAATTCTATAATGAAGCCCCCTCCGTCTCAACGCCATGAGATGCGGGCTTGTTGCCTTCTAGAACCCAGCTATTCGTGCACTCCACAGCGGGGTAATCCTAATACAGAAAAATATATATATATATACACACACACACAAACGGTGACATCGACCTCAACCCGGTCGTGCCCCAAAATAATATACAACCTGGCAAAGACGGCAGTCCACATGTCGGACGCTCGCCCCACAATAACAAATGTACAAAAGAATGTAAACTGTATTTCTAACATTGCACCATATGCTATCCACCACGACAATCCAACCACAAACATAGCACAAGCACACAATATCAACGCGAATGTCACGTTCGCAAACCCGGCTAAAAGAACATATAGCAATTAGACGAGTTTACCGATCAAGTGACATTCACGGTCGCAGATAAAAGTGAAAGTACTGTAAACTGTTAAACAGTATTAAATTTAATGACTTCGAAACACTCCAAGTTGCCCTGAACTGAAAACGGCAGAGAATCAAATTTGGGCCAAAAACAAACAACACCAGAAACCCAAAATCCAGAAGACAAGACCACAGACCAAAACACAACATGGGGGGACACCAAAAAACCGAGGAGGCCGGAATTTTAGGGGTTTTGGCCGGCCACTTTGTGTTGGAAATGTGTCGTTTTTGGTCTGTGTTCATATCATAGTGTAAGGAGAATTCCGCACATGTTTAAAAAAAAATTTGAAGCCGTTTTAAAATCAGCAGAAACTGAAGTTTTGGGTTTTGGTTTTGTGGAGTCATTTCGGTTTCGTTGTTTTAACATTGTTTAAACTGCTATACTAGGGTTTATGGGTTGGCTCCGATACCATGAAGGGTTACCCTAGTGCCTCGGCCAACTTCCGTGGCCAAATGCGGAACAAAAATTTTAAGATGATCGAAAACTTGGCACTAGAATAAAACTTAACCGGATCATTAACCATAAACCTAGTTAGCTAAAAGGAGTTCTATCTACTATGAAGGAAGTTATACCAAACGGATCAAGTCCTTCGTTCTTCGTTCTTCATCCTTAGCTCCTCGTAGCCGCCTTGAACTTGCTTGATCTTCTTTTCCGGCTCCATCGGTCCTCCGTGATCGAGCTTGTTCTCCGGCCTTGCTTTGTCGTAGATGATCCACCCGGGGAATATAGTCCATGGCTCTAACTCCTAACCAAATAGCTATAAGGAGCAACTAGAGAACTTGGGTTGCTAAACCAAGTAGTCTAGGATGTAGTGAGGGTGTCTAAGTGTTTGCTATCTCTTTTCTAACCTCTTCACTTGTTTCTCAACACATAAGAATGTTAGTGAAGAGGAAGAAGATGAAGATGGAGGAAAGCAAGAGGAAGGAGGAGCTTGGAGAGAAAATGGAGCTCAAGAAAATTATGAAGCCAAGCATGAAAGAGAAAATACACTACTAGGTTTTGTGTATGAATTCTTTCATTAAACAATAGCAACCATGCTTCAATAGTAACCACAAAATGAATTATAAATTCATTTGTAAACTATTGAAGCAGGGTCAACTCCATACCTCCCTCACCTCTCACTTTACACCTCATTTACATTTATCAAATAAATGGAAAATCTAAAATAAGGTGGCAACCTTCTAGAAAAAAATCTGTAATAAATACGGATTTCAGTCTACTATACATATACACCTGCAATTAGATAAAAATCCGAGCGCCCAAAGAGATAGAATAACACGAAGAACGTAATACTAGAATATATATATATCGAAATACATATACGTAAATTATTAAATCAATACCTGATTTAATAATCCGACTCAAACCCGAATCGGCTAGTATTACCAACTGTCCGATCGAAAGTCCGAGTACAAAGTACATCGATCGATCGATCCATACACATATCCAATACGGCTACTACATCATTTTGCCTGAATCAGGAAAACCCTCTATGTGGGACTCTAAAGACTCGACAGTACTCTGGCAGTGGGTTTAACTACAAGCAGGCCAGCGGTACCAGCTGTACGTAACGGCTACCCAGGTACCTGTCGAAAGGAAGGCCGATGAGCGAACTCATCCGGATCTCCTACTGAGCCTATTCGTGACAATATCCGTACAGTCCGGTCTTTTCGTCAAAGAGTATCGCATACCAGGTCTAGGGGTGGTGAACGTTAGACCCTAATGACCTGATAAGTCGTGTCGATGTGGCTCAGGACCAATCCGGGAAACTACTGATCAACCTATCAGTAAATCCCAACTGCCTTGGCCAAGGTTTTATGGTCCTGACCAATCGAATCACAGTGCGATATCGACTCCCTACACTGGGAGAGATGAATCCTCGACAATCGCTCACTGCCTCCATGTGGCTCGGCACTGAACCCAACCAAAACCTGTTTGCACGACTCAGTAGAGCCGTGGTAGGGTAGTGATCAAAGCTCAGTGGGAACTCACACGAGACAAATGCCGATCTCGGATCCAAGGACTAACCAATACACATGTCACTTGAGAAGCTTCCATCTGACGATAGGTATAGTACCATCTGAAAGCTCTCGGTGAGTCCGTCCAGTGTACTCACCCCCAGTGAGCACTTGTATACGATCTTAGGTGCATCATGTAGAGTGTTTTTCGTCACCCCATTGAAATGGGAATACGCGCGTGCTTGTCAGGTGTACTACAGATTCCCCCTGCCTAGGGTAGGCTGGGGTTTATTGATTGTGGGGATCCAAATCTCCGGCAGTCACGGACTAAGCTGCCGTTAATTACCCCTCGCCTTTGGAGTGAGGGAACCTCCGATTGACGGGTTAAACTGGTCATGCGAACTCAATGTGCAGTGTACGTGTGTTTTGTTTTGGAGGGGGCTTAGATATATCGGGAGCTACGCAGAGTTTTTACGGGGGTCCCGCTACCCGGATAGCGGGCTGGGGATTAAGGGGGCTAGTATACCCCTTGCGGGGTGTGGGGCAGCGCCTCGGCCCAAAAATTTTTTTGAGAGGGATAGTGTTGTAGAGTATGTTTGTGTGTGTGTGTACATGTATATAAAATAAAAAAAGAGAAGGGCATCCAAAGGATGCGTGGGAAAAAGCGCCAGCGCTTTGGGTGCTAGCGCTTTGAGCGCAAGAAAACTAGTGCGCTAGCGCTTTGAGTGCTAGCGCCCCACGTGCCAGGCACGTGGGCGCTCGGGTGCTAGCGCTAGCACTCTGAGCGCAAGACCGCTAGCGCTCCACGTGTCAGGCATGTGGGCACTCGGGCGCTAGCGCTTTGGACGCTAGAGCGCTAGCACTTTGAGCGCTAGCGCCCCACGTGTCAGCACATGGGCGCTCGGGCGCTAGCGCTCTGAGCCCAAGGGCGCTAGCGCTTTGGGTGCTAGCGCCCCACGTGTTAGCACGTGGGCGCTCGGGCAGTAGCACTTTGAGCGCAAGGGCGCTAGCGCTTTGAGCGCTAGTGCCCCATGTGTCAACACGTGGGCGCTCGGGTGACAAAAGGGACTTGGTCCCTGCAATGGGAGTTGTACTCCCAGAAAGGAGCACTTATTATTCTGTGTGTGTGTGTGTGTGTGTGTGTATATATATATATATATATATATATATAAGGAGTTAAACTCCTAAGATATTTTGAAGCTGATGAAGGGGCTTCTCCCCTTGAGCCCTAGTTCTTCCCCAAAGTGGGGTTTCTAGAGATAGGTCTCCTTCTTCTTCCTGTCGTTTGGTCGAATCTTGAAGATCAAGAGATGTGAAATTTTAAAAATCTCTTCTTTTTGAGATCTGATGGTAGATCCAAGTTCCCCTTTGTGGGTTTTGTGGTAAAAAACTATTTAGTTTTGAAAAAGGAAGAGTAAAACTCTTGATTTAATTCAAAAGAAAGAAGAAGGTTTTAGAACCTTGAGAAAGGAAAAAGAGGCACAGGCCCTAATTTTTTGGGGAATGAAAAGTATATGCTTTATTCATCATCATGTTGCCTTATATAGGCTTACATATTTACATATAACCCCTTGGGCTTTGCAAAATGGCATTTTGCCCATCCCATAGCTTATGTGCCATTTCTTTTTGCACATAAGCCACGGGCTTTACAAAAAATTGGCTTTATGCCCATTCATGCATAAAAAATTACATAAAAATTATTTATTACATGATTTTTATTTTGGCATGGAGGAGGGCCGGCCGCTTCATGTTCGGACTCGACCTGGGCATAAGCCCACTTGATCTGGGCTTGGGCCCACTTGGCTTGGGGTTGACCTTGACTTTGACTTGGTCAACCGGGGTGCAATTTTTGACCCTAACAAAGTGCCCCCCGTCAATAAATGCAAACCACATGTGGGTTGTGTGCATGAAATTGATGGATCTTCTTTCGCGTGGAGGAGACTTGCTTCGGTTCCCACTTTTTGGGATGCGCTGCCCTTTTTACGACATGGACGGTCGATGTTTGCTTCTCCGAGGCGGAGTGTCCATGGTAGACGTTTTCCTGGCCCAGAGCGATTTGGTTCCCACTTTGTAGGAAGCCTGCACTGCCCTTTTTTCGACATGGACGGTCGACGCTCTGATCCGGAGCGATTTGGTTCCCGATTTGTAGGAAACCTGCACTGCCCTTTTTGCGACATGGACGGTCGACGCTCTGATCCGGAGCGATTTGGTTCCCAATTTGTAGGAAGCCTGCACTGCCCTTTTTGCGACATGGACGGTCGACGCTCTCATCCAGAGCGATTTAGTTCCCGATTTGTGGGAAGCCTGCACTGCCCTTTTTGCGACATGGACGGTCGACGCTCTGATCCGGAGCGATTTGGTTCCCGATTTGTGGGAAACCTACACTGCCCTTTTTGCGACATGGACGGTCGACGCGTCTCCAAGACGGAGTGTCCGTGGTAGACTTTTCCCTGGCCCGGAGTGATCCGGTTCCTGCTTTGTAGGAAGCTTGCACTGCCCTTTTTGCAACATGGACGGTCGACGCTCTGATCCGGAGCGATTTGGTTCCCGATTTTTGGGAAGCCTGCACTGCTCTTTTTGCGACATGGACGGTCGACGCTATGATCCGGAGCGATTTGGTTCCCGATTTGTGGGAAGCCTGCACTGCCCTTTTTGCGACATGGACAGTCGACGCTCTGATCCGGAGAGATTTGGTTACCGATTTGTGGGAATCCTGCACTTCCATTTTTACGACATAGACGGTCGACGCTCTGATCCGGAGCGATTTGGTTCCCGGTTTGTGGGAAGCCTGCACTGCCTTTTTTGCGACATGGACGGTCGACGCTTGACGCGTCTCCGGGATGGAGTGTCCGTGGTAGACGTTTCCCTGGCCCGGAGTGATCTGGTTCCTTCTTTGTAGGAAGTCTGCACTGCCCTTTTTGCGACATGGACGGTCGACGCTCTGATCCGGAGCGATTTGGTTCCCGATTTGTGGGAAGTCTGCACTGCCCTTTTTGCGACATGGACGGTCGACGCTTGACGCGTCTCTGAGATGGAGTGTCCGTGGTAGACGTTTCCCTGGCCCGAAGTGATCTAGTTCCTGCTTTGTAGGAAGCCTGCACTGCCCTTTTTGTGACATGGACGGTCGACGCTCTGATCCGGAGCAATTTGGTTCCCGATTTGTGGGAACCCTGCACTGCCCTTTTTGCGACATGGACGGTCGACGCTCTGATCTAAAGCAATTTGGTTCCCGATTTGTGGGAAGCCTGCACTACCCTTTTTACGACATGGACGGTCGACGCTCTGATCCGGAGCGATTTGGTTCCCAATTTGTGGGAAGCCTGCACTGCACTTTTTGCGACATGGACGGTCGGCGCTCTGTTTGACTTTCTCTGCTTCCTGCAGTGTCAGGGGTGAACTTGACTTGCTCCGCTTCTTACGGTGTCGATATTAGATTCTGACTTGCTCCGCTTTCTGCGGTGTCGGAGTTGTAGTTGACTTGTTGATTGTGATTTGGGTTGACATCAGCATCGCTATACTAGAATATGGTACCAGGAGCGAACCATCATCTGTCTTTGAGAGGATTTGGGAATTGGTTTTTATTTGGCATCTGCATTGCTGCACTGGAATAATGCCAGGAGTAACTCATCATTTGCCCCGGGAAGATTTAGGAATTGGTTTTTGTTTGGCATCTTCATTGCTGCACTGGAATAATGCCAGGAGCAACTCATCATTTGCCCCGGTAGGATTTGGGAATTGCCTTTTTGTTTGGCATCTGCATTGCTGCACTAGAATAATGCCAGGAGCAACTCATCATTTGCCCCGGGGGGATTTGGGAATCGGTTTTTTTTTTGGCATCTGCATTGCTGCACTGGAATAATGCCAGGAGCAACTCATCATTTGCCCTAGTAGGATTTGCAAATTGGTAGCTTAGGAGACAGGTTTAGATCCCTATCACCTGAGGCTTGTCAATTTTATGGGCCGTAAGGGTCCCATAAAAGCATTTTCTCCCTATGAGTCGAAAAGATCTCGTAGGTATTTTCACCTTAGGAGTCGTGGGGACTCCTAAGGGTGTTGCTCCTTTAGGAGTCGTAAGGATCTCACGCGGGAATTTTCTCCTCACAAAGTCGAGAGGACTTTGCGAGTGCATTTCATCTCTTTTTTTTTACAAGTTCATGCCCTTTCGAGTTTTCACAAACTCGCCGGCAGTCCCGCTGTTTTTACTCATGGAGCCCTTTTGGGTTTTCATCCGTGCCCATTTTGCTTGTAGACATACCATTTTTTTTAATTTTATTTTATTTTATTTTTTGTGAGACTTTGAATGTGGTCTCACCGGTAGGACTTGGGAGAGATTGGGATCGTTTTACGCCCGTGGATTGTATACTGTTTTGTAGGATGTATGATCCAGACCGTAGGGCCATAAATATTTTGGGGCTTTGTTGGCATCTGCATCGCTGCACTGGAATATGGTACCAGGAGCGACTCATCATTCGCCGTTGGGGTATGAGATTTGGAATTTGGTTGGCGTCTGCATCGCTGCACTAGAATATGGTACCAGGAGCGACTCATCATTCGCCACTTGGGGATTTGAGTTTTGGTTGGCGTCTGCATCGCTGCACTGGAATATGGTACCAGGAGCGACTCATCATTCGCCGTTGGGATTTGAACTTGGAATTTGGTTGGCGTCTGTATCGCTGCACTGGAATATGGTACCAGGAGCGACTCATCATTCGCCATTGCCTTTTGGGAAGCGATGGCTTAGGAGACAGGTTTAGATCCCTATCACCTAAGGCTTTTCAATTTTATGGGCCGTAAGGATCCCATAAAAGCATTTTCTCCATACGAGTCGTAAGGATCCCGTAGGTGCATTTTTGCCTTAGGAGTCGTGAGGACCCCCAAGTGTGTTTTTCCTTTGTGAATCGTAAGGATCCCACAAAGGTTTGTTCTCCTCATGCATCGTGAGGACAAATGAGTGGGTCTTCCCAATGGAGCATAATTCCAAGGGCGGAGACCAGCCGCGTAACTGGTGATTACGGTGGGGCGTGGGTATGATGAGAATTATTTGAGCCTATGGATTGTATACGGTAGTCAATTTGGAGACTAGCCGTAGGGCTGGGAGAATTTTGGGAATTTGAATTTTGCTTGGCGTCTGTATCACTGCACTAGAATATGGTACCAGAAGTGATACATCATTCGCCACTTCTTTTTTTTTATTTTACCGCGATTGCTCTATCATTTCAGCTTTTCTTATCGCGATTTCAGCTTTTCTTATCGCGATTGCTCTATCATTTCGGCTTTTATTCGCGGTTGCCCCCATCATTTAGGCTTTTATTCGGGGTTGCCCCATCATTTCAGCTTTATTTTCATCTTTATTTTACTCACTGATTTTTATTGCGAGTTGCCCCATCATTTCGACTTTTCTTTATTTTTCTTTTATTTACACATTTTTTGTTTATATATATATATATATATATTTACATTCTCAGTTTAACGACTTAGAGGTCGACTGTTCCCAGTTTAACGACGTGGTGGTCATCGGTTCCTAGTTTAAAGACTTCGAAGTCTACTGTTCCCAGTTTAATGACGTGGTGGTCATCTGACGGGGAGCTTAGAGAAGATACCCGATTGAGCAGTTGTCAGGGGCACCACTGGGGCTTTCCCGAGATGCCTTATTACTTTTTCGGTGTTGATGGCCTTGTCTCCAGCTGGGGCCGAGGAAAATCGTTCAAATACCGACTTGCGTTTGAAGATGGCAACTGAAAATTGTTAACCCCTGCAAATAGAAACATGATTTCAGTATAAACAATCGATATGTATATTGATTAAGCTCGCATGAACGCCTAACCCGAAATATGGGAGGAAAGATAGGTCCCACCGGGCGTGCCAGAATCTGTAGGGTGTTTTTCGTCATCCCATTGAGATGGGAATACGCGCGCACTTTTCAGGCGTACTACAGATTCCCCCTGCCTAGGGTAGGCTGGGGTTAATTGATTGTGGGGATCCGAATCTCTGGCAGCCGCGGACTAAGCTTCCGTTAATGTAACGTCTTGAAAAGTCATTTTGGTGTTTTCCTGAAAATCGGTGAAAATTCGGTATTTTTCCGAAAACCGTCTTTTTGTTATTTTGCAGTTTAGGACTAATTATACTTAAAATGGATAGGTAATTGCTTGTTTTCAGTAGATAATGAGTTACTTATGAAATTCTGGTCGTTTAAAAATTTTCCCTAATTTTTCAATTTTTTAATATTATTTTAAGCCGGTAAGAAAATACATTAAATTAGCGATAAATACAAAATTTTTTGGCCTAATTTTAATCTTTAAAATTATGTTAATTAAAATCTAGTTGTAACATAAATTTTTAGTATTTTATTTTGATTTTTAACTAATTTTTATTATAGGAAACGAAATTTATTGAATTTAAGCTTAAACTTGCAATTTTGGACTTGTAAGGGGTCTTTTTGCATAAAATTTCTTTTGTAAAACCCCATTCACCCTTCCCTCACCCCTAGGCCGGCCCCACCTCAGCAGCAAGCCCACAAAATAATTTCCCCATCTCATTTGAACAAAATGATATGATAAAGGGTTTTAAAGGGGTAAATTTGGAATTATGTGTGCTTTGATTTGAGTGGGTTGACTTAGGCTTTTTCCCACAACACCCACACCATCCCCACTCCTCCATTTCAGCCAAGAATTCCTGCATTCTACAGCAGCCCCCTCCCTCTTCTTGTCTATCTCTTTTCATCATCAAATTTCATCAAATTCCACCTCAAAATCCTTATAAATCCACAATTTCCTTCACAATTTCAAAGCAAAACCTTATTCCCTCTCTTCTCTAACCTAATTGGTTCAAATCTTGGAGAAAGATGACATCTTTGGAGGCATATTGTTCTTGCTAGATCTCTAGTTGAGGTATAATTTCAATCTTTGGTTAACTGGTAGTTGTTATATGCTAAATTAGAACCTTGATGTGTTAATTTTTGTTGTTGATTTCTAATCTAGGTTTTAAAGTGAATGGTTTGAATTTTAATTAGGGTTTTAGAAACCATTAATAAGTTAATTAAGTTATTTTGCTTTCTAGTGTTCTACACTAACCTAATTAATGGAGTTATTTTGCTTAAGTGGTTCCATTTTATGCGAATCTAAGTTAATCTAGTGTGAATTTGGATCGCTATTGCTTTTTAGAAAAATCAAGAAAGGGGTTTGTGTATGGAAATAGATTGAAGCATGGTTGTTGTGTTGTAATTATAGTGTTGTGGCTAACTAGTTATACGGTTGGATGTTCTTGCTAGGTTGTAGTCTTTTTGTCATAAATCGGCAATGTTTGCACCGGTTTTTTTTGAATGTAATGCTTACTAGTTTTTATAAAAATATTGTGATGAATTATTTGCGATATCTTGATGATATTTTTGGCATATCCTATGACATTTAGGATGTGTGAGTGCGGATTTTTGAGTGATCGGGTTTTAGCTTTGCCGGGCGACCAAATCGACGATTTAGTTAGTTTTTTCGCGTTTTTCGCGTGTGTTCCGCGCACCTTGTGCACGTTGTACCTAGCTTGTGAACGTTAGTATTTTCGTTTGGGTTTTGCGTCGTTCTTGATTTGTAACCTTATGTTTGTATTGATGTAAATTCCAGGTTCGGTCGCGGAGGCTTCGGATGCGGCACGAAAAGGGGAAGCGGTGATCGGACGTAGCTAGCTGAGGATTTCTGTGAGTAGATGTAACATCTACGGGGGACTATCGTTGGATGGCGCAAGCCGCCCGATAGTTTTAGTAACTTACAAGATTCTTAGTGATGTTAGTAATTAGGGGTGAAATACGTATATGATTATTTGCTGCATCCATGCATTATATTGACATACATATGCGAAACCATTTTATAGGACACCTGCACCATTGCCAGGTTTTTATATGCAGCACGAGCACTATTCATGCTTACACACACACCCTGGTAATTGCCATGCCACCACACTAGATAACCTTTAAATTTAAACCTTTTACTAATTGATACTTAAACTTGTGCTATTGCCTTTAATTCCTTAAAATGAAACCGTAGGATTGCTATTCATGTGCATGTACTTCATCATATTAATTGTTCATGCCTAATCTATTAATCACACATCGCAACTTGATTATTGATACCATATGCATTCATTATCATTGACATATGCACTTATGAGGATTTCTTGAGATTTTATGATATTTCTGGATTTCGGGGGAAAGCCGCAAAATTTCTAAACTTATTATATTTTTAAAATATGTAAATTGCAGTTTTCTAGTGATGTAAGTGTCGTCCACCATGAGTTTGCTGTGGTTTTGGAAATCCGTGTCGAGGAGTGGAGGAACCGTCACGGGTACATGGTGGGCCCGGTAAGGTACCCCGGGGCAAGAGGAATGTGGTGTTGACGTTGAGCCTGGCAGGGGACGGATTACCTACCGGTGACTGTTTGGGACGGCGGATATCCAGAGGATACCGACCGTGGCCGCTAGATGATGAGATATTGATATTTGAGATGGGTCAGCCGGACGGCTGAGGCCAGAGATACATTGATATGAGATTTGAGACAGTTTTGAGGTGTCGATGCTGGACACAGGTTCTTGTTGATCCTATTGGTATTGTGCTGGTATTTCAAAAGACATTCTTAAAGGGAAAAACATGATTTCTTATACTTACACATTCAGATCACGAGTTGATTCGCATTGCATTCATACCGCTAGTATATCCATATTGCATACATACTTGCCATTATGTCCTGCCTTACCTGTATTTAGATGCTAGGATGCTTGTGTGCATGCTTTCGATAGCCTGTGTAGATGTTATTTATTACTCACGAGTTGGCAACTCACCCCCGTTGTGCCATAGCCTTTTGCAGGTCCGCTCCGTCAGTACAGTAGCGGCGGGTGCGCTTGCTTCTTTTGCCTCTTTTGCCTGGACTCGAGATTTTGCTCATAGGTGGGTTATGTTATTATTTTTGTACCACCTTGTATATTCTTTGTATCTAGTGTACTCCATCTACTGTTTCTACCAGTATTATTGTATATTGACCTAGAGATGAGACTGTGAGATTTGTAGACTTGTATGCTGTATTTTGGGGTCGAGCTCACCTGAGTCGACATGCTGTTTTTCTTATGCTTCATTATGATTATTTTGATTGTTGTCATTTTATATTGCATGGGATTTGTGACCGCCTTGTGGCGAAGAGCTAGCTCCCGCTTGGGGATGCCCTATTTTGTTGGATTCATATATATTTTTGTTGTACCCAGTTTGGGGGCCAGTATTTACAAAGGAGACTCTGCCGAAATTTTCGGAAAAATTGGTATTGTTTTTAAAAAGGGTTTTACATGACTTATTTGATAAACTCGCTTTCAATTGATTGGGTTTTCTTCACTCTTTTGCTTAATTGGTTTTGTTTTCTGGGCTTTGGCTTACTTATTTTACGGACGTCTTTAGACGTTTCGTAAACTTAAGTGCCAGTCACGTTCCGTACCCTGCGGGTCGTGACAAAGTTGGTATCAGAGCGATAGGTTTTACCTTTTTGAGTGTAGGATGACCCTTGGTAGATGGAGTAAGTGACTTAAGCAGGGTAACGTAGCATGCGTATGTCCGCGGCATACTTACGATACGGTACTCCGCCTAAGTGACTTTAGGATATACTTGCTTGAAAATTCCTTCTTCAATTCCGTGTATCCTATGATCCTATTGTCATGTTCATGTACCAGTCACTATGCCGCCGAAGGCTACGAGGGCACAGAAGGCTGCCGCCCGAGACGAGATTCGAGCTGGCTCGTCCGAGGCTAGGACTGAGCAGGGTGGTATGCCTACGCCGCAGGGACAGACCGATCCACATTCACCAGGCCGTATGGATAGGCTCGAGACTGGTATGGAGGAGTTGTGACAGATGATAGGGGGCATGCAGGAGCTACGTCAGATGGTAGGATCCCTAGTTGTAGCCAGTCGTACACCGAGGCCGGATGACGCACCTACTACATCCCAGACTGCTATGATACCTGCTCCTACTACTACCGCCGTGACCATCCCGGTTTCACTACAGGATTTCATGAGGCTGAGACCTCCAGTATTCACCGGCACCGAGGCAGCGGAGGACCCACAGACGTTCCTTGACAGTTTAGCCAGGATCTGCCGTTCGCTGAGATGTTCGGATGATCGATGGGTAGAGCTTGCGAGTTTCCGACTAGAGGGTCTCGCGCAGACATGGTGGGAGTCAGTCTTGAGAGGTCGAGCTGCAGGTCTACCGCCTATGACTTGGGTAGAATTTACAGCGGTCTTTCTAGCTCGTTTCCTCCCAGAGAGCGTTCGTGACGCCAGAGCTCACAGCTTCGAGGCCTTAGTCAAGGATGACGGTGTCTGAGTATGACATCCAGTTTACACAGTTATCCCGATATGCTCAGTATTTGGTGGATACCGAGGAGAAGATGGTGAAGAGGTTCGTACAGGGACTTGATGCCCAGCTATATCTTGCCATTGGCGCCCAGCACTACGACACTTATTCAGCTGCTAGGGATACGGCATTGCGGATGGAGGCACGCATATCACAGACTTCGGCCGTTTCTGGGCCGAAGAGGATTCGCACCGAGGTACCGTCTCAGAGGCAGCGCGCCAGATTCTTTCCGAGAGATAGGCCTGGCAGAGGATTTGGGCGGGGACAGTTATATGGTTCTTATCCCCAGGGGCAGTAGCCGTCGCCAGGGTGTTTTGGGTGCGGGAGTTTGCACCATCTTGTCAGAGACTGTCCGGCGAGACAACAGGGATCAGCGACAGTTCCGCACGTGACCCTACCACCATCACCACCCCCTCCTCAGAGAGCCCTACTTCCTACCACCGGCGATGCTCCACGCCAGTTAGGTGCACCCAGAGGCCGTGGACGCGGCGGTCCTGTTCAGAGAGGACGAGGAGGCAGAGGCCGAGGTCGAGGTCAGCCCGCTATCGGTGGAGGACAGGCCCGAGTTTTTGCTTTGACACCACAGGATGCGCAGACATCCAATGCCGTTGTGACAGGTACCTTGCCAGTTTGTTCTTTCGACGCACGGGTATTATTTGACCCAGGTTCCACACATTCGTACGTCTCTACACACTTTGGACCGATGTTGGGCCGTGAGTCGTCGTCGTCAGATCATCCGCTTGTTGTTAGTACTCCGGTAGGCGAGTCGTTTGTCGCTCGTTTTGTTTTTCGATTGTGTTCCGTTCGTATCGGGAAGAGGGATTCATCAGTTGATTTCATTCTTCTCGATATGTTGGACTTTGATGTGCTTCTGGGCATGGATTGGCTAGCCACCTGTTATACTTCGGTGGACTGCCGTGAGAAGGCAGTCAGATTTAGCTTTCCGGGGGAGCCAGTCCTTGTTATTCAGGGAGACCGCAGCGTCACCCTTCCCAGCTTGATTTCATCTCTTCGCGCTGGTCAGCTCTTGCGGAAGGGATGTCAGGGATTCTTAGCGTTTGTTTGTGATACTCGAGCTGCAGAGGTTCCGTTAGACCGGGTCCCGGTAGTTTGTGAGTTCCCTGATGTTTTCCCTGATGAGCTACCTGGGCTACCGCCTGAGCGCGATGTTGAGTTCTGCATTGATTTGATTCCCGGCTCGGGGCCTATTTCTATACCGCCTTATCGGATGGCCCCGGCAGAGTTTCGAGAGCTGAAGGATCAGTTGCAGGATTTGTTAGATAAGGGGCTTATTCGACCGAGTGTTTCTCCGTGGGGTGCTCCGGTCCTGTTTGTCAAGAAGAAGGATGGAAGTTTGTGCTTATTTATCAACTACCGCCAGCTGAACAAAGTTACCGTTCGGAACAGATATCCGTTGCCGCGCATTGATGATTTGTTCGACCAGCTTCAGGGTGCGGGGTATTTTTTGATGATCGACTTGCGATCAGGATACCATCAGCTGCGAGTTCGACAGGAGGATATACCGAGGACAGCTTTCCGCACGCGCTACGGCCACTACGAGTTTTTGGTGATGTCGTTCGGACTCACCAACGCCCCAGCAGCATTCATGGATTTGATGAACCGTACATTCAGGCCGTATCTTGACTTGTTCATCATCGTGTTTATCGACGATATCTTGGTGTACTCCCGGAGCAGAGAGGAGCACGAGCAACACTTGCAGATTACGTTACAGACTCTGAGAGAGCACCAGCTGTTCGCAAAGTTCTCCAAGTGTGCATTCTGGCTGGACAGCGTCAGATTCTTGGGTCACGTGGTTACGAGAGACGGCATTTGTATGGACCCGAAGAAGATTGAGGCTGTTCAGCAGTGGCCCCGACCTATATCGGTTACTGAGATCCGTAGTTTTCTAGGCCTGGCGGGCTACTACAGGTGTTTTGTTCAGGACTTCTCCCGTATAGCTTCACCTTTGACCGGTTTGACCCGAAAGGGAGTTACTTTCGTCTGGACGGAGGAGTGCGAGCGCAGTTTTCAGCAGCTGCGGACATGTTTGACTACGGCGCCGGTATTATCTTTGCCTTCGGGATCAGGCGGATTTGTGGTCTACTGTGATGCTTCGCGAGTGGGATTAGGATGCGTATTGATGCAGCATGGCCGGGTGATCGCATATGCTTCTCGGCAGTTGAAGAAGCATGAACAGAACTACCCCACTCATGATTTGGAGATGGCTGCAGTGGTCTTTGCACTGAAGATTTGGCGACATTACCTATATGGCGAGTCGTGTCAGATATTCACTGATCATAAGAGCTTAAAGTACATATTTCAGCAGCGAGACCTGAACCACGGACATCGTCGTTGGATGGAGTTAGTGAAAGACTACGACTGCGAGATCTTATATCACCTAGGCAAGGCGAATGTAGTGGCAGATGCATTGAGTAGGAGGCCCGGGGGTAGTCTATCCCTTTTGCGCGCAGTGCAGAGGCAGTCGTCAGCAGATTGGCAGATGCTATGCGACAGCCGAGTTGAGTTCGAGTTCACTCAGACAGGGGGACAGCTCGCGCATGTTCGTGCACGCCCACAGTTGCTTGACCGTATATATGAGGCACAGCGCAGTGACGACCGTTGCTCAGAGATCATGGCACAGATGGGACAGGGCAGATTTTCCGAGTTCGTGATTGACGATCAGGGGATTTTACGCTATGGATCTAGACTGTGTGTACCAGATGCTGATGGATTGCGGCGCGATATTCTTGAGGAGGCACACCGATCAATGTATAGTGTCCACCCCGGTTCCACCAAGATGTACCATGATATGAGAGAGACCTACTGGTGAGACGGGATGAAGAGGGACATTGCGGAGTTTGTATCGAGATGCCTGACTTGTCAGCAAGTCAAGGCCGAGCACCAGAGGCCCGCAAGAGAGCTACAGCCGTTACCCATTCCGGAGTGGAAAAGGGAGAAGATTTCGATGGACTTCATTGTGGGTTTACCCAGGACCAGTCGAGGGTACGACTCCATTTGGGTGATCGTGGATCGATTGACGAAAGCGGCTCACTTCCTGCCAGTGAAGACGACTTTCAGCTTCGCTCAGTATGCTCAGCTCTATATTGACGAGATCGTGTGACTACATGGCGTACCGACTTGTATCGTGTCAGATCGAGGCACCCAGTTCACCAGCCGACTTTGGCAGAAACTTCAGGAGGCTTTGGGCACTCGTTTGAGCTTCAGCACAGCGTTTAATCCGCAGACCGACGGACAGTCAGAGCGGACCATTCAGACTCTCGAGGACATGCTCAGAGCGTGCGTTTTAGACTTTGGCGGTAGCTGGGATCGTCATTTACCTCTAGTGGAGTTCTCCTACAACAACAGCTTCCAGGATACTATTCAGATGGCACCTTTCGAGGCATTGTATGGGAGGAGATGCAGATCGCCCGTCTGTTGGACAGAGCTCAGCGAGAGCAGCTTTTTAGGGCCGCAGCTTGTTGAGGAGACGACAGCGAAGATACAGTTGATCCGAGACCGGATGAGAGCGGCTCAGAGCAGGCAGAAATCGTATGCAGACAGGCGCCGTCGCAGGTTAGAGTTCGCAGTTGGCGATCATGTTTTTCTGAGGGTCTCTCCGATGAAGGGCGTGATGCGATTTGGGCGGAAAGGAAAGCTTAGCCCTAGATTCGTAGGTCCCTTCGAGATCCTCGAGCGTGTCGGCGCTGTTGCATATCGTTTGGCCCTTCCACCCAGCTTTCCTGATGTGCACCCCGTCTTCCATGTTTCGATGCTCCGCAAGTACCTTCACGACCCTTCGCATGCGATTCAGCACCCGACAGTCCAGCTAGAGCGTGACCTTTCGTTTGCAGAGCAGCCGGTGGCCATCCTGGATCGGCAGGTGAAGAAGTTGAGATCGAAGATTATACCAACCGTCAAGGTCCTTTGGCGTAGCCCGAGCAGCGAGGAGGTTACCTGGGAGACCGAGGGCGAGATGAGGAAGAAATATCCCCATCTCTTTGAAGGTACGCGTAGTTATATTTTTAAATTCGGGGACCGAATTTCTTTAAGGGGGGAAGATTTTAACGCCTTGAAAAGTCGTTTTGGTGTTTTCCTGAAAATCGGTGAAAATTCGGTATTTTTCCGAAAACCGTCTTTTTTGTTATTTTGCAGTTTAGGACTAATTATACTTAAAATGGATAGGTAATTGCTTGTTTTCAGTAGATAATGAGTTACTTATGAAATTCTGGTCGTTTAAAAATTTTCCCTAATTTTTCAATTTTTTAATATTATTTTAAGCCGGTAAGAAAATACATTAAATTAGCGATAAATACAAAATTTTTTGGGCTAATTTTAATCTTTAAAATTATGTTAATTAAAATCTAGTTGTAACATAAATTTTTAGTATTTTATTTTGATTTTTAACTAATTTTTATTATAGGAAACGAAATTTATTGAATTTAAGCTTAAACTTGCAATTTTGGACTTGTAGGGGGTCTTTTTGCATAAAATTTCTTTTGTAAAACCCCATTCACCCTTACCTCACCCCTAGGCCGGCCCCACCTCAGCAGCAAGCCCACAAAATAATTTCCCCATCTCATTTGAACAAAATGATATGATAAAGGGTTTTAAAGGGGTAAATTTGGAATTATGTGTGCTTTGATTTGAGTGGGTTGACTTGGGCTTTTCCCCACAACACCCACACCATCCCCACTCCTCCATTTCAGCCAAGAATTCCTGCATTCTACAGCAGCCCCCTCCCTCTTCTTGTCTATCTCTTTTCATCATCAAATTTCATCAAATTCCACCTCAAAATCCTTTTAAATCCACAATTTCAAAGCAAAACCTTATTCCCTCTCTTCTCTAACCTAATTGGTTCAAATCTTGGAGAAAGATGACATCTTTGGAGGCATATTGTTCTTGCTAGATCTCTAGTTGAGGTATAATTTCAATCTTTGGTCAATTGGTAGTTGTTATATGCTAAATTAGAACCTTGATGTGTTAATTTTTGTTGTTGATTTCTAATCTAGGTTTTAAAGTGAATGGTTTGAATTTTAATTAGGGTTTTAGAAACCATTAATAAGTTAATTAAGTTATTTTGCTTTCTAGTGTTTTACACTAACCTAATTAATGGAGTTATTTTGCTTAAGTGGTTCCATTTTATGCGAATCTAAGTTAATCTAGTGTGAATTTGGATCGCTATTGCTTTTTAGAAAAATCAAGAAAGGGGTTTGTGTATGGAAATAGGTTGAAGCATGGTTGTTGTGTTGTAATTATAGTGTTGTGGCTAACTAGTTATGCGGTTGGATGTTCTTGCTAGGTTGTAGTCTTTTTGTCATAAATCGGCAATGTTTGCACCGGTTTTTTTTGAATGTAATGCTTACTAGTTTTTATAAAAATATTGTGATGAATTATTTGCGATATCTTGATGATATTTTTGGCATATCCTATGATATTTAGGATGTGTGAGTGCGGATTTTTGAGTGATCGGGTTTTAGCTTTGCCGGGCGACCAAATCGACGATTTAGTTAGTTTTTTCGCGTTTTTCGCGTGTGTTCCGCGCACCTTGTGCACGTTGTACCTAGCTTGTGAACGTTAGTATTTTCGTTTGGGTTTTGCGTCGTTCTTGATTTGTAACCTTATGTTTGTATTGATGTAAATTCCAGGTTCGGTCGCGGAGGCTTCGGATGCGGCACGAAAAGGGGAAGCGGTGATCGGACGTAGCTAGCTGAGGATTTCTGTGAGTAGATGTAACATCTACGGGGGACTATCGTTGGATGGCGCAAGCCGCCCGATAGTTTTAGTAACTTACAAGATTCTTAGTGATGTTAGTAATTAGGGGTGAAATACGTATATGATTATTTGCTGCATCCATGCATTATATTGACATACATATGCGAAACCATTTTATAGGACACCTGCACCATTGCCAGGTTTTTATATGCAGCACGAGCACTATTCATGCTTACACACACACCCTGGTAATTGCCATGCCACCACACTAGATAATCTTTAAATTTAAACCTTTTACTAATTGATACTTAAACTTGTGCTATTGCCTTTAATTCCTTAAAATGAAACCGTAGGATTGCTATTCATGTGCATGTACTTCATCATATTAATTGTTCATGCCTAATCTATTAATCACACATCGCAACTTGATTATTGATACCATATGCATTCATTATCATTGACATATGCATTTATGAGGATTTCTTGAGATTTTATGATATTTCTGGATTTCGGGGGAAAGCCGCAAAATTTCTAAACTTATTATATTTTTAAAATATGTAAATTGCAGTTTTCTAGTGATGTAAGTGTCGTCCACCATGAGTTTGCTGTGGTTTTGGAAATCCGTGTCGAGGAGTGGAGGAACCGTCACGGGTACATGGTGGGCCCGGTAAGGTACCCCGGGGCAAGAGGAATGTGGTGTTGACGTTGAGCCTGGCAGGGGACGGATTACCTACCGGTGACTGTTTGGGACGGCGGATATCCAGAGGATACCGACCGTGGCCGCTAGATGATGAGATATTGATATTTGAGATGGGTCAGCCGGATGGCTGAGGCCAGAGATACATTGATATGAGATTTGAGACAGTTTTGAGGTGTCGATGCTGGACACAGGTTCTTGTTGATCCTATTGGTATTGTGCTGGTATTTCAAAAGACATTCTTAAAGGGAAAAACATGATTTCTTATACTTACACATTCAGATCACGAGTTGATTCGCATTGCATTCATACCGCTAGTATATCCATATTGCATACATACTTGCCATTATGTCCTGCCTTACCTGTATTTAGATGCTAGGATGCTTGTGTGCATGCTTTCGATAGCCTGTGTAGATGTTATTTATTATTCACGAGTTGGCAACTCACCCCCGTTGTGCCATAGCCTTTTGCAGGTCCGCTCCGTCAGTACAGTAGCGGCGGGTGCGCTTGCTTCTTTTGCCTCTTTTGCGTGGACTCGAGATTTTGCTCATAGGTGGGTTATGTTATTATTTTTGTACCACCTTGTATATTCTTTGTATCTAGTGTACTCCATCTACTGTTTCTACCAGTATTATTGTATATTGACCTAGAGATGAGACTGTGAGATTTGTAGACTTGTATGCTGTATTTTGGGGTCGAGCTCACCTGAGTCGACATGCTGTTTTTCTTATGCTTCATTATGATTATTTTGATTGTTGTCATTTTATATTGCGTGGGATTTGTGACCGCCTTGTGGCGAAGAGCTAGCTCCCGCTTGGGGATGCCCTATTTTGTTGGATTCATATATATTTTTGTTGTACCCAGTTTGGGGGTCAGTATTTACAAAGGAGACTCTGCCGAAATTTTCGGAAAAATTGGTATTGTTTTTAAAAAGGGTTTTACATGACTTATTTGATAAACTCGCTTTCAATTGATTGGGTTTTCTTCACTCTTTTGCTTAATTGGTTTTGTTTTCTGGGCTTTGGCTTACTTATTTTACGGACGTCTTTAGACGTTTCGTAAACTTAAGTGCCAGTCACGTTCCGTACCCTGTGGGTCGTGACAGTTAATTACCCCTCTCCTTTGGAGCGAGGAAACCTCCGATTGATGGGTTAAACTGGTCATACGAACTCAATGTGCAGTGTACGTGTGTTTTTTTTGGAGGGGGCTTAGATATATCAGGAGCCACGCAGAGTTTTTACGGGGGTCTCACTATCCGGATAGCGGGCTGGGGCTCAAGAGGGCTAGCAGCCCCCTTGCGGGGTGTGGGGCAGCGCCCCGGCCCAAAATTTTTTTGAGAGGGATAGTGTTGTCGAGTGTATGTGTGTGTGTATACATATATATAAAATAAAAAAAAGGGAAGGGCATCCAAAGGATGCGTGGGAAAAAGCGCCAGCGCTTTTGGTGCTAGCGCTTTGAGCGTAAGAGCGCTAGCGCTTTGAGCTCTAGCGCCCCACGTGCCAGGCACGTGGACGCTCAGGCGCTAGCGCTTTATGCGCTAGCGCTCTGAGCGCTAGCGCCCTACGTGTTTGGCACGTGGGCGCTCGGACGCTAGCGCTTTGGGCGTAAGAGCGCTAGCGTTCCACGTGTCAGCACGTGGGCACTCAGGCGCTAGAGTTTTGAGCGCTAGCGCTTTGGGCTCTAGCGCCCCACGTGTCAGCACGTGGGCACTCGGGCACTAGCGCTTTGGGCGCTAGCGCTTGGGCGCAAGAGCGCTAGCGTTTTGAGCGCTAGCGCCCCACCTGTCAGCACGTGGGCGCTCAGGCGGCAAAAGGGACTTGGTCCTTGCAATGGGAGTTGTACTCCCAGAAAAGAGCACTTATTATTCTGTGTGTGTGTGTGTGTGTGTGTGTGTGGAGTTAAACTCCTAGGATATTTTGAAGCTGATGAAGGGGCTTCTCCCATTGAGCCCTAGTTCTTCCCCAAAATGGGGTTTCTGGAGATGGGTCTCCTTCTTCTTCCTGTCGTTTGGCCGGATCTTGAAGATCAAGAGATGCGATATTTTAAAAATCTCTTCTTTTTGAGATCTGATAGTAGATCCAAGTTCCCCTTTGTGGGTTTTGTGGTAAAATACTTTAGTTTTGAAAAAGGAAGAGTAAAACTCTTGATTTAATTCACAAGAAAGAAGAAGGTTTTAGAATCTTGAGAAAGGAGAAAGAGGCACATGCCCTAATTTTTTGGGGAATGAAAAGTCTATACTTTATTCATCATCATGTTGCCTTATATAGACTTACATATTTACATATAGCCCCTTGGGCTTTGCAAAATGGCATTTTGCCCATCCCATGGCTTATGTGCCATTTCTTTTTGCACATAAGCCATGGGCTTTACAAAAATTTGGCTTTATGCCCATTTATGCATAAAAAATTACATAAAAATTATTTATGACATGATTTTTATTTTGGCATAGAGGAGGGCCGGCCGCTTCATGTTCGGACTCGACCTGGGCATGAGCCCACTTAATCTGGGCTTGAGCCCACTTGGCTTGGGGTTGACCTTGACTTTGACTTGGTCAACCGGGATGCAATTTTCAACCACAACACATCAGATCAATGGCTGCGGGACCAACCATCCCCCGACGGGGTTAGAAACGTATACACTAGTCTACACTGAAGTATCAATGCCCAGTCTCGATACTCACGCGACTAAGGACTATTTAAGGACGTGCTTATGGACTACCCTGCTCCCACAAGTATGATCGCCATCACAACGCAGGCAGTCAAGCAAGATCCTACGGGCTTTATTAACATGTAACCGCAATATGTAATAACGAGTATGACATATGCCATGTTAAGATAAAGACAAACCATAATAGTATACTACCGTATCGAGTCTTTATCAATATGTGCAAACCAGATATAATAATAATAGAAATAAATACACATATCCAGACAAAGACAAGTCAAATAATATACTATAGACTGAGCAAGATTGTCCTGTACATACATATCCCTAGTATCCATATGTATACATATACAATACTGGCCTCTAGGGCATATACATCCAACAAAAACGTCCACGTGAAGGAAACGGGTGATGAAGTCTACAAAGCTGACCCCATGTCCTCCTGATTCTAGATATAAGCTCTCATAGATATTCAACACCATGATGAGACCTGGAAATTTATGTCGAATGGCGTTCTTAGCCGTTAAGCCACTAACAGCTGATTCTGTTGTGAAAACGTATTCGTCAGGAGGAAGTATCTCCCCGTAATGCTCCCCTCTGATGGGTAATCCAGAGATTTCTCGAAACTAGTCCAGAGAGATCGATGCTTCCCGATTTGGTAGCAGAAAGTTATGGATTGGGTTATTCCATTATTCTAAGAATGACTTGACCCACCAAACATGAGTAGAGTGATAATAAAACAGGGATGCGTACATTGCCGGGCTCAATCCAGTCTTCAACAGCAATGACTTCTCAGTGGATGGGATACAGCAAGCCTAAGCGAGGTAACCCGTTGGATGTCGTGGGGTCACCCTTATGGTATAAACTTTCCACCACGGCCGTGCCTCTCCTTAGCATTTCCGGCGCCATAAGATATCTATGGCCAACAAGGGTTAGATCGGTATCGATGCCATAGACGGTTGAAGTCAGCTATTTACCGTCCAATTAATTTCCTCTACCGCATAAGCAGTCTATGGAAAGTTCATGTACTGAATTGGAGGGATTGTCTCTGATGTTACCTCACAGATAAAGCTGCGGCGTCCCTGGATAATATGAATGTACCATATCCTTCATAAATGAAAGAATTTCTGTTCTGGATCATAGTCCCGAATCAAGGCGAGGGCTTCAGGATCAGTAGGCGCGTCAGCAAAGGCACTCTCTGAACGAATATAAGGAAAATAAGGAATCGAAGTCATGGTACCTGAAAAGAAACTGATTGGAAAATTAGCAAAAAGTACAAGAATCACTAACTCCAAAAGTTAGTAGACCCCACAGAATCAAAATGGCGGCTCATTAATAATTGAAGCATGTACCCAGTGGGAAAATCTAAAAAGATTCTCTTAAAAAATGGACAGTTTTAATAATAAAGTATTTTAGAGCTAAGCTCTGTTTAATATTATGAAATGGGATAAAATGCCAAAATTCTCCAAAGGAAAAAATGATTAAGATCAGAGCCAGACTTTACAAAATAAAGTGGAGTTAAACCCTAAAAATCCCCAAAACAGGGAATTTAATATTAAAGATTATCATAGCAAAGCTATGTTGAAATAAAACAAATAAAGAAATCCCTAAAGGGGATATGATCTAAAATCAATATCAGAACTAAGTTTTTGATAACAAATAAAGTTAAAACATCAAGAAATCCCCAAAAGGAATATGTTAGAGCCAAGCTCTATGATCAAAATGGAGTTGAAATCCAAAATTCCTGAAGAGAAATGTTCCAAATATAAGACTCTTACAAAAATATTGGGCAGAGTAAGTCTGCAATGCAGATTTATGAAGAAAAAATGAAGAGCTAAGCTTCGCGATAGAGCTAAACTCTAATGGAGAATAAAATTCTCAAAGAAGAAGAAGAACGGAGGTGCAGCTGTCGCCTGGGGTTTAATGCCCTATTTATAAAGATATGGGGTCGATCCAGATTCCCCATATCCTAAGGTTGATCGGACGGTTAAGAGACCGGACACCGTTGCACCCACATGCAAGGCACGTGGGAGCAGCGGTGGGGGCTTTTATTCCCTCTTAAAAATATATATATATAGCAGTGCTTCATGTGCAAAGCATGTGAGCGGCGCCCGCGAGCAAGGCACATGAGCGCTATAGGCCATATAATATGGCAGAGTCTCACGTGCAATGCACGCGTGCGCTATAAGCCATATAATATGGCAGCGTCTCATGTGCAAAGCACGTAAGCGCTATAGGCCATATATATGGCAGCGCCTCACGCATAATGTATGTGAGCGTCACTTTAGATAGAATTAAATTTTATATGGGAAAATATTTCCCAAATCTTTCCAAAATGAGAAAGATTCTCTATGTTAAATAGAGAACCCTTAGATTAAAAATCCAATGGTGATTAAAAATCACCATTCGAATTAAAAGATAGAATTAAATTCTATACATGGAAAATATTTTCTTCAATCTTGTTAAAAACAAGAAAAATATACTCTGTTAAACCGAAATCCTTGGATCTAAGATCCAACGGTGATTAAAAATCACCACTTGATTATGAAATCAAGTCATGATCTCTTAAATGAGAGATCTTTTCAACTAATCAACAGTTTCTCATACTCTATATAAATGACCCATGAGATTGAATCTAAAAAAAGAGTAAACCTCCCATTAACTTCTGTAGATATAGATAATACCTTTCATAAGCTTCGAAAAGGAAAAACAGAGAATTTAATTCTCTTCGAAGAAGAAGATCTTTCTCCTCTCAAACCCTAGGTAAAGAAAACACAGAGATAAAAACATCTCCACTTTACCCATCATATCATATAAGGGTTCAACCCTGCAAAAGAACTGAGTTCTTTCTCTGGATCTGAGATCCATAAGACAGATCTCCCATAAAGAGAATTTAATTCTCATAGGGAAGATCTTTTTCTTGAAAATCAAAGATTCAGGGGAGGATAGGGTTGAAAAGAACATGGACGAAAGAATATAAAAATATGGAGTCCATACTCCAGGAACCTAGCTCCCAACCATGAAAAGAACTTAGTTCTTAAAGAAACTTGATCCGAGATCCTCAAAATAGTGATCTTGGTGATAGTTAATGGTCAAAATACCATTAACAGAAGTTTAACTTCTCTAAAAAATATGAACAGAGATTAAATCTCTAAGGACTCGACGTCTCACGTGACATTCACGTGAGTGCTCAAAAAAATTTAAGACTTGGCGTCTCACGTGATGTCTATGTGAGCGCTTGAGATTGAGCGTCTCACGTGATACGCACGTGAATACTCAAAAGTCATGAAGACAACGCCTCACGTGATATCCGCGTGAGCACCAAGATGTTGCAGACAACGCCTCGCGTACTATACACGTGAGCGTCTGAGTGTGAGTGTCTCACATGATGCACATGTGAGCGACATATAAGTGCTTAGCACTACTGGGTAACATAAAAGTCCATCATTTAGCCAAAAAAGGGTTGGGTTCCCAGAAGTTAAAAACTTCTCTGATTATAAATCAATAGAGCCTATATGCTCGCTATACTTGAGTTGATCTTAGTCTAATACATGACTAACGGTCCTTAGACATATACCCTGAACTGATAGAATATCTGACCTAGGTTCAAACCCAAGTCTGATATGTGCGGATTTGAACTAATCTGTGCCCTACGGACGACGACATAAACTAGTTTCCGTATACAATCCACAGGCAACCTAAAAAATAAACAATATAACATGACACAAAGTGATCTGTTTGGAGCAGGTGAAAGTTGTTATCACAATGTGATAGCATAATTAATTGCAGGGCCTTGCGCCTGCAGGGAAGAGCGTCCCCACAATCAAAAACCCCTCAAAGAGGGAGAATCTAATAAATTCATGCTACATCGGTCGCATTTATCCAAACCTCCGATATATGGTGTCATAAATCAACTTGGTATCTTCGAAGAGGTTCATAGATATGTTCTATCTAGCATTTGCCCTCAAATTCAATCTAGAAGTTTATGCGTCTCAGTCTAATCTTCGGCGGTAAACAAATATCAAATGAAGTATCGAAACGACACAATTGTACTCAATACGAAAATCAAAGGAATATACAATAAAGGCGACATCGAGGATAATCAAGACATTCAAGACTTTTTCATGTATTTTTAAGTCTAGAGTCAGGACGACCTCAAAAGGTTAGAATCAAAATCCATATAAAATTCTTTAAAAAGTCCTTAATATTCAAAATATTGTTTCTAAACTTGTCTTAAAAACTGTTTTTGAAATATCAGACATATAGACGTCTATTTAGATTTATAGACGTCTATTTAGATTTATAGACGTCTATGAGACATCTATAACGGTTATTTTTTGAATTTTGGTGGGAATTTCAATTTTACAATGGCTATTAATTGTCCTATAATTTATGAGAAGTTATTTTAACTGTCCCAACTACCCTAAATTTGTTTCTATAAATATGACAAGTGACATTGAAGTTTTTAACGTTTTTTTTCCTTACTTTTAAAATTTTATTTTCTTGAATTTTAGAATTCGTAAAAACTCTCTCTAGTTCTTAAGCCTTTGTATTCTAAATTTTAGAGAGAAACAATCTTTCTAACGTTTCTACTTTTTAGAAAATAAAGATTGTTAAAATTTCGAAGAAGAAATTTGCTTTAAACTTATTTAACTTTTTGAAAAACTTCTTCGAATTGATTCTTAAACTTTTAGTAATCTCCAAAGTATAATTCTTTATCTCTTAGAATCTAAATTTTATTAATTTTTTTGAGATCGTTAGGATTGTCGAAGTTGGTGTATATTGAGATTGTAATAATCTTAAAATTGTAATAACCTAGTAAGGAGAGATTTAAGTTCTTCACAATTGTAAAGGTTTAGGACTTGCGCCTGCTGTAAAAAGTCTAGGCGTTGACTGTCTGCAAGTTTAAAGGTTCGGATGTGAGCCTGAGAAAAGATCTGGGTTTCTCCATCCGTGAAGGAGTTAGTGAATCCTGAGTAGTAGTCTCAGGCACTAGCCACGGAGGTGGTGAACCTCGTTAAAAGTCCTCTGTGTCATCTATGTTTATTTTTACATTTTGTATCTCTGTGATTGATTTTGTGACTGTGATAATTTAGTTCACTTAAAATTCCGCTGCATATTTTTCTTTTTCACAAAAAATACTCTGAGTTTGCCATATAGCCTTATTTAACCCCCCTCTAACGATTTGTTCATTAAGTAGAGTTGCAGCAGTAGGTGGTGGTGGTGGTATTGTATCGTCGTTGATGGTGGTGTGGTTGAGGGAATCCATCACCTTAATAGAGAAAAGAAGGATTATAAAATATTCAAGGAATTTGAAATGTAAGGAATATAAAATTTGTTAAATTTCATAATTCTTGTGATACATTACTTATGATGTTCATGCAGAACTGATCTGCATGGGCCACCAACAAAATCTGTCATTCCCCGCTTCCTAAAGGAATGGTGACGATCACATGACAAGCCCGCGACGTATTTATTTCGAGAAGGTCATTTCCCGTAATAAATACGCTAAGCGTTTATAAACAGTATAACAGTATAACAAGAATTAATAAGAGAATAAAAATTTTCAGCAACTATTTTATTTACATTCAACTTCCACAAGTTTCAAAACATAGATACGATATCTGAATCAAAAGTACAATAACATGAAAGTGCCTAAACAGGTGGCATACTGAAAAATAAAGCTGGATTGAAACTAAGAATCTGCTTGGGATACGAACTGATTGTAATCCTCCTCAGTATGTTCCACCTCCTCAGTCCCTAGATCACCTGATAAACATTCTAAGGAAAAGAAGAAACGGGATGGAATGCCCGTCAGCGAACTTGCGCTCGGTAAGTCCCAAAAAAGGATATGAATATAAATGTTATAAAGGAGATGCATGTGAATAGAACATGAAATTTAATGTAGTAGTGAGCAGGTAAGAGTGTCAATTAAACATGGCAACTATATGAGTATGGCAATGTATATAAGCATAGTTATTCTATTCTAACGTGGTTGTTTGTAGTATGATAATGAAGGTATGCGTGTATACGAGAGTAGTCTGTCAAACCCACGGACCAACATCACGTAGAAGTATAAGGCCCCGTTAAATCTACGGGACAACGACACATGATATTCAAGTTAGGTGATTTTTAATGGACTCTCGTGCCACGTCATACATTCTTTACCATACTACCCCTTATCCCCGTGTATTTTAATTTATAGGTTTAGTTACAAATCTTGTCCGAATTCATGAATACACAAGAAAGTACATTTCAAGTTCAAGATTCAAGTCAAGTCCAAATGTTCAAGTTAAGTCGTATTCATGATTCGGGTCAAGTCAAGTTCAAGTATGTAATAGGTTTATTCATGTGATTTAAGCATGCGATGCATGGCATATGACCAGTAGAATAACAGATGTGATTGAGGTTCAAATCAATTATTAAAACCAATTTACATTTTGATACGGTACGAATTGACTTTGTTTAAATAGTAAGATAGCCAAGTGGTAACATTCATTTTCTCCGGCGCCCCGAGGCTCAGGAGAAAATAGGCCACTTAAACCCATAGGCTACCTAAATACTTAACATATACTAGTCCTAAAAATTATAAGATATTTATGTGAAAAGATGGCATTTAGAAACTTCATGGTATTTATGTAAAATAAGCTATTAAATTCTCGATGGGCTTTATGTAAAATATTATATTTTAAAATCTTGAGAATGTTTTGCTAAAAATATTTTTAGAATATCGAGGATGTTTTGATAAAAAGTATACTATTGGAAGGTTAGGTTATTTTTGTGAAAAACCTAATTTTAGGGTATTTTAGTAAAAACTACCATTTCTAGAGTTAAGAGTATTTTCTTGAAAAGTATAAATTGAAAGCTTTTTTTATTTTAAACTAATTAAAAACTATAATAATAGGTTCTAACTAAATTAATTTAATTTTTCTCATCTTTTATTTTATTTTAATTTTATAGGAATTGTTATATATATATATATATTAAAAACCACTTTTCCTTTCGAGACCGCGTTTATATATATATATATATATATATATATATATATATATATATATATATATATATATATATATATATATATATATATATATTAAAAACCACTTTTCTTTCGAGACCGTGTTCCGTGAAGAGCTCCGCGTCCCGCTCTACTTGACCCAAAACGTGCTTCAAGCAGCACCCTCCGTAACAGGGTTCCCCTAAAAAAGGCTGTAGAGACAAAATTGCAAAGGAAATGGTAATGGTTAGTTCTATTTTTAAAACTAAAAGGTGTTTTAATGAAAACTCATTATCATAGATTTTACAAACTAATTTTTTTTGGTTTAGAATTCATACGTGTGTGAGGGGTAGGTCGTTACCCTGTGTGGTATCAACTAAAAATATGTTTAATAACTTTTAACATTCATATTAAAACATAAAGAGTAATAGAAGTTACATGAAACTATATATTGTGTGTGTATGGCTAAAGCCCTATCATTAAGATACGTTACATGTTCTAGCAATATTAGATTTGAGACGATTCCATGAACTTGGTTAGCAAGTTAAATTCACAAGTTTTCTCTATTTTATTTCATGAAATTGTTTTGGATGGCACGAAGTGATTTTGATATAAAAGAATTTATTGAAGCATAGGATTCGGCGACATGGCGAAGGAATAGATTCAAGGGGAGAAGAATGAGAGGATGGGGAGACTTACCCGCGGTGTGAATTTTTCTAACTACCAATACACAGATTGCTGGGAACTAAATTCACCGATTGCAAGGAACTAAGATACGGTTGAGCGGAGCTTCGATGTTCGGGAGCTTGGGTAAATTCTTCAAGGAATTTTAGTATAATTTCGGAATATTTTCAGAGGAAAAGAACTTGGGAATAGGCTTAGGTATTTATGAAGGGTGAGGTAAAGAAGAATGATGTAGAAAAAAATTTAAAGAGCATTTAAAAATAGTTTCATGAGAAAAATGAAGAGTTTGAGAGTTACTGGGGTAATGGGGCTATTTGGGGTGTAAAAATGAACTGCAGAAAGCCAAAGAGACACGCACCCACGGGCGGGGTATGTAAGGCCAAGGTCTGGTTGCCTGAAGCAAGGGTTGGGTCGCCCGGGGCGGGTCCATCGTAGGAGATAGGATCGGGTCTCAGGTCGTAGGCTCATGTCAATGTCATTAGTCTAAAAACATGTTTCGTTTATCAAATAAGTTTTCGAAACTACGTGCAATGCTCGTGAAACTTTCAGAATTCCAAAAAGACAAAAAGAATATAAAATAAAATAATTGTATTACAAAGATTTGATGCAGGCTATGGGATAGCCATGTAAAGATTTAACCAATAGGCTACAAGATGATTCATGCACTTATTTATCAAGAATTACTTATAACTCATTATCAGAACATAATCATACCCTTATATTAACATTGGAATAATACAAGCATACAGGGATTTCAGGGTCGTTACAGGTTTTCATAAAAATAGATTTTTTTTAAAAATCTTTAATTAAGAAGAAATCTAATTAAACTCTTTAAAATACTTAATAAATAATCTTATCTTTTCATAAACTTTTTAATAAATCTCTCAATCTTTACTTGCCTTTTAAAAATACCAAAAATGATTTTAAAAATTATTTTCTCTAACAAAAGATATTTTAAATTAAAGATTAAAAAAGATATTTTAAATTAAAGATTAAAAAAAATATTTTCCTTTAAAATACTAATAAAATTCTTTTATATTGAAAATACTTTTCTAAAGATTCTATTTTCAAAAATCTCCTTTATCAAAATCTAATAAAATTTAAAATCATGATTCTTTTTTCTTTAAAATAAAGTTCTTCTCTTCTCTTTTAAAATACTAACAAATCAATTTTATATTTTCCAAAAATTACAAATTATCTTTTATTAATTAAGAAACATAAATTAAAAAATTAAATTCAAACAAAATTTTATTTATTTCAAAAAGGGCACGGATGTTACAAAAAATTAGGGTCCATTTCCTATATTTATATCTACATATATCTATATCTATACTACTCTTATAAACAAATTTATGAAATTTTTAGTTCGTCGTATCTTAACTAATTTTTATCTCTTATAATATTATTCTTTTAATAAAATTAGGGTTTATTTCATATATTTATATCTATATCTATCTATATCCATACTACTTTTTAAGCAAATTGATGAAATTTTTGGTCTGTCATATCTTAATTAATTTTTATCTCTTACAAAACTATTCCTTTTAAAAAAAATTAGGGCATATTTCATATATCTATATCTATCTATCTTCTATCTATCTATATCTATCCATACTATTTTTATTAGCGAATTTATGAAATTTTTGGACCATCATATCTTAACTAATTTTTACCTCTTATAATTTTTTTTAAATTAAGGTCTCTTTCAAAAAATCATATGGAACCTTCCATATCAACCGTTTCAATCAAACTTTATTTTTGTAGTGTAGCATATTAAAATATAAATTGAGTTAGTTGAGATCTTTATTTTTGTTTTTTTATATCAATCAAAAAATTCCCTTCTACTTTAAAAATTCTCTCTTTAATCTTCATATTTTATATTTCTCTCTCAAATCTGTTAGATATTTAATATTTCTCCTTATAACAATTTTCATCCAAAAGTTAACCCGATTTTATGTTGAACAATATTATTATTATTATTAAAAAAAATTAGGGTCTCTTTAAAATAATCATATAGAACCTTTCATATCAACCATTTCAATCAAACTTTATTTTTGTAGTGTAGTTTATTAAAATATAAATTGAGTTAGTTGAGATCTTTATTTAGGTTTATTTTATATCACAACTAATTCTCTCTTATTTTAAAAATTCTCTCTTTAATTTTCATATTTTATATTTCTCTCTTAAATCTATTAGATATTTTATATTTCTCTTTATAAAAAATTTCGTTCAAAAGTTAACCCGATTTTATGTTGATTGATGTTATTTTCTATCAAATTATTATCATTATCTATCTTTATATATAGAGAGAGAGGGAATAATGGAGAAAAGAGGCCATAGGAGGGAATTTCCTCCTATGGCGTCGAAAAAACATACCTTCCATCGTGTTTCCCGACGATTGGAATGCATCATCTTCATCGTTATCATCTAAGATATGGGTACACCAAATTTCATGTGATTCTACAACTTCTTCACCGTTGATTTAGCAATGTAAAAAGTTCTATTGTCGGTAAACCGTTAATTTTGAACCCACTAACTCAACGGTGAAAAAGTTATAGAATCACATGAAATTTGGTATACCCATATCTTAGATGATAACGATGAAGATGATGCATTCCGATCGTCGGAAAACACGATGGAGGATGTGTTTTTTCGACGTCATAGGAGGAAATTCCCTCCTATGGCATCTTTCCTCCATTATTCTCTCACACACACACCATTCTTATAAGCAACTTGATGAAATTTTTGGTCCGTCATATCATAACTAATTTTTATCTCTTATAAAATACACACCATTCTTATAAGCAACTTGATGAAATTTCTGGTCCGTCATATCATAACTAATTTTTATCTCTTATAAAATTATGCTTTTTAAAAAAATTTAGTGTCTATTTCATTTATCTGTATCTATGTCTATCTATCTATATCTATATCTATATTTGAAAGCTTATGGATTTTCATCATCCATTCTCGTCTTATTTTAATGATAGCTTAAACATGAATAGTTGTTTAGTGTCACATACTTATCTTGTTTACATTATCAACACTAAACTTGCATACACTTGTTTATTAGCTTGCATATCTTATATCTTGTGTATGCCGAATGATATATTGATATATCATGCTTTGCATTTAATAATTTGTCGATATTGATATATTATTCCCATTCATAGGTTTGATATTCAAAATATGAATACTTATGTATATATATGTGTTTCTTATCTTGGTTTTCACACACACACACACACACACACACACACACACACACACACACACATATATATATATATATATATATATATATATATATATATATATATATATATTATTAATATCTCATGCTTTGCTTGTGATTTTCATATCGATATTGATATTCATATTCATAAGTTTCGATATCAAACAATGAATGTTCATATATAGTGTTTATTAATTTTTTTTTATTTCATAACACTGTATATGATGAGCTTGGTCGTTTTAAGATTGCATTTCAGAATATTGGATATCTCACGGCAAAGCGTTTAACAGAGGATGGAGGAAATGGAGCTTAAACAGAATATCTAATGGAAGTTGGAGGATATGGACGAGAGCTTCTCAAATTGCATATCAAGTTTCGTGATGCTAAATAGCCGAGGTACAAAAGTTCAAGAGTTTCAGTTATGAATAGCTAAGAAGCTAGAAACCAAGTCCAAGTTGAAGTGTCAAAATCAAGTCCAAGATTTGAAGATCGGATATCGACTTTAAGACGCTAGTAAGTGGAATGGTGCATTCCAAAAGTTGAAGTGAAGCGCCGAGTTTCGAGAGCTCGAAGAGTTGAAGATTCAAGGATTGAAGATTTGCGATATCTACATAAGAATCTTTGTAAGTACTCTTCGAATTATGTTTATATCAATTAGAGCTCTTGAACACTCACACACGCATGCACAAACGTTTTACATTGCATAAATATCGGGGTTTTCGAGTTTAATGTTTTCGTTTTCTAAAAACCCCCAAATATCTGTTTTTGTACTTTGCAGACGTCTGCCTTTTTAAGTTGTAAACGTCTGCCCTTTGAGATTTTTTCTGATATCAGAAATATCATAAACCCAGAGAGACGGCAGACGTCTGAAAGTCAATTGTCCAGATGTTAAGGATTTGAAAAAGGGATTTTTAAAACTTCAGACGTCTGCCTATTGTTCTTCAGATGTATGCCTTCTCGTCTCGGGTTGGGTTTTGTTTATCCACAGACGTTTGCAGTTCAAGGGGAAAGACGTCTGATGAAGGGTTTTAAAATGAATTTTTATAACTTCAAACGTTTGCCTATTGTACTTCACGTCTGAGTTTTAGTCTCGGGTTGCTTTGATTTTATCGACAAAAGTTTGAAGCCTATTCTGGAAGACGTCCGTTGAAGAAAAGATTTCAAAAAATAGAGCCATTGGGGATTTTATTTGCATACGTCTTTCGTATCCTTCTTCAGACGTCTGCCCTTACTGTTTTTTACTGACATCATTTACAAAAAGCTAGTTTTTCATGGGGCCTATATATATGTTTTGCTTTGAAAATTTCTGCCATAATCACTTGAGCGCTTTAACTTGTCAATTCCTAAAGTGATCTTGAAAAGAAAATCTCATCTCTTGTGAGAGTAAAAGAATTTTTGCATTTGCTTATCCAATTCACTCTCACACATAAAATTAAGTGCTTCATTTGATTATTCATACTTCAAGAGTATTAGTTTGAGCTTAAGAGAAACTCCTTAAGATTATTGTGCTATAATTTCATTTTTTTTCTTTATGTGAGGACTCTTGAGTGCAAGAGTGCTTTTGTAAGATAGAAGAATGTGTATTGAGAAAAGAAGAAAGAAGAGCTTGTAAGAGAGAAGTGTTGCTCATGTGTCGAGCAACGCGTGTCTTTTGAGGAGACGTGTGGAAAGTTTGGTATTCACCAGAAAAGGGGTTGCGGGATGCTTGCGGGCAACGTGTTTGACTCCGAGAAAAACGTATTTAGTGGAACGAGCTCTATTGCTCAAAGAAAGTGGAGTAGGGGATCTTCCGAACCACTATAAAATCGATTGTGTTTGCGTTTGCAATTTCTCTCTTGCTTTATATTTCAATTGCTTAGAAATTGCATGCTAGATTTTCATATGCCCTATATGCTTAGTGTTCTTACTTGATTTATATATCTTTTACTATATGTTTATGTTTCACTATTGTAGCGTGCTTAGCCACTTATCTCTATTGGTATATGTATTGTCTAAGCTTTATAATTGCGTTTTGATTAGCAATTGTAGTAGAATTTTTAAATTGGGCATATTAGTTGTATAGTCCTATTCAACCCCCTCCCTCCTTAGGACCATTGTGTTGTGAGCTTCCGCCTTTCAACAATATTTATATGCTACTCTTATTAGCAAATTGATGAAATTTTTTGTCCGTAATATCTTAATTAATTTTTATCTCTTATAAAATTATTTTTTAAGAAAAAAATTAGGGTATATTTCATATATCTATATCTATATCTATCTATATATGTACTACTCTTATAAGCAAATAGATGAAAATTTTGGTATGTCGTATCTTAACTAAGAGTTGGATTATCCTACTTCACTAAGTGTTGCACTACTCTACTTCTAGGAGGTGAGAGAATCTCTTACTCACATGCTTTTCACCTTTGGATTTGTGATTTAATGGTTAGATGTACACAAGTAGTTTGTGTTAAAATACCACAATAAATTATGATGGCATCATCCCATATTTTCCACCATTAGATCAAACCATCCAACGATGTAAAATATATAAAGAGAAAGTTCCCTTTCCTCTTAAAGTAGAATGGTGTAACCCCTCAGAACTAATTTCTTATCCCAATTAATATTAGTTCCTTAAAAAGAACTTTGTGTTCTATTTAAAATAATCATATGTAACTTATCATATCAACTATTTCAATTTAAAAATAAAATTCAAACTTCATTTTTGTAGAGTGCTTAATTAAAATATAAAGTATCAAGTTGAAATTTAGCCAACTATTTATCACATTAATCAATGATCACAGATACACACACAATACTCTTATAAGCAAATCGATGAAATTTTTTATTCGTCATATCTTAACTAATTTTTATCTCTTAGAAAATTATTCTTTTAAAAAAATTTAGGGTTTGTTTCATTATCCATATCTATCTATTTATCTATTTCTATACTACTCTTATAAGCAAATTGATGAAATTTTTGATCCGTCATATCTTAATTAATTTTTATTTCTTATAAAATTATTCTTTTAGGAAAACATTTATGTGTGTTTCATATATCTATATCTATATCTATATTACTCTTATAAGTAAATTGAAGAAAATTTTGGACCGTCATATCATAACTAAGAGTTGGACTATTCTACTTCTACGGGGTAAGGGAAGCTCTTACTCACATGATTTTCACTGTTGGATTTGTTATTTAATGGTTGGATATATAAGTAGTTAGTGATAAAATCCCACAATAAATGACGATGGCATCATCCCATATTTTCCACCATTAGATCAAACCATCAGTGTAAAATACAAGATGAGGAGATTCACTCTCCTTTTAAAAATAGAATAGTCCAACTTCCTCTAAACTAGTTTCTTATCCCAATTAACATCATTTTCTTAAAAGAACTCCGCGGTCAAGTTGGAATAATCATATGTAATTTATCATATCGCGTATTTCAATTTATAAAAATAAAAATCAAACTTATTTTTTGTAGAGTGGTTAATTAGAATAAAATATCAAATTGAAATTTTTTTATCAGGTTAATCAATAAATCTACCACTGTAATTTAATTAAAAAAACCCAATCAAAATAAATAAGTTAGTTATCTATATCATTTTAAAGAAAAAAATTATAATTTTTTCTGTTGCATTTTCTTCTCTTGTCTAAACTAATATTTATGATATTTTAAAGTTTTTATAATTACATCAAAATTTAAAAAATCGTTATAAATCATACAACTATTTTTCTAAGAAAAGAAAGCAAATCTTTTAAATACAATATGGGTGCTCTAATGATTATACACCATTTTCACACGAGCAAATATGATTTTTTTTATTAGAACAAAACATTAGCAGAATAACAAATTATTAGCAGAGAGGACAATTAGAGGACCTATAATAAAAGGTGGCGTCAAAGCGAGGTGGGGAGGGAGGGAGCAAGGGAGAATGAGTGAGTAATTAGTAAATCTGTTTTAATTTTATTTTTCTCTTATTAATCCTTGAAAAACGAAGAAAATTGTATTTACATTTATAAGGCTGTTATTGAAATTGAATTCTCAATTTTGGAAAACCCCTCCCTTTAGTATTATAATAGTAGAGATATGAATTCCTAAATTTTGTTTGTGAATCGTAATAGCATTATCAATTCTCCACGTGCATAGCACGTGCAAAAAACTAGTATTAATTATTGTGGATTCAAATCTCTCTACTATTATAATCACAAAACTTAAGGGTCCCTAAATTGATTTCAATTTGATGGTCTAACATAACCCCAAATAGCGTCTCATCAGCAGTGAAAAATTTAAATGTAGAATTTCTTTAATATATATTTTTAACAAATACAATGATCAACTGAATCAGTTATAACTATAAAATCATCTAAACTAATCTTAAATAACTACTTGAATCATTTTGAAAACAAATTAACCACTCCCATCGTGTAAATTTTAATCTTCTCTAATTTTTTTGAATTCAAATTAAATAAAACAAACATAATCTCTATTATTATTATAACCGCAAAACTTGAGGGTTCTCAAATTGATTTCGATTTGATACTCTAACATAGCCTCAAATAGCATAAGTAAAAAAATTATTTGTAGAATTTTTTTTAAATATTTAATAAATACGATAATCAACTGAATCGTTTATAACTATACAATCATTCTTTATAGATATTTACTATTATAACTAGAGTCCTTAGATAATGCCATTAATCAACAAAATAAAAAATAACAAAATTCTAAAAGCCAAAGTTAAGTATTGGAGGTGTCCATCTCATCCACCAAAAGACAAACATAACAAAATGAAAAGTCAACAAGTCTCTCTCTCTCTCATTAATTACACATTCTCTCTCATGCTCAAATGCCCAAAAAGATATATGACTTACAAATTTTTACATAAATCCTTATATCTTTTTTATTTAATTTGTAAAATTCATAAATTTCTCAATTCTAATATCTCTACTATTATAACTACAAAAATGTAGGGAATAAAAAAATTGAGATTCATATTCCACTAACAATCCCTTGGGAGGTGACACATGTACCAAGGAGTGGAGAGCTTTTTCATCCCATTATTTTAAAAAAGAAAAATCCAAAATGAAATTATAAAACTAAATTTTCTACTTTCATTATAGAACATTTTTTTTATTTATTTAAAATAGCAAACTACTCATGATTTTGAGCTAGTTAGAGAAACCAACTCACCCTTGCATACAGATAAAAAACACGGGGAAGAAAAAACAGAAAACAATTGAAAAAGAGAAGAATTGAAAATAGAAAAATAGGAAAGAGAGGAAAAGAAAATTGAAGATATATTTTAGGAAAATAGAGGAGAAGAATACAAAGGGAAGATGAAATCCATGCTATTCGCTAATTGAGGGTAATTCATCATATCAGGTATTGATGCCAGATTTATGTGAGTAATTGTCATTTACATATTTCCTTTTAAATTTTTAGCGTTTATATGGATTTAGACATTCAAAAAGTCTAATAAAAACATCAAATTTAAGATATCAAAATATGCTACCCATATTTAAAACTGAGATTTTATATTTTTATACACACGTGCATCGTACATGCATAATACTAGTCTTAAATAACTACCAGAATCATTATGATTCATTTTGAAAACAAGTTAACGACTCTTGCCATTTAAGTTTTAATCTTCTCTAATTTTTTTGGATTCAAATTAAAAAAATTAAACATAATTTTTATACAACTGTGCAAGATACTACTGTATGTAACAGCAGTACGTCTGGTTCTCAATTTTGTACCATATCCAACCTATGCGGGTCACACTCAGCCGTTTCTATTTAATTGAATTTAGCATCTTCGAAGTGAAACTACATAAGAAAAACATCAATTATAATAATAAAAATAATGACAATAACAACGATAAAAATAATAATAATCAATATCATTTCGCAATATTTTAGCAACGGGGTGAGTAGAATAACAAAACCAAAATTTAGAAGGAAAAAACACCTTGGAATGAATCAATATGGTGGCAATAGGTCAATGAAAAACAATATAAAAAAGAAAAAAATAATAAGGGTAAATTGTCAGGAAAAAAATCCCAGCACTTATTTCCGTGGTCAAAAAGCTCCGGCCTCGAAAAGTTAATCAAAACCTCCCATAAAAAAGTTTTTGTTTGTCAATAAACCCCTTACATACAATATCTAGTAGTTGTCTGCTATATCTAATTTCCTGTGATATCTAAGCAGTAATCAGCAATATTTAAATAGTTGCATGCGATATCTAACATGTTTCATGCGATATCTAACTCGTTTCATGCCATATCTAACTCGTTTCATGCGATATCTAAATAGTTATAATGAATTAGTTAGATATACCATGCTATTATGTAAATACTGCAGGAAAAATTTCCAAGAGAATTTTGACTACCGCTTCAAGGCCTTTGACAACGGAAAAAGTGCTTGGGAGCACTACAAGAAAAAATCCTTTATTTCGTCAGTTAACTTATTACGTCGCGTATAAGCCGTCAATTACCCGACGAAGTAAAGCCCAAAATAAATTTTAGCGGGCCCATTATTTTTTTGTGTTTTTCTGTCGGCTACGAGCCAACGGATTAAATCAAGTTATTAAAAGGGGCTCGTGCCTCAAGCAGAGCCCCAAATCCCAACGTCGGCGACCGCTTCTCTGGGCTGCTGCTCTTCCAACGATCGCCGGCAACCGACTCTCTCTCTCTCACTCTCTCACTCTCTCTCTTTTTGATAATGCTCAATATTGGCAACCCTTAAGATCGGGACACGTGGTGGATGACACGTCCCAGAACTCAGGAGAAAAGGCCCATAAAGGCCGACCATGCCACCCCTGTACCCGACTGGCCAACAAGAGCTAGCCCCCCTCGGGGCTCCCCGCAGATTGGCCTCCTCGTCCCCTCAGCTTGCCCTGAGCTGCCACAAGACCAAGTCTCCTCGGCCTACCCGCTCGTCCCCAAGCTCCTTGCCGAGGCCGTCTTCTTCGGACATCCGACCAGTACCGCCGGTCACAGGCGCAACCGCAGCTCCGCGAATCTCGCCATGCGCGAATTCTCCACCAGCAACATCCCACGTTCCATGCCTTCACGATCCCCATTCATGAGCGATCCGCTCTCTACGCGGGCGTGACGTCGGGAGCGTAACTGCCGGCGAGATTCTCGCGCCTACTGCTGCATGCCTCCACCACTATATAAACCCCCATCACAGAAGGGTCAAGTAAGCCATTTTTACTCCACTTAGCCGTCACGTTGCTCGGATCTAGTACTAGCTTGATTGTCGGAGGGTCCTCAGTGGCGTCAAACCACCCCGGGACTTCTTTTCAGGTACTTGGCGTCCAACTCCTCCAATCACCAAATCTTCTCAAAACTCATTGAGACCAACACACAACAGGGGATCCCCTCCAGAATCTACCGGGAGATCGACGGAAGACAATATCTGAAGGAGATCTGAAAAGGACCTCCATCAGCTGGCGCCGTATGTGGGGAAGCAAACTCCACAAAATCAAAGTTGGCCTTCCGATCTCCGTCCACATGGCAAGCGAACATCCTGAAAATTCGGGTACCAGCCGCCGCCTCCCCCTCACCGGAGGCGCAGATGAACCCCCTCTGGCGACCATCATCCATGCCCTCGCCAGCCGAATAGATCGGCTACAGTCCCTTGTGGAGGCGCTCGTCCGCGCCCAAACAGCCGGACATGGGCCCCAGATCGCCACTCCTCCGCCTCCGGAATGCTCTGCCCCCGTCGGCACGGCCGACCACCGGCGGGGCTGCGACTCCTGACCACGGATCCCACGGACCTATACTCCCTGAAGCTCGTTGGGCGCCTAGCGGCTCCACCCCCAGGCCCGCCGCCGGAGCACCACACCTTGAACCTCTTCACGACCCTTGCCCCCCTGAGGAGATGTCGGTCACCTCGCCTGCCCACAGGCATGACCGACACCCACTTCCTCGACGGGGTCGCACAGAAGGGGCTCGCTACGACGGCTCGAGAGCCACCGCACCCGGGGATCTAAGGAACCTCATCGAGAGGAACCGGAGCCATGCCCAGACGCAGGTCTCCCATAGCAGAGGCCAGGGATCCCGAGGCGCCGAGTCCTCGGGGTATGTAACACCCGAGTTCATTTATACCAATTCCAATTTCCGTATTTACTTGTTCATGGTCTATTCTTGATTTATCGTGTTTGGGTACGAATGGTAGTTACTTTGTACATTGCATTCGACCCGACCCGCTTGCTTGAACCTGTTTGATTCATATTTATAGATTACCCTGACTTGTTACATAGACACGTGCATCTCATGTATACTGCATACTGGTATTTTATCTGGCATTTGCATTTTTACAATATAACATTTTAAGTCACATAAAATATTTTAAAAATACATTGCATGGCCTGCATGATACCCCTAGCCCCGTGGTAGCATCCGTGCATCTTGTTCTCGTCCCGTTCAGTGACACGGACTTGTTTGGATGGCTACGTGCACGTGCGTGCATCCGTTCTTGAGGCTTTGCATTTTTCGTTATACGGACATTCATTTTTTTTTTATTTTGGTCGACATGTATATTTTTCGTATTTTAAAACTGAATTTTTAGACCCGACCCGGGCGCGTTTTGAAATATTTTTGTATCCCGCCAAAATTCAATTTATTTAATTTTAAAATTTAGTTTAAATATTTTCATACGATTTCTTTAACAAACTGAAATCTCTTATCTAAAATTTTAAATCTAAAAATCTTTTAAAATTTTAAATCTAATTTCCTAACAAACTAACAATCCCTTTTCTCTCTCTCTTCTCTGCATATATATATTTATATATATTTTATTCATTTAATTTTTCTTTCCTTTTTTAATGCACAATCTCTTCTTCTTATTTCTTCTTCTTCTTCTTTTTTCTTTTTCTTGATCTTGTTTTTTTTGATTCCGGTGATCACCACCGGAGCCGTGCTCGTCGCTGACGATCCGAGTGATCCAGTGAACGTACCTGACTTGCGTGATCACCCTCGTGCGTTGTTTGGAACCGTTACGTGTACCGTGCGCACGTCGCGAAATTTCGCCCATGAAGGACGTTCCGTACACATCCGTTATTGTTCCGTCTAGGCAAGTTAATCTTGCTACATGCTATATAATTCATTTTATACCTATTTAAATAAATACCATACCTATAGTTTAAATCTAGTACTCCATGTTTAATTTTATAACGTTTCGATGTTCCGTTTGCATCCATTTATATCATTTTAAATCTAGATCATGAAAACTTATCCTGTGACATACTAGATTACATTATACTGCAACCATATCATTTAAAATATATATCGTCATAATATTTCTTCTTATTATTTTTAATTAGTTTATAATCTTCATTTTATAATGTTATACATTTGAAAATCTTATAGTTTACACATGAAACGTCGTTGAAAAATCGGATATGACAAATCTGAAATTTACTGTACACCTTACCTTATAAAATTCATTATAAATCATAGAAAAATCATTAGTATATGTTCTTTAGTTCGTTACGAAGCTAACTCAGAATACTATAACTTTATGAAATATTTACTTTCAAAATAAATTGTTTAAATAACGTAAAATGCAAATAAAAATATCTCTAAACTGCTGTCCAGGGAAATTCCAGCAGCAAACTTTCAACTTCAAATGTTCATAAATTTTTGTAGGAACAACCTGAGATACTTCAACTTATAAAAATGAAAATCTTATTGAATTATCTTTGTTTTGGTATAAGACACGTTCCTTTTGGAGAACGTTTGTTATTTTTAAACTATTTTACAAATCAGGGTGACGCTGAATTTCTGAACGGAACTTTCTTGTGCATGGTTAATCAATACCACTTTTATAGTTATTAATCGGTTTGAATATGTTATACATGTTAATATTAGTATATCAATATTTATTTAATAAATAATAGTGCTTGTGTTTTAATATTCAGCAAATTTTACCGATTTACAGTTTTATAGTATCCGTCTGTATCCATACGGTTTTTTTACATATCTAGTTGCACGCCGAGACCATATTATCTCATTTTACTATTACATTAGTATCCCATACTTGATCTTGTGCATCCTACATAGTCATGATGTAATCCCTGATAAATATTTGTGTATCCATGCTTTATTTGTGCACCCGTACCTGTTACAGTTTTATTATGAGCATCTGTTTGATACCTGTAAACTACTTGATGTGACCTGATACATCACTACTTGACATGACTTGATACATGTACACAACCTGATTTGACCTGATATATCACTACTTGACATGTTACCTGATCATGTTTCTAATGCCGACAATTCTGACATGTTGTCCCGATGGACATATCCTGTTGTCTGTACAGACAAATATGTTCCTGCTTGATCCTGTGTTGGCATTAGCTTCAGATTTATTAATACCTGACTTGAACACATAACTTGGGGGTATGGGGAAATCAAGAATGTAACCGAATGTAACTCAAAGGGATATCATATTGTTTGCCATTTTTCCGGGCGTTACGGAATACCTATTGTTTGCCGTTTTTCCGGGCGTTACGGAATACCTATTGTTTGCCGTTTTTCCGAGCGTTACGGAATAATCACCGATGGGTTACGATGAGGATTATATTAATTGATTTCGAAGACTTTAGAATAGATAACCCAGTAGCACAGTTTAGATTACTCACTTCACATCACATGTGCTTATACCCTTCACTGTCCCTTATTCGTGATACTGTTATACTTTTATTACTGTTCATACTCATGCATGCATGTCTTGTTACCTCCTGATTATATTATTGTTTGATGTTATGACGCACTGACGTCTGGGTTTTGCATGGCCCAGATCCTCTACCTTTGTTGCAGACTGATCAGAAGTGTTGCCGCTGTTAGACCGAGCGGTGAAGATCCTGTTGGTATGCAGTCTTACTTTCCATGTGTTTCATTTCTTGTATCCTTTGCTTCCGCATATTATCATTATTTCTTAACTCATTATTTCTGGCTCATAGACATGTACTAGATAGTTTAGTTTACTTTCCTGTTCTTGATATCTCTACAGCCGTAATGTGACTGTGGATGGATTTTTCCTATCCACGGGTAGCATGGTTGCTATGTTACGTGCCCATCTTAGCGTACTCTGGGAAGCGGGGCATGACATGGTTCTTTTGGTATCAGAGCAATAGGATATAGGTTAATCGAGTTTGATTCTTTTGTAGTTGGGTATTGGACCCAATACACGAATCAGAATGCTCGTGATTAGGAACATGTCCTGCCACCTTGCTATCATGATTCTTGAATCATATCTTTCTTTTATCCTTCGCCTTGACGATATGCAAACCACTTTGCATCTCGACTTGAAACCTTTTTGGTTCTCTATTGTTTCTCCCTGTTCTTTGATTCTGATACTAGAATTTGGGCGACTTGAGTAGAGTTATGTAATTGTACCTATGAACTACAGCATGGTTACAATGCGGTACTCTATTTAAGTAACTTGGAGTCCTAGTCTTGATTCACTTCCTTATTTCATGGTCGTTGTATCACCTTGCTTCTCTTGCTTACCAGTTCTTGTTTTATCGCCAGCTTGAATCATGTTTACCGTGCTTAATCCTCTTCAGTATCTTGACTTCGGTTGAAGTCATTTCGGTATCTTACTTGTTCATGTTTTCCTCGCATTAGAATTATTCAATTCTGGTGCACCCCCTTTGTTTGTTGTTGTCTTGGGAATGGATTTTCGCGACACTTTCCACGCTCATATTGATTGTAAGGAAAGAAAAGTGATTCTCTAGATTCCCGGACATCCGGAGTTTGTTTTGCTGGAGGAAGCTGTTCTGTCGGGCCAGTCGAGTTTAGGGCTAGGCCGACAAACAATGTCCTTACGTCGATGGAAGTTATTAAGGAAGAAGCGCCAGCTGTTGTTCGAGATTTCATGGACGTGTTTGAAGACATATCAGGTTTACCGCCGAAGCGAGACGTGGAGTTCGCGATTGATTTTGTTCCTGCTGCAGCGCCAATCTCAAATGCGTATTACCCGATGGCACCAGTGGAGTTGGAAGAAGTCAAGAAGCAGGTTGGCGAATTGCTAGAGAAGGAGTGGATCCGCAGCAGCAACTCACTTTGGAGAGCTCCAGTTATTCTAGTAAAGAAGAAAGATGGCACAAGGAGGATGTGCATCGATTATTGAGAATTTAAAACCAGGTGATTATTGAGTATAAGTACCTGATCCCTTGCATTGGTGAATTATTTGGGCAGCTTAGTGACGCGAGGGTATTCTCAAAGCTGGATTTGCGATTTGGATATCATCAGGTCCGAGTTAAGTCAGAGGATATTTGCAAGACTGCGTTCAGAACTCGATATGGACATTACGGGTATTTAGTGATGCCTTTCGGAGTAACGAATGCACCGGCGATATTCATGGACTTGATGAACCGAATCTCTTCACCATTCTTGGACCAGTTTAGAGTGGTGTTCATTGATGATATTCTGGTTTACTCGAGGAGCATTGAAGAGCATGCAGAACACTTAAAGATCGCACTGCAGACATTGAGACAAAAAAAATTATATGCAAAGATGAGCAAGTGCGAGTTTGGCTGGAAGAAGTGAAGTTTTGGGGCACGTTGAGGCTGGAGATGGAATTGCCGTTGATCCCGAAGGACTACAGCAGTTCGAGATTAGCCGATTCCGAAGAATGTTGCGGAGGTAAGAAGTTTCCTTAGACTTGCCGGGTATTATAGAAGGTTCGTGGAGAATTGTACTCGTTTGGTTGAGCCTCTGACCAAGCTTACGCGTAAGGAAGTACCATTAGTGTGGACGTATAAGTGTGCATCAGCCTTTGAGGCATTGAGGCAAGGATGGATAACCGCTGTTATTTTAACCGTACCAGACGGTTCCGGAGAATTGGTAATTCACAGCGACACATTTGGGAAAGATTTGGGATATGTTTTGATGCGGCATGGGAAGATTATAGCTTACGCATTGAGACAGTTGAAGACCCATGAGAAGAATTACCCAACTCCTGACTTCGAGCTAGCAGCTGTGGTGTTCGCTTTGAAGATTGAAGACACTACTTATTGGGCGAAAGGGTCGAAGTATTCACTGATAACAAAAGCCTGAAGTATGTGTTCACACAGAAGGAGCTTAATATGAGGCAGCGTAGATGGTTGGAGCTGATGGCTGACTACGATCTTGATCTTAAGTACCATCCGGGGAAGTTAATGTTGTGCTGGATGCGCTTTGTCGGTTGCCAGCAATTTAGATATTGACTGCACAAAGAGAACTTATTGAAGACTTTAGGAGATTCGAGTTGGAGATCGCGCTACCGCATTCTTCGGGATAGTTGATGTCGCTGCAAGTACAGTCGTCATTGATCGAGAGTATTAAAGCAGCGCAATCGAAAAACCCAAGATTGCAAAGGTTTCGAGAACAGGTTGAAGCTGGACTTCGAACGGACTTGTTAATTCATGAAGATGGTTCGTTGCGATATGGTAGCCATTTGTGTGTGCCAAAAGGAGATATTCGCGAAGAAGTTATGAAGGAGGCGCACAATTCCGCATGTTCCGTACATCCAGGAGGCATGAAGATGTACCGAGATATACAACAACATTTCTGGTGGGAAGGCATGAAACGGGAGATTGCCTGCTTTGTAGCAAAGTGCTTGGTGTGTCAGCAAGTTAAGGCTGAACATCAAAGGGTTGCTGGTTTATTGCAACCACTTCCGATTCCTCAGTGTAAGTGGGAACATATAACCATGGATTTCGTGACGGCTTTACCGCAGAGTCCAAAGGGAAACAATGCAGTTTGGGTGATTGTTGATAGATTGACCAAGGCAGCTCATTTCATCCCTTTTCGAGTTGGTCAATCAATAGAAGTTTTGGCACAACGGTACATGCAGGAGATTGTAAAATTGCATGGAGTACCGGTGAGCATCGTGTCCGACCGTGACACTCGTTTCTTATCACACTTCTGGAGAAGCTTACAGGAAAGTTTGGGGACTCGATTGAAGTTGAGCACAGCTTATCATTCTCAGACAGATGGCCAGTCGGAGAGAACAATCCAAACTCTGTTGAGAGTTTGCATGTTATACTTCAAGGGATCATAGGAGGATCGTCTACACTTGGTGGAGTTTTCGTACAACAACAGTTTTCAGGCAACTATTCAGATGGCTCCATTCGAAGCATTGTATGGTCGCAAGTGTCGTTCACCTGTTTGTTGGAACGATGTTGGAGAACGAAAATTGTTGGGATCGGATTTGATCGTGCAAACAGTGGAGAAAGTTAATACTATCCGTAATCATATGAAAGCAGCACAAGACCGACAAAAGAGTTGGGCAGATACATCGAGAAGACCTCTAGAGTTCGCTGTTAGTGATTTGGTATTCTTGAAGATATCACCGACTAGAGGGGTGATTCGTTTCGGAAGTCGAGGAAAGCTTAGTCCTCGATTCATTGGACCTTTTGAGATTGTGGAGCGTGTTGGAGAAGTGGCGTATCGATTGGCTTTACCGCAATCCTTGGTGAATGTTCATGACATGTTTCATGTATCTCAACTCCATAAATATGTTCAAGATGAAACACACGTGCTGGATCATTCAAAACTGACTGTACGAGAAGATTTAACCTTTGAGGAGCGACCGATGTCAATTGTGGATCGAAGAGAAAAGGTTTTATGAACGAAGTTATCCCTCTTTTACTTATTTCTTGGAGTAATCACTCGCATGGAGAACCAAATTGGGAACGAGATGATGAAATCCGGTAGAAGTTTCCACAACTATTCTTGAAATTTCTTGTTTGTTTATCCTATCATGTTCTTGGAATTTCGAGGACGAAATTCTTTTGTAGTTGGGTATAATGTAACACCCGAGTCATTTATACCAATTCCGGTTTCCGTATTTACTTATCCATGGTCTATTCTTGATTTATCGTGTTTGGGTACGAATGGTAGTTACTTTGTACATTGCATTCGACCCGACCCGCTTACTTGAACCTGTTTAATTCATATTTATAAATTACCCTGACTTATTACATAGACACTTGCATATCATGTATACTGCATACTGGCATTTTATCTGGCATTTGCATTTTTACAATATAACATTTTAAGTCACATAAAATATTTTAAAAATACATTGCATGGCCTGCATGATACCCCTAGCCCCTTGGTAGCATCCGCGCATCTTGTTCTTGTCCCGTTCAGTGAAACGGACTTGTTTGGATGGCTACGCGTACGTGCGTGCATCCGTTCTTGAGGGTTTTGCATTTTTCGTTGTCCGGACATTCATTTTTTTTATTTTGGTCGACATGTATATTTTTCGTATTTTAAAACTGAATTTTTAGACCCGACCCGGGCGCGTTTTGAAATATTTTTGTATCCCGCCAAAATTCAATTTATTTAATTTTAAAATTTAGTTTAAATATTTTCATACGATTTCTTTAAAAAACTGAAACCTCTTATCTAAAATTTTAAATCTAAAAATCTTTTAAAATTTTAAATCTAATTTCCTAACAAACTAACAACCCCTTCTCTCTCTCTCTCTCTTCTCTGCATATATATATTTATATATATATTATTCATTTAATTTTTCTTTCCTTATTTAATACACAACCTCTTCTTCTTACTTCTTCTTCTTCTTTTTTCTTTCTTTTTCTTGATCTTGTTTTTATGATTCCGGTGATCACCGCCGGAGCCGTGCTCGTCGATGACGATCCGAGTGATCCAGTGAACGTACCTGACTTGCGTGATCACCCTCGTGCGTTGTTTGGAACCGTTCCGTGTACCGTGCGCACGTCGCGACATTTCGCCGACGAAGGACGTTCCGTACACATCCGTTATTGTTCCGTCTAGGCAAGTTAATCTTGCTACATGATATATAATTCATTTTATACCTATTTAAATAAATACCATACCTATAGTTTAAATCTAATACCCCATATTTAATTTTATAACGTTTCGATGTTCCGTTTGCATCCGTTTATATCATTTTAAATCTAGATCATGAAAACTTATCATGTGACATACTAGATTACATTATACTGCAACCATATCATTTAAAATATATATCGTCGTAATATTGCTTATTATTATCTTTAATTAGTTTATAATCTTCATTTTATAATGTTATACATTTGAAAATCTTATAGTTTACACATGAAACGTCGTTGAAAAATCGGATATGACAAATCTGAAATTTACTGTACATCTTACCTTATAAAATTCATTATAAATCATAGAAAAATCATTAGTATACGTTCTTTAGTTCGTTACGAAGCTAACTCAGAATACTATAACTCTATGAAATATTTACCTGCAAAATAAATTGTTTAAATAACGTAAAATGCAAATGAAAATATCTCTAAACTGCTGTCCAGGGAAATTCCAGCAGCAAACTTTCAACTTCAAATGTTCATAACTTTTTGTAGGAACAACCTGAGATACTTCAACTTATAAAAATGAAAACCTTATTGAATTATCTGTGTTTTGGTATAAGACACGTCCCTTTTGGAGAACGTTTCTTATTTTTAAGTTATTTTACAAATCAGGGTGACGCTGAATTTCTGAACGGAACTTTCTTGTGCATGGTTAATCAATACCACTTTTATAGTTATTAATCGGTTTGAATATGTTATACATGTTAATATTATTATATCAATATCTATTTAATAAATAATAGTGCTTGTGTTTTAATATTCAGCAAATTTTACCGATTTACAGTTTTATAGTATCCGTCTGTATCCATACGGTTTTTTTACATATATAGTTGCACGCCGAGACCATATTATCTCATTTTACTGTTATATTAGTATCCCATACTTGATCTTGTGCATCCTACATAGTCATGATGTAATCCCTGATAAATATTTGTGTTTCCATGCTTTATTTGTGCACCCGTACCTGTTACAGTTTTATTATGAGCATCCGTTTGATACCTGTAAACTACTTGATGTGACCTGATACATCACTACTTAACATGAATTGATACATATACACAACCTGACATGACCTGATATATCACTACTTGACATGTTACCTGATCCTGTTTCTAATGCCGACAATTCTGACATGTTGTCCCGATGGACATATCCTGTTGTCTGTATAGACAAACCTGTTCCTGCTTGATCCTGTGTTAGCATTAGCTTCAGATTTATTAATACCTGACTTGAACACAAAACTTGGGGGTATGGGAAAATCAAGAATGTAACCGAATGTAGCTCAAAGGGATATCATATTGTTTGCCGTTTTTCCGGGCGTTGCGGAATACCTATTGTTTGCCGTTTTTCCGGGCGTTACGGAATACCTATTGTTTTCCGTTTTTCCGAGCGTTACGGAATAATCACCGATGGGTTACGATGAGGATTATATTAATTGATTTCGAAGACTTTAGAATAGATAACCCAGTAGCACAGTTTAGATTACTCACTTCACATCACATGTGCTTATACCCTTCACTGTCCCTTATTCGTGATACTGTTATACTTTTATTACTGTTCATACTCATGCCTGCATGTCTTGTTACCTCCTGATTATATTATTGTTTGATATTATGACGCACTAACGTCTGGGTTTTGCATGGCCCAGATCCTCTACCTTTGTTGCAGACTGATCAGGAGTATTGCCGCTGTTAGACCGAGCGGTGAAGATCCTGTTGGTATGCAGTCTTACTTTCCATGTGTTTCATTTCTTGTATCCTTTGCTTCCGTATATTATCATTATTTCTTGACTCATTCATTCTGGCTCATGGACATGTACTAGATAGTTTAGTTTACTTTCCTGTTCTTGATATCTCTACAGCCGTAATGTGACTGTGGAGGGATTTTTCCTATCTACAGGTAGCATGGTTGGCTATGTCACGTGCCCATCTTAGCGTACTCTGGGAAGCGGGGCGTGACAGGGTACCACGGCCGACTTGACACCCTCGAGAAGAAGATCGAGGGCATGCGTCGGGAAGGTCACCTCTCGGCCGACGGGGCCTAGTACGCTGCCGACTCACTCACCAAACCGCTCACCGAGGAACTGCTCATTGTCCACGTCTCCTCGCGCAACAAACCCCCGAAGGTCTCTCTGTTCGACGGGAAAACCGGCCCTAAAGACCATTTGGATGCTTTCACCGTGGGAATGAGCTTCCAGGACCATTCCGATGCCGCCCAGTGCAGGGCCTTCCCTGCCACCCTCAGCCATTCTGGTCGGGACTGGTTCAGAGGACTCGAGCCTCGCTCGATCTCGACCTTCAACGAGCTGGCTACTCAGTTCCTCGGCCACTTTGTTGGGAACCGTCGGCAGAAGCGCACGGTCGACTACCTCTTCACAATTAAGAGTAGAGACAAGGAGACATTCAAGGCTTACATCACTCGCTTTTATAATGCCCTCCTCGAGGTTCCCGAGCACCGGGACGAGACCGTCATCACGGCGCTCAGATCTGGCCTGAGGCACAAAGAGTGGCTGCGCTCCTTCGCGTTGGCACAGCCTAAGACCATGGCCGAGGTCAGGGCATGGACCGAGCACGAGGTTCAGCTAGAGTCCGAGGTGAACGCGAACCTCCCCCGGGCAGAACGATCCGACCAGAAGAAAAGGGCTCGGGAGGAGAGGCCGGAGCGCCAGCAGCCCTATCACCCTAAATTCCAGGAGTACACCCCGCTCAACGTCTCCTTCGCAGTGTTACTAGAGGAGGCCCAAGGCGAGGGGTTCTTCAAGTTCTCTCCAATCCCGCGTCAGGCCTCAAAGCGGACCCGGGGCCCTTACTGTGCCTTCCACCGAACGCTGGGCCACGCCACCGAAGATTGCAAGCAACTCCGGGATTATATCGAGGAGCTCATCCGATCGGGGCACCTCGCTGCCTACTTAAGGGATAAACGGCATGCCGACCGCGAGCAGGAGTAGCGTCCTCCTCCCGCCGAGCTGACCATCGGCCAGATCATGCTTGCTTCCGCAGAGGACCAGTCCGGCACCCGGAGTGCCCCGTACCCGGCGCCAGGCACGGAGACCAGCAAGCCTATAGGAAGATTGGGCCACGCTGAGAGGGTCATCTATTAGCCTGTGCTTTTCTTTCGAGGCAATGTAAACTCTCCCTAAGGCCTATTGTCAATTTAATAAAGATCAGCAGAACATTGCGAACAAAGTAGAAAAGTTCTTATTTATTCAAAAAAATGGGGGGGGGGGTATTATGAGCTCCTCAGCCGTACATACAAAAAGAAGAAAAAATATTATTACAACAACGGGGGAAGGGGGTGTAGAGAGCACTGCTCGTGATACTCGGTGAAGATCTCCGCCAGCCGAGGCCTCGCAAGATCCAACCTCTCCCCTCGGTTCCCCCCAAGCGCGTTGGTCCCGAGCCTCAACTCATAGCACTCGCGGACGAGCGCCTCCGAGCGAGCCAGCCGGTTCGCGGAGATGAGACCGAAGCGCCTCAAAGACCGCAGCTTTCCCACGGCCTCGTCGTAGAGCTGCTCGGACATGGGGTTGTAAAGAGCAGACGACGCCCTTCAGATGGAGTACATCAGCAGCTGCAGCAGGGAAGAACGTCGGGGAAGAAACCGGCCGAAGTGGTGTTCATATCATAATATTGCATTATTATATTCCCCATTCTTATGCATTTTACAAATAAACAGGTGCTTTTGACCCATGTCTGCTACATAGTACAGGTTACAGGTTCTCAGAACGAAAACAGTGAAAAAGACAAAAGACGATGCAAAAGTGAGACTACGACCAACAAATAGAAGGATCTTGATCAAGTCTACATGAAGATCAGTTCACAAAGTACAAGGCAGCGCAAGATTCAAGACTTCGTTACGAAGCAACGGTAAAAGTTCACTACAATTGTTCACTGTGGAGATCTGGAAGAAACCTAGAAGCCAATCTGAGAAAACAACTAAATAAAAATGAAGGAAACATGAACCAGAAGGAACCAGCAGAAATTGAGCACACATTCCCACAGTTTGGCCGCGGAACCGCGGCCAAACCATGCTTTTGGCCGCGGATCCGCGGCCGTGTGGGGCCCGTGGCGGTGCAAAATTCTAGAAGCTCGTCGGTGCGTTGAATAGGTCTTTTTCTTAGGGGGTATTTTTGTAATATCAGATGTGCGAGTCAATTGTAACCCTAGGGTTTCTATTCTATAAATAGAGACCCTAATTCTTGTATTAGGTTATGCCTCCTTTCATTAATAAAATTCAGATTTCTTTTGGAGAGCATTGATGCCTCTTTTCATATCATCTATTCAGATCTGACAACCCTGTGTAAATGTTTGGAGAGAGCCATCTGTAAAGTAAGTAGTTTTATTTAATTGCCCTAGTTTAGATCTTTAATTCCTTGCCCTAGTTAGATAGATAGAATGTTCTTCAATTCCCTAATGAGCGAGTAGTCTTCTCGCTTGTTAGGGTTAGCTTTGGGAAAGGCTTTTGAGAGATGAAGATCTCTCATCCCTTTCTTGCCCATCACATATAATCAATAGGACTCCATGCATACATGCACATACCGCTCCCTACGGCACCCAATCCCACGAGGTAGCGGTGATACCGTAGTATAAAGGCCCGGTTGCGCATGTTTTCCATGGAGGTTAGGGTAAGGATTGATAAAGGAAGGACAAGAACCTAGAGGAAGAAACACCTTCCCGAATAGTTCTAATCCCCTTTATTAATAATTACCATAACACCTCATAGATCTTAATTTGGGTATAGAAAGCGGTGAGATTTATTTACATTTCCAAACCTACCCTAAACCTAACCCTAGCAAGATTTAGATCTAGATTAATTTAGTTTTTAGATTTAATCAATCCGACACCCATCGGAATTAGCTCGTAAGAACAATTAGGAAATTCATAAAATCCCTGTGGACCGACCCGTACTCACCGGCTAGCTACCAAACGACGCCGTTCTTGATTGCGGTAATATTATTTTTGATTGTTAAATCTCTTCCAATCAAATGGCGCCGTTGCCGGGGATGGCGTAGTATTTCCTTTTTGCAATTTCGGGTGAATATAAAATTAAAAAAAACATAAAAACTGAAAATCAAAAAATATAAAAATTTATCATTTTTTATTTTTGTGAAGGGTATTTTTGTGAATCTTTGCAGAATCGACGGATCTGGAAAAATCCAGAGTGCGAAACAGAAAACGGGAATCAGAACAGAAGGGGATTGGAACAACAGAACAACAGAATTTTTCCAGAGATCTGAACCCTCCACCTCGCCGCCCTTCCGCCGCTGCAACCCGTCTCCAACCGCAGATCCGCGGTCCGCTTTTGACTTCAGCGCGCGAAATTTCCTCTGTTTGTTTCCTCTTTCTCTCTTCTGCAAATCCCCATATATCTTCTGTCCAGTCTTCTGCAGGATTCTTTGCGCTTAAAAAAATCTTCCCCCTTCCAATAACAAATTTTGTGCAGGATTCTTTGCGCCACGCTTAAAATAAAAAAAAATTGATTGCAAGTGGCTGTTACTGTTTTGCATATTTTTAATCGGACTTTAAGGGGCTTGAAACTAATCCAGATTGGGTGGGGATTTCATCACCCTTCCCAGGAACCCAGAAATCACATAAGGCATTTTGCATTGACCATATTTAATTAAAAAAATACTAGACTCAGCCCTAAGGACGTCGCGCTCAATAGGACAGAGGACTAGTTGTAGGCATCGACCGTTTATCCTAACCTGACTTTGCGGTGTCTAGGAAAATGTGTCTAAGACGAGTGGTTACTTAATTAGGGCCACTACTTGTAGTGGAGAGCCTCCCACTCACCTGGCACTTATCTGGCTGCAATTGGCGGTGAAGAGGCGGTTTGAGGTCCTATTTCTAGCCCTTTGGAACAGTTAGGAGCTGTCTAGCTGACCTAGGTGACCCTAGATCTAGGCCTGATTGTGCATTTCTGGTTGATTGCATTTTTGTCTAAGCCCTTTATCAAAAATCTTTTTTGCAAACAGTTCCAAATAAAGAGAAAAAGAAAAAAAAGGAAATTTTTTTTAAAAAACTTGCAAAATTTTGTCGCTAAGAAATCCTTGCACCCCACTTACACCCACCTTCTTTCTCTTCTCCTTCTGACATCATGGGTACCCCACCTCACAAATCTCTTGCCGAACTTTGGTACCCTGAACCCAACTTTGCCTCTTACGCGAATTGTTTCAGTCGATTTAAGGACGACCCCTCCATGCTCAAAATTTCTTTGAAAGATCGAATAGAAGCGTCTAGGAGAAACAGTTCGACTTTGCAATCCACTTTGTGTCAACCATGTCAATCTTCACCACCTTCGTACGTTGATACCACTTTTGCGAGTCCTGTTGTAACTCCTAAACCGATGTCTATTGCTGAGCATATTGCACAATCTCGTAGCCGATCTTTCACTCCTCTCAACACATCCAGTTCTAGGGATCAACAAGTCCATTCACCTTTTTTTACAAATGTTGATCATATTCCTGTCCAACCATCCAATTCCTACCAGTCCTACCCGACTTTCCCACCTTCACTAGACATTACTTCTACACAGCTATTTGGGAGTTTCACGTATCCAAACAATTTGAATCTTTTACCGAAACCCCTTCACAACCCATGTCTAGTTTGGAACAGTCGTTGGAAGCTTATATTTTAGCGACAAACAAAATGGTTAGGAATGTGAATGCATCCATTGCCGCACTTATGAAACCTAGTGAACCGGTAGCTAGTTTCCAACTAGCTCCAAATTTTCCAATGTATAAGGAGGCGGTTGGACAGAGTGAGAATTTGAGTGGTGAGAGTGGGCTATACACCCTTCCAAATCAAATCTACCCATTACCAATTGAATTCAACAACTCCAGTTTTCAAACAAATGCTCCAAATAATGAGTTGTGTGACTTTGTAGTGCTTGATTTGCCAGATTGTGAAGAATCCCTTTCGAGTGAAACCACACCCAATTCTTTTGAACTCTACACCTCCACTCTAGAACCTGAATTGATAAATATCCATACTTTTGATGAGGTGTCAGAAAAACATGATTTTCACTTGATTGAGGATATAGACGCCGAGAATATTTTGGATGATGAACCCGTAAATTTGACTGAAATTTTATCTCTAATTCATCATCCCGAGTCATTAAATGTTTCTGCCGAACTTCATATGCGTCTTGATTTTGATGATAATGGTATGGATAAGCTAAATTTTGAGGAGAACTATGAGGATAGTATTGAGGATGAACCATTTTTGTTTGATGTGTCGGATTTTCCACTTCATCCTCGTGAACCTTTAACTGTTATACTTCCTAAATCAAACCCCCTCCTTTTCCATCGTCCCGACCATGCAAAAGATCACGCTTGAAGACTGTGAGCTTGAAAAATTTCTCTTTGAATCTGACACAGTTCTCACAGACGATAACGATTACGAGTGTTTCACTTTTTCGGACGATGTTGAAAACTCACCACCCGAGTTTGAATCCTTTACATTTTCAGATGAGTTAGTTGAACCATCAGACTCGGTTGCTTACAGTCAATTCGAACCATTAATGGAATCCTTTGAGTTCGAGACAGATTACTTAGGTGAGATTAAGACTAACCCTAAATCACTTCCTTTCATCCCTCCAATCGTTTCGACCACGCAAGACTCCGTCGCGTTTCCATTTTCAATAGAGGGTTTACCAAGTTCGAAGTACCCATGTTTTCTCGCGAATCTTGAGGGATTTGACCCTATTTCTCGATGGGTTAATAGATTAGCACAATCGCTTTTAACACATCGGTCATCACAAATTGCGCTAATTTATTCACTCGATTTACACCCTCAAGATCGTACCACACTTCTTTCTCTCTTCCGCCATTCTCCTTCTCCACCGAGACCGTATACCGTTTCTATCTTCACACGGTTTCGTGTGCGGCTCATTTCTTTTCTTTACACTCCATTCTTTTACCAACCCCACCATTACCACGATAGAATTTTTGAATGGTTGGTGCTAACATTTGGTCTGTATAAGGCATTGTTTTGTTTAGGGAGGACCTTGTTGTATATATGTATATATATTTTTGTTTTCTTTTTCTATTAAAATTTTTAAAAAAAATAATAAATATAAATGGGAGTACCGACAATTCTCAACCCTCTTGGTGTAGCATGACAGTGAGGACACTGTCAAGTTTAAGTTTGGTGGTGTGCTCGGTAAGCCTTCTTCTTTCGCATTCATGTGTATAATTTTGCTTTTGCATACTTATTTTGAAACCCATAAAAATTGAAAATTTCAAAAATTCTAAAAATTAAAGTATTCAATTTTGGTCATATTTGACTTAAGTTTGACAAATAGGTTAACTAGCTAGGAACAACTAGATCTTATACTTAGTAAATTAAAAACCCTAAAAATAACCTTTCTTAAAGTTTAACGGTAGAAAGTATATGTCTTTGTAGTTTATCTACAAATAGGCAAATTTTGAGTTCACTTCTTGGGTTAAGTTAAAACAAGGGAAGAGTATTGATATTTTTATTAAAGTATAAGTTTGAAAAATAATTCCTAGCTTAAGTCTAGATTTTGAAAATATATACCCTACAACTTGCACAAACACGCACCTTGAAACTTGGAATAGTAGAAGAGACCTTGAAATGCTTTTGTCTAAAGTCCTTAGTACGAAGAAAATAAAATAAAAATTTAAGTGTGAATAAAAAGATAATAAAAAATAAACACTGGTTTTTGTGATTACTTAAGGCTGCAAAAATAGAAAAAAAAATTTAGCGAGGGTGCTTCATCACCTAGTGCCTTGACCAACTGGTTTGGGAGTCACCGTTAAAGCCTTAGGTGTTGCAAGACTAAGAATTACGCTTTAATATGCAAACACATCTTATAATCGGTTGTTGGTACCTCAAGAAGTATTAACGGTCGCATGAAGGATGTGTAAGCAAAATTCATTTAAAAATTCACCAATTAAGAAGTGCTTTGGACAACGGACAAGAGTATGATTGTTTGATTTGAATTTCCAAGTGTAGGGGTGATATATACACACACGTAGGGATATGTGATTGGGATTTAGATAAGAGATAGGAATAAAGAATAGGACTTATATCTTTAATAGAGATGATAAAAATTCCTAAGTGGAGATGGAATCCTAGAAGGAAAACTTAAGAGATGCCAAAAGCTAAGTAGGTCTGCAGAATATATATAATCTTAAGTTAAATGATAAGGAAGCGTGAAGAATACGGGTGGATAATTTACGAGTCGAAGATAATAGAATTCCTTGTTAGAAAACCTAATTGGAGAATAAAAGTTAATAGGCCTAATTGATAGGATTTTGTGGGTAGTATCCGCTGAAAACCCTCAGGAGACAACACTCCTCCTACTAGGGACACCTAGAGGTTTAACGGCTTGTTGCACGAGCTCAGTGCAATCGCGATTCCCTGCGAAAGTGAGGTTAGGTTTTTGTCGAGAATAAAACTAGGTTTGCTCGAGGACGAGCAAAAGATAAGTTTGGGGGTATTTGTTCATATCATAATATTGCATTATTATATACCCCATTCTTATGCATTTTACAAATAAACAGGTGCTTTTGACCCATGTCTGCTACATAGTACAGGTTACAGGTTCTCGGAACGAAAACAGTGAAAAAGATAAAGACGATGCAAAAGTGAGACCACGACCAACAAATAGAAGGATCTTGATCAAGTCTACATGAAGATCAGTTCACAAAGTACAAGGCAGCGCAAGATTCAAGACTTCGTCACAAAGCAACGGTAAAAGTTCACTACAATTGTTCACTGTGGAGTTCTGGAAGAAACCTAGAAACCAATCTGAGAAAAGAACTAAATAAAATTGAAGGAAACATGCACCAGAAGGAACCAGCAGAAATTGAGCATACATTCCCACAGTTTGGCCGCGGAACCGCGGCCAAACCATGCTTTTGGCCGTGGATCCGCGGCCGTGTGGGGCCCGTGGCGGTGCAAAATTCTAGAAGCTCGTCGGTGCGTTGAATAGGTCTTTTTCTTAGGGGGTATTTTTGTAATATCAGATGTGCGAGTCAATTGTAACCCTAGGGTTTCTATTCTATAAATAGAGACCATAATTCTTGTATTAGGTTATGCCTCCTTTCATTAATAAAATTCAGATTTCTTTTGGAGAGCATCGATGCCTCTTTTCATATCATCTATTCAGATCTGACAACCCTATGTAAATGTTTGGAGAGAGCCATCTGTAAAGTAAGTAGTTTTATTTAATTGCCCTAATTTAGATCTTTAATTCCTTGCCCTAGTTAGATAGATAGAATGTTCTTCAATTCCCTAATGAGCGAGTAGTCTCCTCGCTTGTTAGGGTTAGCTTTGGGAAAGGCTTTTGAGAGATGAAGATCTCTCATCCCTTTCTTGCCCATCACATATAATCAATAGGACTCCATGCATACATGCACACACCGCTCCCTACGGCACCCAATCCCACGAAGTAGCGGTGATACCGTAGTATAAAAGCCCGGTTGCGCGTGTTTTCCATGGAGGTTAGGGTAAGGATTGATAAAGGAAGGACAAGAACCTAGAGAAAGAAATACCTTCCCGAATGGTTCTAATCCCCTTTATTAATAATTACCATAACATCTCATAAATCTTAATTTGGGTATAGAAAGCGGTGAGATTTATTTACATTTCCAAACCTACCCTAAACCTAACCCTAGCAAGATTTAGATCTAGATTAATTTAGTTTTTAGATTTAATCAATCCGACACCCATCGGAATTAGCTCGTAAGAACAATTAGGAAATTCATAAAATCCCTGTGGACCGACCCGTACTCACCGGCTAGCTACCAAGCGACGCCGTTCTTGATTGCGGTAATATTATTTTTGATCGGTAAATCTGTAAGTGCACGGCGGCGCCCCGGCCGTCAATCCGACGGCCAAATGCGGAAGCGGTGATAAACTTTAAATTTTCTTGAACTGGCAAACCGCCGCGCACTAATACCCGGATCGAACCATTAATTAGTCCTAGCTAACTACAAGATTGGGAAGAGAGATATACCGACTGATCCAAGTCCTCCGGTCTTCTCGTCGTCGTCCCGATCTCCTGCAGAAGCTCCGGTCTCCACCTCGTCGCCGGAAGTGCACCACATCACCTACTTCTTTTACGGGCTCCCACCTCAATGCTGAGACAACTCGGGCACGAAGCTGGCTAGTCGACGTGCCCAAGATGTGCTGTAGAATGTAGTGTGGATTACTATGTCTCATTTTGGGGTTGTAGAATTGCCTTTTGTGGAGGGATTGAACTTGGAGCTTTTGAGATTGATCTTGTGGGATTTTTGCAACAAGAAATGAAGCAAAAACCCACACCCAAATATTTGGACAGCCCACCCAAAGGAAGTGGCCGGCCATGACTTCAAGAGTGGGAGGAATGAGAGAGGAGGTGAATGTATCCAAAGATCATCAACCATGCAAGAGGAAAAACAAAGTTATCATGAAAAAGGGCAATGATCACAAAATAATTCCAACACACAACCAACAACCATCACTCATCATCAACCATCATGTCCTACAAAAGTCAAGGCAATATGAAGCTAGAAGTCAAGGTCAAGGAAAGGCTATCATGATACAACTAAATGCAAAGACCCCCTCCACAAATCCTTATTTGCAACAATGCAAATAAGCCCTCCTCCACCAAACTTCGGCCAATGAACGATACAAATGAAATCGGCCGAAACGGAAAGCAAACTGGCAACTCCAGAAAACTGGACCCGTAATAAATTACAGGAAAACCCCGATACTGTGCATACACATCCGCATTTGTATTCCGACCGAAATACAAATGCAATGAGACAAAATCTACACTGTACTAAACTAGGATCCGGCTTAAACCAAAGCCGGCTAGTAATAACCGTTCGATCCTGATCCGTGCAATACCACACGTATCTGATCGAACCCTGCCATATACCCATACGGCCTGTAGTACAAACTGTCCGATCCTGATCCGTGCAATACCGCACGTATCTGATCGGACCTTGCCATATCTCCATACGGCCTCTACAATCTTTCGCCCGAAAGCTGAGTAACAGAATGTGGGGGACTCTAAAGACTCGTCAACACCTTGGCTGTAGATTTAACCACTAGCACGTCAAAGGTATAAGCCAATACGTAACGGGCTACCAGGTATTGACTAAAAGGGACGTCTGTGAGCGAACTCAGCCTGACAACCCTACTGAGCCTGTCAGTGACAATACCCGTATAGTCCGGTCCGTTCGTCTATGAGTATCGCATGGCGGGCCTAGGGGGTTGGTAAAAGTCAGACCCCCAAAAGCGGTACAAGTCATGTCGGAGTGTAGCCCAGAACACCCTGAGATACTACTGGAATACCTACCAGTAAATCTCCTGCCTTGGCCAAGGACTTCGTGTAATGGCTCTCCTAGACACAGCGCGACCTCACCCCCAATACCGGGAGAGACGAACCCCTGAAGATACGCTCACTGCCTCCATGTGGCTCGGGACTGTACCCAACTAAAACCTATTTGCACGACTCCTTTGAGCCGTGGTAGGGTAGTAATCAAAGTACAGTGGGAACTCACACGAGACAAATAACGATCCCCGGGTCGATGAACTAACCTGCACACATGTCACCAGGGAACTGCCATCTGACGTCTGGTATATGACCAACTAGCATGTTCCCGGCGAGTCCTGTCCGGTGTACTCATAACCCAATGAGCACCTGTATACATCTTAGGTGATCCAACTGACACCAGTGGCTTGTGAGACCGACCACCGCCCCTCGTCGGGGTCTCGACTGTATACACTAGTCTACTCTGGAGTATCGATGCCCTGTCTCGAAACTCACACGACTAGGGACCATTTAAGGATATGCTTATAGAACCCAGCTCCCACTTATATGATCGCCCTCATACTGCTGGTGGTCAAGCAAGAATCCTAGGGGCTCTATCAACGTGTAATAGCAACTTGTCAGGTCACCTAAAACAGTACACGATGATAAAGGTAAACCAGATAGCATACTATCATCTCGAGTAAGACTGTCCTACCGGGATAGGTCCTCCATCAATCATCGCAATCACGTACCTGTGACCTAATAATTGACTCTGAGGGCACTATCTCCAACAATCTCCCACTTGCACTCAAGGCTAATTATTGCGATGTCGCATACTCACAGCCCGTGTGATACCGAACACCCAACTCCTCTACTAGTCAGTCTCACAAAGCTCGTTTGCGAAACTATTGCGTTCGAGGAATAGCCTCAGTGAGTGGATCCGCTTTGTTGTCTCTTTCTATGTCTCTCTATATCTCAAGTTCGCGGAGAAAGCCATCTCCCGAAATGAGCAATACCTATCTTAGAATGTGTCTGGATGTCTGATGGGACCTAGCTCATAAATGAACTCCAAATCCAAACTTCTTAGACTGTATCGTCAACTGAACTTAATCAGTATCCTGCGCCATGCCTCCCTCAGTATTGCCTTGGACCACCTGTCCAAAATACTGCCCCTCGTCAGAAGGAAAACTATAACTCTGACAACCTCCTTGTCGTCCATGTCACCTTGGAAGCCTGGAATGATAACTGTCTCCCGAATGAGGCTGTCGTTATCATATCCCTAGAATATCCACTTATGTTCTAAAACTGCTTCCGACTGTTTCTCCAGGATTGGATTAATCTCAACTTATTGCATCTAATGCAAGAACAACATCTGGTGTGGTACTTGACATGTCATGATTGACTCAATTGCCTGAGCAAGTGATCTGCCAATCATGCACATCCCTCTTCCCTTTAGCCTGTAAGACACATTTGGAGAGGGTGACTCCATTACCTGCAGGTACACTACCGTGCCAGGAGTCGTCCATTCTAAATACCCTTAGAATGCTGTCTAAGTACCCAGATTGGGAGACTACCCAAATCTAGATCTAAAACCATAGATCTAGTAACCAGTATGTCTGATATAAAATCCAAGTCCTTTGTGGAGAAATCGCTGTGTGGCGACCAAAGTATAACCGATTGTAGTATAGGAGTTTCTTTTCCTGCTCTGTGTATGTCATCCAAATACCAGGATTTCACACCCTACTACCTTCTCAACAGATCCATCCCCTATTCTGATGAAGTCAAACCCATGACTGTCACGTCAGAAATAGATGATCTATCTCCGCTACATCTGCTTTAGTCTATAAATAGACATAAGCTACCTGTCCACCAATGCTTCCGCTGCTCCCACTGACTACGACAACCCTCTGGCAGAGTCATATAGACGTACACTTCTAAAACTAGTTTAGAACGACGCTGTACTCATCCTTCCGCCGGGTCTCGCAGCCTGGAACAACAGCAATGGTAATTGTGGGTAAACAAGAACTTCCCTGTCACCGTCCTTGAGGCTACCGGAGTACCTCTCGGGTGCCTGAAGTTACCCACCGTATCTGTGGAGTGGCCAATGGAATGTCAATCTAGATTGAATCTTTAGGTTCCTTGTCAAATCTTCAGTAATCGTTTGTGGTTCTGGAATCACTTCCAGTTCTACCATACTCTCACTACTGTTTTCTGAAAAAAAAAATCCATTTTTAATAAAACTGTGGCGAGTCTAGAACAATATTGCTATTGTCCATCCAGATGGTAGAAAGTCAACCCTCGTCATAGCCTGGGTCAACCCACAAACAGCCATTACAGAAACGTGCCTTGAGTTGTCCAGTGTCTGGTTTTAATCATAAGCCGGACAACTCCTCGTACCTTAACATCGTTAAGATACGAACTTTCTATATCCCATATAGGACCAGAGGCACTGATTTAACTGAACCAGATCCAAATCATGCAACTGTCGCCAGTGCATGTCAACTAAATGGAAGAAGGTCGATCAGCGTTACTCAACTTAGGAATACTTCCAATTATGAGTAACCTGAAAGAGAAGCAATCTCTCTATATCATTACTATCAACTGAATACCATACACAAGTATCTATATCTTCGATTGCTTTGAAGAATCCCGATACTTGCTACACCTGGTTCTCTACTCTACTCAAATACCTATAACTTCTCAAAATTCGGACCCTGTGTTTCCATGAAACACCTGTCTAAAAACTAGAGAAGTCATAAGTAAACCGAATATAGTACGAGGACCAACCCCTCTGTCCTGATGGACACTGGACAACATACAATACTCTGTATAAGTCCCTTGAGTCTGATAACTCATTCACTGTGTGTCATAGGTTGAAAACTGTACTTATGGTTAAGAAGAATTACACCGCTGTTTAATGCTCCTTACCTAACCATCCACTGATATAGGTAAATGTCATCGACATAATATCAAAAAGGTATATCTCACTCTATAAAAATAGACGTACAGATATATCAATTTGAAATTGGTGCATAACAGCGGATATTCAAAACCAAATATTTGTCGACCGGCAAACAGCCCAGGTGATTTCCTCAAATATCACCGATTACAACGAATCCCGATATAATGAGGATGATCACCCAATTCCCAATAACCTACTCCCACTCATCATCTGTAAAACCATACAGATGTGAGAATCATACCTGGTAAATACATACCCTGGAGCAAGTGTCTGATCGGGGAATCAGTTTTCCTTTAACAGTACACAGTGAAACTGAAACATCGAAATGTTTCGATGGGGTATCCTGGAATTCCTAGTAATGCCTCTTCCAGATTCACGACTGTAACCGTATAATTCTTTGCCACCTTTCCAAATCCCTTCATATGTCTTTAGTCATTACCTTCTGCACACCCCTTTTAGGCCAAATGGTTTTCTTCCTTCCCTACCGTTCGGCACCAGCCTATGGTTTGGAAGAAGACTATCCAATAAGCATAATGGGTGTACTGTCCCAATCCTAGGAACACTCGCAATGCGAGAGAAGGTGAAGATAAAAGACACCTGAATAACTCTTATTCCTATTTCTCCTGAACCAGAATCCATCCCCGAACTGGAACAAGTTCCTTTCGAGTTCGTATATAACCATACGATGGAGTATCCAATAAACTGTGGATCTTCGTAGTGATACGGAGTGTCCTGGAGAAATACAAAGGTGATTTAGGATTGGCGAAGGAATACTTGGTTTGTTCGTGAATATCTGTTGCAATTTACTTTGCCCTCTTACTAATCCCTTGCTTTGTCTGAACTTAATACCTTCTGCACATCATCATTATGCTAATTGGTTTTCTTCATTCCCTACCGGTCGGCACCTGCCTATGGTTTGGAAGAAGACTATCCAATTCTCGTAATTGGTGTACTATCTCCTAAACCAAGGAGTACTCACAACTTGAGAGAAGGTAAAAGGAAAAGACAACTGAATAATCCTATCCGTTTTCTCCAGAACCTGAAACCATCCTCGAATAAATTCTTTCGAGTTCGTATCTAACCATACGATGGTTTTTTCCAATGGAAGTGGACGTTCGTAGCAATACGGGGTGTCCTGAAGAAGAGGGTAAAAGTAGGAGTGGCAACGAGGTTTGCAACTCTGACAATCCAAAAGCCAGTGTTTAAGAAGGTTCGGTCAACTTGGTCACTGAGTCATAGTCTCAGGGTCGGGTCAATGGTCGCTGCCAAAGAGAGAGAGAAAAGAAACACTCAGCGTGCACTCTAACCTAGATCAGAATGGTTACCAATTTATCTAATCTGGAAACCTCCCACTGTACCGTCAAATTCTCCTCCAAACCTGAAAGAAGAATTAGTCGGGGTCACCCGAGGAGTAAACTAACTCATCAGTGGGAATCGGGATCCAACTCTCATCGCATGACAACGTGACGGAATCCGCTCACGGTATCACACTCCAGAAGGTATGCGCATATCTGGCAAGTTTCAGTTGTTTTGAAACTCCCGATGTGATTTTTGCCCCATGCTCTTATGACCTTGACTAAGGCCAACAAATCATAAGTCACATGTCAAGTTCTACCCGTCATTGTCCAGGTTGATTTGAACCCACCCGTACAAGCCCTTAACTAGGGCCAACAAGGCTATACGACTGTCCCAAACCAACGCATCTATCTATGCAGCATATGAACACCCAATAGCTACCAAACACTGTGCCTTGACTAAGGCCAACAAACACAGCTTGAATACTATTGACTATCCATATGAAACGACGGAGGGCTACGAATGGTTTCTGGCGAAAACCTTCAACGTAATGAACTTGATATCGTTGAAGGAACGGATAGCTTTTTAAAAATATAGTGACGAAAACCGTTGATAAAGAGGTCACTCCCGGTGAAGGGATCTCGGCTCTTTCCCCGTAGAATGAGGTGCAGGATATTCCAACTGAATACCACAGTGCAAAGCAAAAGTAATCGGCTATAGTGGAGTTAATGCCCTGACGCAAACTTCTGTCCAAGGGGTCACTCTCGGTGAAGGGATCTCGGCCCTTGCCTCGTCGACTGAGGAGCAGGATATTCCAACTGAATATCACGATGCAAAACAAAAGCGAACGTCCTTGCAATAACAGCTTTTTGAAAAGTGTTCCAACAACATCAGATTAGGTTTGTTTTTAACTTGCATTGATCCGAATCAACGCAGTCCCATCAATTGATCACACCACAAAGAACGAAAATATACTGATGTACGTATATGCCATCCGCATTCGCCACTGGGTCCCGTCATTACCCGTTAGGTTAGCTAACTAACGACAGAGCGGGGACTGGACTAGCGCGGATGTAAAACATATACAACATCTACTAATATATATACCAATATATTATATTCGCTCAAGGCGTGATAAGAAATGCAACATCACAGAAATGAACAGCATCACAGAAACAATACAGATATCTGGGATCCCCGGGTTTCACAGAGCCACTACTGAAACCCGACGTTCCCCTGGTCGTGTGGATAGCCTGCGCAATGAAATCCTAGACCCCTACGGGCGCGGCAAGTTACCCGCCAAAACCTGAAGCGAGGCAGCCCCCTTCAGCACCGTGAATGGACCACCCAGCACTTCACGGAATCCGGTAACTTCGGCACCCCTCCTGGGTCAACCTGTACCCCCTACGAGTGCGGCGAATAGCCCGCCAATCCTAGAGTAAAGCCCCCTCCGTCTCAATGCCATGAGATGCGGGCTTGTTGTCCTCTAGAACCCGGCTATCCGTGCACCCCACCGCGGGGTAATCCTAGTACAGAAAGTAAAATATACATACAACGGGTACATCGACCGCAACCTGGCCGTGCCCCAAAATAATAATACAATCAGGCAGTGACGGCAGTCCACATGTCGGACGCTCGCCCCGCAATATCAAATGTACATAATACAACCACAACTGTACTAGCATTGCATCCAGGCTATCCCCACGACCGATCCGCAACATCACAGCAAAAACAGAACATCAACGTGAAAGTCACGTTCGCAAATCCGTCTAACCGGGCTATAGCAGTTAGAGAGGATTTACCGATCGAGTGACATTCACGGTCGCAGATATAATGTAAATACTGTGAAATAATGTGTTTAAAATATCCGATCAATCAAATTTTAACAAGTGGGCCCCCAAGCATTACTGTAGCAGATCAGGGAATTCTGGGCCCAATATTAATATTCCAAAACCCCAATTTTAACCCCAGAAAGGAACTGTAGAAATTGGATACAGTGATCACTCCATTGTGCGGCGGAACCGCGGCCCAAAGGGGGGTTTGGCCGCGGTTCCGCGCTCCCATTGGTGAATCACAGTGTCGAATTTCTACAGTATCCTTATAATTTCCAGTACATCACTATTTTACAACCTGAAAAATTTTTCGAGACCAAAAAATTTCAACAGAAAACTGTCGTGAAGGAAATACGGGTTTTGGAACATTTGATCGATCGGAACTGAAAAACACATTAAGGCAAGCTAGACTAAGTTAATGGCGAGTCTCTGATACCACTGTAAGTGCACGGCGGCGCCCCGGCCGTCAATCCGACGGCCAAATGCGGAAGCGGTGATAAACTTTAAATTTTCTTGAACTGGCAAACCGCCGCGCACTAATACCCGGATCGAACCATTAATTAGTCCTAGCTAACTACAAGATGGGGAAGAGAGATATACCGACTGATCCAAGTCCTCCGGTCTTCTCGTCGTCATCCCGATCTCCTGCGGAAGCTCCGATCTCCACCTCGTCGCCGGAAGTGCACCACATCGCCTACTTCTTTTACGGGCTCCCACTTCAATGCCGAGGCAACTCGGGCACGAAGCTGGCTAGTCGACGTGCCCAAGATGTGCTGTAGAATGTAGTGTGGATTACTATGTCTCATTTTGGGGTTGTAGAATTGCCTTTTGTGGAGGGATTGAACTTGGAGCTTTTGAGATTGATCTTGTGGGATTTTTGCAACAAGAAATGAAGCAAAAACCCACACCCAAATATTTGGACAGCCCACCCAAAGGAAGTGGCCGGCCATTACTTCAAGAGTGGGAGGAATGAGAGAGGAGGTGAATGTACCCAAAGATCATCAACCATGCAAGAGGAAAAACAAAGTTATCATGAAAAAGGGCAATTATCACAAAATAATTCCAACACACAACCAACAACCATCACTCATCATCAACCATCATGTCCTACAAAAGTCAAGGCATGATGAAGCTAGAAGTCAAGGTCAAGGAAAGGCTATCATGATACAACAAAATGCAAAGACCCCCTCCACAAATCCTTATTTGCAACAATGCAAATAAGCCCTCGTCCACCAAACTTCGGCCAATGAACGATACAAATGAAATCGGCCGAAACGGAAAGCAAACTGGTAACTCCAGAAAACTGGACCCGTAATAAATTACAGGAAAACCCCGATACTGTGCATACACACCCGCATTTGTATTCCGACCGAAATACAAATGCAATGAGACAAAATCTACACTGTACTAAACTAGGATCCGGCTTAAACCAAAGCCGGCTAGTAATAACCGTTCGATCCTGATCCGTGCAATACCGCACGTATCTGATCGAACCCTTCCATATACCCATACGGCCTGTAGTACAAACTGTCCGATCCTGATCCGTGCAATACCGCACGTATCTGATCGGACCTTGCCATATCTCCATATGGCCTCTACAACCTTTCGCCCGAAAGCTGAGTAACAGAATGTGGGGGACTCTAAAGACTCGTCAACACCTTGGCTGTGGATTTAACCACTAGTACGTCAGAGGTATAAGCCAATACGTAACGGGCTACCAGGTATTGACTAAAAGGGACGTCTGTGAGCGAACTCAGCCTGACAGCCCTACTGAGCCTGTCAGTGACAATACCCGTACAGTCCGGTCCGTTCGTCTATGAGTATCGCATGGCGGGCCTAGGGGGTTGGTAAAAGTCAGACCCCCAAAAGCGGTACAAGTCGTGTCGGAGTGTAGCCCAGAACACCCTGAGATACTACTGGAATACCTACCAGTAAATCTCCTGCCTTGGCCAAGGACTTCGTGTAATGGCTCTCCTAGACACAGCGCGACCTCACCCCCAATACCGGGAGAGACGAACCCCTGAAGATACGCTCACTGCCTCCATGTGGCTCGGGACTGTACCCAACTAAAACCTGTTTGCACGACTCCTTTGAGCCGTGGTAGGGTAGTAATCAAAGTACAGTGGGAACTCACACGAGACAAATAACGATCCCCGGGTCGATGAACTAACCTGCACACATGTCACCAGGGAACTGCCATCTGACGTCTGGTATATGACCAACTAGCATGTTCCCGGCGAGTCCTGTCCGGTGTACTCATAACCCAATGAGCACCTGTATACATCTTAGGTGATCCAACTGACACCAGTGGCTTGTGAGACCGGCCACCGCCCCTCGTCGGGGTCTCGACTGTATACACTAGTCTACTCTGGAGTATCGATGCCCTGTCTCGAAACTCACACGACTAGGGACCATTTAAGGATATGCTTATAGACCCCAGCTCCCACTTATATGATCGCCCTCATACTGCTGGTGGTCAAGCAAGAATCCTAGGGGCTCTATCAACGTGTAATAGCAACTTGTCAGGTCACCTAAAACAGTACACGATAATAAAGGTAAACCAGATAGCATACTATCATCTCGAGTAAGACTGTCCTACCGGGATAGGTCCTCCATAAATCATCGCAATCACGTACCTGTGACCTAATAATTGACTCTGAGGGCACTATCTCCAACAAAATCTCTTCAAATCAAATGGCGCCATTGCCGGGGATGGCGTAGTATTTCCTTTTTGCAATTTCGGGTGAATATAAAATTAAAAAAAACATAAAAACTGAAAAATCAAAAAATATATAAATTTATCATTTTTTATTTTTGTGAAGGGTATTTTTGTGAATCTTTGCAGGATCGACGGATCTGGAAAAATCTAGAGTGCGAAACAGAAAACGGGAATCAGAACAGAAGGGGATTGGAACAACAGAACAACAGAATTTTCCCAGAGATCTGAACCCTCCACCGCGCCACCCTTCCGCCGCCGCAACCCGTCTCCAACCGTGGATCCGCGGTCCGCTTGTGACTTCAGCGCGCGAAATTTCCTCTGTTTGTTTTCTCTTTCTCTCTTCTGCAAATCCCCATATATCTTCTGTCCAGTCTTCTGCAGGATTCTTTGCGCTTAAAAAAATCTTCCCCCTTCCAATAACAAATTTTGTGCAGGATTCTTTGCGCCACGCTTAAAATAAAAAAAAAATTGATTGCAAGTGGCTGTTACTGTTTTGCATATTTTTAATCGGACTTTAAGGGGCTTGAAACTAATCCAGATTGGGTGGGGATTTCATCACCCTTCTCAGGACCCCAGAAATCACATAAGGCATTTTGCATTGACCATATTTAATTAAAAAAATACTAGACTCAGCCCTAAGGACGTCGCGCTCAATAGGACAGAGGACTAGTTGTAGGCATCGACCGTTTATCCTAACCTGACTTTGCGGTGTCTAAGAAAGTGTGTCTAAGGCGAGTGGTTACTTAATTAGGGCCACTACTTGTAGTGTAGAGCCTCCCACTCACCTGGCACTTATCTGGCCGCAATTGGCGGTGAAGAGGCGGTTTGAGGTCCTATTTCTAGCCCTTTGGAACAGTTAGGAGCTGTCTAGCTGACCTAGGTGACCCTAGATATAGGCCTGATTGTGCATTTCTGGTTGATTGCATTTTTGTCTAAGCCCTTTATCAGAAATCTTTTTTGCAAACAGTTCCAAATAAAGAAAAAAGGAAAAAAAGGAAATTTTTTTATAAAAACTTGCAAAATTTTGTCGCTAAGAAATCCTTGCACCCCACTTACACCAACCTTCTTTCTCTTCTCCTTCTGACATCATGGGTACCCCACCTCACAAATCTCTTACCGAACTTTGGTACCCTGAACCCAACTTTGCCTCTTACGCGAATTGTTTCAGTCGCTTTAAGGACGACCCCTCCATGCCCAAAATTTCTTTGAAAGATCGAATAGAAGCTTCTAGGAGAAACAGTTCGACTTTGCAATCCACTTTGTATAAACCATGTCAAGCTTCACCACCTTCGTACGTTGATACCACTTTTTCGAGTCCTGTTGTAACTCCTAAACCGATGTCTATTGCTGAGCATATTGCACAATCTCGTAGCCGATCTTTTACTCCTCTCAACACATCCAGTTCTAGGGATCAACAAGTCCATTCAACTTTTTATCCAAATGTTGATCCTATTCCTGTCCAACCATCCAATTCCTACCAGTCCTACCCGACTTTCCCACCTTCACTAGACATTACTTCTACACAGCTATTTGGGAGTTTCACGTATCCAAACAATTTTGAATCTTTTACTGAAACCCCTTCACAACCCATGTCTAGTTTGGAACAGTCGTTGGAAGCTTATATTTTAGCGACAAACAAAATAGTTAGGAATGTGGATGCGTCCATTGCCGTACTTATGAAACCTAGTGAACCGGTAGCTAGTTTCCAACTAGCTCCAAATTTTCCAATGTATAAGGAGGCGGTTGGACAGAGTGAGAATTTGAGTGGTAAGAGCGAGCTATACACCCTTCCAAATCAAACCTACCCATTACCAATTGAATTCAACAACTCCAGTTTTCAAACAAAATGCTCCAAATAATGAGTTGTGTGACTTTGTAGTGCTTGATTTGCCAGATTGTGAAGAATCCCTTTCGAGTGAAACCACACCCAATCCTTTTGAACTCTACACCTCAACTCTAGAACCTGAATTAATAAATATCCATGCTTTTGATGAGGTGTCAGAAAATCATGATTTTCACTTGATTGAGGATATAGACGCTGAGAATATTTTGGATGATGAACTCGTAAATTTGACTGAAATTTTATCTCCAATTCATCATCCCGAGTCATTAAATGTTTCTCCCGAACTTCATATGTGTCTTGATTTTGATGATAATGGTATGGATAAGCTAAATTTTGAGGAGAACTATGAGGATAGTATTGAGGAGAGTATTGAGGATAATATTGAGGATGAACCATTTTTGTTTGATGTGTCGGATTTTCCACTTCATCCTCGTGAGCCTTTAACTGTTATACTTCCTAAATCAAACCCCCTCCTTTTCCATCGTCCGACCATGCAAAAGATCACGCTTGAAGACTGTGAGCTTGAAAAATTTCTCTTTGAATCTGACACAGTTCTCATAGACGATAACGATTACGAGTGTTTCACTTTTTCGGACGATGTTGAAAACTCACCTCCCGAGTTTGAGTCCTTTACATTTTCAGATGAGTTAGTTGAACCATCAGACTCGGTTGCTTACAGTCAATTCGAACCATTAATGGAATCCTTTGAGTTCGAGACAGATTACTTAGGTGAGATTAAGACAAACCCTAAATCACTTCCTTTCATCTCTCCTATCGTTTCGACCACGCAAGACTCCGTCGCGTTTCCATTTTCAATGGAGGGTTTACCAAGTTCGAAGTACCCATGTTTTCTCGCGAATCTTGAGGGATTTGACCCCATTTCTCGACGGGTTAATAGATTAGCACAATCGCTTTTAACACATCGGTCATCACAAATTGCGCTAATTTATTCACTCGATTTACACCCTCAAGATCGTACCACACTTCTTTCTCTCTTCCGCCATTCTCCTCCTCCACCGAGACCGTATACCGTTTTTATCTTCACACGGTCTCGTGTGCGGCTCATTTCTTTTCTTTACACTCCATTCTTTTACCAACCCCACCATTACCACGATAGAATTTTTGAATGGTTGGTGCTAACCTTTGGTTTGTGTAAGGCCTTGTTTAGTTTAGGGAAGACCTTCTTGTATATATGTATATATATTTTTGTTTTCTTTTTCTATTAAAAAATTTTTTTAAAATAAAAAAAATAATAAATATACATGGGAGTACCGACAATTCTCAACCCTCTTGGTGTAGCATGACAGTGAGGACACTGTTAAGTTTAAGTTTGGGGGTGTGCTCGGTAAGCCTTCTTCCTTCGCATTCATGTGTATATTTTTGCATTTGCAAACTTATTTTAAAACCCATAAAAATTGAAAATTTCAAAAATTCTAAAAATTAAAGTATTCAATTTTGGCCATAATTGACTTAAGTTTGACAAATAGGTTAACTAGCTAGGGACAACTAGATCTTATACTTAGTAAATTAAAAACCCTAAAAATAACCTTTCTTAAAGTTTAACGGTAGAAAGTATATGTCTTTGTAGTTTATCTAGAAATAGGCAAATTTTGAGTTCACTTCTTGGGTTAAGTTAAAATAAGGGAAGAGTATTGATATTTTTATTAAAGTATAAGTTTGAAAAATAATTCCTAGCTTAAGTCTAGATTTTGAAAATATATACCCTACAACTTGCACAAACATGCACCTTGAAACTTGGAATAGTAGAAGAGACCTTGAAATGCTTTTGTCTAAAGTCCTTAGTACGAAGAAAATAAAATAAAAATTTAAGTATGAATAAAAAGATAATAAAAAAAATAAACACTGGTTTTTGTGATTACTTAAGGCTGCAAAAATAGAAAAAAAATATTTAGCGAGGGTGCTTCATCACCTAGTGCCTTGACTAACTGGTTTGGGAGTCACCGTTAAAGCCTTAGGTGTTGCAAGACTAAGAATTACGCTTTAATATGCAAACACATTTTATAATCGGTTGTTGGTACCTCAAGAAGTATTAACGGTCGTATGAAGGATGTGTAAGCAAAATTCATTTAAAAATTCACCAATTAAGAAGTGCTTTGGACAACGGACAAGAGTATGATTGCTTGATTTGAATTTCCAAGTGTAGGGGTGATATATACACACACGTAGGGGTATGTGATTGGGATTTAGATAAGAGATAGGAATGAAGAATAGGACTTATATCTTTAATAGAGATGATAAAAATTCCTAAGTGGAGATGGAATCCTAGAAGGAAAACTTAAGAGATGCCAAAAGCTAAGTAGGTCTGCAGAATATATATAATCTTAAGTTAAATGATAAGGAAGCGTGAAGAATACGGGTGGATAATTTACGAGTCGAAGATAATAGAATTCCTTGTTAGAAAACCTAATTGGAGAATAAAAGTTAATAGGCCTAATTGATAGGATTTTGTGGGTAGTATTCGCTGAAAACCCTCAGGAGACAACACTCCTCCTACTAGGGACACCTAGAGATTTAACGGTTTATTGCACGAGCTCAGTGCAATCGCGATTCCCTGCGAAAGTGAGGTTAGGTTTTTGTCGAGAATAAAACTAGGTTTGCTCGAGGACGAGCAAAAGATAAGTTTGGGGGTATTTGTTCATATCATAATATTACATTATTATATTCCCCATTCTTATGTATTTTACAAATAAACAGGTGCTTTTGACCCATGTCTGCTACATAGTACAGGTTACAGGTTCTCGGAACGAAAACAGTGAAAAAGACAAAAGACGATGCAAAAGTGAGATTACGACCAACAAATAGAAGGATCTTGATCAAGTCTACATGAAGATCAGTTCACAAAGTACAAGGCAGCGCAAGATTCAAGACTTCGTTACAAAGCAACGGTAAAAGTTCACTACAATTGTTCACTGTGGAGATCTGGAAGAAACCTAGAAGCCAATCTGAGAAAAGAACTAAATAAAATTGAAGGAAACATGCACCAGAAGGAACCAGCAGAAATTGAGCACACATTCCCACAGTTTGGCCGCGGAACCGCGGCCAAACCATGCTTTTGGCCGCGGATCCGCGGCCGTGTGGGGCCCGTGGCGGTGCAAAATTCTAGAAGCTCGTCGGTGCGTTGAATAGGTCTTTTTCTTAGGGGTATTTTTGTAATATCAGATATTCGAGTCAATTGTAACCCTAGGGTTTCTATTCTATAAATAGAGACCCTAATTCTTGTATTAGGTTATGCCTCTTTTCATTAATAAAATTTAGATTTCTTTTGGAGAGCATCGATGCCTCTTTTCATATCATCTATTCAGATCTGACAACCCTGTGTAAATGTTTGGAGAGAGCCATCTGTAAAGTAAGTAGTTTTATTTAATTTCCCTAGTTTAGATCTTTAATTCCTTGCCCTAGTTAGATAGATAGAATATTCTTCAATTCCCTAATGAGCGAGTAGTCTCCTCACTTGTTAGGGTTAGCTTTGGGAAAGGCTTTTTAGTGATGAAGATCTCTCATCCCTTTTTTGCCCATCACATATAATCAATAGGACTCCATGCATACATGCACACACCGCTCCCTACGGCACCCAATCCCATGAGGTAGCGGTGATACCGTAGTATAAAGGCCCGGTTGCGCGTGTTTTCCATGGAGGTTAGGGTAAGGATTGATAAAGGAAGGACAAGAACCTAGAGGAAGAAACACCTTCCCGAATGGTTCTAATCCCCTTTATTAATAATTACCAAAACACTTCATAGATCTTAATTTGGGTATAGAAAGCGGTGAGATTTATTTACATTTCTAAACCTACCCTAAACCTAACCCTAGCAAGATTTAGATCTAGATTAATTTAGTTTTTAGATTTAATCAATCCGACACCCATCGGAATTAGCTCGTAAGAACAATTAGGAAATTCATAAAATCCCTATGGACCGACCCGTACTAACCGGCTAGCTACCAAGCGACGCCGTTCTTGATTGAGGTAATATTATTTTTGATCGTTAAATCTCTTTAAATCAAGTGGTCCTCGATGCTCCCGTACACCAACTGCACCGTGTTCTCGGTACAGTTCTGGTCATACAGGTACACATCTTCGAAATTGAGGATGTCGGGGATGGTAAAGGGGAAGTCATGTATTCTCAACGTTCTGTTTGTAAGGGAAGGAAGGTCTAGTACACTTTCATCCTTATATAGCCCGCTGCGCCCCCAGAGGAACTCAACGGTCACCTACTCTCATCTAAGGAGTCGCCGCCACGCGGCGATCATTAAGCCTCCTCCGACGGAACCGAAGCGACGCGGCCCTGGCGCTTCACCTCCCCCACATTCAATGTCCATGCTAACCGTTCCTGTTCCCCAGGTTATGGTCGGGAGAAACCTATTGAAGATTTGACCGAGCAGCTGCCCTGCCCGGTTATCCTCAGCCGGCCTCTTCAGGCCCCCTAGCGCTAAAGGTCAAAGCCCTCACCAAGAGGCAACCCAGCAGCCGCCCTGCTCGGTTATCCCTGGCAGGTAGCTTCCCTACCGTAATGCCAGGGATCAAAAAGACATCCCGGAGGCAACATAGCAGCTGCCCTTCTCGGTCATCCCCGGCGGGTAGCTCCCCTACTGATCGCACGCTCTTGGCGTGTCGGATGTTCAAAGATTTAAAGTGTAACCGCGATCAGGACGGTGTCGCTTTGCAGCTAGCCGGTGAGCACGGGTCGGTCCACAGGAAGATGGTGTTATCTTACCTTCTTGTCTTAGACGAGTCAATAAAGAATCTGTATGTTTGTTTTGTCTAACCTATGTGTTTATCTGCAAGTATAAAGTTGTTAAGAAAATACGAGATTGTAAGCTAAGAAATCCGTACTCAAAAACCTTTGAGCCGAGTCTTGACCAATTGAAGCTAAGCAATCGGCAACAACGTGGATTAGGGGATTTAAGCGCGGTATTCGTGGAATCCGGCTTATTTACCCTTGTCCTTCCGTTCTTGTCTCTTGCCTTCGCCTCCGGCCAAACCGAACGCAACCGGTCGCGGTTAGGAATCACCGTTACCTTGTCAGGGTACGGTGCCTAACGGAGCGCTTGCGTATGGTTTGGGCGATGTTCAAATGGAAAATAACGGGAAAAGGAATTGGTAAAGAAATGTGTTAACTTACAATACCTTATTTCTTCTTAACAATAATAATTACAACATTCACAAAACGAATAAAAGAGAACAAAAAGAAAAGAACAAAGAAAAGAAAAGAGACAAGTATTAAAGTGCATAAATAAAATTGCATGAAATAAAATGCAAGGTAATAAAGAGCAAGTAATAAAAAGCGATAAAAAGAATACGGAACTAGGACCCAAGCCAAGCATGTGCTCAATAGCCAACCCTTAAACTTGCAAGCTCAATGAAGAACTTGCAAGATCAAGGGAAGGGTAGAAAGCGCATGTGAAGTGAAGTGCTAGCCCGTGAGAAAATACGACCCTTGAGATCAATAACTAACTCTTAACCATTCAACCTCAATGAAGAGATTGAATGAGCAAGAGAAAGCAGAAATCTCAAGGGGGAGCAAACTAACAAGAAAGATAAAACAACCTCATCTTCATTAACATCCACTCAAAAGCTCTCACTACAATTTTATGGAGGAATGAAGAAGAAGAAGAAAGAAACTAACAAAAATTAGGCTAAAACAAAACTCAAAAATTGCTCCCTTGGTTGTGCTCAAAACTGCTGTATTTATAGGCAGGGAAATGGGGTTTTAGGGCAACCAGAAGTCCACAAATGAAAGTACCAAAACACCTCTGAAGTTTGGCAGAGAGTGGGCCCCATACTGCGGCGCATGCGCGGCCGTACAGTGGGATGGGGTGCTGGTCTTTTGTGGCATGCTCTGATATTTTGTCCTTTGCTGTTACATATGTACAGAATTTCAATATCTTTCCACGATTTCCTCAGTTTCCAGAGTCAACATTGATGGCTTTTACTTTTCAACACTTTTGACATTCTACTCCCTCGGGTCCCACACATCTTTGAATATCTTCAGTGGGCCCCACGCATCTTTGAATATCTTCAGTGGGCCCCACGCTTGACCAGAAATGATGACTGTTTTCGTCCTGCACTTTTGAACTGGTAAGCGGTTTTAGACGGATGCGGATGACAGAAACCCGGCTTTTATCTGTCTGTGACAGTTGTTCTGTATTTTGGCGTAACTGTGGAGTTTTAGTGTTGATTTGCAGTATTTGTACCGGAAACCTGTATTCTGTAAACATGTAACAAACACGGATTAAAAGCACCTACCTATAAACACACGAGCGTAAGAATGGGCGGTATAAAATGCAATATTTTGATATGAACAAATACCCCCAAACTTAACCTTTGCTCGTCCCGAGCAAAACCAATTATTCATAAAAATAAAATGATAACCGCACTTTCGCAGGGAACGCGATTGCACTGAGCGCGTGCAACAAGCCGTTAAACCTCTAGGTGTCCCTAGTAGGAGGAGTGTTGTCTCCTGAGGGTTTTCAGCGGATACTACCCACAAAATCCGGTCAAGCTAGCTTTGTACAATAACTAAGATTCAAGTCCTAAAGTTTTGTTTTAGAAAATAACAATTCTATAATCCTAAGTTTAGACTATCGAACCTTTATTTTTCACACCTCGCTTCTTATTTAACTACAGATTTTATATGTCTTTACGTGCAGTGCAAAATAGTGTCGTTAAGTTCCCGAAAGGTCGAATAAAGTCATTATGTCACACAATAAAGCCCAGATAACAATTTTAAAAGGATCACATAAGTTTTATAAAGAGTTAAGCATTTTTCAAGTTTCGTTTTCCAGTAAAGTTTCAACTTCAGAATTTCTATCTTCCCTAACAGGAAACTAGGTCTTATTCTTCACTCCACCTTTTTCTTGTTTTCATTTCATACACACCTCTGTGAACGTGCAATGGTCTTTTATCAAAGAGTAAAACCTTCATATCTCCGTTAAGAAATTTTTATAAAAGCCTGTCTTTTATCAAGATTATTCTCACACAAAGAACCATTAGGAATTTTAACTCGGAGAGAACACTTGCTTGACTTTGTTTTTATCTGGACTTTCTAGGCTTCTTAGCGAGTTTTGGGCCAATGCACCCAAACCAGTTGGTTTTAGGGCATTAGGTGTAGAAACACCCCAGCGGACTTAATTACTCAAGTTACCTAGGTCCAAAAACAAAAGACAGTTTGGCGTGAAAAACATGATGATTTGATACGAACGGAGATATAACCGGTAGTTCAATTATTTTTGGATAAAAGACGTGTTTAGTGGGATTGGTGTGTAATCATTCCAATCAAGTTTCAGATGGGTTATTTTTCAGACTTAGTTCCAATTAAGGCATCAATAACATTCCTTCATATTCACTTACTTCATAAACTATTCTTGATATATTACTTATTTCAGAACAAACCTATTTGATCCTCAGAAAATCATTTATCTATTTAAAAGTTTTTTAAACATAAAAGACTTGTCATCTAATTTCCAAGACTCACAACACGTGTAGTGTAATGTAAAGACGTATATCAGCTATAGTTAACTTCAAAGGAGAGTTATCTTTCAGGTTTTCAAAATCTAAACATAAGGTTTAGTTATCCCTATTTTTTCAAACAAAAACCGTCGAATGTTGAATCACAGTTTTTCCACAAGCTAACTTGACAAAAAGTTTTTATATTTTTAGAAATTTTTCGATTTTTATGGGTTTTTAATAAGGTATGCAAATGCAAAATATACAAATGAATGCGAAGGAAGAAAGCTTACCGAGCACACCCCCAAACTTAAACTTGACAGTGCCCTCACTGTCAGGCTATACCAAGAGGGTCAAAATTGCCGGCGCTCCCTAAAAACAAATTATATACAAAAAGGAAAACAAAAATATATACAAAAAAAGAGCCCCCCCAAACTTAAGTTAAACAGTGTTTCCACTGTTAAGCGTTGAAATTCAGGATTAGGGGGGGAAGAACAGTATCCATCTATACAAGGCCTTACACAGGCCAAAGGTTAGCACCAACCATTCAAAAATCTTATCTCTGTAAAGCGGTGGTTGGTCAAAGAAGGCGTAGAGAAAAGAGAGAGAGAATACGCGAGACCGCTTGTGGAGAGAAGTGGAATGCGGTCTCGGTAGATCAGAAGAAGAAGAATGGCGTAAGGGAAAAAGAAGTGGAAGACGAACTTGAGGGTGCAAATGGAGTAAATAGATTAGCACAATTTGTGATGAGCGATGTGTGAAAAGTGATTGTGCTAATATATTTACTCGTCGAGAAATTGGGTCGAATCCCTCAAGATTCGTAAGAAACCATGGGTACGCCGAACTTGGTAAACCAGACATATGAAATGTAAGTGAGACGGGTTCTTGCAAGGTCGGAACGATGGAAAGGATGGAGGGAAGTGATCGAGGAGGGGCATCGGTTAGGGTTTCGGGAGGGTGTACACAGTCAATGAAAGGAACAGGATGAATTGGAAAATCCGACTCATCAATTAAAACTGTTTCATCCTCAAAACTATCCTCAAAATTCTCCTCAAAATTTATCTTATCCATGCATTTTTCTTCAAAGTCCAGACGCATATGGGGTTCGGGAAAAATATTTAATGACTCGGGATGATGATTTGAAGAGACAAACTCAGCCAAATCTACGGGTTCATCATCCAAAATGTTCCCTGCGTCAATATTCTCGATCAAGTGAAAATCAAAATTCTCTGACACCTCAACAAAAGCATGGATATCAATCAATTCAGGTTCTAAAGTGGAGGTGTAAAGGTCAAAAGGTTTAGGATCGGTTTCACTTGGAAGAGACCCTTCACAATCGGGCAAATCAAACACTACGAAGTCGCACAACTCATTCATCATTCTATCTTCAATTGATAAATCTTGTGGGATACTCGATAGATTTTCAAAACAGGAGTTGTGGGATTCAATTTGGGACGGGTAGGTTTGATTTGGAAGGGGGTATATCTCACTCTCTCCACTCAAATTCACAGCCTGTCCTGCCGCCTCATCATACATTGAAAAATTAGGAGCTAGTTGAAAACTAGCTACCGGATCACTAGGTTGTACGAGGGCGGCCATGGACGCATTCAAATCCATCATCTGTTGGCTTGACGCTACCCTAAAATTTTCCAAGGACTGTTCCAGACTAGACATAGATTGTGATGGGGTTTCAGTAAAAGATTCAAAGTTATTTGGATACTGAAAACTCCCAAACGGCTGTTCTGAAGCAATGTCTAGGGAAGGTGCAAAAGTAGGGTAGGATTGGTAGGAATTGAATGGCTGGACAGGAATGGGATCAACAGGTGGATAAGACGGAGAATGGAATTGTTGATCCCAAGAATTTGAAGTGGTGAAAGGAGTGAAAGATCGGCTGCGGGATTGTTCAATACGTTCAGCGATGGACAAAGGACGACTTGCAGAAGGGGTATCAACATAAGCGGGAGTGAATGTTTGAAACGGTTGATACGAAGTGGAATGAGGAGTGCAAGCGTTTGTCCTAGACGCTGCTATGCGATCTTTCAGTGAAACTTTGGGCATGGAGGGATCGTTCGATGTTCGGCCAAAGCAAGAACCGTATGAAGTAATGTCTGGTTGTGGGTACCAAAGTTCGGCAAGAGTTTTGCGAGGTGGGGTACCCATGATATGAAGAGAGAGAGAGAAAGGTAGAGAAAAGGAGGGGAAAAAGAATGTGTTTTTTTTTTGGTTAGTTGTTAGCAAAAGAATGAAATATACACAAAAAAGAATATGAACAAAAATAATCACGACACAAAAATACCACACACCTAATCGTTCTAGGGTTCACCTAGGTCAACTAGACCTGCTCCAGAACTTGATTGGCGAAGTAAAACTGTGTCGAGAAACAGGCTCAAGATACACTGATCACGAGGCCAGGTAAGTGCAGAGATAAGGGGAGGTTGTCCAACGCTTTCGCGAAGTTCCTTAATTAAATAACCCTTTCTCTTTTGGCGGTTTCGCCGTTAACACTTTTCTAGACACCCCGTAAACAATATACCGTTAAGCGAGATTCTAAACACAATTAACTTCTCCTAGTGAGCGCAAAGTCCTTAAGGCTTAAAGTCTAGTTTCTTTTAAAATTTGTGCGGGTAATCGTTATGCTCAAGTTCGTGATTTGTGGGCCACGGAAAAGGTGATGAAATCCTTTACCGTATGTTGTGGGGTTCGCTTGCCCTTAAGTCCGTATTAATGTATGCAATGCGCAATTCAAAAAAAATTCTATAAAGAATCAAACAATCGTTTTTTTTTTATTTTAAGCGCGGCGCTGCAACAAATACGGGTTAGTCAATTTTGGCGTTTGCTAGCGAACTTGCAAAGAATCCTGCAAAGAATAGTATATTGGAAGCGTCGGATTTGAGAAGAAGGTGTTAGTAACGTACGTACCGTTTAAGTTTTGGGTTAGGAAACCCCCGTTGAATCAAATCCGGTAAGCTTGAAAGGTTCGCTTGCGCGGGTCAAACTACCCGGATCTTTGGCACTGTACTTCGTAAATCACCCTTGCCTTGAATGCACACTTTGCTTCCCCGCTATCGCAGTTTGCAAACTTGCAAAAATCTGCACTCTTGCCCACAAGAATTATCAAAAAGAACAAAAAGAATATTTTTTTTAATATATACAAAAAGAATATTAACCCGAATAACAAGAAATAAAATACGCTACCGTCTCCCCGGCAACGGCGCCATTTGATCGCACGCTCTTGGCGTGTCGGATGTTCAAAGATTTAAAGTGTAACCGCGATCAGGACGGTGTCGCTTTGCAGCTAGCCGGTGAGCACGGGTCGGTCCACAGGGAGATGGTGTTATCTTACCTTCTTGTCTTAGACGAGTCAATAAAGAATCTGTATGTTTGTTTTGTCTAACCTATGTGTTTATCTGCAAGTATAAAGTTATTAAGAAAATACGAGATTGTAAGCTAAGAAATCCGTACTCAAAAACCTTTGAGCCGAGTCTTGACCAATTGAAGCTAAGCAATCGGCAACAACGTGGATTAGGGGATTTAAGCGCGGTATTCGTGAAATCCGGCTTATTTACCCTTGTCCTTCCGTTCTTGTCTCTTGCCTTCGTCTCCGGCCAAACCGAACGCAACCGGTCGCGGTTAGGAATCACCGTTACCTTGTCAGGGTACGGTGCCTAACGGAGCGCTTGCGTATGGTTTGGGCGAAGTTCAAATGGAAAATAACGGGAAAAGGAATTGGTAAAGAAATGTGTTAACTTACAATACCTTATTTCTTCTTAACAATAATAATTACAACATTCACAAAACGAATAAAAGAGAACAAAAAGAAAAGAACAAAGAAAAGAAAAGAGACAAGTATTAAAGTGCATAAATAAAATTGCATGAAATAAAATGCAAGGTAATAAAGAGCAAGTAATAAAAAGCGATAAAAAGAATACGGAACTAGGACCCAAGCCAAGCATGTGCTCAATAGCCAACCCTTAAACTTGCAAGCTCAATGAAGAACTTGCAAGATCAAAGGAAGGGTAGAAAGCGCATGTGAAGTGAAGTGCTAGCCCGTGAGAAAATACGACCCTTGAGATCAATAACTAACTCTTAACCATTCAACCTCAATGAAGAGATTGAATGAGCAAGAGAAAGCAGAAATCTCAAGGGGGAGCAAACTAACAAGAAAGATAAAACAACCTCATCTTCATTAACATCCACTCAAAAGCTCTCACTACAATTTTATGGAGGAATGAAGAAGAAGAAGAAAGAAACTAACAAAAATTAGGCTAAAACAAAACTCAAAAATTGCTCCCTTGGTTGTGCTCAAAACTGCTGTATTTATAGGCAGGGAAATGGGGTTTTAGGGCAACCAGAAGTCCACAAATGAAAGTACCAAAACACCCCTGAAGTTCGGCAGAGAGTGGGCCCCATACTGCGGCGCATGCGCGGCCAAACCCCTGCTTTGGCCGCGCATGCGCGGCCGTACAGTGGGATGGGGTGCTGGTCTTTTGTGGCATGCTCTGATATTTTGTCCTTTGCTGTTACATATGTACAGAATTTCAATATCTTTCCACGATTTCCTCAGTTTCCAGAGTCAACATTGATGGCTTTTACTTTTCAACACTTTTGACATTCTACTCCCTCGGGTCCCACACATCTTTGAATATCTTCAGTGGGCCCCACGCATCTTTGAATATCTTCAGTGGGCCCCACGCTTGACCAGAAATGACGACTGTTTTCGTCCTGCACTTTTGAACTGGTAAGCGGTTTTAGACGGATGCGGATGACAGAAACCCGGCTTTTATCTGTCTGTGACAGTTGTTCTGTATTTTGGCGTAACTGTGGAGTTTTAGTGTTGATTTGCAGTATTTGTACCGGAAACCTGTATTCTGTAAACATGTAACAAACACGGATTAAAAGCACCTACCTATAAACACACGAGCGTAAGAATGGGCGGTATAAAATGCAATATTTTAATATGAACACCTACCGCAACGCCAGGGATCAAAGCTCTCACCAAAAGGCAACCCAGCAGCCGCCCTGCTCAGCTATCCCTGGCAGGTAACCTCCCTGCCGCAATATCGGGGACCAAAGCCCTCACCAAGAGGCAGCCCAGCAGCTGCCCTGCTCACTTATCCCTGGCGGGTAGCCTCCCTGGCGGGTAGCCTCCCTGCCGCAACGCCAGGGACCAAAGCCCTCACCAAGAGGCAACCTAGCAGCTGCCCTGCTCTGTCATCCCCGGCGCGTAGCTCCCCTACTTCAACGCCAAGGATCAGAAAGCCCTCCCAGAGGCAGTCAAGCCCGAGGATCCCTCGCTCGGCTATCCTTCAGGACAAAAGCCCTCGCCAAGAGGCACCGGGCAGTAACCCTGCCTGGCCAAAGGTCCTTGGTCGGCTTCTACAGCCCTTCCTGCGCCAAAGACCAAAGTCCTCCCAGAGGCAGTCGAATCCTTGCTCGGCTATCCCCGGCTGGTAGCTTCCTACCACAACCGACAGGGATCAAAGTCCTCGCCAAGAGGCACTGGGCAGTAACCCTACTTGGTCCCCGTCCTGAAGGATCAAAAGCCCTCACAAGAAGCAACCAGGCAGCTACCCTGCTCGGTCCAAATAAGGAGGACAGCCCTCCGGCCACCACACGCAGACGGACCAAGCTGCCAACCAGGGGCATCAGGTCTATCCAAGTCTCGAGCGATCTCCCCTCGACTTCGGGGCCATGGAGACGCTTTCTCCCCAACAGCGCAAGAAAATTTTTACAAGCATTCTTCATGAACAAAACACAAAAGCGCAAATCAAGGAAACCAAAGAAAGAAAAAGTTTTATTACTAGAAGGTGGTCTTTACAGAGGGTATTTTTGGCTCCCCAACCTAACAAAATGCCCGGAGGCTTACAAAGTTCCAGACGCAGCAAAATAAAAAGAGGAGGAAGACGGGGGCTTTAGGCCTCGGGGCCAGGAGCGACCTCGAGGCCCTCGACATCCACCACGAGGCGAGTTGGGTCCTCGGCGACTTCCTCGTCATTAATCTCCTGCCACTGCCCGCTGGTGTCCGCGAGAGGGTACTGGGCCCGGAGCTCTTCATCGGCGAACCCCGGCACTCGGGCCTTAACAACGTCGAGGGCCTCGTGCCAGATGAGGGTCGTGGCGACGGCCAAGTCATCATAGAAGTCTTTTGACTTTTTGTAGCCCTCCACCGCCTTTGCCACCGAGAGGTCGGCCAACTTGGCCGCCCTCAGGTCGGACGACTTCGCCCACTCGGTCGCCGCCCCCAGCTCCTTCAGGAGGGTTTTCACTGTCTTCTTCAGGTTGCCGGCCAGCACCTGAGCTTCCTCAAGCTTGGCCTCAGCGACCGCGGCGGCCTCGCGGCGCCGGGCAACCTCCCGCTTCCCGGCCTCCACCTCACCCTCCAGGGCGACGACCATCGCCTTCATCGCCTCCAGCTCCCGCTTGGAGCTCTCTTCCAGTGAGACGAGCTGGCCCGCAGCTTTCATCGCCGGGGCTACCACCTCGGCCTCTATGCGCAAGGCGAAGGTGACGTGCTGAAGGACCTGAAAGGCAGAAGGGAGATTAGGAAGATGAGAGAGGCACCGAATCTCAAAGAATAATAATAATGAAAGATAAGCGCTGTTCCCCCAATCTGAGCAAGGCTCATTTGAATTTTGAAAATTCAAAATTTTCTGAAGCAACGCTTCAAATTCCGTGCGTTGCGCAGTGCGCAAGCGGTCCACAGTGCGACACATGTCTGCGTAGTTGCGCAAGCGCACCGCTGCGCGACACGTGTCTGCGCAGTTGCGCAAGCACTGTTGCGCAAGTGCACCGCTGCGCGACACGTGCTATTCAGTGGGGAGTTGCGCAGAAACAGAATAAAAATTTAATAAAATCTTTTCTGTTCTTTCCAAAACCAGAAGATTTTCTTCTGCCTTTGGATCAAAGATCCAGCAGTGGGAAAATTCCCAAAATCACTTAGAAAAGATCTTGTTAACAAATTCAACAAATTTGTGAGCACTATAAATAGGACCCCAGACCTCATTCGAGAGGCATCAACTTCAAGAATCAACTTCTGGCAAAAAAAAGAGAGAAGAGAAAGAACTCTTGAAGATTAATCAAGAACATAAAAAAGGTAAAAGAAAATTCTTTGGAAGAAGAGAAAAATCTCTGAAGAACAGAGGATTAAAAAAGCGAATAATTCAATAAAAATAAATAAATAGTGCCTTGCACTTGTGGTGAACCCTTGGTTCTGTAAAATCAGGGAAAACAAGAAGAAAAAAACTTGTTTTCCTTTGATCCAAATTTAGATCAAAAGTGCTATGCACTTTTGTTCTTAAATCTAAAAAAAAATTCTTGGGGTTCTGCACAAATGCAACTCATTATTTAAAAGGGCCTGGCCCAAATCAAATTACAAAATAATAAAGGGGCATAGCCCTGTTTGGAAAATTCTTGAGGTTCTGCATAAATGCAACCCATTATTTAAAAGGGCCTGGCCCAAATCAAATTGCAAAATAACAAAGGGGCAGAGCCCTGTTTGGATCGATTTTCCAGTCGGGCAAAGCCCAAAATAAATAAAAAAAATTGGACTTAACCCAATCCTGGCTGTAAGTCCTTAAATTAAATTGATTGAGCAAAATGGCTCTCCTAAACCAATTCACGATCGGTTCGAGGGTACATCTCCGAACTCCTTTGACATCCCTCGTTGTAATTCCTCAACGACGTCAAAGAGGTGACGGGTCCCAACGACCACACATCAATATTGGACCGAAACGTCCTTAAACTAATACTGGACCGAAACGTCCCTAAACTAATATTGGACCGAAACGTCCTTAAACTAATATTGGACCGAGACGTCCTTAAACTAATATCGGACCGAGACGTCCTTAAACTAATATCGGACCGACACGTCCCTAAACTAATATCGGACCGACACGTCCCTAAACTAATATCGGACCGAAACGTCCCTAAACTAATATCGGACCGAGACGTCCCTAAACTAATATCGGACCGAGACGTCCCTAAACTAATAACGGACCACCACGTCCCTAAAACTGGCGATGGACCGCCACGTCCTTAAACTAGCGCAATCGAGCCCGAACGCTCTTTTGCCGGATCTAAACGGTCCTGTCTAAGTTGATCTTAGCCCCAAATACGGTTAATGTGTCCTTAGATCTTTAAATAAAGAATAAAACTCCGAATCAACTTTGGTTCAAGGGTACATCTCTGAACTCCTCTGACGCCTGTCGTTGTAATCCCTCAACGACGTCAGAGAGGTGACGAGTCCCGACGGCCAGATAATTAAATCAATCACTACGTCAGGTCGATCTTAGTCTAAAACAGGACTAACGTATCCTTGACGAACGTTTAAGTTGATTTTAGTCGCAACGCGACTAATGCATCCTTAAACCAAAAAAATAACACCAAACCCAAATCTAAGTAAATGCGGATTTGGACTAATCCACGCCTTACGGGCGACGGCATTACTCAGTCTCCGTATACAATCCACGGGCAATCACAAACAAAACAAACACACACGACACGAAGTGAAATTCTGGAGAAGGAGAAAGTTGTTACCGCGAAGCGGTAGCGTAATTAACTGCAGGGGCTTGCGCCTGCAGGGAAGAGCGTCCCCACAATCAAAAACCCCTCACCCTGAGGGGGAATCTGACGAAGTCTGCTACATCGGCCGCATCCGTCTAAACCTCCGATACAAGGTGCCATAAATCAACTTGGCATCTTCGGAGAGGTGGACGGATCAAACCAAATAGCATCTGCCCCGAAACTCAGGCTACGGACGCGAAGTCCGGGCCGCCGTTCGGAGGGGAACAGATTCTGGCACGCCCGGTGGGACCTTTTCCTCTTTCCACTCCACACTTCGCGTGTCGTCTTCGCGAACCAATCGCGGTTTGTTAAATGGTTGTCCTCGGATTTCAAGTTGCTAAGATTTGGTCTTTTGTCTGGCACAGAACTCAAGATTCAATGGCCTTCAACTGCACCAACTGCTCGAAATGCCACTGCAATGGACGCTCCACCTCACCGAAAGGTGTAACATATGGGCCCCAAGCGGCCTCTTTCCTCGCTCTGCCGGTTGAACAGGTGACCCAGGCCACCACTGGCCTGTTTTTCGGGACCATGGTCCCACCTATAAACTTCTCTATACCGATATCCTCACCGGAAGCGAACAAGAAGTCGGTGTTCGACCGGCTCGCTACTACCACGACCCCTGTCAACGGGTCGCCCGCTGCTAAGCCGACAGCCTCCGTTTTCACCAGGCTAGGTCAGAACTATAAAGCGGCTATCCCAAAGAGGGCAATGGCTGCTGCTTTGGAAGTCGTTGAAGCGGCTTCTCCCATCAGAAAGTCGGTCTTCACAAGATTGACGGTTCCCACTCCTCCCCCAGCTGGTCAAAAAGCGTCAGTCTTCGATAGGCTGACATCGGCAGTTACCCCACACTCAAACAGGGGGCAGCAAGAAACCATCTCGACTTCCGAGCCAATCCCAACGGCCCGTCGTGCATGACGTCGCCATTGGCAACGAATAAGGAAAGCAGGGGGCAACTCCCCCTCAGGGCTAACCCCACCTGCTCCAGTGGTGGAGGTCAACGCTGCTGTTCCAACCGGGAACAGCTTTGAATTGCTGAGGAAGTTGAGAAAGAACTCCCCAATTGCTGCATTGAAAAAGTCTCCTCCGCCCATGGGAAAAGCTCCGGAGACAAAGCAGGAATAGCCCCCTCAACGGCTGTCGTAAAAAATTTATAAAGTTTGGCGGAGGGTTCAAGACTCCGTGATTGACCCAGACCACTTTCGTCGCCAGAAAAAGGCAAAGGTGGAAAAGGACAAAAACCGCCCCATTAAACAGCAGAGGGCAACAAATGCTAGGATGCCCACTCCAACGGCTCCTTTGACCTCGATGGCCCACAAAAGAAAAAGGCCAGAGAAAGCTCCCATGACACTGACAAAGTTTAAAAGCAGTGAACCTAAACGCCCCAAGTCAGGGGGCATAACAGTTCATACGGTTTATATGGCTTCTGGAAAGGAAGAAAGTCGTACTTCTATGGGTCACCGACCGCTTACCCGATCAGTGACTAAGGCTCAGGAGCAGCAACAAAAGCTCCAGGAGATGATGACTACAATGGCTGCACTCACGGAGCCAAAAGAGAACCCTGGGACGTCCTTAGATGAACGCCAAGAGGAAGAGACCGACGCCGAGTTCCTCCGCCGAGTACTGGAAAAGAGAGACAAAGAGGCTGCTGAACAAGCAGCCAATATCCAGCGTATGGGCCTCCTCTTCCAGGACATGATAGGGATGATGATACAACAAGATCCCCCGACTGAAGAACCCCCAATTGTCCTTGGGGATGATAGGGGAGAAACATCAAACCCTCAGCCCGTTCTATCAACGGCTAAAGAGGACACAATCTCTAAAACTGATCTGGACGAATATATAGCTCAGCAAATAAAGGTTCATCATGCGGCCGAGGCAGCCGGCCATGTCGTAAAAACGGGGCGACCGTATCCGGGCTGGTATGACCAAATCAAATACCCGCCGGGTTACACAATTCCCAAGTTTCATGTCTACAAAGGGACCGGCAATCCCCATCAACATGTCGCCCAGTTTAGGGCGCTTTGCGGTAATACCGGCGGCGACGACAAGCTTCTGCTTCGCCAGTTCGTTGGAAGCCTATCAGATACGGCGTTCGAATGGTATTCCGAGCTCCCCAACGACTCTATTAAAACCTTTGCGGAGATGGAGCTGCTCTTCACCCAACGTTTTGCAAGTGCCAGTGAGCGTACTCCGATGACGGCGCTGATTAACGCCAGGGTAAAGCCCGGCGAGACGTGGGTTCAGTACGCTATACGGTGGCGTAATCTATGGTCTAAGTGCGAACAGCGCATAGAAGAAGCCCCCGCGGTGGGAATTTTTGTTGAAACCCTTGATCCACAAGCAACCATTTCACAGTTTATGATGTTCTTCAAGCCGACTTCCTTCCAGGCTTTGATCGACAAATTGGCGCAGATGGACCAGATGGGCCATAAACCCCCTCTCCCGAAGCCGGACTCCCGAAACGATAAAGGAAAGGGAAAAGCGATCATCGTCGCTAATGCCCAACAACAACCGAACGATTCGAAGCCGGTTGCTCGTCCAAACAATACGCGCCCATACGTATCCCTTGAGGACAGGATGGGACGTGCTTACTCTTTCCCCCGTGATAAAACGAGGAGGCTATTCGAGCTGGCATTGCGCAACAGGCTCATAAATCTGCCAGATCCAAAACGCCCGTCGCAACCAAGTGACGTCAACGAGCCTAATTACTGCCCTTATCATCGAGTGCTAGGACATCCGATCGAAGACTGTTACGTTTTCAAAAATTGGCTTGAACACCAGTACCGCCAAGGCAAATTTGCGCTATCCGACAAATGGAAGGTGAATCCCCCGCAGCCCCACACCTCTAAAGGGACAAATACGCCGGGGGCAACATGCTCCGTCATTGAAGAAGCTCCTTGGGAGGTTGTATTATCAGCCAAAACGAGGAGAATGCTAAATGATCTTCAGACCTGTCCAGCGGTCAAGTGGAAGAACCCCTTGGAACCGCAGGTTATTGAGAGGATGTTGAAGCCACGACCGACTCCGAAGACCGATGGTGGTAGTTCAAGCGCTCATAGTCAGCCGTCAAAATCTTCGAAAAAGAAGAAGAAGAAATCTAAGAAGTCCGTGAAGCCTGGCGACAAGCGCACGGACTTACAAAAGCAAATCGACGCACTGGATGAGTACAACCAAAAAGCGCGGACTCCCATTACGCTCCAAGATTTCCTTGATCACGTCTTCCAAAAAGATGAGGGAGAAAGTTCATCGGATGAATCCGAGGAATATGTGGCGAGCTGTCATATGATCTCCCATTCGACCACGGACGATGAAGGGACTTCTGGCACTGAAACGCTGCGGGCAAATGCCGAATCAAGAGCCCCAGGGTTATCAGTTGAAATGATTGGCGCGTTTCTTAATGAAGCTCGATTGAAAAGCAAAGCTGATCGGGAGCGCGAGGCGGCTATATTTGAAAGGGCCAAGCGCCAGCGACTTGATGAAGGAGATGAGACGATCCCGGTGGAGCTAAACACCTCCGCTACCGACAAAAGCCAATTCAAGATGAGAAAGAAGTTTGCTAAGGCCATATCAATGGGCATGAAGCTACCATCCACCGAAGAAGAAATTACTGGTGAAGCGAAAATGCACCCCTCTTATTGCTTATATCATCAGAAGGTCTCGCATCCCACTCAAGAATGCAAGGATTTCGATAGATGGTGGCAAGGATACGTCGCTAATCAACAACGCTTTAAACGGGAAAAGCGTAAAATTCGTCGGGAGCAAAGAAACACGACCAAAGAGCTTGAAAGAACTGCCGGCAATTGTCACATGGTTAACACTACTGGGTCACGAGTGCCTACATTTGGGAGCGACTCTGATGAGGAACTAGAACTTGCCCCTCTCTTTAAAGAGTCAACTTCGGGAAAAGAAGAGGAACCAGTGGTTTGCGAAAATATCCGGCTGCGGAATCGGACACTGCCTGAAAAGAACCTCGGACCCTCGAATAGAAAAGATAAAGGGAAAGAAAAGGTCTCTGAAGACATCGTCTTAGATGACCAAGTTCTGGAAGAGCTAAACGCCAAAAACCCGCCGAAGAGAAGTAAGGTGGATTACAACGTTCTGGCACATCTGAGGAGACTGCCCTCTCAGCTCAGCGTCCTTGATGCCTTGTTACTATCAAAGGAGGCGAGAGACTCTTTGATTAAGGCGCTACAAGATCCGGACCAGTTCCAAGCCTTCTTAGCCGAAGAAAAGATGAAGGACGAATTAGAAGAAGTGCACACAGCCGACGTTGCTTTTGGTGATGAAGACCTTCTCCTCGGGATGTGTGAACACAATCGCCCCCTTTATGTCTCAGGATATTGCCATGACATAAAGATAGGTAAAATCTTGGTCGATAACGGATCGTCTATCAATTTACTCAATGTGCGAGTATTAAAGGAGATTTGCATGAGTGTCCAACACCTCGCCCGAGACAAAATCACTATCTCCGGTTTCGACTCCCAATCCTCAAAGACTCTTGGATCCGTGATATTGGGTTGCTCGTCACAGACATCAAATTCCATGTTATAGATGCCAAGACGTGCTACAATGCTCTGCTCGGCCGACCATGGCTACACGAGTACAATATCATCCCTTCTACACAGCATCAGTGCATGAAGTATTCTAGGGATGGCCTCGAGTACACTGTGGCGGGAGAGTTGAATCCGTTTTCCGTGAATGAAGTTCGCAAGTATGAAGATGCCAAATACTTTTTACCGAGTTTCGAAGACACGGAAAGGTGTCACAAACCGGAGGACAAAACTAACGCCACCATCCCTGTCTTCGGCAGTGACACCGAGGAAGAGGAGGATATAATTTATTCAGGTCCATCCCAATCCACCAGGCCGGGACCATCCGTTCCTTCATTGATCTTCGGCAGTGATTCAGAAGATGAAGTTCACGCTGTATTCCCCGCTCGGCCTTCAATACGGGTTTCCGCTGATGAAGATCGAAGTCTGCAGATAACCATGGTGCTGCTTGAGCATTACAAAGAATTGGATGCACTCGACACCAACAACGTAGAAGAATTGCAGACATTCTATATCCCTCCCGGACGAAAAGGCGAGAAGGCAATCCTATTCTACCGTTCTGAAGAAAACAAGGTGGAAAAAGAAGTTTGGCATGGCGCGGATCCCACACTCGACAGGCTTCAACCTATTCGTCTTCCCAGATATTATACTGAAGGTTTGAAGAAATTGCTGAAACGCCAAGGGATGTCCTTCACACAGACCGCTAGAAAAGCCAAATTCTATGACAAGGTCTGGAACGTTCCCGGGACTCAATGCAAACTGCCTAACGGGAGAACGGAAACAAAAGGGCTCGGGTATGTTCGCTCAAAGAAACGGGAGCTAATAAACAGCTGTTATGCCATGTATGACTTCGATGAAGAGGCGGACGCTCAATGGGAAGATGCTAATCCTGAATCAGCAAAAGTTCCTGATGCAAGACCTCCCAACCCATCGTCTGAAGACCGAATGAGCAAACTTACAAGGGATGCCAGTCAAAAAGCCCGAGATGACCACGATCGTGAAATGGCAATCTATGAGAAAGCCAAGACACAGCGCCTCCTTCAACAGGCGGTGAAGGATGAAAATGCCGCTCCTTGTCGACCCGCTACAAAGAAGGTTCGACGCGAAAGCAAAAACAAGTCGAAGGGCAGAAAAGGTGCTCGACAACCACAAAGCAGAGCTAAGAAGCCACGCATCCGAGAGTCGAGCGTTATTGACCTAGCCCTCATGAATAAAATGGGTCGAGCATACTCATTTCCTCGGAACAAAACAGGGAAAATACTTGATCTTGCTCTAAAACATCAAATGCTTACTCTGCCAGAGTCTAAACAGCCTGAGCAAGCAGGCGAAGTCTCCAACCCAAAGTATTGCTTTTACCATCGAGTAGTAGGGCATCCGCTTGAAGATTGCTTCACCTTTAAGAATTGGGTTGAGGACCAATATCAGCTTGGCAAATTCGCGTTGTCTGACAGTTGGAGGGTAGCGCCGCCGCAAAAGCACGAACCCGAAAACACAAGGATAAAACCAACTCCGTATTGGGATTGGCAGAAAATTCGCACCTGCCATGTGATAACAATATTAAAAGAAGGGTCCAAGGACATGAACAACCTCCCTTGGTGCTTTGAAAGCGACAGCGATGAGGTAATCTCAGAATTTCCCCCAGCTCCGAAAGAACTGGAGGATGGAATCCATACTACTGCAGATAACCTCAAGAAAATCGAGTTAGGGACAATAAATGATCCGCGACCGACATTCGTCAGCGAGCTGCTGTCTGAAGAGAGGGTGGCTGCGTTAAAAGATGTCCTTGTGCAGCATAAAGATTGCTTCGCATGGAACTATTTCGAGATGCCGGGACTAGATCCAGAAGTTGTTGTACATAGACTAACAATATCCCCAGACGTCAAGCCGATCAAACAGGCGCCGAGAAGAATGCGACTCGAGCTTGAAATGAGCATCAACGCCGAAGTCAAAAAGCTGATAGACTCCGGCTTTATCCATGAAGTTCAATACCCTGAATGGATCGCTAACATCGTCCCGGTGATGAAGAAAAATGAGACGGTGCGCATATGCGTGGATTTTCGGGATCTTAATAAAGCCTGCCCAAAAGATGATTTCCCAGTGCCAGTCACCGAACTGATGATAGACAACACATCCACTCATGAGGTTCTCTCCTTCATGGACGGCTCATCGGGGTATAATCAAATAAAAATGCATCCTGAAGATCAGAAACATACGGCTTTCCGGACTCCTTTAGGGATATTCTGTTATAAGGTGATGCCCTTCGGTTTAAAGAACACCGGTTCCACCTACCAGAGGGCCATGACGAAGATCTTCGACGACCTTATACACGAAATCGTCGAATGCTATATCGACGATCTCCTGGTTAAAAGCAAATCATACGAGGAACATCTCGAACATCTGAAGACTGTATTTCAACGCCTTCGACAATACAACTTGAAGATGAACCCTCTTAAGTGTGCATTCGGAGTTTCCTCAGGCAAATTCTTGGGATTCGTTGTTCGACACCGAGGGATTGAAATAGATCCGTCAAAGATTAAAGCGATCATGGAAATGCCTCCGCTGAGGAATCTCAAACAGCTGCGGTCTCTCCAAGGGAAACTCGCATACATACGGCGATTTATAGCCAACCTTTCAGGAAAGTGCCGTCCTTATAGTCACCTAATGAAGAAGGGAACCCCATTCGTTTGGGATCAAAATTGCCAAGGCGCACTGGACGAGATCAAGCAATACCTGCAGAACCCGCCGGTGTTGGCTGCTCCGGTTAAGGGGAAGCCTCTCATTCTTTATACAACCGCCCTCGAAGGTTCCTTAGGCCCATTATGGGTACAAGAGAAAGATCAAGGGAAAGAAAGAGCACTCTACTACTTAAGTCGAGTCCTGCTGGGGGCAGAAAGCAACTACTCTCCCATTGAAAAACACTGCCTGGCATTGATCTTCGCAATAGCAAAGCTTAGGCACTATGCGTTGGCGCACGAGGTCCGTCTTATTTCAAAAGTGGACCCTCTTAAATATCTGATGTCAAAAGCCATATTGACAGGGCGACTCGCTAAATGGGCCCTGCTCTTGATGGAATTTTCGATAACATATCAACCTCTCAGGGCAGTAAAAGACTAGGCCATCTCCGACTTCCTTGCTGAGCATCCCATACCTGCCGATTCTCCTTTAAATTGCGATTTGCCAGACAAACATGCGTTTGACACAATCGACAGTGGTGATACCCGTTGGGAGCTTTATTTCGATGGAGCATCTTCTATGAAAAAGCACAAACAAAGTATGCCAACGATCAAATCGGGGGTAGGACTCATCTTTGTGACTCCACAAGGAGGAATAATGCGCTTCGCCTTCTCCTTAACAGAGCCGAGAACGAATAATGAAGCTGAATATGAAGCTCTGATAGCAGGCCTCGAGATCGCCATTGATATGGGAATTGAAAGCCTCCTCATATATGGGGACTCCCAACTGGTCGTCAGTCAAGTGAACGGCGATTACCAAACATGCAAACCGGAATTGGTAAAATACGGTGAAAAAGTGCAGCAACTGCTAACCCAAATTCCCTCCTACACGTTGGAAAGTATACCGCGTGCGGAAAACAGCAAAGCGGACGCACTGGCCAAACTTGCTAAAGAATTGGCTGACGAGAACCTCGATGACGTTAGAATCGTGGTACAAAGCCGTCGAGTGCTCTCCCCAGCAGAAATACCTCCAGAATCATATAAAGAAAAGGGAGTAACTGAGCAGGTGACCCTACAAATAAAAAATCATGAGAAGACCGAAGAATGGAGAGAAGTCTTCATAGATTACTTCAAGTTCCATCGAATACCTGAAGAAGCGTCCATAAGACATCAGCTCATGAAACGAGCTCTGTCTTTCGCCTTCGTCAACGACACTCTATACAAGAGGTCATTCGATTCTCTGTGGCTGAGATGCCTAGGACCTAACGAAGCGAGAAGGGTCGTCCAAGAAGTTCACGACGGACTCTGCGGTTCCCACCAAGCAGGCCCTAAGATGAAATTGAAAATAAAACGGATGGGCTACTACTGGCCCACGATGATGCAGGATTGCCTGGAATACGCGAGGCAATGTCATTCATGCCAAATTCATGGGGACTTTATCCATCAGCATCCCAATCCACTGCATTTAACAGTGGCTAGTTGGCCATTCGAAATGTGGAGAACTGACATAGTCGGCCCCATCGAACCAGCATCGTCAAAGGGACATCGTTTCATCTTGGCGACGACTGATTACTTCTCCAAATGGGCAGAGGCGGTACCGTTGAGGGAAGTGAAGATGGAGAACATCCTCCATTTCTTCAAAACGCATGTCATATACCGGTTTGGAACCCCGAGAAGGATCATCTCTGATAATGGGCCAGCCTACCGAAGTCATAAAATTAGCCGCTTCGCACAACAACACAATATAGACTGGAGATATTCCTCAGTTTATAATCCGCGAGCTAACGGTCTAGCTGAGGCCTTCAACAAGACCTTGACGAAGATCATGAAGAAAACAGTGTCACGAAATAAGAGAGATTGGCACGAAAGATTGCAAGAGGCTCTTTGGGCGTATCGGACTACGTTCAAGACGGCCACGAACACAACGCCGTATGCATTGGTGTTCGGCACCGAAGCGGTACTCCCTCTCAAGATAGAATTACCCTCTCTACGAGTGGCAGTCCACTACGAGCTGACTGACGAAGAAAATGCTCACCTTCGTTTTGAAGAGCTTGACGCCCTTGATGAAATCCGGCTTCTAGCACAACAAAATCTGGAAGTTTATAAAGCAAAGATGACGCGCTCATACGAAAGATTGACTCGAACGAGGACATTTTGTCAGGGCGAACTCGTGCTAGTGGTTAAAAGGCCTATGATCCCCAATCGCGCCAAGCGGGGAAAGTTCGAGCCAAACTATGAAGGCCTGTACATCATAGATAAAGTTTACCAGGGTGGAGCCTATCTACTCATGGACATGCACGGTGAAAGGCCTTTCAGGCCAATAAACGGTCGCTTCCTAAAGAAATACTATGCTTAATAAGCCATGGCCTAGGTCAATGATAGATGACGACGACTATGTCCGCTCGCTATCTTCCTAAGCTCAAGCTTTATAAGCAGTAGCCGGCCTCCGCAATAATGGACCGAAATGTCCTTAAACTAATAGCAGACCGAAACGTCTTTAAACTACTACCGCAGCATCTTCAGGCTGACGAGATAAAATATATATATATATATATATATATATATATATATATATATATAAACGGTATGTCCATAAGTAAAAAGGGCACGGATGAAAACCCGAAAGGGCTCCGTGAGTAAAAACAGCAGGACTACCGGCGAGTGTTTGTGAAAACCTGAAAGGGCGCAACCTCGTTAAAAGACACTTATAGGGTCCTCTCGACCTTATAAGGAGAAACCACCTGCGTGAGATCCTTACGACTCACAAAGGAGCAACACACTTAAGAATCCCCACGATTCCTAAGGAGAAAATACACTTACGAGACCCTCACGACTCGTAAGGAGAACCCTCTTATGGGACCCTCACGGTTCATAAGATTTGAAAGTCTTAAGTCACAGAGACCTAAACCTGTGCTTAAGCAAACCCTCACAAACTTCCAATATTGCCCTACAAGCGGTTCAATGTTGACCCTTGTATACAATCCACGGGCGCGAATAAACATTTCCCTAACCAAGGTCCATCCGTGACTGGGGATATGTTCACATAACCCTTGTAAGTCCTCTCGATTTACAAGGAGAAAACCCCCCTGTAGGATCCTTACGACTTACAGGGGAAACAAACACTTAGGAATCCTCACGATTCCTAAGAAGAAAATACACCTATAAGATCCTCACGACTTGTAGGGAGAAATAACTTCGTGAGACCCTTACGGCTCATGAAGTCAAAAGCCTTAGTCGACCGGACTCTAACCCTGGTCGCTAAGCCTCCTTTGATTCGACAATGACAGAGGCAAATGACGATTCGCTCCTGGCAATATCCCAGTTGCAGCAGTGCTGATGCCAAAGTCGGTGCCCAATTTCAGGTTTACGGCGAAAGCCCGTAGGCCGCTCATGCATACGAAATAGCCGAAATGATAGGGCAACTTGTAATAAAAAGCAGCAAGTAAAATGTATGCATGCAAAATAGCCGAAATGATTGGGCAACTCGAAATAAAAAGCAACGAGTAAAGATAAAATAAATAGCCGAAATGATTGGGCACCGCTAAAAATAGCCGAAATGATTGGGCAACTCGAAATAAAAAAGCAACGAGTAAAGATAAAATAAATAGCCGAAATGATTGGGCACCGCGAAAAATAGCCGAAATGATTGGGCAATCGTGACCTTCGCAATATAAAAGCTGAAATGATAGAGCATCGCGGGAATAAAATAAAATAAAAAGAAGAAATGATAAAACTTCGGCCCTACAGTTAACATCACATCGATCCCTGTATACAATCCAAGGGCGTAAATAAAGAAGGAACCATACTTCCCCAACGGATTTCGTCAAACGACGAAGCCAAACCTCAACGGTTCATTTCAACCAAAGAAGCCAGTGACTTCAACGCGAAATCCTCGACGCACGGATACAAACACTCCTTGACGAGAGCCTCCTAATCCGCGTCGACTCGCAGAGCCACCAGCGCCTCCGTGGGAACCATCGACTCGTTTCAAACCCCAAGGACACAAATAATCCTTGGCGCTTAGGAAACAAATAATCCCAGCAAATTCCTTGACTCACGGATACAAACACTCCTTGACGAGAGCCTCCTGATCCGCGTCGACTCGCAGAGCCACCAGCGCCTCCGTGGGAACCATCGACTCGTTTCAAACCCCAAGGACACAAATAATCCTTGGCGCTTGGGAAACAAATAATCCCAGCAAATTCCTCGACTCACGGATACAAACACTCCTTGACGAGAGCCTCCTGATCCGCGTCGACTCGCAGAGCCACCAGCGCCTCCGTGGGAACCATCGACTCGTTTCAAACCCCAAGGACACAAATAATCCTTGGCGCTTGGGAAACAAATAATCCCAGCAAATTCCTCGACTCACGGATACAAACACTCCTTGACGATAGCCTCCTGATCCGCGTCGACTCGCAGAGCCACCAGCGCCTCCGTGGGAACCATCGACTCGTTTCAAACCCCAAGGACACAAATAATCCTTGGCGCTTGGGAAACAAATAATCCCAGCAAATTCCTCGACTCACGGATACAAACACTCCTTGACGAGAGCCTCCTGATCCGCGTCGACTCGCAGAGCCACCAGCGCCTCCGTGGGAACCATCGACTCGTTTCAAACCCCAAGGACACAAATAATCCTTGGCGCTTGGGAAAAAAATAATCCCAGCAAATTCCTCGACTCACGGATACAAACACTCCTTGACGAGAGCCTCCTGATCCGCGTCGACTCGCAGAGCCACCAGCGCCTCCGTGAGAACCTTCGACTCGTTTCAAACCCCGAGGACACAAATAATCCTTGGCGCTTGGGAAACAAATAATCCCTCGCAAAAACTTCTCAACTCATGGATACAAACACTCCGTGATGAGAGCTTCTTTGACTCACATCTCGGGCAGTAAGGATTCAAAAACTTGCTGCCTGAACAATGGGACCCTGCAAGTCAATCCTAAATGGTCTCTTGCATACTATTCACGGGTCTCACTCTCTGAAGTCGATTCTCAACAAAGAGGGAAACAACCGCTTACGAGCCCTCTCGACTCGTAAGAGGGCAATGGGACCCTGCAAGTCAATCCTAAATGGTCTCTTGCATACTATTCACGGGTCTCACTCTCTGAAGTCGATTCTCGACAAAGAGGGAAACAACCGCTTACGAGCCCTCTCGACTCGTAAGAGGGCAATGGGACCCTGCAAGTCAATCCTAAATGGTCTCTTGCATACTATTCACGGGTCTCACTCTCTGAAGTCGATTCTCGACAAAGAGGGAAACAACCACTTACGAGCCCTCTCGACTCGTAAGAGGGAGAAATTCTCTTATAGGATCCTTTCGACTTATGAGAGAAAACCACACTTGGGAATCCTCACGATTCCTCAGGAGAAAATCCACTTACGAGATCCTCTCGATCCGTAGGCAGAAAAGTCTCTATGAGACCCTCACGGCTCATAGAGTTGAAAAGCCTTAGGCGGCAGACCTGAACCTGCAACCTAAGCCATCGCTACCTCTCGGAGAAGTTAAGTTGCCCACTGATCAGGTTCATCGAAGACACCATAACAAAAAGAAAAAAAAAGCAAAGAAATAGTACCAGACATTGCAAGAAAGAATGTGTCTTTATTCATAAATTCAATTGAAATACAAGGCGGATCGTATAAAGAATAAAAAAAATGCGTATATGCTATATACAAATTACAGGTGTGTAAGCGATACAAAATATTCAGGGAGAAGGAAGCTTCTTGAACAACTCTATCAATTGCTCGCGTACTTCCTTCCACGCCTCCTCCTGACCAACTACCACTGCCGGTTCAGCCTCTACTTGAGCCCGCTGCTGCGTGAAGGATGCGAGCTCTTCCCCAACAACCTGCTGAGCTGCTTCTTGGCCTTGGGCATCGCGCTCAGCGGCATCAAAATTCCGCTTCAGCGCTAGCCCACTAGATATGCGCTTGAGAAGACCTTCAAAGATGACTTTCACTTCAGCAGCATTCGTCCTAACTTCAGCATGAAGGAAAGCAGTCGCATTTGAAGATTCCCGATGAGCCTTCAGCCGTAAAGCTGCCTCCTGCTCCAAATGGCGGAGATAAGAAACGCTTTGCTCAAGCCAAGCTGTCCGTTGGGCGCTCGCGGCCAAAACCTCGGGAGAAGGGCGTGTCGATTCCAACCGATGCAAGCGAGCCTCGATCTCTCTGCAGTGGTTAACCCACGATTCGACGACGCCTTCGTTATGAAAAGTTACGAGCGCCGCCAACATTGGGTTAACATCCACAGCGAAATCTACGGCAGAAGGGAGGGCATCCACGTTGAGCTCTTCGATGTACCCACTCAGCATACCCAGGCTCATCACAGCACCCTTTGAAGACGGGCGTCTCAAGAAAGGACCCGCCGGTGAGAGAACGTGAGACTCAAAAGGGATCAGAGCTGGAATAATAGCTGCAAAACGAAACATGGTCAAACAATGATTCGAAAAGTCGGTAAAAGATCATATAAAAAGGGGAAAGGAAAATGCTGTACCGGTCGCAACGGATGGCAAAGCCGGAGGCGCCGGTGGCCGCGCAGGCCTGGTGTCCCCTCCTTCGATTCGAGGCACTGCAATCAGGAAGAGGAAAAGTCAGATACGATCCTATATTCCCTCGAAAGAGATCAAGACAGCACTTACCGGTACCACTAGAGGGAGAAGCGGGCTCAGATGGGAAGGAGAAGTGTGGGAGCAGCACTTGGTACAGATGATCGAAGAACACTCCTGAAAAGAGCATAGTGGTATAACGTTAGTACATAAGATACACGTTAAAAGATTAATGCATAAGTCGTAAGTTCATACCTCCCGACATCCGCGATGGCACAAGGGAAGGCTGAGGAGCGACCACCGCCAAGGCAGTGGTTGACGGTGTGCCTTCAGGCAATGGAGCATCGGCACTAGCCGCACCTGCATTTAAAATAAATTCAAACTGGTTAAAAGAGATCGTGAGGTATATATAAATGAAGAACATTGGCCATTTAAAATTTACCCGACAAGCTGCCAGCAGAAACGGAGGCAATCCCTTCCTCCACTGACGGAAGGCCACCGCCTGTAGCTTCATCACCCGACTCGAGGGGAACCGTTGTTATGCTCGCAAGCTCTACAGGCGGCGGGGGACCATAGGCAGGGAGGGCTATGATAGGAACATTTCCAGATTCCTGAGAAGGAGCGCCTAGCCCGTCTTCAGGAATCATGGCCGCCTCACCCGCTGCTCCCTCAGGATCGGCGATCACAGCTGCCTCGTCCATCGGCACCACGAGGTCCCCAGCCTCAAGCACCTCGCCCTCTACCGCCTTCGGCTCGGTTGAGACAATCATCTCATCTGCCGCCACTTCAGGTGCGACATCAATGACCCTCTCCGCGGCAGGTCCCTCAATCTCGGCTCCAGGCCCCATGACCCCGACAACATTGCTCACTGTCGGTTCGGGTTCAGCAAGTACCGCTTCCTCCGCTCCCCTGGGTTCGACGGTCGTCTCCGCCTCCCCCTCAGTTGGACTTGACCCTGCAAGATGGGATACGTATGAGCCAATAGCTTTACAATTCGTACAACAAGGTTGTGAAAGGAGTACTACCTGAAGCAGATTTATCATTGGCGCTCCGAACCGCGCACGCCACTTGCCGACGAGCAGTGGACAGGGCAACAGGGGGATCTTCGGAAGGAGTACTAGCGCGAGGAGTGGTGCTAGGGCCCGCTCCCGTAGCCAAAGCAGCTTTCCGCGCCTTTGCTTCACGTCTCAACCGCTTCCGCTCCTCTCGGGCCGTTGAGACGGATGCCATCAGAGCTTTCTTGAGTGAAGCATCCTCATCCGTATAGAAGGATGCCTCCAGATTTTTCAGAGCATCCCTCGTCGTGGCGTCAATCCGAGGCTCTTGCGGCAGCTTCGACGGAGCCGGGGCTTCGGTGACGGGCTCGGAAAGGATCCTTGCGCCGATTAATACAACCCCTGTAAAGAAACAAGAGAAGGTCAGGTTGACTATCATAAAAAGACAACAAACTTTCCGTATAAAAGAGAAAGGGATAAAACATACCGACGCTTGCTAGGGCACGCTTCTCCTCCTCTTCCTGGAACGTTTTCAGGGTGGCAGCAATAGCCTCTTCGGTAGAGACACCTGTTGAAAAGGGAGCAAATATCAGCTAAAGATAATAATGAAAAGTGCAATAAAATGACGAAGAAAGTGGCTGATGATTACCTGACTCAGCGAGTTTACTTAGCATCGCTTCGAGCCTCGCCGATCGCTCCGAAGCTGCAATGGCGGCAGCCAAATTGGTGTCCGCAGGGTCCACCATAAAGCCCTCATTGCTGCCGTACTCGCATATGGTCTTGGCAGGAGAAGCCGCAGGCTTTAAGCCGAGGATCGCATCGAGGGAAAGGGCGGACTTTTTATTTTTCTGCTGTCCACCAGCTTTAGATCCACCTGGAGCGGATTTGCGCTTGGAAGCCACTTTAGGGCGGCGAGTCCCAATATCTGCCCCTACGCCTGACTCTGGCGATACTACTTTAGCCGCCTTCGTGGGAGCACGAGGCGCCGATGGTGCATCCACCGTAGCGGGCAACGGCAATCCCCGCGGAGGACTCAACACGCGTGGTCGATCGACTCCAGCATCTTTTAGCGGAGGGACGACCGGGAGCCTTGGCTGCAAAGGGGCCTTGCGATCACCGCCAGGAGGCGCACCCCTACGGTCAACCAGTAGGCGTTTCTCCATTAAAATGATTGGGCCCATAGCGTGCGCATACCAGGCCACATATGAATTGAGCATCTTAGGCACACAGCTGGGTTCACTAATGAAGAAATAGGAACCCGTGTTAAGCCGTATAAAGTGATGCATCGCATTCTTTACCCCCGCTGGGCCAACCACGGGCGTTTCCAAGAAGGCTTCCATCGGGATCCCCTGGTTGTAGCTTGATTGCTGGGCAAATCGATGCGGATTATACCTCATAAACAAAGCCGTCTCATTCTGCCGAAACACTAGATAGCCCGGCCGAATGGAGTAGAGATGGAGGATTTCCCGAGCCTTCAGCACAGAAGCCCCGCCCTTAAACTCGTCACGTAGGGGCACCACCGACTTAGTAGTCTCCGAGCCTATGGTGATAACCTTATCCACGAAAGAAGTCGTCGCTCCGACCAAATGTGGGCGCAGGAGGAGTCCCCTGGAATCCCGCGGGGATGCGAACACAATTGAAGCCCCGATTAACCGTATGACTCTCGGGAGTCTGTACTTCTCGAAGAATGGGGGAGTCTTGTGGGAGCCAAACACCCCTCGCACGTGCATCTCCATCCAAGAAACGAAGTAATGCATCGGGAAGTTAGCAGGCTGTGTCCCAGGATCATTAGCGTCCGCCGCTACGCTGAGTCCATGATAAAGATAAGCTAACCCAGCAATTCCTACCGACAACTGCAGACCGGCCACCATCCGATGTGCCGGGTAAAAGACAGAGGGCCGCATGAAGCGCGGGTGCATAGGGAGCGCAAAGTTGCATAACCACAAGCCCAGGAACCCAATAAAGAAAGTTTCCTCATCCATGCTGGGGACGGCGATTTCCGAGAAAGCAACGATGGCAGCATTGGGGAGATAGAAATCCCTCTGGTTATTCTCCGATACGGGTCGGCGATCCAAACCGAAACCAAAGGGGTCGTCAAGCTGAGCGAACTTCTCGCTCTGCTCTGATAAGAACTCCGGGCGGATAAAGCGAGCAATGAAAGCTGCGAAACTGACGCCCTTGTCCCCCGATTCCAAATGGAGTTCCTCATAGATCTCCAACACTTTCACCAAACTCGGATGCTGATGTTGAATGGCATTCTCCGGGGTTAAGTCAAATACCGGCTGCTTGGTGGCAAAGACATACTCATCAGGAGGAAGCAACTCCTCGTAGTGCTCTCCCCTCATTGGCAGACCTGAAATTACGGCAAATTCCTCCAAAGAGATAGAAACTTCCTTATCCGCCATCAGGAAGGTATGGGTGGGGATATTCCATTGTTCAACAAAAGCCTTTATCCACCACGTTGGAGGAGAGGGGTACTCGAAGAGTGAGACGAAGACGGCTGAGTATAGACCAATCTTCGTTAGGTGGGTCCTCTTCGCCGATAGAATGTACCGGGCCCACTGCAAATATCCGGCGGGGGATCGCGGGATCATTCCAATGTTATAAGCCTATCCCCAAGGGCGTGCTTCACCCTGACAGATTCGCCTCCCCAGAATATCTATCGCCGGCGGCGGCTGCACGGGGATGGCGCCGATTGCAGGTTGAAGGAGGTCATCAGAATACCAATTCTTAACCTCCACGGCATACTTCACCGGGGGTTCGTCCGCATAAGGGATCGTGACTATGGGCTCAGAGGGCGCGGCGGAACTAAAACTGCGACAGCCTTGGATGATCTGGCTATACCACCTTCCCCACAGATGGAGCTTTTTGCACTCAGGATCGCGATCTTTAATAAGAGCGAATACCACCCGATCCACTGGCGCATGGGGGAACCCTCCTTCCGAGCGAACGAAGGGGAAAGACAAGTCGTCAGACATCTTTTCTGTGGAAAGACAAAAAATATACATCATTAGTGGCCTAACGCTTGGCATTATAAAAAAAAAATAATAATAATAAAAAATAAATAACAATAAAAATCTTGTTCCACACTGTGATGCAGTGGGTAGGGGACCAAAGGGGGACCCACAAAATCTGGATGATATGCATCATTTAATAAGACAATCCCATCATCAGATAGGACTGTCAATTCATAAAAAGGGCCCAATAGGATACACCCATTGGTGGGGAAGTCCCTGGAGACAAAGAGAAAATCTCCTCTTTTAGAGCAAAGCTCTGTCACAGAGTGACATATGTTAAACTCTGGTCTCAGGGGAACAAGATTCCTTAAAAGAGAATGGCTCTGTGGTAATAATCAAAAATTCATCAACACTTAGAAGAATTGAAAAATCCATGAAAAACTCATAAAAAGAAATTTTCAGTTCATCCAAGAGCAAAGCTCTGTTCATGGGTCAAAACCCATGAACAAGACCTCTGTAAGTCCTGAGAGCAAAGCTCTGGTGGAGAAGCCCCAATGGGGTTTTTTCTTTAGATCAAAGATCCCAAGAGCAAGGCTCTGTTGAAGAAACCCCAAAGGGGTTTCCTTTGGATCCAAGATCTGCAAAGAGCAAGGCTCTGATTAATTAAATTTAATTTGAATTAATCTGATTTTTATTACCTAGAAATTCTAAGTTCTAAACTTGAAAGTTCTTGAGAGAAACCAAGAGCGAGGCTCTGAAAATTTCTAAGCGAGAGCAAGGCTCTGAGAATTAAAATTCTTGAAAAACAGTAAGAATTACCAAGGACCAAGGGTCCTACTTATAGGCGCCTGCGCCCCTTCAACTGACCCCCTGATCCAACGGCTAGGATCTCGCCACCGTTGCGCTTACGTCGCGCCACGTAAGCACAACGGTGGGGGGGCATTTGTTCCCCCAATCTGAGCAAGGCTCATTTGAATTTTGAAAATTCAAAATTTTCTGAAGCAACGCTTCAAATTCCGTGCGTTGCGCAGTGCGCAAGCGGTCCACAGTGCGACACGTGTCTGCGCAGTTGCGCAAGCGCACCGCTGCGCGACACGTGTCTGCGCAACTGCAATCACTGTTGCGCAAATGCACCGCTGCGCGAACGTGTCTGCGCAGTTGCGCAAGCACTGTTGCGCAAGTGCACCGCTGCGCGACACGTGTCTGCGCAGTTGCGCAAGCAATGATGCGCAAGTGCACAGCTGCGCGACACGTGCCATTCAGTGGGGAGTTGCGCAGAAACAGAATAAAAATTTAATAAAATCTTTTCTGTTCTTTCCAAAACCAGAAGATTTTCTTCTGCCTTTGGATCAAAGATCCAGTAGTGGGAAAATTCCCAAAATCACTCAGAAAAGATCTTGTTAACAAATTCAACAAATTTGTGAGCACTATAAATAGGACCCCAGACCTCATTCGAGAGGCATCAACTTCAAGAATCAACTTCTGGCAAAAAAAGAGAGAAGAGAAAGAACTCTTGAAGATTAATCAAGAACATAAAAAAGGTAAAAGAAAATTCTTTGGAAGAAGAGAAAAATCTCTGAAGAACAGAGGATTAAAAAAGCGAATAATTCAATAAAAATAAATAAATAGTGCCTTGCACTTGTGGTGAACCCTTGGTTCTGTAAAATCAGGGAAAACAAGAAGAAAAAAACTTTTTTTCCTTTGATCCAAATTTAGATCAAAAGTGCTATGCACTTTTGTTCTTAAATCTAAAAAAAAAATTCTTGGGGTTCTGCACAAATGCAACTCATTATTTAAAAGGGCCTGGCCCAAATCAAATTACAAAATAATAAAGGGGCAGAGCCCTGTTTGGAAAATTCTTGAGGTTCTGCATAAATGCAACCCATTATTTAAAAGGGTCTGGCCCAAATCAAATTGCAAAATAACAAAGGGGCAGAGCCCTGTTTGGATCGATTTTCCAGTCGGGCAAATCCCAAAATAAAAAAAAAAAAATTGGACTTAACCCAATCCTGGCTGTAAGTCCTTAAATTAAATTGATTGAGCAAAATGGTTCTCCTAAACCAATTCACGATCGGTTCGAGGGTACATCTCCGAACTCCTTTGACATCCCTCGTTGTAATTCCTCAACGACGTCAAAGAGGTGACGGGTCCCAACGACCACACATCAATATTGGACCGAAACGTCCTTAAACTAATATCGGACCGAAACGTCCTTAAACTAATATCGGACCGAAACGTCCCTAAACTAATATCGGACCGAGACGTCCCTAAACTAATATCGGACCGAGACATCCCTAAACTAATAACGGACCACCACGTCCCTAAAACTGGCGATGGACCGCCACGTCCTTAAACTAGCGCAATCGAGCCCGAACGCTCTTTTGCCGGATCTAAACGGTCCCGTCTAAGTTGATCTTAGCCCCAAATACGGTTAATGTGTCCTTAGATCTTTAAATAAACAATAAAACTCCGAATCAACTTTGGTTCAAGGGTACATCTCTGAACTCCTCTGACGCCTGTCGTTGTAATCCCTCAACGACGTCAGAGAGGTGACGAGTCCCGACGGCCAGATAATTAAATCAATCACTACGTCAGGTCGATCTTAGTCTAAAACAGGACTAACGTATCCTTGACGAACGTTTAAGTTGATCTTAGTCGCAACGCGACTAATGCATCCTTAAACCAAAAAAAAAAACCAAACCCAAATCTAAGTAAATGCGGATTTGGACTAATCCACGCCCTACGGGCGACGGCATTACTCAGTCTCCGTATACAATCCACGGGCAATCACAAACAAAACAAACACACACGACACGAAGTGAAATTCTGGAGAAGGAGAAAGTTGTTACCGCAAAGCGGTAGCGTAATTAACTGCAGGGGCTTGCGTCTGCAGGGAAGAGCGTCCCCACAATCAAAAACCCCTCACCCTGAGGGGGAATCTGACGAAGTCTGCTACATCGGCCGCATCCGTCTAAACCTCCGATACAAGGTGCCATAAATCAACTTGGCATCTTCGGAGAGGTGGACGGATCAAACCAAATAGCATCTGCCCCGAAACTCAGGCTACGGACGCGAAGTCCGGGCCGCCGTTCGGAGGGGAACAAGCGCTTACCTGCACGGACTCCTGGGCGATAGACGCCAGCTGAGCCCTGAAGGTCCCCCCGGGGACTCTACCCCCGGCCAATGCCTCTATCTCATGCAGCAGGCTATCCGCGATGGATAGCCCTGAAGGCACGGTGAACTGGAGACCGCCTTCCTCCACAGTGATCGGCGAAAACGGTCCCCGGGTAGATCTCCTCTTGAGCGGCCTCGAGGGAGAGCCGGTCTCCTCCTCCGAGGCCGGGTCCTCCAGAATTTGAGTCCGCTTCCGACCCGACGTTCTGCTGGTCCCCGAGGAAAGATTCGCTTCCGAACGCTCACGGGGCACTACCGCTGGGGGAGAAGGAGTCGGGGAAGGCTATGAACGGGAAGAGCCGGCGCCCCCAACCTTCGCAACCGGCCTCGGCTGGCGCATTGAAGCCTGGAGCGAGTCTATGTCCATGGGTCCTGCACAGAACCAAGTGTAAAGGGAGTCAGCGACACGGGCAATATACGAACCAAAAAGTAAAACCTAAACTTATCGACGAACTCAACGGGGCTGAGCCCGGCCCAACTCAGAACCCTCTCAGACAACAGCACGTCGAAACAGAGGATGGGCTCCCACGATGCCACTCTCACCACAACGGGGTCACTGGACTGGTTCCCCGGCAAGTGCTTCCCCTTCAACCACTCTGTAGGCACGGGCCAGTCCTCGCCCTCGGGAGGGGAAACGAAGAAGAACTTCTTCCAGTCGTGAATGAAAGAAGGCAGGGCCACAACCCCCGTCCCGGCGGCGCCCCCTGGTCGCTTTCTGAAAGAGAGATAAACCCATATCGGGTCGCTCGCTCAACCACTGGGGTGATTTTTGAAGACGAGGGAAGAATCAAGGAGGGAAAGGCTGAAGGGGATCGCCTATAACTTCAGGCGGACCAGGAACCCGAGGAGAATCCTCTACGAGTTTGGCACCAACTGACCGGGGGCTAACCCTAAGAAGTTCAACGCTTCAACAACCTCAGGAGAGAAGGGCAAACGCATTCCACCCCAAAATGCTTCTAAATACAGGGCGATCTTCCAGCCCCGTACTTGGTATGCCCTCTCTCCCTCCTTGGCCAGGCGGAGCGTATAGCGTGAGGGGATGTGGAAGCGATCCCGGGCGTTGGCAAGCTCGTCCTCATGCCTTATCCAACACAAGGCGCTAGGGGCAGCATCTACCTCCTCCTTCCTGGGGGCTGCCCCCGCCACATGATCCCGGGAAGGGGGGCCAACCCCTGCCCCCCCAGGAGGACTCAGGCTCACCTAAAAGGTTCCTAGAACCTACCCCAATGACATCTACCGACTCGACAAGAGAAGACATCTAACCTTGGGAAGAATGATCCTCAGGGAACGAAAGTGGAAGGAAGAAGATGAGCGCTGCGCAACTGAGACTTGGAACGGGAAATATGAAGGAGTAGGGGCCCCAGAACGGGCCCCACCCCTATTTTATCGCCACAAGCGACCTCATCCGACGGTACCCTTCATCTCCCGCCAAGACGCCTCCTCGCATCTAACGGCCCCGATTGCTCCACTTGTCGTCCCCACACTGGACCGCACCCTTTCAGGCGTCGCAGGTCTACACACGTCGCGTCGGCCAACCGACGCTCGACAGTGGGCCATCACTTCAAAAGCAAGATACACGAACCGGCGCACCCTCCTTAAATGCGGAGATCTCTCCCTGATTCGCTGGCAGAAAAGATAGCTCGTGGCCCGGGGACGCGGCCCGATGAAACTTTAGGAGGGAGCTCACCCCGGGCGTCCCGGCGGTGACCCAACCCGCTGGCTGGTCGGGACAAGAGTGGGGGTTAATGATAATGCTCAATATTGGCAACCCTTAAGATCGGGACACGTGGTGGACGGCACGTCCCAGAACTCAGCAGAAAGGGCCCACAACGGCCGATCATGCCACCCATGTACCCGACTGGCCAGCACGAGCTAGCCCCTCTCGGGGCTCCCCGCAGATGGCCTCCTCGGCCCCTCAGCTTGCCCCGAGCTGCTACAAGACCAAGTCTCCTCGGCCTACCCGCTCATCCCCGAGCTCCTTGCCGAGGCCGTCTTCTTCGGACATCCAACCAGTTCCGCCGGTCATAGGCGCAACCACGGCTCCGCGAATCTCGCCATGCGCGGATCCTCCGCCAGCAACATCCCACATTCCAAGCTTTCACGATCTCCATTCATGGGCGATCCGCTCTCTACGCGGGCGTGACGTTGGAAGCGCAACTGCTGGCGAGATTCTCGCGCCTGCTGTTGCATGCCTCCACCACTATATAAACCCCCATCACAGAAGGGTCAAGTAAGCCATTTTTACTCCACTTAGCTGTTACGCTGCTCGGATCTAGTACTAACTTGATCGTCGGAGGGTCCTCGGTGGCGTCAAACCATCCCGGGACTTCTTTCCAGGTACTTGGCGTCCAACTCCTCCAATCACCAAATCTCCTCAAAACCCATTGAGACCCACACACAACAGGGGATCCCCTCCAGAATCCACCGAGAGATCGACGGAAGACAACATCTGAAGGAGATCTGAAAGGACCTCCATCACTTTTTCACTCTCTCCTTCTCACTCTCAGCTTATTTCTTTTGCAGTCGGCCGTCGCCATCTCCTCGGCCACTGCCACCGTCGCCGTCTCCTTGGCCACTGTCGTCATTTCCTCGGCGGAAGTCCTCCCCCCCGTAAGCCCTCCCCCTATGTTGCTATTAGTGCTTTAATTTTCGCTTCAAATTAAAAAAAAATTGTTGTCTTGTTAAGAAAATTGGTATTAGTTGTTTGATTGTTTTTAATTTTTTTTACCTATATATTGTTGTTGATTTCAACCATTTTAGGATTTTAATTGTTAATTTTGTTGTTGTTGATGATGATGTTGATTAAGGTTAGAGGTTAGGGCCTGATTAATTAGGGTGTTAGGGTTAGGGTCCGGGTCCGATCTGGTTTAGGGTCAGGGTTAGGGTTAAGTGTTAGGTTTAGGGTTCGGGTAATTTAGCGAATTTTTGTAGGTAGTTTAGTGAAAAGCAATAATAATTAAGGATATTTTAGTGAAAAACAACAATAGTAAAGTTTATTTTAGTGAAAATAAATTAAATTGAGTAAATTGGGTTTTTTAGTAAAAATGTTAATGATAGTTTAGTGAAAAACAATAATGGTTAGGGTTAGGGTAATTTAGTGATTGTCTGTGTGTGTGTGTGTGTAAGTGTGTGTGTCGGGGTTAAGGTTAGGGTATTCTAGCACACATACATACACACAAGTACACATACACACACATATACACAAGCGTACGCGCATTCACACGTGCGCGCGCTTGTGTATATGTGTGTGTGTATGTGTGTCTGAGTGTGTGTACATACACACACATACACAAGTGAATAAATAGCAACAGTTTAGGACATTTTAGTTTAATTAGCAAAATTGAGCTAATTTATCGATTTCTTCCTCAGTTGCAGTGCCCCCAGCTTATTACGCACATCTAGCTAGTAGATCTCTTTCCACAAATAAACCAAGCAACCATTTCAGTGTCTCTCCCTCTATTCTTTCATTTTTCATATCGAAAAGATAGATAGAGAGTGAGACACAATGCATACCATTTGTCGACGTTCGATGAAATACTTTTCCAAATCGGAATTGCGGTGATAGTATATCATCGAATATCGGCGAGTGATGTGCCGTGTATCTCACCTCTATCCATTGTTTGGATGTGAAAAAGGAGCAGATAGATGGAGAGAGACTAAGATAGTTACTTGTTTATTTATGACAAGAGATCTACTAGGTAATTTGTTTTGTGCCTTATGTCTCACTCTCTATCCAGCATCGGAAGGAACATGAAGTTGATTTACAATCGACCAAAAAACTTATGTTTTAAGGGTAATGTTTGATTGATGTAGACCGTCTTTTGTTAATCTCATTGATATAATAAACTGATTTGTACAATCTAATTTGATTTATAGGACTGTTGGTGACTTTAAAAATGCTTTTGCCAAGAAACTTGTGTTCGTCATTCTCTCGAGAAGAAAGATCATCCAGAGCCTAACTCTCAAGGAAAGAAAGCACCAGATGTAAGTTTGATAATTCTTACTTTATATACAATTTTCATGTAATTATCGAGAATATATATTCTGTACTACTTATCTATTGATAACACTATAGTACCTGTTCGATTTTACTGAGTTCCCGAACGACGACGGCATCGAGCCAATTCGAAATGGAGTCGAATGAGGATGAAGTCGATCACTACAATTGTGTTCATCCAGAGCTTAACCTATCTAGGGAAGAAAGTATCAGATGTAAGCCCATGATTTTGTATATAATTGAATTGTGATGAAATGAGTTGATTTTGTGGATATTTGAATTGAATTTGTTATCGATTGAAATGAGTTTGTGGTGAATATATATCTTGGATTCTGCAAAAAAAATTCGAGAATTGTTTCAGTTTGTTGATGAATATATATGTCGTATATCAGTGTATTGAGTTGTATGTGTATCGATTAATCGAAACAGCAAGAAGCTGGAATTTTTTTTCACTGTCCTTAACTTTGTTCCGTTGGCTTGTACCTGACAGAAAGGTTATAAACTGACGAAATAAGTCGATAACCTGGGTAGAAACTGGGCTAAAAAGCCCAGGTTTGTCAAGGTTTTTCGTCGGATATCTTCCGACAGGAAAACTACTCCGACGGAACAAGTTAATAATCCTAAAAGAAAAAAGTATTTTTCGTAGAAGTTATTCCAGCGAAATTAAACCGACCGAATAGGTTTGTTTCGTCGGGCTTCCCTCTTTTCTAAGCCCTCTCTTTTCGGTCGGCTTATAGCCGAACAAATATGACAATAATTCTTGTAGCCGGGGTTTTGACATTATCCAATAAATAATGGCATGGCAGTGGGTTAAATAAATAGGAGAAGAGATGAATTAAAGAGGAGAGCTTGATGTATAGCATGACTTTTAAATGGTAGCTTAATTTATTTATTTTCCAAATTCGATACCTCGTGTGGCTGAAACTGACATGATGAAAGGTATATAAGTATAAAAACGATTTGGGCAAAAATGATTAGGTTATTACATTTAAAGCAGTTGAAACATTAATAACAATTTTCTATATGAGGTTAACTGTGGAAATGTGCCATAGGAAGAAATTCCTCCTATGACGTCGGAAAAATATATGCTCCTTGATTTTTTTTGACGATCGGCATACATCGCTTCCATTTTTATCATCTTAGGTGTGGATAAATCAAATTTCATGTGATTTACCATTTTTTCACCGTTGATTTAGTTGATGCAAAATTAATGGTTTACCGACAATAGATTTTTTTACATTGCTAATTCAACGGTGAAAAAGTGGTGGAATCACATGAAATTTGGGATATGTGCATATTAGATGATAACAATGATGATGATGGGTGCCGATTGTCGGAAAAAATGATGGAGGTTGTATTTTTTCGACGCCATAGGAGGAAATTCCCTCCTATGGCATCTTTCATCCATTATTCTCTTTCTATATATTGTATTGTTATTGCAAACAATAAGATATTTATTTAAAAAATTATGAAAGACAAGGGTATAATTGTAAAACTTACTTCAAATCGTGAGCAATGCTTATTTATAGGGGTGGTAACTGAATGAGCCAGCTCGGATTCGATTTGGGTTCAGCTCGATATCAGCTCATTCAAACTCGGTTCATTTATTAATGAGCCGGACATGAGCAAGAAAGCCTGGCTCATTTTAAATGAGCCGAACTCGAGCTTAGCCAGACTCCTTCGGTATTGACTCAAGTTCGGCTCAGTTACACAGTTTGAAAAAAACAGCAATATGTAATATAAAGCAGATTCTATACAACTCTTAGGACATTTAATTCAATTATGGGACAGTATATAGAGTACAGCTGAGGTGAATATATAACTCAGCACTTTGACCAATTCCATGCTCTAGATGTTAATTTTTTTAATCTTTCCATATCTCAAAACCCTGGATCTTTAGGCTTTATGATTGTTTTCCCCGGCCTAGTCTCTTGCAAAATACTTTCATGTTTTCTTCTGAAACATTTGTAATGGCAATTGACCTAGTCTCAGCTCAGCAAATGCCTCTTTGTCATTTTCCATGTAGATATTGCCTAATAGAAGATGCATCTGAGCTCGACTTTGGCTCGTTTAAGGCTCGATAAGCTAACGGGCTGAATATGAACCAGACCTACTCAGTTTGAGACGAACTCAAGCTAAGCTTGACCTAGCATAAAATAATCCGAGATGAGCTTGGATAAGGGTCAGCTCGTTCAAGCTCGGCTCGGTTACACCGCTGCTTATTTATTTACAATCTTTACTTGCTATTAAAACATAAAGTCTAGCGGTCTCACTCTCTTTCCAAATATCAGGGTCCCTCCCCCGGCGCATGTCTCCATCGATCTATCAAGGCATCTCTCCTCTTTCTCTCCACCCAAGTTTGCAATTACACATCACTGGATTTTTTGTATGTGCAATGCACGTGTATATAAATATAAGGGTAAATTGTCAAAAAAAACCAAATACTTTTTTCTGTTGTCAAAAACCCCTCGGTCTCAAAACAATAGTCAAAAACCCTCTGGAAATTTTTCCTGCGTAGCCTGTTATATCTAACTAATTCATACAATCCGCTTAGATATTACAGGCAGCGGTTTAAATATCATAGGCAACTGTTTAGATATCGCTGACTACGGCTTAGATATTACAGAAAACTAAAAATAGTAAGCAAATGCTAGATATCTCAGGTAAGGGGTTTCTTGACAACGAAAAAATTTTCTAAGGGGTTTTTACTAACGATTCGAGGCCTGGGGGTTTTTGAACTACAGAAAAAATGCTTATTTTTTTTACAATTTACCCTAAACAGAAACTTGTCATATATATATATATATATATATATATATATATATATATATATATATATCTCCTCTATATTGTTATTTAAAGTCAAGAAGGCCATTTGTCCTCTTTTTCTCTGTTTTCAAGGAAAATTCAAAATAAAGAGAGGGAGGGGGGGGGAGGGGGGGTTTTAAGTTGCACACAATGTGGTTTGAAATAGATTTTTTACTAAACAATCCTTCAAAAACTTGGCTAATTACTGAAAAGTCCACTAATACTTGATAATTACTACTTACTTCCTCAAAACCTTTCAGTTATTACATTTTACTCCCCTTCAAGATTTTCATCCAAAGATAACGTCGTCGTTGGGAATTATTTAGCACTTCATCAACCCTCAACTTCATTCGAGAATTGATCTTTTTTTTATATCGAAACTCTTTCCTAGATTACCCTCGACTTCTCTCTTTTCGATTTAAGTTTTTCATTTATTCTTAACTTATGAATCTGACCATATTCATATTCTGATGATGCTCGATATCGGTGATCTCCCAGATTGTGACACGTGGCAGACGACGTGTCCCGAAGCTAACAAGAGAGGACCAGGAACGGTACGTCGGTAGAAGATCCTGGGTCTGCAGCCCATGGACATGGCCGACCTTCTTCTACCGACCACACCATTCCTGTGCCCACCTTACAAACAATCGTTGGCTGACTTCCGAGCCCCCTGCACAACTGTCCTCCTCGGCCCTCTCAGCTCGTCTCTGGGCTTCAGCAGAACCAGGAAACCTCGGCCTCCCGCTCGTTCCCGAGCTTCCCGCTGAGCTAATCCTCCTCGGTCTCATCCTGACCGACCCGCAGCGCTGATCACAGGCTCCCACGCCACGGCTCCGTGAATCTCGCCATGCACGAGATATCCGCCGCCCACGATCCCACGTTCCATGCCATCACGATCCCCCATTAACGAGCATGTCTCGCCAGTAATGCGGGATCCCGCTTATCACGCGGGCTTGACATCAGGTGCGTAACGGACGTCGTGATTCTCGCGCCTGCCCGCCCATCGCTGCCGCTATATAAACCCCTCTCTCAGACGATCAAGGTACGCAATTCTCTCCTCACTAGGCCGCTACTCTGCCCAAATTGCACCATTAACTTGATCGTCGGAGGGTCCTCGGTGGTACAACCACCCCGGGACTTCCTTGCAGATAGCTCGGCCACAACCGCCTCAAACCCATTGAGATCCACACGCTTCAGGAGACTACCTCCAACTCAATTCCAGCCGTCCATCGTCGCTCGCAGCAGATCTACGGAAGGTAACATCTTGACGTGATACGAAGCAGTCAGCTGGTGCCGTCTGTGGGAACTTCTTGATTCCACCGAAAAAAATTCACCTTCCGACCTCGACTCAATGGAGAGCGATCACTACGGCGATCCAAGCACTAGCCTCCGCCTCCCCCACAAGGGAGGCACAGACGAATCTCCTCCCCCGAACGCCATCAACGCCCTAGCCGCCCGGATAGACCAACTAGTGTCTGTCGTGGATGCGCTCGTCTGTGTCCAAACGACGAGGCGGGCTCCCTAGGTCATCGCTCCCCCACCTCGGGACCGAGACCAATACATAGGTAGAGAAGACTCTGCTCGCGTCGGAACAGCCGACCACTGCCTCGCTGCCTCCCACGGCTACAGATCCCCCGGGCCAATATATTCTATGACCCGCTGGGTGCCCCACAGCTCTACACTGAGGTCCATCGCCAGAACGCCTCGCCCCGAGCCCCTTCGCGCCCCCGTTCCTCCCGAAGAGATGTCTGTCAGCTCGCCTGCGCCCAGGCATGACCGACACCCCCTACCTCGGCGGGGTCACGCAGACGGGACTCGTCGCGGCACCTCGAAGACTACCTCACCAGGGGACCTAAGGAACCTCATCGAGAGGAACCGGGGCCGCGGCCAAACACAGGTCTCCAACAACAGAGGCTAAAGATCAGAATGTGCCGAATCGTCGGGATACCACGGCCGACTCGACGCCCTCGAAAAGAAGATCGAAGGTGTGCATCGGGAAGGTCGTCATTCGAACGACGGGGCTAAGTACGCCGCTCACAAAACCCTTCACCGAGGAGCTACTCGCCTTCCATGTCACCTCCCGAAATAAGCCCCCAAAGGTCTCTCTCTTCGATGGTAAGTCCGACCCGAAGGACCATCTGGACGCATTCATCGCATGAATGAGCTTCCAAGACAACTCTGACGCTGCCCAATGCCGAGCTTTCCCAGCCAGTCTCATCCGCTCCGGATGAGACTGGTTCCGAGGACTCGCGCCACGCTCGATCTCAACCTTCGACGAGCTGGCCACCCAATTCCTCGGCCACTTCGTCGAGAACAGACGGAAGAAACGGACCGTCGACCACCTCTTCACAGTCAAGAGCGGAGATAAGAAGACATTCAAAGGGTACGTCACCCGCTTCTACAATGCCCTTCTTGAAGTCCCAGAACATCGGGACGAGACGGTCATTACAGCACTTAGGTCTGGTCTTAGGCACAAGGAGTGGTTACGCTCCTTTGCATTAGCGCAACCTAAGACCATGGCTGAGGTAAAGGCCTGGACCGAGCACGAGATCCAGCTCGAGTCCGAGGTAAACGAGAATCTCCCCGGGGTTGAGCAAACTGACTCAAAGAAAAGGGAGAGGGAAGAGAGAAAGTGACTTGAACGATCAAAGCCCTCACCAAGAGGCGGCCGAGCGGCTACCCTGCTCGGCTATCCCTGGCTGGTAGTTCCCTACCCCATGATGCCAGAGATCAAAGCTCTCGCCAAGAGGCACCGGGTAGTAACCCTGCTCGGCTCGTCCTTAAGGATCAAAGCCCTCGCTAAGAGGAACCGGGCAGTAACCCTGCTCGGCCCGTCCTTAGTAGGCCTCTTACGGCCCCTCCCGCGCTAAGAATCAAAAGCCCTCATCAAGAGGCGATCGGGCCCGCCCTTGCTCGGTTATCCCTGGCTGGTAGATCCCTACCCCACAACGTCAGATATCAAAGCCCTCACCAAGAGGCACCGGGCAGTAACCCTACTCAGCCCGTCCTTAAGGATCAAAGCCCTCGCCAAGAGGCACCGGGCAGTAACCCTGCTCGGCCCGTCTTTAGCAGGCCCCTTATAGCCCCTCCTGCGCTAAGGATCAAAAGCCCTCATCAAGAGGCAACCGGGCCCTCCCTTGCTCGATTATCCCTGGCTAGTAGATCCATACCACACAACGCCAGAGATCAAAGCCCTCGCCAAGAGGCACCGGGCAGTAACTCTGCTCGACCCGTCCTTAAGGATCAAAGCCCTCGCCAAGAGGCACCGGACAGTAACCCTGCTCGGCCCGTCCTTAAGGATCAAAGCCCTCGCCAAGAGGCACCGGGCAGTAACCCTGCTCGGCCCGTCGTTAGCAGGCCCCTTACGGCCCCTCCCGCGCTAAGGGTCAAAGCCCTCATCAAGAGACAACCGAGCCCGCCCTTGCTCGGTTATCCTTGGCTGGTAGCTCCCTACCCCACAACACCAGAGATCAAAGCCCTCGTCAAGAGGCATCGGGCAGTAACCCTGCTTGGCCCGTCCTTAGCAGGCCCTTTACAGCCCCTCCCGCGCTAAAGATCAAAAGCCCTCATCAAGAGGCAACCGAGCATCTACCATGCTCGGTCATCCGTAGTTGGTGTTACTAACCACCGACGCTACGGTCCAAGCCCTCGCCATGAGGCCATCCATGTCTAAGCGATCCCAACCTCGACTTCGGGGCCATGGAGATACTGACCCTTCACCGGTCTTTGCACACTTGGCAAATAGTCGAAGTCAACTCGACGTGCGATCGCCAGATGAAGAACCGACCTGACGTGAAAGCTGGACAGTGAAATTACAAATGTTTTCCACAAACAAAAGGAAAATATGCACACAAAGAAGCAGCAAAAAGATTTTTTATTCACATAAATCAAAAGTCTCTACAAAGGTACTCTGGGCTCCCCAGCCTTACCAAAGTTGACAGGAGGCTTACAAAAAAGTGAGAAAAAGGAAAGGCCAAAAAGTCCAGACCGCAAGCCCGCCTAGACCTCATGCTCCTCCTCGGTACCATCCCTAGAAGCCGGGACTTCCGCTCCAACAGCAGCTCCTCCCTCATCGCCCTCTGCCGAAGGCATGACCACCGATAGCGGGACCCAAGCGCGGGGCTCACCATCGGCAAACTCCGAAGACTGCGCCTTGACGGCATCAAGAGCTGTATGCCACGCAATGGCAGAGGCTTCACCGAGATCAACGTAAAACTGGTCCGACCCCTTGTAATTGGCCACTGCCTTTCGATCTCGAACCTCGACAACCTTCGCCGCCTGAAGCACAGCCTCGGCATCCCGTCTGCTGTCATCCCTCGCCTTCTTCATTGCTGCATAGCGATCGGCCAGTTCCACCAACTTAGCCTCGATGGCTCGGTGGGACTTACTTAACCAATGGTAGGACTCTCGGCACTTTGAAACGGTAAGCTCCCCGGCGGCCAATTGGGCTTCAAGGATGGACATCCTCCCCCTCTCCAAATGCAGCTCGAGTCAAAGGTCCACGGCCTCCGAAGAAGACTCCCCCGCCAACCTCCTAGAATGTGCATCATCCTTGGCCTCCATGCGAGCAACGAGGGCGCAGTGCTGAAGGATTTGATGAAAAACGGCAGAGAGGCTTAGGGATGCTCGAACTAAGAAGAGGGCGCTCAAAATAACACATAGAGGAATGCACCGCCTCCTGAGCTAGTTTCCACTTGGGCCCTCAGGGTCCCCTACGAAATCTTGCCTCTGGCCGACTCTTCCATGTCAGCAAGCAGGCCGGCGGCGACTGAAAACCCGGATGGGACTGCGAAACAGGCATCCCCCTCCGGCACAGGAACCCCCTTGGGAATCTCAGTCGGTGGCACGCGGGAAACCGTCTTTTTCCTCTTAAGAGGGACCTCGTCTTCGCCCTCTCCCGCTTCCCTCGGCCGGGGTTCGGGAACCCGTGAGCGCCTCTGGCCGCTGCCGCTGCAATCATCGGGGGCTAGGGTCGAGGCGGATAGCCTCGTCGCCGGCGACTCCCCTGGCGCAGAACCCATGTTAGCCCGAGGCACGGCCATGCCCCCGGCTCTCTTCTGGGACAGGGCACCGAGGGCAGCAAGAATCCTGGATCGGTCCATCTGCCCTGCAAAAGGGGGAAACAGGCTCAACTTAGAAGAAGAAGGAGTGGAAGATAAAGGGAAAGAATTTACGCGGGGGGCCTAGACTCTACCCGCACTACATCTACAGACTCCTCAGAAGAAGACATCTAACCTGATTGAAGAAAGGTGTTCTCGGGAGATCAAAAACGAAGAGTCTGAACTGAGGAGAAGAGCGCCGAGCTAACAAGACTCTGGACGAGGAAAGTATGAAGAGATATGGGCCCTGATGAGGACCCTACCTCTATTTATAGCTACTGGCGTACACGTCCAACGGCGACAGTCATTTCCTGCCAAAACGATTCATTGCATTCGACGGCCTCCATCGCTCCACCTGTCGCATGCGCGTTGATCGTACCCCATCGGACGCCAGAAATCTGTGGCCCGTCGCGTCGGCCAACCAGCGTCGGACACGTAGGCTGTCGCTTCGGTGAACATACGCACGATCCGGCGCATCCTCTTTAATGCAGGATCTGGCCCCTGATCCGCTAACGTTGTCAAGAGAGTACAGCTAATTTCTCGGGAATGCACATTTATGCTATCTACGAAAAGGAGCTCACCTCGACCGACCCGGCAGACCACTCTTGACCTGACCCGTGAACGGGTAAGGACGAGAGTGGGGGGCTAATGATGATGCTCGATATCGGTGATCTCCCAAATTGTGACACGTGGCAGACGATGTGTCCCGAAGCTAACAAGAGAGGACCAGGAACGGTACGTCGGTAGAAGACCCCGGGTCTGCGGCCCATGGATATGGCCGAATTTATTCTACCGACCACACCATTCCTGTGCCCACCTTACAAACAACCGTTGTCTCACCTCCGAGCCCCCTACACAACTGGCCTCCTCGGCCTTCTCAGCTCATCTCTGGGCTTCAGCAGAACCAGGACACCTCGGCCTCCCACTCATCCCCGAGTTTCCCGCCAAGTTAATCCTCCTCGGTCTCATCCTGACCGACCCGCAGCGCTGATCACAGGCTCCTATGCCATGACTCCACGAATCTCTCCATGCAAGAGATATCCGCCGCCTACGATCCCACGTTCCACGTGTTAGTTGTATGTATGCCCTAGAGGCCATTATTGTACATGAGATGTATATTATAGTGGATGCTGGGACATATATAGGGAGGACTTTCTTGCTCTACATGATAGTACGCTATCTGGTTGCTCTTTATCTTAACATGTATACTTACTGTCTCTCTGTTACATGTTGATTAAGCCCTTAGGATATTTGCTTGACTACTGTGATTATGATGCAGATCATACTAGTGGGACATCTGTAGTTTATAAGCATATCCTAAAATATCCCTAGTCGTGGGTATATCGAGATGGGGCATCGATATTCCAGAGTAGACTAGCGTATATGATACTTGACCCATGTGATGGGCGATGGATGTTCCCATATCCATTGATGTTTGACATCAAGATTATATGCGGGTGCTCAGTGGTGACTGGGTACACTGGACGGACTCGCCGAGAACTCCTATATGGTATTATATCTATCGTCGGATAGCAGTTCTCAGGTGACATTGGTACAGGTTAGTCTGTAGACCCGAGATCGTCATAGAGTCTTGTGTGCGCTCCCACTGTACTTTGATTACCACCCTACCACGGCTCTACTGAGTCGTGCAAACAGGTGGCCTTTGGGTACAGTCCCGAGGCACATGGAGGCAATGAGCGATAGGCGGGATTTCGTCTCTCCCGGTATTGGGGGTTGATGTTGCGCTGTGCTCGATTGGCTATATCAGTAAGTCCCTGGCCAGGGCTGTTGAGATTTACTGATAAGTGTTATCAGTAGTTTCTCGATCTGTTATAGACCATACATCGGCATGAATTATTGAGTTATTGGGATCGACGTTGCCATACCTAGACTCGATATGCAGCATATCTGACGAAGAGACCGGACTGTACGGTAAGTGTTACCAGTTGGCTCGACGGGAGTTTTGACAGGTTCGCTTATTTTCTTCTGATCGCTCAATACCCGGGTGGCCGTTATGTTTAACTGACCTCTTGCGGCTTGTGGGTATTTGATATGATCATCGTCCACTGCCTGAGTATTGACGAGTCTTAGAGTCCCACAGAGGAGTTTCCTAGCCCAGGCGAAACGATGTGGTGTGCATATGAGATATGCGCGGGGACCCGATTAAATGCGCTTATGTGATACCGTATATTAATCGGGCGATTTACTATTGGTCGGGTCGTATGTGATATTACCGGTTTGTTAAATCAAGTGTTGATTTAATATTGACTTTTTGCTCACTTCTTTTATACCCTTTTCTTTTGTTGTATACATGCATGTATACATATGTTTATGTTGATGCATATGTTGATGTGCATGCACACATACATGCATACACTTGTTTGTATCATGGTTGTTGATATACTTGTGGTGGCAATGCAAGTCTCGCATGAAAGTATTTATCTATATATTTATTTTTGAGTTAATACAAATAGAATTAATTCATGGTTAAGATTTATTCTTCATTCTCTACACTTAACCTTGCATTAATCATGAGTTAATTTTCTGTGGCTCTTATTGCTCAATGATAAATATCTAGATATTTATTAACCCATGGTTATAAGTGAGAATGACTTAATATATATATATTATTCATTCTCATTTTATTTTATTCATCACAACCTTTGAGCTCTTGTTCTTGCCATCATCTTCTTCCTCATTTTCTCATCCTCTCTTGATTTTTCTAGAGTGAGAGTGAGATAAAAAGATAGGGTTTTGAAGTGAGAAAACAAACCATATCATCATTCTACACTAGTCTATCCAATTAATTTAGAGTGTTAGCTTCATCTTCATCTTTTGATCAAATGGAGCTAGGAGCTTGGACAAAGAGGACTCCGGGTGGATCATCGTGGACTTGGAAGATCACTAGCAAGCCCGTTCAAACTCTCAAGGAGCCAAGGTGTCAAGTAAAGAGAACTACAAAGGCTGTATTCTCTTCACTTTGTGTTATATTACTTGTAGTATGAGATACTACTTCTTATTACCCTAGCTTTTCTAGTTCGATTCTTAGGTTAGATTGTTTAGCACCATCTAATTTTTTTAAATTGTTGCATGTGTGATGCTATCAAACCCTTGTAGTGGTGCTAAGGAATCCCAACAGTAGTATCAGATCCAGGCTAGAAACTTATACGGTGTTAAGATAATACGAAACCGAAACAACTCCGCAAAATACGATTTTAGAAACCCTAGATTTTGCTCTCTGGAAATTATTTGAAAAGCCGTTTAAAAATTATTTTAGCAACTGCATAACAGTGTATGTGATACAAGAAGAACACAGCTGAAATACGGGGGCAAGTGCTCGGTTTTGACCCGAGCACCAAGCCACTAAATCCGGCGACGCCGGCCCTTTGTGCTCCAAACCCCCTCGTATTGCACCAGTGCTCTATTCTGTAGGATGTGGGGTTTCTGGTATTGTTCGTTTAGTCCAGATTTTCATGTGATGATAATTGTGTTATGGGCTAATTGCGGAGTGTTTCGTAATCGTATATTTTGACATTGTATTGGTAACCTAGACAATGTTTAACAGTTCGAACGAACTTCAAACACCACGTCAAGACACCCCACTCAAATTTTCAAGAGTTGGAATTTTCATAAGTTAATTATATTCAATAGTCGTGCAAGTAACTCTATGGACCTTCTAGAAGAACAAAAAAACCTTAACTCGATTCTATGCCCTCGGAACCGCGACTTGAACCCTAGGGTTTGTCGTAGTTCCGTGGTGTCATAGGCGAGGCGTTGGTTTGACCCTTCTATAGCTGGATCATAGGTACTGTGGCACGTTTTGGGTACTTTAACTTCGCTCAAGTGTTGAGCTCATAGGGAGATGTGGGTGTTGATTGATTCGGTCAAAACGTTTAACATAGTATAGTATATTATGATACAATAATTGGAATCAACATTTATATGTTGCGTGTAAATCTAGCATTTCAGTCTCGGGGATAATTGGAAATCTTGTTGAATTATCCGGTTTATTTTGAAAAAGGTGTTTTCATGGGTGAGACTTAAATGCGAGACTTATAGGGTTACTAGGCACACTAACAAGGCTCTACAAGGCATCGACCATGCCGGATTAAAAATTTTAGGTGCCGAACAACCCTAAGCAAGATCGTATACTAGAGTTTAGGCGAAACAAAAGGCAAGTAAATCACATTTACACTAAAGGAATACGAAATACAACCTTTGTAGATCGGTCCTTCACTTCATATGCTCCTTGATGTAGTCCCTTCGCTGCGATCATCCAACTCCCGGACTCCCGGACGGCTCCATGAGAAAATTGCAACGGTATTGCTTAAAGTCTTCGATGCCGAAGATGATCTACATCGAGGGAATACGGACTCAAGCTTCTACCTCACTAATCAAAGAATTAGTGAAGCAAACACCCTAAACTAAAGTGCTAGTCTAGTAGAGGATGGTGAGATAGGAAATGGGTACACTTTAGAATTTCTTTTCTCACTTTGGTTCTCTCTCTTTTTCAAACCCTAGCATCAAGATGAAGGAGGAAGAAGATGAACTCAAAAATGAGAAAGGATAATGATCAAGAGAGAGAATTAGCTAACCATGGTGAGTAAGTATCATATACTTAACTCATGTAGAGACTTTACCATTGTTAATTATAGTGGTTAGGTTAGTTAATATATTAAGTAAAACAAAACAAGTGGAATAAGTCAAAGCATCCATAAGCTTCATGAAGCTTCATGTATGTGAGCCCATTATCCATTTGTTTTTGAATTACTTAAATATAAAAACCTAACCATTATAATTATAATGGTGTATGTCTCATACACTCATGTAGTGTGTATCAACAACCATGATACAAAATGTACATAAATAAATATATAACACATATATATATTAACTTGTGCACAAGTGAGAAAAACAAATGCTTAAAGTGAACCAATGTTAGTTAATGTAAATTAGCATATCATATATACAATTATACACTAAATTATTAAATCAACACTTGACTTAATAATCCGGTTATATTATATACAACCGACTAACATTCAATGTATCGACTTATCGAATCAACCCTTGATTCGATGACTTGGTTATATCGCATATAACCGATCGACACAAGCATCGCGAGAATAGAATACGGTATCACATACTCGCATTATTCTCGGTCCCGCACATATCACATATGCACTCCTATTTCGTTTCGCCTGAGCCAGTAAAACCTCTATGTAGGACTCTAAAGACTCGTCAATACGCCGGCAGTAGGTGATGATCATATCAAGCACCCACAAGCCGTCAGCGGTACTAGCTGGACGTAACGGCTACCCGGGTATTGAGCGATCAGAAGATCAGCAAGCAAGCCCGCTCCAACTCCTGCAAAAAGCCTGACAGTGACACTACCGTACAGTCCGGTCTCCTCGTCTGATATGTCGTATATCAAGTCTAGGGGTGGTAAACGTCAGACCCCAATAACCGATAAGTCGTGCCTATATGAGGCGCATAACGGGTCGAGAAACTACGGGTAACACTTACCAGTAAATCTCTAAACCAGCCCTGGCCAGGGACTTCCCTGTTATGGCCAATCGAGCACAGCGCAACATCAACCCCCAATACCGGGAGAGACGAAACCCTTCCTATTGCTCATTGCCTCCATGTGACTCGGGACTGTACCCAAAAACCACCGTTTTGCACGCCCTCTTGGACGTGGTAAGGTGGAAATCAAAGCACAGTGGGAATCACACAAGACTCCATGACGATCTCGGATCTACAGACTAACCTGTACTAGTGTCACCAGAGAACTGCCATCTGACGTAAAGTATAATATCATCTGGGAGTTCTCGGCGAGTCCGTCCAGTGTACCCAGTCTCCACTGAGCACCCGTATATCATCTCTGATGTCAAATACCAATGGATATGGGATCATCCATTGCCCATCTATATAGGTCGAGGAGGTATACGCTAGTCTACTCTGGTATATCGATGCCCCGTCTCGATACACCCACGATTAGGGACCTTGAAGGATGTACTTATGGACTACCTTGTCCCCACTAGTATGATCCGCATCACAGTCCAGGTAGTCAAGTACACATCCTAAGGGCTTTACCAACATGTAACCGAGAGACAATCAGTATACACGTTAAGGTAAAGGGTAACCAGATAGCATACTATCATGTCGAGCAAGAAAGTCCTCCCTATATATGTCCAAGCATCCACTACAATATACATTACATGTGTAGTAATGGCCTCTAGGGCATACATATAACTAACAATCTCCCACTTGCATTAGGGCTATCTGATAACAGTGGTTGTAGTATCTCATACTCAACCATCCTATAATAGTCTCTCTCTGGGAAAAGGCCTTTGTGAGTGGATCCGCCGTGTTGTACTCTGAGTCTACTCTCCTAACCTCGATCCCCTGGAGATCAACCATCTCCATGATCAGGTGACACTGCCTCAGAATATGTCTGGATCACTGATGGGACGGGCGTTCCTAGGCATATGCCACAACTCCATTGTCTCACAATGGTAGGAACGAAGTTCATGTCATGAACAAATATACACCCAGACTTCCTCTTTGGTAGCATCTTTGGTAATGATGTATCTTGCCTTTAATCGTCTAGTATGTCACGGTATCTAGCTTGGAACTCTTCCAACATACCGTCCCTCCACTGAGGGTAAAGACAATGCCTGTGACTGACATTCAGTCGTCCTTATCATCCTGGAACCCTTCCAGTAATTCTCCCCAGGATCAATTGATACCATCTCACTACATCTAGTGAGTATCCTAACATCCAATTAGATCTATCTCATAGATCCAAAACCCAGGATTTAGTAGGTATCACTTTAATCCTATATGGAGAATCATTGTGATAAGCGGAGATTGACTGAGCATAGCATAGGAAACTCTTTACCCATCAAGAGTATGCCATCCACGTACTCTACGTGGATCACCTCCATACTCCCTACTACCTTTTTGTTTATACAAGGTTCATCTACCATTTTGATGATGTCAAACTCTTTGACTAACACATCAAAACAGACGTTCCAACTCCGCGATGCCTGCTTTATCACATAAAACATCTTGCACACGTTTCCGCTGCTCCCACTGTCTATGAAGCCCTCTAACTGTGTACTTATAGACGCTCTCTTCTAAAACATCATTTAGAAAAGCAGTCATGACACTCAACCGCCAGATATCGTAGTCATGGTATGTAGCCGTGGCAAGTAGGATCTAGATGGACTTAAGCATAGGCCCTAGAAAAGGTTTCATCATTAGCCATACCTGGTCAATGATGCAAACCTTTAACAAGTCTAGCTTTGAAAGTCTCAACTTTTTCTTGTACACCAAGTAATCTTCTCAAGATATACTTGCTCCTGATGGGGATTTAACCCTTCAGATAAAGCAACCAAAGTCCATACTTTGTTGGTGTATAAGGATTCCATCTCAGATCGCTAAGCATCCAGCCATTCTTACAGAATCCCACTCCTGATGGCCTACTCGAAACTAGTTGGGTCATCATCTCATGATGCATTCCTCGCTCCCACTGTCATAGAGAAACCGAAGTAACTCTCAGGTGGGTGAGGAATCCTACTAGATCGGCGGAGAGGCTGAGGTTCGTTGGAATCTACTGAATCCTTTGGTTCTACCAAATCATCTGCTGTAGTTTGTATAGCTGGAACTCTTTCCAGTTCTACCTTATGACCACTAATTTCTTCTCAATAAATTCCCTTTCACAAAGGTGGCATATTGAGAAACAAAACATTTTTGTTCCTCGCTTTGGTAGAAGATATTCCCTTGCTAATGCTTAGGATATCCAACAAACTTCCACAGATTAGACTTTGCCTCGAGCTTGTCCGGATTTTGCTTTTAGACATAGATCGGACAACCCTAAATCTTAACTGACTTAAGAGATGGGCTCTTCCCTTACCATATCTCATATGAAGTGGTAGGCAACTGATTTGATCGGAACCCTGTTCAATAGGTATGCAACTACACAAGTGCATAACTCCCATAAGGAAATAGGAAACTCAGTAGTACTCATCATAGAGCACACCATATCATATAGGGTGCTATTGCTCCGCCCCGATATACCATCTATTATGGTGTATACGGAGGAGTAATTGTAACATTTAGGAAAGGTTAGAAATAAACAAAATTAACTAAATTAAGAATAAGGTGATAAATCATAAAATAGTGAAAATCAAATATGTCAATCTTCATAAGTTATATATAATACAAATTAAATTAGAATTTTTGAATGTAATTTAAATAAGTTATAAGGGTTTTAATGAAAATTTTAGCTTCATTTTAATAAAAGGTGGGTTTTATAATAAGTTAAGTTGTGAGGGGTTAAATTGTAAAGTCTAGGTTTTATGCAAATACAAGATTGTTGAGGGTTTAAGGGAAACAAATGATATTAATTCAGTTCTGAAACTAAATTAAAAATAAAACAAAAATTGAAGATAATCACAAACCACCTCATGCTTGCATGAGCACCCTTCAACCTCCACCTCCTTCTTGCATGAATCATGCACACTCCTTCACTTGACACCTCCACCTTCCCTTATCCCTTCCTCCTCCCATACAAATAGCTCATTTTCAGTTTAATTTCAGAATCAAAACTGAAGGGAAAATTAAAGAAAAAGAAAAGTAAAAGAGAGAAGAAAACAAGAGGAAGAAGAAGGAGAAGAAGGAAATGGTTCATGGAGATGGCTCATCATCAAGCTAGGAGGGACTTAGCCAAATGGAGGGTTATTCCTACAGCAACATAGGAGGGTAAAACTCTTAAACCCAGTAGGGATTAGATTCTGTAGCTTAATTAGTTTAGAATTAATCAAGTCACATAATATCGTATTTTAGGTAGAAATAGTGTCTGTTGAAATCTGCTGTGTTCTGAAACATAATTAAATAAATTAAACAGAGCTAAAATGATGTAGGAATCAACTAGAATAAACCACAAGAGAACGACCACAGGGGGCCGGTTTTGGGCCGGCGACAGATGGAATTTGGCTGGCGTCGCCGGCCATGTTGGAAGTTTTGTGGGTTTGGTCTGTTGGAGTGTTTACAGTATACAATTTAGGATGTTTTGGTACTGTTGATTTTAATTAGTTTCACTGTGGTCTAAATCTGGGAAGATATATCGGAAAAGGAATCGTAAAACGCTAAATACGACACGACTAAATCATGTCGCGTTTTAATTTCTGAAACAGTGCAGATTTGGGTTAAAAATCCAGCAAAACTAAGTGTTAATAACTGATATAATCAAATAGTAGATAACTGGTAAGTAGGATAACGTGTTTCTAATTTCGTTATATCGGAATAGCCGTTTGCTTATATACGTTAAATTGGTATATTTAGACGCGGATACGAGAAGTACGGAAGCCGCGAGGAAAGAGAAAGGATTAGCGATTCCGGAGTAGATTCGACTTTCCGGTGAGTAGACTAAACATCTACCGGGGAATTTTGTAAAGATGGCGTGTTTCGCCCGTGGTTTTACTTAATGTGATATTCATATCATCATGTTAAATGTTAGAATTTCATTCATTAACATACTTGTATATTGCTTAGTTGTTAGAACACTTCACAATTATCGGCGAGTCATGCCACGTGCACAATTTATATGCTACACACATCTCGTCGATATTACCATGTCACATACACTTAATTATCATATTTGTTAAAATAGATGATATCGTATTTCATATATCTAAAATAATGGTAGATTGCATCATTGACATCATGTTACTTTATGCCGGTTTTATGTTATACATGAGATAAATGCAGAATTGAGGATTTATGGTTTTGAGTTTTAAATACTATTACATAAATCCAGGATTTTTATGATGATTGTGACAAGTCCACCATGAATGTCGTTTTTTTTGATTTGGTTTTATTCCGAACCGGGTGGGGTAGCTATACGGTTGCGGAAATTATTACGTATATCCGAGCTGGGTGGGGTAGCTATACAGCCGGATCATGGTGGACCCGGTCGGGGCCGAGGGGCAGGGGCCGCAGTGTAGGTGGTGAGCCTAGCGAGGATACCCGATACCGGAGTCAGTGGTAAACACGGCGGATATCTGGGATATACCGACCGGTGTTATGGATTGACAGGATCATTCGGGGAATGATGCCTGATGAAATATCGAAGATTTGTGTCGATGATGGACACGGAAAGAAAATGAATCATATTTGGAAAACAAGTGATGAGATTTCAGTTTTTGGATTTATATATGGAATATTACAGATTTATGCTTCTACATGTTAATATGCATCATGTTCATCTTTATTTATATTAACTATAAATCGGCATATTTACTTTATTCGCCGTTATATGTTAGTCGTATTCACTGAGTTGGCAACTCATCCCCGTTGTGCCACAGTTCCTTGCAGGGATAGAGTGGACGGGTAGTTGCGAGACGAAGATACTTTTGCAGCTGTTTTTCCATCTTTTGATAGGTAGGTTATATGTGTAGTAACCTTCCTTTTTGGGTTTTGTATCTTGTATCTAGAAAGTCTCCATCAAACCTGTATTTTGACTTAGAAATGAGAGATGGTATATATATGTGTACAGTTGAGAATTGTTGGTTAGTTTCATTATTTTGTCCTTATAAGATTCAGTGATGTTCTATATGTTTATTTTTCATGTTCATTTTTGTTGATTCCAACTAGGAATACAATCAAACTTAACCTTTAATATTTGTTTAATGAATTAACTTCATAAATTGAGATTTTTACTTAAAAACTAAATCTTCATAAATAATTCCGCAATAAGGTATTTGATCTTGGTTTTCGGCTTACTTGGACTTGTACATATCTTTAGATATGATACAAACCTAAGTGCCGGTCACATCCAAACTTGGGTCGTGACAAAGTTGGTATCAGAGCTTAGGAGTAACCTTACGGAATTCAGTAAGGGATTTCAATAGGTTGATGTAAGTCCGAGAGTTAGGATGACCTTTGGTTTGATGGAATAGGTGAATTAGGACGAATGCAGTACCGTACGTATGTTCCGCGGCATATTTACGTTATCGTATTCGGCCTAACTAACCTTAGGGTGTTTATCTTGATCTATTCTTCCGTTGTTTCTCCGTTATTGATTGCTTCTGTTCCCACACCTTATCAACTCTCGTTTTTGCTCCAGTCACTATGTCATCAACGTCTACGGGGACCCAGACTACCGCTGTTAGAGATGATATAGGAGCAGGCTTATCTGACACAGGGACAAATTTGGGCAGTGTGCCTATTTTTCAGGGACCGATTGATCCACCCTATATTGATCATATAGCTAGGATGGAGACAAATGTTCAAGAGATGCGCCGAATGATTGGAGTCTTGCTAGAGAATAGTCGAGCACAAAGGTCGATCATTACTCCACGTGCGGTTGTTCAGAGACCAAGGCAAAGTCGTAATAATATCTCAGTACTAAGACGTATTCGTAGAGGCCGTGGCAGGTTATGTATGGATCAGTTCCACCATTGGTACCCACATGTTCTGCAGCCCGTGCAAAAATGTTTTGGTTGTGGGTGTCCGTATCACTTTTATAGGGATTGTCCTGTGAGGCGACAAGATGAGGCATCAGTCTCACATATGACTTCACCATCTCCTCCAAGTACATTACCTCCTAACCCCGTTGTCGTTCCACGCCAGGTCAACGCCTATGGAGGCCGGGGTCGTAACGGTCGTAATTCGAGAGAACGAGGAGGTCGAGACAGAATTATTCCAGACCGTAGTTTTGATCAAGAATTTACTCAGGGACAAAGGTTTAGTTCATACCCAATAGGACAAGGACCTCCATATACATGTTTTAATTGCGGGCGTCTGGGGCACTTAAACAGACAGTGTACACGCCCAAGAGGAACTGTTGTTCCGCAGGCTGTTTTACCACCTCCACTTTTGTCGTCAACAGATTTAATTCCTCCGCCAGGTAACTTTATGCGCCAGACAGTGGCACCCCGAGATCGAAGTTATGCAGGACGATTTCAGATAGGTCGAGGAAATAGAGGTAGAGGACGACTGGATGCGGGCAGAGGCCAGGCATGCGTTCTTACACCGACTTCACGGAATGCCAGGCATCCACTGCAGTAGTGGCAGGTATTCTTATGATATTTTCCTTGGATACGCATATTTTAATTGATTCCGATTCTACGTAATTATAAGTAATTTCGTGTTTTGTATTTGGGGAGAGAATTGCAGATTTGAATTAGTTACCGCACGTTATGATTACTCCTATAGGAAGTTCTTAATAGCCTGATATGTATAAGTTAATGATAGAAATTTAGTAGTGGATTTGAGTCTACTAGGTGTAGTGGTTTTGATATACTTCCTAGTATGTTGGGTTGGCACCTTGTTATGCCTATGTAGATTGGCGGGAAAAAGGGCGATAGATTTTGTTCTCCCGATGAACCGGTCTTGTTAGATAGAGGACTTGTTCGTCCTAGTGTTTCACCGTGGGGAGCTCCTGTGTTATTTGTGAGGAAGAAGGACGGTAGTATGTGCATTGACGACCGACAGCTGAATCGCATCACTGTGCGAAACAGGTATCCATTACCACGAATAGATGACTTGTTCGATCAGTTGCAAGGAGCTGGATTCTTCTTAAAGATTGACTTGAGGTCAGGATACCATCTGTTGAGGGTTCGGAAGGACGATATTCCAAAGACGGTGTTTCGTACGAGATATGGGCATTATAAATTTCTGGTGATGTCGTTCGGACTCACCAATGCTCCAGTAGCTTTTATGGATATGATGAACCGTATCTTTAGACCGTTTATCGATCGGTTTATTATAATATTCATAGATGGTATTCTTGTATATTCTCGGAGACAAACGGAGCACGAGCAGCAATTACGTATCATATTGCTGACCTTGAAGGAGCGTCCGTTGTATGCAAAATTTTATAAGCGTGCTTTTGGATCGATAGTGTGGAGTTCTTGGGTCACATAGTTACGAGAGAAGGTATATGCGTAGACCCAAAGAAGATTAAATCGGTACAATACTGACCCAGGCCTACGTCAGTTACGGAGGTTCGGAGTTTCTTAGGTCTGGCAGGTTATTACAGACGCTTCGTACAGGATTTCTCACGAATAGCGGCACCTTTGACAGGATTGACTAGGAAGGAAGTTCCATTTCAGTGGACAGATGCATGTGAGCAGAGTTTCCAACAGTTGAAGACGCGTTTGACAACTGCACCGGTATTATCTTTACCTTTCGGGTCAGGGGGTTTCGTTGTGTATTGCGATGCTTCTAGAGTGGGCTTAGGCTATGTGTTGATGCAACACGACAAGGTTATAGCATATGCTTCTCGACAGTTGAAGAGGCATGAACAAAATTATCCTACTCATGATCTAGAGATGGCTGTTGTAGTATTCGCATTGAAGATTTGGAGACATTACTTGTATGGAGAAACGTGTCAAATCTTCACAGATCATAAAAGTTTAAAGTATATTTTTCAGCAGGAAGATCTAAACCTCAAGCAGCGTAGATGGATGGAACTGGTGAAGGATTACGACTGTGAGATTTTGTACCATCCAGGCAAAGCAAATGTAGTAGCAGATGCTTTGAGTCGGAGGCCTGGAAGTAATATATCTCAATTGAGCATTTGGCAGAGACAGTCTTCTACAGACTGGCAGATTTTATGTGATAGTCGTATACGGTTTGAGTTTACATCGGCAGTAGGTCAATTAGCACATGTTTGCACCAGACCTCAGCTATGGGATCGTATTCGAGATGCGCAGCCTACAGATACTCACATGATGGAGATTATGGATCATGTTAGGCAGGGCAAAGAGACGGAGTTCGTGATTGATGATCATGGAGTATTACGTTTTAGGACTCGTCTCTGTGTGCCAGATTCTGACGGATTGAGGCGTGAGATTTTGGAGGATGGCCACAGGTCAGTATACAGTATTCATCCTGGTTCCACCAAAATGTATCGTGATTTGAAGGATAATTATTGGTGGGAAGGAATGAAGAAGGATATTACGGATTTTGTTTCATGATGCTTGACTTGTCAGCAAGTCAAAGCAGAACACCAGAAGCCAGCCGGAGAGCTGCAACCTTTACCCATTCCAGAGTGGAAATGGGAACAGATTTCCATGGATTTTGTGGTGGGTCTACCCAGGACTAGCAGAGGGTACGATTCCATTTGGGTGATAATAGACAGGCTGACGAAGGCCGCTCATTTTCTTCCAGTGAAGACAATATATGGATTTGCTCAGTATGCACAGGTTTATATCGATGAGATTGTACGTCTACATGGAGTGCCGACATGCATAGTATCAGATCGAGGTACCCAGTTCACGAGCAGGCTATGGCAGAAACTTCAGAGCGCTCTTGGTACACGACTGAGTTTTAGTACAGCTTTCCACCCACAGACAGACGGTCAGTCGGAGCGGACCATTCAGATACTAGAGGATATGCTTCGGTCTTGTAGTTTAGATTTCGGTGGTAGTTGGGATCGTCACCTACCTTTGGTAGAATTCTCGCATAACAACAGCTTTCAAGAGACGATCCAGATGGCACCCTTTGAAGCCTTGTATGGAAGGAAGTGTAGATCACCGGTTTGCTGGACGGAACTTAGTGAGAGTGGTATATTGGGGCCGCAGATAGTACAGGAAACTACAGAGAAGATTCAATTGATACGAGATAGAATGAAATGGCTCAATGCAGACAGAAGTCATATGCAGATCGAAGGCGACGCAAATTTGAGTTTGATTTAGGAGATTATGTGTTCCTTCGAGTATCTCCAATGAAAGGTGTGATGCGCTTCAGGAAGAAAGGGAAGCTCAGCCCCAGATAGGTTAGACCTTACGAGATTTTAGAGAGAGTGGGCGCTGTAGCTTATCGGTTAGCACTTCCACCGGGTTTTCCCGACGTGCATCCGGTGTTCCACGTTGCGATGCTTCGCAGATATCTTCACGATCCATCACACGCGATCCAATATCAGACTCTACAGCTCGAGCCAGGTCTATCCTACACAGTGCAGCCAGTCGCTATTCCGGACAGGCAGACAAAGCAACTACGATTGAGGACACTGCCATCTGTAAAGGTTCTCTGGCAAGAAAAGGATCGCGAGGAGATTACTTGGGAGACGGAGGACGCAATGCGGAGGAAATTTCCACATCTTTTCTTAGGTATGTTTAGTAATTATTTTAAATTCGGGGACCGAATTTTCTTAAGGAGGGAATATTGTAACATTTAGGAAAGGTTAGAAATAAACAAAATTAACTAAATTAAGAATAAGGTGATAAATCATAAAATAGTGAAAATCAAATATGTCAATCTTCATAAGTTATATATAATACAAATTAAATTAGAATTTTTGAATGTAATTTAAATAAGTTATAAGGGTTTTAATGAAAATTTTAGCTTCATTTTAATAAAAGGTGGGTTTTATAATAAGTTAAGTTGTGAGGGGTTAAATTGTAAAGTCTAGGTTTTATGCAAATACAAGATTGTTGAGGGTTTAAGGGAAACAAATGATATTAATTCAGTTCTGAAACTAAATTAAAAATAAAACAAAAATTGAAGATAATCACAAACCACCTCATGCTTGCATGAGCACCCTTCAACCTCCACCTCCTTCTTGCATGAATCATGCACACTCCTTCACTTGACACCTCCACCTTCCCTTATCCCTTCCTCCTCCCATATAAATAGCTCATTTTCAGTTTAATTTCAGAATCAAAACTGAAGGGAAAATTAAAGAAAAAGAAAAGTAAAAGAGAGAAGAAAACAAGAGGAAGAAGAAGGAGAAGAAGGAAATGGTTCATGGAGATGGCTCATCATCAAGCTAGGAGGGACTTAGCCAAATGGAGGGTTATTCCTACAGCAACATAGGAGGGTAAAACTCTTAAACCCAGTAGGGATTAGATTCTGTAGCTTAATTAGTTTAGAATTAATCAAGTCACATAATATCGTATTTTAGGTAGAAATAGTGTCTGTTGAAATCTGCTGTGTTCTGAAACATAATTAAATAAATTAAACAGAGCTAAAATGATGTAGGAATCAACTAGAATAAACCACAAGAGAACGACCACAGGGGGCCGGTTTTGGGCCGGCGACAGATGGAATTTGGCCGGCGTCGCCGGCCATGTTGGAAGTTTTGTGGGTTTGGTCTGTTGGAGTGTTTACAGTATACAATTTAGGATGTTTTGGTACTGTTGATTTTAATTAGTTTCACTGTGGTCTAAATCTGGGAAGATATATCGGAAAAGGAATCGTAAAACGCTAAATACGACACGACTAAATCATGTCGCGTTTTAATTTCTGAAACAGTGCAGATTTGGGTTAAAAATCCAGCAAAACTAAGTGTTAATAACTGATATAATCAAATAGTAGATAACTGGTAAGTATGATAACGTGTTTCTAATTTCGTTATATCGGAATAGCCGTTTGCTTATATACGTTAAATTGGTATATTTAGACGCGGATACGAGAAGTACGGAAGCCGCGAGGAAAGAGAAAGGATTAGCGATTCCGGAGTAGATTCGACTTTCCGGTGAGTAGACTAAACATCTACCGGGGAATTTTGTAAAGATGGCGTGTTTCGCCCGTGGTTTTACTTAATGTGATATTCATATCATCATGTTAAATGTTAGAATTTCATTCATTAACATACTTGTATATTGCTTAGTTGTTAGAACACTTCACAATTATCGGCGAGTCATGCCACGTGCACAATTTATATGCTACACACACCTCGTCGATATTACCATGTCACATACACTTAATTATCATATTTGTTAAAATATATGATATCGTATTTCATATATCTAAAATAATGGTAGATTGCATCATTGACATCATGTTACTTTATGCCGGTTTTATGTTATACATGAGATAAATGCAGAATTGAGGATTTATGGTTTTGAGTTTTAAATACTATTACATAAATCCAGGATTTTTATGATGATTGTGACAAGTCCACCATGAATGTCGTTTTTTTTTATTTGGTTTTATTCCGAACCGGGTGGGGTAGCTATACGGTTGCGGAAATTATTACGTATATCCGAGCTGGGTGGGGTAGCTATACAGCCGGATCATGGTGGACCCGGTCAGGGCCGAGGGCAGGGGCCGCAGTGTAGGCGGTGAGCCTAGCGAGGATACCCGATACCGGAGTCAGTGGTAAACACGGCGGATATCTGGGATATACCGACCGGTGTTATGGATTGACAGGATCATTCGGGGAATGATGCCTGATGAAATATCGAAGATTTGTGTCGATGATGGACACGGAAAGAAAATGAATCATATTTGGAAAACAAGTGATGAGATTTCAGTTTTTGGATTTATATATGGAATATTACAGATTTATGCTTCTACATGTTAATATGCATCATGTTCATCTTTATTTATATTAACTATAAATCGGCATATTTACTTTATTCGCCGTTATATGTTAGTCGTATTCACTGAGTTGGCAACTCATCCCCGTTGTGCCACAGTTCCTTGCAGGGATAGAGTGGACGGGTAGTTGCGAGACGAAGATACTTTTGCAGCTGTTTTTCCATCTTTTGATAGGTAGGTTATATGTGTAGTAACCTTCCTTTTTGGGTTTTGTATCTTGTATCTAGAAAGTCTCCATCAAACCTGTATTTTGACTTAGAAATGAGAGATGGTATATATATGTGTACAGTTGAGAATTGTTGGTTAGTTTCATTATTTTGTCCTTATAAGATTCAGTAATGTTCTATATGTTTATTTTTCATGTTCATTTTTGTTGATTCCAACTAGGAATACAACCAAACTTAACCTTTAATATTTGTTTAATGAATTAACTTCATAAATTGAGATTTTTACTTAAAAACTAAATCTTCATAAATAATTCCGCAATAAGGTATTTGATCTTGGTTTTCGGCTTACTTGGACTTGTACATATCTTTAGATATGATACAAACCTAAGTGCCGGTCACATCCAAACTTGGGTCGTGACAGTAATGCTGAGAAAGAATCTCATTCTCCTTTAGAATAGTCCAGGAATTCCGTGCTCAAGTATTCTCCTCCCTGATCACATCAAAGAACATAATACTTATACCCTTATTTTGGTTCTCTACTTCTAACTTATATTCTGTGAATATCATAAAAGGTTCGGACTTGTGTTTCAACAGGAACATATGTCTGAATCTTGAGAGATCAAACAGAGAATGTAATGAAGTAAAAAGAACCGGTCTTGGCATGTGTAGACAGGGGACCTTTATACATTAGCATGTATCAATCCCAAAAGTTCACTAACTCTTTCTCTGTTACCAATAAACAGAGCTGTGGTCATCTTATCTTTGTGACATGACCGGCAAATTTCACAAGATGTAAATTTAAACAAATTTAAATATGCATCTAAGTGTAACTTAGCCAGTCGGGTCACATTGATATGACCTAGTCTACAATGCCTCAAGAAGGATTCGTTCATTTCTGAACTCTTCCTCTTATGTGTGTTCTGTATACTAAGAACTGTAGTTTGATTTAGAACGTCAATGCTTTTAGATAACATGCCTGAACCGATCAACTTTTGATATAGGAAATGTCCAAAATATTATCCAACAATACAAAATTATATCCTTTCTTTACTAATAAAGAGACTGATATGATTTTGTATATCAGGTTCGGTATCTAATAATATTCGCTCAGAATCAATGTATTCTGGTAATACAGGGTGATAGTGACCAACAAACTTGGTTGCAACACTTGCACCATTTTCTATCTCATGAAACTTATCACCTGTTCTCAGTTCTCTACCTATCTGTAGCCCATGTAACAGATTACATATGCGGGATCCTGATCCGGTATCACATACCCAGGACGTAAACGATACTGAGAAACAGTTCTCTGTAATGAACACACCCGAAGATGATGCATCAACATGCACTTTCTTCGTTTGGGTGGCACGGGAATTCTGCTAATCCCCAATTTCCTGCTCTGTCTTATAACAATTATAAGTTGGAGCGGGTCCAACGTTCCCCAGCTCAGTATAACAAGCGGGTTCGGTCAATACATCCGTATTATTATCTTGATTAAGGCGTGATATGGTCGCTACCTTGAGAGAGAGAGAATAAAACACTCAGCGTATGCTCTTGCAAGATCAGATTGGTTATTATTTTATCTAATCAGGATGGATCCCACTGTTTTTATCAAATCTTCCTTCAAACCCTAAAAGGAAAGACTAGCCGGGATTAATTACACCATACAACTTCGCCAATCTTTCAGCCAGGTTAGTATCGGTACTTTGAGGGAGGTTCCCCGTGCTTTCGCACGGACCTAATCAAAGTAAACCTCGTTTCCCAGAGGCGTAACCCCGTTGACACCTTTCTAGACACCTACTTGATCGGCTAATTGTAATGTGTAAAACTCTCCCAGGAGTAACTCTTACTCGCAGCGGATATCGGGATCCAACTATCTCATAGAAGGTATGCAATCTCATTGCAAATTTCAACACTTGAAATTCCCGATAATTTTGCCCCAAACGATATATGACCTTGACAAGGTCAACAAACCATAGACCGTAGGTCAAGTTCAACCCGTCATTTCTTGATTGAATTAAACCCACCCGCACGACCCTTGACAAGGTCAACAAGGCCGTATGACTACCCTAATCCAATCTGCATCATATGCATAAGCAGATAAATATTGGTCAGCTACCGCACACTGCGCCTTGACAAGGTCAACAAACGCAGCACGAATGCTAAGCAGGACTTATCTGAAATGACGGAGGGCTACGAAAGGTTTTTCTGAAAACCTATTGCGTAATGAACTTGATATCGTTATAGAATCAAATGATTTTAAAATGGAGTGTTTTTAGGCTTTTTCTAGTTTTGCTAAAGGGGTCACTCCCGGTGAAGGGATCGTCGGCCCTTTCCCCATCGAATAAGGTGCAGGGTATATCATATATACCACTATACAAAGCAAGAACTATAGAAGCAATCAAAAGACAAACCGAGGGTTGTAGCATCTGCCAGTTATTGCTAAAGGGGTCACTCCCGGTGAAGGGATCTCGGCCCTTTCCTCATCGAATAAGGTGCAGGATGTTCTACAAGGAACACCGCGATGCATAGCAAGAACTGTAGCTACCTGTTTTTGAAAATTCAATTCCACAACATCTTTTAGGTTTCTTTTCTTTCATTAATCATATTAGTGAAGTCCCATCATTTAAGTACCTAAACATCACAGATAAATACGACGTACACTTATGCCATCCGCATTCGCCTCGATGTCCCCTCGTGTACCGTTAGGTTAGGTAACTAACGGCAGAGCGGGGCAGCACTAGCGCGGGTGTAAAACATAAGTAACGTCTATATAATATATCATATATACTATATACAGTATCTATCACAGAACATCAAATGATCACATCACAGATATCGTAGCAGAAGAAACATATGAAATATTGGATATACTAGGACATCCGTGTTTTGTTTTGAGCCTCTACAAAACACGGATTCCACGGTCGCGATGAATAGCCAAACCCACACCCCTACACCCCTACGAGAGCGGCAAGCAACCCTACCAATTCTAGAGTTAGGAGACCCGGACTCGACTCCTCGAGATGGTCTCCCACTGGACCCTAGAACCCGGTTACTTGTGCTCCCCTCCTTGGGTCTATCCTAGTGCGGAAAAGTAAACAATATACAAATGCTGACATCAACCTCAACCCGGAAGTGCCCCAATAAAAGAATGTTACATACATTTAATATACATGAATGAAAATAAAAACTCTCATCTCACATAAAACCCCCCGGCTATTTAGAACGCGACGATCCAATATAACATATCCAGCAACACATAATATCACATGTCATCAACGTAAGTAAACATGCGCATCCCAATTGTCGTTGACATATAGCAACGAAACCGGCGATATCACATATTACACTTACGGTCGCAGAAAAGAAAGTGTAAAACTACAACGGTTGGATTCCGCAACCTCCTTAGACATCGCATGCCTAACAGTTATAAACCCCGCATTTTAGTCTCCATATCGAAAACACTTTTCAATATCAAGTCGGGCAATTCAACAAGATTCCCGACATCCTGATCGAATGCTCATCGCAAACTTTACTAAACGGCCGCACCCCCGGATGCCGTCGACTAAGTGCACTAAGGCGGAACACCGCTGCCGCAAGCACCCGAATGGATACTTTCGGCGACGAGGTTCTCCTACAGTCACTTGGTCGGGGCTATGGGGCATGGCTGTCTATTAAGTTTACCCGGCGAGTATCCGTGTACGCTACGTGATTGCGACGGACTTTTGATCGCATCAAAATTCCGTGGCAACCGATCATTTGAGACTAAACTGCTATGTTTATAACATCCAAATTAGTTGTCTCATAACTACTTGTGGATTCCAAATATTGTATCACATTTCAGATAAATAGACAATGTTAAACTTTCCGATCGAATGATCAAACACCCAAGTTTTCCATCTAGTTCTCAACACTTGATGGGAGTTTAAAAACATCCATCACATGCCACAGTACCAATGGTCCAGCCGTAGAAGGGTCAAGCCAACGCCTCATATGTGACACGCCGTACTGCCCCAAACCCTAAGGTTCAAAAGGCAGTTCAAGACGGTCACATAATCGAGTTAAGGTTTGTTGTCTTCTAGAGGGTCTATCGCGTAACTTGCACGATCTAAACGTTCTTAAACTACGGGAAAAATCTAACACTTGGAAATTTTCTGGGTCGGGAAAAAGTGAGTTATTGATATCGGATCGAACTTTTTAACAGTTTCTAAATATCCGGAAAACACAACGAAATTAAATTTTCCGATCGAAACAACGACTACAAAATAAACCCCAAAACACTCAACACTTGAGTCAGATAAAAATACCCATAAAATATCAGGGAATTAAAAAGAAACATTACTGAGCAAAACGACAACGGTGACGTCACATTTTGGCCGCGGAACCGCCGCACGAGCATGGCTCGTGCGGCGGTTCCGCGGCGCTTTGGAGGCCAAACATTGTCGTTTTGCACATGTGTCCTTAAAATTGCCTGCTGATTTTTTTAGGCATTTTTAATTCAGAAAAATCCCAGATTTTAAAAAATGTACAGAGAGGGTTTTATTTTGTCGTGTTCGGATTCGTTCGGAGTTTTAACATCGTTAACACATCGCCTAATACTCTAGCTAGGCTCTGACACCACTGTTGGGTTACTAGGCACACTAACAAGGCTCTACAAGGCATCGACCATGCCGGATTAAAATTTTTAGGTGCCGAACAACCCTAAGCAAGATCGTATACTAGAGTTTAGGCGAAACAAAAGGCAAGTAAATCACATATACACTAAAGGAATACGAAATACAACCTTTGTAGATCGGTCCTTCACTTCATATGCTCCTTGATGTAGTCCCTTCGCTGCGATCATTCAACTCCTGGACTCCCGGACGGCTCCATGAGAAAATTGCAACGGTATTGCTTGAAGTCTTCGATGCCGAAGATGATCTACGTCGAGGGAATACGGACTCAAGCTTCTGCCTCACTAATCAAAGAATTAGTGAAGCAAACACCCTAAACTAAAGTGCTATTCTAGTAGAGGATGGTGAGATAGGAAATGGGTACACTTTAGAATTTCTTTTCTCACTTTGGTTCTCTCTCTTTTTCAAACCTAGCATCAAGATGAAGGAGGAGGAAGATGAACTCAAAAATGAGAAAGGATAATGATCAAGAGAGAGAATTAGCTAACCATGGTGAGTAAGTATCATATACTTAACTCATGTAGAGACTTTACCATTGTTAATTATAGTGGTTAGGTTAGTTCATATATTAAGTAAAACAAAACAAGTGGAATGAGTCAAAGCATCCATAAGCTTCATAAAGCTTCATGTATGTGAGCTCATTATCCATTTGTTTTTGAATTACTTAAATATAAAAACCTAACCATTATAATTATAATGGTGTATGTCTCATACACCCATGTAGTGTGTATCAACAACCATGATATAAAATGTACACAAATAAATATATAACACATATATATATTAACTTGTGCACAAGTGAGAAAAACAAATGCTTAAAGTGAACCAATGTTAGTTAATGTAAATTAGTATATCATATATACAATTATACACTAAATTATTAAATCAACACTTGACTTAATAATCCGGTTATATTACATACAACCGACTAACATTCAATGTATCGACTTATCGAATCAACCCTTGATTCGATGACTTGGTTATATCGCATATAACCGATCGACACAAGCATCGCGAGAATAGAATACGGTATCACATACTCGCATTATTCTCGGTCCCGCACATATCACATATGCACTCCTATTTCGTTTCTCCTGAGCCAGTAAAACCTCTATGTAGGACTCTAAAGACTCGTCAATACGCCGGCAGTAGGTGATGATCATATCAAGCACCCACAAGCCGTCAGCGGTACTAGCTGGACGTAACGGCTATCCGGGTATTGAGCGATCAGAAGATCAGCAAGCAAGCCCGCTCCAACTCCTGCAAAAAGCCTGACAGTGACACTACCGTACAGTCCGGTCTCCTCGTCTGATATGTCGCATATCAAGTCTAGGGGTGGTAAACGTCAGACCCCAATAAACGATAAGTCGTGTCGATATGAGGCGCATAACGGGTCGAGAAACTACGGGTAACACTTACCAGTAAATCTCTAAACCAGCCCTGGCCAGGGACTTCCCTGTTATGGCCAATCGAGCACAGCGCAACATCAACCCCCAATACCGGGAGAGACGAAACCCTTCCTATCGCTCATTGCCTCCATGTGACTCGGGACTGTACCCAAAAACCACCGTTTTGCACGCCCTCTTGGACGTGGTAAGGTGGAAATCAAAGCACAATGGGAATCACACAAGACTCTATGACGATCTCGGGTCTACAGACTAACCTGTACTAGTGTCACCAAAGAACTGCCATCTGACGTAAGGTATAATACCATCTGGGAGTTCTCGGCGAGTCCGTCCAGTGTACCCAGTCTCCACTGAGCACCCGTATATCATCTCTGATGTCAAACACCAATGGATATGGGATCATCCATCGCCCATCTATATGGGTCGAGAAGGTATACGCTAATCTACTCTGGTATATCGATGCCCCGTCTCGATACACCCACGACTAGGGACCTTGAAGGATGTACTTATAGACTACCTTGTCCACACTAGTATGATCCGCATCACAGTCCAGGTAGTCAAGTACACATCCTAAGGGCTTTACCAACATGTAACCGAGAGACAATCAGTATACATGTTAAGGTAAAGGGTAACCAGATAGCATACTATCATGTCGAGCAAGAAAGTCCTCCCTATATATGTCCAAGCATCCACTACAATATACATTACATGTGTAGTAATGGCCTCTAGGGCATACATATAACTAACAAGACTTACAACGTTAGGCATGAAATCTTGGATATGTGATATCCCGGATTTATGATGTTTAAGGGCAGTGATGATTCCAATTGTTATAGTTTTTCACTTTCTTTTTTGCGACCGTAAGTGTAATATGTAGTGTATCGCCGGTTTCGTTGCTATACGTCAACGAAAATTGGGATGCATATATTTACTTATGTTGATGACATGTGATGTTATGTGTTGCTGAGATATGTTATATTGGATCGTCATGTTTAAATAACCGAGGAGGTTTTATGTGAGATGAGAGTTTTTTTCATTTTCATTCATGTAAAAACTTGTATATAATATTCTTTTATTGGGTCACTTCCGGGTTGAGGAAGATGTCACCGTTGATGTATATTATTTACTTTTCCGCATTAGGATAGACCCAAGGAGGAGAACACAAGTAACCGTGTTCTAGGGTCCAGTAGGAGACCATCTCGAGGAGTCGGGTCCGGGTCTCCTAACTTTAGAATTGGTAGGGTTGCTTGCCACTCTCGTAGGGGTCTAGAGATGTGAGTTTGGCTATTCATCACGACCGTGGAATCCGTGTTTTATACATGCTCAAAATAAAATACGGACATCCTAGTATATCCAACATTTCATATGTTGTTTTCTGCTACGTTATCTGTGATGCGATCATTTGATATGATGAGATAGATTTTGTATATAGTATATGTGATATATTATATAGACGTTGCTTATGTTTTCCACCCGCGCTAGCCCTGCCCCGCTCTGCCGTTAGTTACCTAATCTAACAGTGCATGACGGGATATCGAGGCAAATGTGGATGGCATAAGCGTACGTTGTATTTATCTGTGATGTTTAGGTAAATTAAATGATGTGACATTCATTAATGAGATTAATGAAAGAAAAATAAACCTAATGATGTTGTGGAATTGAATTTTCAAAAATAGGTAGCTCTAGTTCTTTCTTTGCACAGTGGTATTCCTTGTAGAATATCCAGTACCTTATTCGATAAAGAAAGAGCTGAGATCCCTTCACCGGGAGTGACCTCTTTAGCAATAACTGGCAAATGCTACAACCCTCGGTTTTGTCTTTTGATTGCTTTTCTAGTTCTTGCTTTGCATAGTGGTATTGTGAATATTCTGCACCTCATTCGACGAGGAAAGAGCCGAGATCCCTTCATCGGGAGTGACCTCTTTAGCGAAACTAGCAAAAGCCTAAAAAACACTCCATTTTAAAATCATTTGATTCTGCAACGATATCAAGTTCAAAGCGTTAAAGGTTTTCTTAAAAACCATCCGCAACCCTCCGTCATTTTAGGAAGTAGAGTACTTAGTATTCGTATTGTGTTTGTTGACTATAGTTAAGACACAGTGTATGGTAGCTAAGTGATGTCTTCCTATATAGCATATGATGTGATTAGTTAGGACAGTCATGTGACTTTGTTGACCATAGTTAAAGGTCATATGGGTGGGTCTAATTAATTACGAAACAATGGGTAGAACTTGACTAGTTCTTGTGATTTGTTGACCATAGTTAAGGTCATAAGCCACTAGGGGTAAAAACCTTTATCGGGAGTTTCAAGTGTTGAAATTTGCAATGAGATTGCATACCTTCTATAAGATAGTTGGATCCTGATACCCACTGCGAGTAATTGTTACTCCTGGAAGAGTTTTGCACTTTACAATTAGCCAATCAAGTAGGTGTCTAGAAAAGTGTCAACGGGGTTACGCCCCTGAGAAAACGAGGTTTATTTTAATTAGGTCCGTACAAAAGCACGGGGAACCTCCCTCAAAGTACCGGCACTGGCCTGACTGAAAGATTGGCGAACTTGTAGGGTGTAATTAATCCCGGCTAGTTTTTCCTTTTAAGGTTTGAAGGAAGATTTGATAAAAACAGTGGGAGCCATCATGATTAGATAAAATATATAACAAATCTAATCTTGCAAGAGCGCACGCAGAGTGTTTTCTTCTCTCTCTCTCCTGGTAGAGACTCACGTCTTAATCAAGATAATAATATGGATGTATTGACCAAACATGCTTATTATACTGAGCTGGGGAACGTTGGTCCCGCTCCAACTTATAATTGTTATAAGACCGAGCAGGAAATAGGAGAACACCAGGATTCCCATGCCGCCCAAACGAAGAAAGTGCATGATGAGGTATCTTCTTCGGGTGTGTTCATTACAGATAATTGTTTATCAGTATCCTCTACGTCCTGGGTATTTACCGGGTCGGGATCCCGCATATGTAATTTGTTATATGGGCTACAGATAGGTAGAGAACTGAGAATAGGGTGATATGTCTCTAAGTATAGAGATTGGTGCAATTGTTGCAGCCAAATCAGTTGGCAGTTATCACCCTGTATTACCAAATACATTGATTCTGAACGAATGTTATTAGATATCGAACCTGATATACAACATCATATCAGTCTCTTTATTTAGTAAAGAATGATATAATTTTGTATTGCTGGATAATATTTTGAACATTTCCTATATCAAAGTGTTGATCGGTTCAGGCACGTTATCTAAAAGCATATACGTTCTAAATCAAACCACAGTTCTCAAAGTATAGAACACACACAAGAGGAAGAGTTCAGAATTGAACGAATCCTTCTTGAGGCATTGTAGACTAGGTCATATCAATGCGACCCGACTAGCTAAGTTACATTTAGATGCATATTTAAATCAGTTTGAATTTACATCTTGTGAAACATGCCAGTCATGTCACAAAGATAAGATGACCATAGCTCCGTTTACTAGAAACAGAGAAAAGGTTAGTAAACCCTGGGGACTGATACATAGAGATGTATATGGTCCCCTGTCTACACATGCCAGGACTGGTTCTTTGTACTTCCTTACATTCACTGATGATCTCTCAAGATTCGGACACATGTTCCTGTTGAAACACAAGCCTAAATCTTTTGAGAAATTCAATGAATATAAGTTAGAAGTAGAGAACTGATACGGGTATAAGTATTATGTCCTTTGATGTGATCAGAAAGGAGAATACTTGTGCATGGAATTCTTGGATTATTTTAAAGGAGAATGAGATTCTCTCTCTGCATTACTCCTCCGTATAAATCACAGCACAACGGTGTATCGGGGTGGAGCAATCGCACCCTATTTGATATAGTGCGCTCTATGATGAGTACTACTGAGTTGCCTGTTTCCTTTTGAGAGTTATGCACTTAATAAACTACATACCTATTGAATTGGGTTCCAACCAAATCAGGTGCCTGCCACTCCATATAAGATATGATATGGAAAGAGCCCATCTCTTAAGCATGTTAAGATTTGGGGTTGTCCGGCCTATGTCAAAAGCAAAATCCGGACAAGCTCGAGATAAGGTCAGTTCTGTGGAAGTTTGTTGAATATCCTAAGTATTCGCAAGGGAATATCTTCTACCATACCGAGAAACAAAAGGTGTTTTATTTCTCGGCATGCCACCCTTTTAGGAAAAGGAATTTTTATAGAAAAAATTTGTGGTCATGAGGTAGAACTGGAAGGAGTTCCAGCTATACAAACTACAGCTGATGAATTGGTAGAACCGAAGGATTCAATAGTTCCCGACGAACCTCAGCCTCTCCGCCAATCTGGAAGGGTTCCTCATCCGCCTGAGAGATACTTCGGTTTCTCGATGACATTGGTAGAACCGAAGGATTCAATAGTTCCCGACGAACCTCAGCCTCTCCGCCAATCTGGAAGGGTTCCTCATCCGCCTGAGAGATACTTCGGTCATGAGGTAGAACTGGAAGGAGTTCCAGCTATACAAACTACAGCTGATGAATTGGTAGAACCGAAGGATTCAATAGTTCCCGACGAACCTCAGCCTCTCCGCCAATCTGGAAGGGTTCCTCATCCGCCTGAGAGATACTTCGGTTTCTCGATGACAGTGGGAGTGAGGATTGCATCATGTGATGATGATCCAACTAGTTTCGAGCAGGCCATCAAGAGTAGGAACTCTGTAAGAATGGCTGGATGCTTAGCGATCTGAGATGGAATCCATGTACACCAACAAAGTATGGACTTTGGTTGCTATATCTGAAGGGTTAAATCTCCATCAGGAGCAAGTATATCTTGAGAAGATTACTTGGTGTAGATGGAAAAGTTGAGACTTTCAAAGCTAGACTTGTTGCAAAAGGGTCTCGTCATTGGCCAGACATGGATAATGATGAAACCTTTTCTTTGGTGGCTATGTTTAAGTCCATCCGGATCCTACCTGCCATTGCTATATACCATGACTACAATATCTGGTGGTTGGGTGTCATGACTGCTTTTCTAAATAATGATTCAGAAGAGAGCGTCTATAAGTACACAGCCAGAGGGTTTCGTAGACAGTGGGAGCAGCGGAAACGTGTGTAAGTTGCTTTACAGGATAAAGCAGGCATCATGGAGTTGGAATATCTGTTTTGATGTGATAGTCAAAGCGTTTGACTTCGTCAAAATGGTAGATGAACCTTGTATATACAAAAAGATAGTAGAGAGTAAAGTGGTCTTCCTCGTATTGTATGTAGATGCCATACTCTTGATAGGAAAGGTGTTTCCTATGCTACACTCGGTCAATCTCCTCTTATCACATTGATTCTCCATATAGGATCAAGGTGATACCTCCTAAATCCTGGGTTTTGGATCTATGAGATAGATCTATGTGGATGTTAGGGTTCTCACTAGGTGTAGTGAGATGGTATCAATCGATCTTGGGGAGAATCACTGGATAGCTTCCAGGGTGGTAAAGTCGACTGAATGTCAGTCACAGACATTGTCTTTACCCTCAGTGGAGGGACGGTATGTTGGAAGAGTTCCAAACTAGATACCGTAGCAAACTAGACGATAAAGGCTGGATACATCGCTACTAAAGATGCTACCAAAGAGGAAGTATTTGTCTATATTTGTTTATGAGATGAACAAGGTTCCTACCATTGTGTGACAATGGAGATGTGGCTTTGGCCTAGGAACCCCTATCCCATCAGTGACCCAGACATATTCTAAAACAGTATCACCTGATCATGGAGATGGTTGATCTCCAAGAGATCGAGGTTAGGAGAGTAGACTCAGAGGTTAACACGGCGGATCCACTCACAAAGGACTTACCTACGAGAGACTTTTAATAGGACGTTGGGTATGAGATACTACAACAACTGGTCTTAGTGCAAGTGGGAGATTGTTAGTTGTATGTATGCCCTAGAGGCCATTATTGTACATGAGATGTATATTATAGTGGATGCTGGGACATATATAGGGAGGACTTTCTTGCTCTACATGATAGTACGCTATCTGGTTGCTCTTTATCTTAACATGTATACTTACTGTCTCTCTGTTACATGTTGATAAAGCCCTTAGGATATTTGCTTGGCTACTGTGATTATAATACAGATCATACTAGTGGGACATGTGTAGTTTATAAGCATATCCTGAAATGTCCCTAGTCGTAGGTATATCGAGACGGGGCATCGATATTCCAGAGTAGACTAGCGTATATGATACTTGACCCATGTGATGGGCGATGGATGTTTCCATATCCATTGATGTCTGACATCAAGATTGTATGCGGGTGCTCAGTGGTGACTGGGTACACTGGATGGACCCGCCGAGAACTCCTATATGGTATTATATCTATCGTCGGATAGCAGTTCTCAGGTGATATTGGTACAGGTTAGTCTGTAGACCCGAGATCGTCATAGAGTCTTGTGTGCGCTTCCATTGTACTTTGATTACCACCCTACCACGGCTCTACCGAGTCATGCAAACAGATGGCTTTTGGGTACAGTCCCGAGGAACATAGAGGTAATGAGCAATAGGAGGGGTTTCGTCTCTCCCGGTATTGGGGGTTGATATTGCGCTGTGCTCGATTGGCTATATCCGTAAGTCCGTAGCCAGGGTTGTTGAGATTTACTGATAAGTGTTATCAGTAGTTTCTCGATCTGTTATAGACCATATATCGGCACGACTTATTGAGTTATTGGGATCGACGTTTCCATACCCAGACTCGATACGCAGCATATCTGACGAAGAGACCGGACTGTACGGTAAGTGTTACCAGTTGGCTCGACGGGAATTTTGACAGATTCGCTTGTTTTCTTCTGATCGCTCAATACCCAGGTGGCTGTCATGTTTAGCTGACCTCTTGCGGCTTGTGGGTATTTGATATGATCATCGTCCACTGCCGGAGTATTGACGAGTCTTAGAGTCCCACAGAAGAGTTTTCTAGCCCAGGCGAAACGATGTGGTGTGCATATGAGATATACGCGGGGACCCGATTAAATGCGCGTATGCGATGCCGTATATTAATCGGGCGATTTACTATTGGTCGGGTCGTATGTGATATGACCGGTTTGTTAAATCAAGTGTTGATTTAACATTGACTTTTAGCTCACTTCTTTTATACCCTTTTCTTTTGTTGTATGCATGCATGTATGCATATGTTTATGTTGATGCACATGTTGATCTGCATGCACACATACATGCATACACTTGTTTGTATCATGGTTGTTGATACACTTGTGGTGGCAATGCAAGACTCACATGGAAGTATTTATCTATATATTTATTTTTGAGTTAATACAAATAGAATTAATTCATGGTTAAGATTTATTCTTCATTCTCTACACTTAACCTTGTATTAACCATGAGTTAATTTTTGATGGCTCTTATTGCTCAATGATAAATATCTAGATATTTATTAACCCATTGTTACAAGTGAGAATGATTTAATATATATATATATATATATATATATATATATATATATATATTATTCATTCTCATTTTATTTTATTCATCACAACCTTTGAGCTCTTGTTCTTGCCATCATCTTCTTCCTCATTTTCTCATCCTCTCTTGATTTTTCTAGAGTGAGTGGGAGATAAAAAGATAGGGTTTTAAAGTGAGAAAACAAACCACATCATCATTCTACACTAGTCTAGCCAATTAGTTTAGAGTGTTGGCTTCATCTTCATCTTTTGATCAAGTGGAGCTAGCAGCTTGGACAAAGAGGACTCCGGATGGATCATCGTGGACTTGGAAGATCACTAGCAAGCCCGTTCAAACTCTCAACGAGCCAAGGAGTCACGTAAAGAGAAATACAAAGGTTTTATTCTCTTCATTTTGTGTTATATAACTTGTAGTATGAGATACTATTTCTTGTTACCCTAGCTTTTCTAGTTCGATTCCTAGATTAGATTGTTTAGCACCATCTAATTTTTTTAAATTGTGGTATGTGTGATACTATCAAATCCTTGTAGTGGTACTAAGGAATCCCAACACCACGCTATCACGATCCCTATTAATGAGCCTGTCTCGCCATTAATGCGGGATCCCGCTTATCACGCGGGCATGACATCGGGTGCGTAACGGCCGGCGTGATTCTCACTCCTGCCTGCCTATCACTGCCGCTATATAAACCCCTCTCTCAGACGATCAAGATACGCAATTCTCTCCTCACTAGGCCGCTACTCTGCCCAAATTGCACCACTAACTTGATCGTCGGAGGGTCCTCGGTGATACAACTACCCCGGGACTTTCTTGCAGGTAGCTCGGCCACAACCGCCTCAAACCCATTGAGATCCACACGCTTCAGGAGGCAACCTCCAACTCGATCTCAGCCGTCCATCGCCGCTCACAGTAGATCTACGGAAGGTAATATCTTGACGTGATACGAAGCACGTCACATTCCAATAATGCATGGAAGGAGAAAGTTGAGAAATAAGATACTGTTTCAATGGCGAATGAAGTTTTGATAGTGCAAATCCCCGACCCTAATTTTGATTTGAGGCCGAATTTGGGAATTTTAGATGCAGGAGAAGGGTTTGGAGGTTTAAAACTGTAGCCTGACATTCGTCAGATGCCTAACGGAGTATAAGAAAGTTAATGTTTTTTTGGTGAAGTCGGGGGACGTTTAAGAAACCATTTAGAGTTTTGGGGAGTAAATAGTAGTTATCAGGTATTAGTGAGTATTTTAGTAATTAGCAAGTTTTGAGGGATCATTTGATAAAATACCCTTTACAATAACTTAAATTATTTCTCTATTATTTTATATTTTCTGTTGAAAAATGAGAACAAGACAAGACAAGACAAGTGATTTGACCTTAATGGGTTTGGTTATAATAGCAATAATTTTGCATGTGCGGTGATGCATGTAATTTTAGAAATAAAATATAGATGATACCAGCATAAAATTTAGAATCTACTGGGATAGTTTCATAATAAAGAAGCACTAAAATTTTTATAATTCTAAAATGATATGATTAATTCAGTTATACGTTATTTTTAAATTTTTATAAACATTTAATATGGTTTAATAATATTTTGACATATAAGCAAATTCTATGTGGCATAAAATTGGACCCCAAGAAAATAACTAAGCTGGTTTCTTCGGCATTATAACAGAGAGAAGAGATAGAGATATAATGGCACTTAAAAGAGGGACAATTCATACATCTAACCCCGTATAACTTGATTATTTATACAAGATCTTAATGATCTCGGCTTTAATGTATTTTCCCTTCAAAGCCTTTAGAAAGATAAAATTATCAATTTTGGTGTTTTTCCCTTCAATTTTTATCTAAACTATTTTCATGATAAACAAACAGGGTAATCAAAATTTAGGATGGGTGTTGAAATGCATTTCCTCTGACATCTAGTTTTCTTAATTTATTTACATAGAAACAAGCAGGCCCTCGGTAGAAAAGCACCTATTACTTTAATGATCGATTGGCTTTTCTACTTTCTTGTAATATGTGATCTTCTAAAGGAATTTTACTAAAATGCACTCTCATACTTCGCTAATTACTGAGAAGCCACTCCATACTTCGTATTTACTCAAAAGTCCCCTCATACATTTAAATTGCATTAAAATGTCCCCTAATAGTTAAAAAAGAGAATATTTTTGGTATCTTTCATTACTCCATTAGGAGGCCAAGGATGGGTATCGGGTTAGTATTTTAAAACCTTCACAACCTATCTTCTTTTCCTAAAATTTCTAAATTTTCCGCCAAATTGGATTTAGGTTTAGGGTTTCGCTCAAAGATGTTTTAAATTGATTATGAAAACTAGCTCGTTTTTCTTAACATTCTCTAGCAACGAGCATGTTGAGTGCAGTTGTCCCTTCAATTGCAGGTTTTGAGAGAGTGATTCTTTAGCTATGCTAAATCCGAATTTTCATCTAAGCGAGGATATGAGTTCTTTTTATGAGATAAAGAGCTATCTAAATACCTAAAAAGCAAGAGAATGGCGCAAACACAAGTTCAACTCAATTTTCCTAACAAGACGCTGACTTTTGATGAAAAAGTAGTAAGAGGGGATTTTTAGTACAATTTAATGTAGGGATTCTTTAGCACCATACTTAGGTTTAAAGTTGCATCACACATGCTATAACAAAAATTTAAGGGGATGCTAAACAATCCAACCATGAATCGAACTAGAAAAATAGAGTAACAAACTATAGTATCACATATTATATAGTGTCTAACACTAAGTGGGAAGAGAATATAACCTTTGTAGACCTCCTTCTAGACTCCTTGGATCGAGTAGGGTTTGGACCGGTTGGCTTGTGTCCTTCCAAGTCCACGATGATCCACCACGAAATCTCTTTGCACCAAGCTCCAAGCTTCACTTGATCAAGAATGAAGATGAAGCAAACACTCCACACTAGTGGACTAGACTAAAGTGGAATGGTGATGTGGGTTTGGATCTCACTACAAAACCTTTTCTTTTTAATTCTTTCTCTTTCTTTTAAAACCCTAGAGAGCTTTGAGGAGAGAGAGGAAGAAGGAGATGGCTCAAACTAAACTCAAGAGAATAATATGATAACTTTTTTAAACTCAAGAGAGTAAGTGAAGTCATCCATGCTAAACTATGTAACTTGAGGTTAAGCAAAACCATGGGCTACAAAACCATGGGCTAAAAAACCATTGACTATTGTCAACCCAAGAGAGTTGAATAGTCAACCAAGATCATGTTGCCATTTTGCTTTTCTCAAATAAACAAAATATCTAAATATGTTACCATGTGAGTCTTGCATTGCCAACACCAATGTATCATCAACCATGACACATGTATGCTTGCATGTGTGCATCCATATCAACATATACATACACTCATGCATGCATCATGTAAATCCCCGGTTCCGAATAAAATTTTTCCGTATTTTCCCCAATTTCACTTGAATTTCTCTCTCTCTCTCTCTCTCTCTCTCTCTCTCTCTCTATATATATATATATATATATATATATATATATATATTTTTTTTTTATTACCTAAATTCTAAACCCAATCCTAATTCTACCCAGCCTAAACCCATGCCCGACTCGACCCGACCCGACCCGCTTTCCCCCTCTCCTTCTTCCTCACTCCCTCTCGTTTCCCGCCACTCCTCTCGCATCACCCCAACGACTTCCGCTTCTCGCGCTCGCCACGACGACCGCGCCTCTCGCGCTGGCCACGACGACTGTGCCTCTCGCAACACCCCAACGACTCCCTCTTCTCGCGCTCGCCTGAGACCCGCTCCCCAACGGGCACTTCCTCCAACGGCTCTCCCTCCCCCACGACGACCGAGCTTCCCCCTTCTTTTCCCCCTCGCTTTTCTTCTTCTTTGTTTTCATTTTTCTCACCTCCTCCAACTCAACCTCAATGAGCCTCCCCTGCCCCTCATCGTCCCCTTACCTCAACCCAGCACCCTCGCCTGAGCACCGCCATGACCGAGCTCCCCAGCACACCACTACACCCCCTCTCCATCGACCTCATCTTCAACCCCGACCCTCTACAACCGTCGCCACCATGACGTCCCGACCTTACCTCGCCACCACATCTCAACCATCACCATCATCAACTTCATCCCCGACAACCCAGAGCTTTCCTCTGCTCACCACCTTCGGACACGAGCTCCGAGCACCCCAACACCGAACCCAACTCCCTCGTCCCTGCACCCTCACCTGAGCCCCGACCCTCGTCTCCTCCATGCCTCACCGACCTCTCCACGACGAGCGCCCCAGCCGCCTACCTCAGATGACCTCTCTAGAGCCAGAGCCCCTGCACCTGCTGCCTCCAGCCGACACCCGAGCTCACTGCCGTCGCCGCTGCTCGTGCCGTGTCGTGCCCTTACGCGTGCCTCTCACCGTCATCGCTGCCGGGATTATTGTCGTCGCATTTATCTGAGGCAAGTGAACTCTAATCACTTGTTTATGCATGCTAATTAATATTTTTGAATTGGTAACAAACGAGGTTACATAATGCGGTGTATGTGCCCATATATGCGTATACATCGATAAAATTATAAGTCGATTATTTTGTAACGAACCCTCTTAGTTGATTATATTGAATGGAACCCGACTAGAAGTTTACTGACCCGTATCAACATCATTTACAATTTCACGGAATAACAACTAGCTTGATCAATTAACCGAACCCGATGTTTTAATTGATAATCGTACATAACTTATGTGTTCGACGCGATACATGAATGAAACCTCTATCTTAAATTACCGGAATTTATGATCGGTGAATCCCTTACTGATTGATGAACGTAGTGTAAGGATTTGCGTTAAATGTATCGTGCTTATAATTCTGTAACATCGCCCCTAAAGACGACGCTAAAACTGAAGTTTACCGCACAGGTTAACCCACTAAAATCATTGTAAAATTAAATACTGGTTGGAACGTAACGTTCTATGGCTCATATCGAAGCCGACTCGATAATATAGAACCATATTTAGTTTATATTTCGATATCAATAGATTACGGCAACGAGAATTGACCGGGGATGCAACTCTGGACTGCAGTCCGGGGCAGCATTTTACGGGGGAAACCTGAATTAAGCACCTGTACATACCTGCATAAAACTGAAAATGCACGGAGCCCTATATGGTCGCATAGATAACTTAATTATCTAACACATGAATCTGGTCCCGTGCATTTTCACCGTCGTTTGATATTTAAATTGTATTTTAGAGTGTCGCTATGTTCTGCAGTTTCTGTAGTAATATTCCTTAGACCGTCACATTAAAATGAACATAACTTCTGATATAGAGGTGCGATTGATAATCTGTTTGATGCGTTGGAAACTTAACTGATAGAATTAGATTTTATTCAACTAGGAAAATACCTGAATCTGAACATAATCACTGGTAAAATGGGCGCGAAGTTGGGCTTTCAGTTCTGAAACTGGAATTTCAGAAATCGATCGCTGCCTTAAAATGATGATAATTCCCTAACCTGAACCCTCATTGACATGAAATAAATTTTACTTAGATAATCAAGTGTGCTTCATACACCCTTTATATTATTTTGGTTGATTCTATACGTATGATTTACCGTAAATTTTACAAGTTTTATGGCATTGGTCGTCATTGAAATAGTGAATACCTGTTCAGTGCGTTTCTATATATTTTCGTCTTTGCTTTATACCTGCTGCATAGTGATCATTCACGTTGAAGCCTAGCATCTGATTTGCATTGTCGATATAATAATGTTAGTGATTGGGTTGCGGCAAATACGATAGTGATATTGATAAGTGGAAAAGTGATTGAAAGTGACAGCGATATGTATTTGTCCACAACCTATTTAATACATGAATGCATACTATAACCTGGGGAATGGGGAAATCAAGGTGGAATTGAACTCGTATTTAGCGAGGTACGGTAGTTTAGAGGATGATCATTCGCTATCAGTGATATACATACATACATACATACATACTTTAGGTCGTGGGCTAGCGGCACAGCTGACAGGGTTATGTCCCGGGCACAGTAGACCGTAGTATTAGGCATGCACGAGACCCTTATTAAACACGATCATCCTTTCCACAATTGATTTCATTGACTTAATGATCGATAAGTAGTGACATACGCATTGCCAGTCTATTGACATGATACTTACATGGCACCATTCATATTCAGTCAATGTTTATTTTACTCATGTTCTGCACTTCATTGTACTCCTCATACTTAATTGTATTGCATGCCCATTATATATATATATATACATATATATATATATATATATATATATATATATATATATATATATATTCATTCCTATATGTGTCGTCCTGACGACCTGAGTGTGCATGCTCAGAGGACGAAGTGGATACAGCCCAGGAGCACGATCTATCCTTCGAGATCGCGAAGATCTAGACTGCATCACCAGCGCTATTACCTTTGATTTCAGCACTTGTTTTATTGGTTAGTTGTTTATTTTGTAAAATAAATGTACCTCGAACTCTTTTAAATTGCAATGTAATAAAGTTATGAACTGTGATTTTCATTTACTCGAGTACTGATTGCTGACTACCATGTAATGCTAGAAGCCGAAGTGTGACTATGGCGGGATTATTCCCTGACCGTAGAAGCATGGCTGGCCTAGTCACCCCTCGTATTCCGTATTTTGGGAAGTGGGGCGTGACATAGTTTTGTTGGTATCAAAGCCAGGTTTTGGATGAAATTACAGTTCCGTCGAGAGACCTCTAGATTAAGTTACACCCTTAGCGTATTCCTTATTACATTCTTCCTCACTTCTTAATCATCGTTGAATCATTGTGTAGCCTTACTTGAATCTGATTTCTTTTAATTTTTTCAGGAAAATGGACTCCTCAGGCAACTCCTCAGGTGCCGGTCCCCACGATCGTACCGAGAAGATCCTTAGCACACAGACGACCCTGGCCCAAACTCAAGAGAGGAAGACCTATCTTCCGGCCGAGGTATTGAAGGCGGTACAGGAGACCGCAATTACCGCCCTAGAGAGTTCTACGGCTGTTCCCGCCGCCCCTGAGGGCGCGCTCGTACCAACTACACAGACTAGGGTTGGTACCGTTTCAGATTTCAGGAAGCTTCATCCAGCAGTGTTCACGGGATCAGCAAGCCCACTTGAGGCCGAATAATGGCTCATCAACGTAGAGAACCTCCTGACCGCCGCTCGAATTCCTGATGACGACAGAGTAAACGTAGTGAAGATTCAACTAGAAGACGAGGCCCGCACGTGGTGGTCCATAGAGGAGAGCCGGCTAGAGAAACCTATTGGATGGGATACGTTCTCCGCGTGCTTCCTGGATCATTACTTTCCGGCTACTGCCAAGGCCGAGATGGAGAAAAAGTTTATTATGTTGAAGCAAAATAGGTGCTCGGTGGATGTCTACGCTGCAGAGTTCAATCGATTGAGTCGCTTCGCACCGTACATGGTAGCCACTGAATCCGCCAGGGCAAGACGTTTCCAGTAAGGGCTCGATATTGAACTGCAACAACTCATCGCATCTCTCGACCTACCAACCTTCGCCCAAGTTTTGAACGCTACCCGAGTACAGGAAAGACTGGCAGAGAAGGCCAAGGGCCAACGATCAGTGGACAGAAGACCCCTCGTAGTTCTGGCACGGCCTACCATTCCGCCCCGTGGGGCGATCCCAGTTCACAGGCCGGGTGTCACACAAATGAAGCGTACCTTCTCACCTCAGCAGCTGCAGCGAAAGGCCATGTTCTGTGATTATTGCCAGAGGCCAGGACACATGCAGAGAGATTGCCACAGAGCTAAGGGGCATTGTCTGATTTGCGGATCAAGCAAGCACAGGATCAACGGGTGTCCCTAAAGATCTGAGCTACAGGGAGAATTCGAGCAACAACAACCGCCGTATGGCACTTCAGCTCAGAGGGGTCCACCTCGGGTGCCCCAGCAGCGGTCCTTCGATCAGAGGCAGACTGGTACAGGTCGGAATCAGGGACGGGCTTTCACCTTATCCGCTGAGCAGGCAGAGGCTTATGGAGATGTGGTTACAGGTACCATCCTTGTATATTATGTACCAGCTAGAGTTCTTTTCGATTCGGGTGCTTCGCATTATTTTATCTCCACCCGGTTTGTTGACACACACTCTATACCTCACGAGCCGTTGACCAAGGGTTGGGAGATACATACGGATAACGGTATTATTGTGTCCAACCAAGAGTGTAGATTATGTCCGGTGGCAGTGTGCGGCAGGGAATTCTATGCGAATTTCCTGTTAATCGGGACAGGCAACTATGACGCAATTCTCGGGATGGATTGGATGAGTACATTCCATGCAATTATTGATTGCCGAGCAAGGAGGTGACTTTCCGCATTCCCAATCACTCTGAGTTTTTTTTCGAAGGCAGGAGCGAGTCTTTGGAGCCAGCTAAGTTTAGAGCCAAGCCAAAAGCGTTGACATCTATGGAGATTGATGAGAGTCCGGCCCTAAAAATCGTTCGGGATTTTCTTGATATGTTCCCTGATGATTTGCCAGGTCTACCACCTCCCCGCATCTTGGGATTCTCTATCGACTTGATTCCAGGGACAGCGCCAGTTTCCAAAGCTCCTTACAGGATGGCGCCAGTTGAGTTGGCAGAATTGAAGAAACAAATTAGAGAACTCGTGGAGAAAGGATATATTCGCCCAAGCGCTTTGCCGTGGGGTGCACCAGTCTTGTTGGTAAAGAAGAAGGACGGATCGCTACGGATGTGCATAGACTACCGGGAGCTGAACAGGGTTACGATAAAGAACAAATACCCTATTCCACGTATCGATGGCTTATTTGATCAGTTGGGTGGGTCCAAGGTATTTTCGAAGCTGGATCTTCGTTCGGGTTATCACCAGATTAGAGTAGCGGCCGAAGATATATACAAGACAGCTTTCAGGACCCGATACAGACATTATGAGTTTCTTGTGATGTCGTTCTGTGTTACTAATGCTCCAGCTATATTTATGGATATGATGAATAGGGTATTTGCGAAATACTTGGACACGTTTGTCGTTGTATTCATCGACGACATACTAGTCTACTCTAAGACCCGGGAGGAGCATGCCGAACACCTGCAGACAGTATTACAAATTCTTCGGGAAGAGAAGCTATACGCAAAATTGAGCAAGTGTAAGTTCTTGCTCGACAAAGTGCAGTTCTTGGGACACGTTATTTCGGGCAAAGGCATCTCAATGGACGCAGCGAAGATAGAATCTATTAGAGATTGGCCGACACCGAAGTCAGTGGCCGAGATCAGAAGCTTCCTGGGATTGGCAGGATATTATTGGCGGTTCGTTCAAGACTTTGCATGAGTTGCTGAACCATTGACGAAGCAGACGCGGAAGGAAGTACCGTACGTCTGGATGGAAGAGTGTACTCGGGCTTTTGAGGTACTAAAGCAGAAATTGACCACGGCGCCTATTCTTACAGTGCTGTATAATTCAGGTGGTTTGGTGATACATAGTGATGCTTCGGGGAAAGGCTTAGGCTGCGTCCTGATGCAGCACAGTCGGGTGGTTGCTTATGCCTCACGACCGCTGAAGAATCATGAGAGGAACTACCCAACGCACGACTTGGAGTTAGCCGCAGTGGTTTTCGCATTGAAGAACTGGAGACATTACTTGTTAGGCAAAAAGGTGGAAGTGTACACGGACCATAAGAGTTTGAAGTACGTGTTCACTCAGAGAGAACTAAATATGAGGCAACACCGATGGCTAAAATTAATGGCGGACTACGACTTGGACTTACAGTATCATCCGGGGAAGGTAAATGTCGTACCAGACGCCCTCAGTCGCAAGCCAGCGGTCATGATGTTGACCAGTCAGAAGAGGATCATTGAGGATTTTCAGAAGCTCGAACTAGAGGTTGTTACACCGAATGCAATCAGGCAGTTCTGGCAGTTACAGGTGCAGTCTTCTCTTGTAGATCGCATTAAGGCAGCGCCGGCTGATGATCCTCGATTGCAAAAGTTCAGAGAGCATGTGGAAGCCGGGCTGAGGACGGACTTACTCATACATCGGGACGGTTCTCTGAGATTCGGTACCAGACTCTACGTTCCTAAGGGGGATGTTCGAGAAGAGGTATTAGCTGAGGCTCATAGTTCGGCTTATTCTGTGCATCTGGGAGGTACGAAAATGTATCGAGATCTAAAGCAACACTTTTGGTGGAAAGGGATGAAGCGAGAGATTGCACGGTTTGTAACCAGGTGTTTAATATGCCAGCAAGTGAAGGAAGAACACCAGAGAATGGCTGGACTGTTGCAATCGTTTCCGATACCCGAGTGGAAGTGGGAGCACATCACTATGGATTTTGTGACTGCCTTACCACGGAGCCCAAGGGGCAACAACGCATTCTAGGTTATCGTCGACCGTCTTACGAAAGCTGCATACTTTATACCCTTCAATGTGGGACAGTCGACAGAGTCGCTTGTGGAGAAATACATGCAAAAGGTAGTGCGACTTCACGGAGTCCCGGTCAGTATAGTATCGGATCGAGACACCAGATTTGTTTCATACTTTTGGAAGAGCTTACAGGAGAGTCTGGGTACACGTCTCAAGTTTAGTACGGCTTACCATCCACAGACGGACGTGCAGTCCGAGCATACCATTCAGACGCTCGAGGACATGTTGAGGGCTTGCATGTTAGACTTCCAGGGTTCTTGGGAGGATCATTTTCATTTGGTGGAGTTTTCTTATAACAATAGTTTCCAAGCTAGCATTCAAATGGCTCCATTCGAAGCACTCTACAGACGGAAATGTCGATCCCCTGTTTGTTGGGATGACATAGGAGAACAGAGATTACTAGGCCCCGAACTTATTGTTTAGACAGTAGACAAGGTCCAGATGATCAGACAGCGCATTAAGACGGCTCAGGACCGACAGAAGAGTTGGGCGGATACCAGCAGGAGAGCGCTAGAATTCAAGGTCGGAGATCATGTGTTTCTGAAGATTTCTCCTACCCGCGGTGTTATCAGGTTTGGAGGTCGTGGGAAACTCAGTCCCCGATTCATCGGACCTTTTGAGGTGCTAGAGTGAGTGGGAGAGGTGGCCTGTCGACTCGCCTTACCTCCATCGCTAGCTGGTGTGCACGACACTTTTCACGTATCTTAGTTGAGGCGCTATGTTCGGGACGACAGCTATATTCTGGATCATTCGGAGTTAACTTTGGGCATTGATCTGTCCTACGAGGAGCAGCCTACCACCATTCTCGATCGTTGGGAAAAAGTGCTGAAGAACAAAGTCATTCCCCTGGTTCAAGTTTCTTGGGTGGTCGTTCGCCAAGGGAGTCTACCTGGGAACGCGAGGAGGACATCTGTGCACGTTTTCCGCATATGTTTGTATAGTGTGATTGTTCCATTGTTTTCGTTTTAATTTCGAGGACGAAATTTTTGTAAGGAGGATATGATGTAAATCTCCGGTTCCGAATAAAATTTTTCCGTATTTTTCCCAATTTCTCTTGAATATTTCTATTATATATATATATTATATATATATATATTATTTTCTTATTACCTAAATTCTAAACCCAATCCTAATTCTACCCATCCCAAACCTATGCCCGACCCGACCCGACTCGACCCGCTTTCCTCCATCTCCTTCTTCCTCACTCCCTCTCATTTCCCGCCACTCCTCTCGCATCACCCCAACGACTCTCGGTTCTCGCACTCGCCACGATGACCACGCCTTTCACATCACCCCAACAACCCCTTCTTCTCGCGCTCGCCCGAAGCCTGCTCCCCAACGGGCACTTCCTCCAACGGCTCTCCCTCCCCCATGACGACCGAGCTTCCCCCTTCTTTTCCCCCTCGCTTTTCTTCTTCCTCGTTTTCATTTTTCTCACCTCCTCCAACTCAACCCCAACGAGCCCCCCTGCCCCTCATCGTCCCCTTACCTCAACCCAGCACCCTCGCCTGAGCACCGCCGTGACCAAGCTCCCCAGCACACCACAACACCCCCTCTCCATCGACCACATCTTCAACCCCGACCCTCTACAACCGCCGCCACCACAACGTCCCAACCTCACCTCGCCACCACATCTCGACTATCACCATCATCAACTTCATCCCTGACAACCCAGAGCTTTCCCCTGCTCACCACCTCCGGACGCGAGCTCCGAGCACCCCAACACCGAACCCAACTCCCTCGTCCCTGCACCCTCACCTGAGCCCCGACCCCCGTCGCTTCCGCGCCTCGCTGACCTCACCACGACAAGTGCCCCAGCCGCTTACCTCAGACGACCTCGCCAAAGCCAGAGCCCCTGCACCCACTGCCTCCAGCCGACACCCGAGCTCGCTGCCGTCGCCGCTGCTCGTGCCGTGCCATGCCCTTACGCGTGCCTCTCACTGTCGTCGCTGCCGGGATTATTGTCGTCGCGTTTATCTGAGGCAAGTGAATGCTAATCACTTGTTTATGCATGCTAATTAATATTTTTGAATTGGTAACAAACGAGGTTACATAATGCGGTGTATATGCCCATATATGCGTATACATCGATAAAATTATAAGTCGATTATTTTGTAATGAACACTCTTAGTTGATTATATTGAATGGAACCCGACTAGAAGTTTACCGACCCGTATCAACATCATTTACAATTTCACCAAATAACAACTAGCTTGATCAATTAACCAAACCCGATGTTTTAACTGATAATCGTACATAACTTATGTGTTCAACGCGGTACATAAATGAAAACCCTATCTTAAATTACCGGAATTTATGATCGACGAATCCCTTACTGATTGATGAATGTAGTGTAAGGATTTGCGTTAAATGTATCGTGTTTATAATTCTGTAACATCACCCCTAAAGACGACGCTAAAACTGAAGTTTACCGTGCAGGTTAACCCACTAAAATCATTGTAAAATTAAATACTGGTCGGAACGTAATGTTCTATGGATCATATCGAAGCCGACATGATAATATAGAACCATATTTAGTTTATATTTCGATATCAATAGATTACGGTAACGAGAATTGACCGGGGATGCAACTCTGGACTGCAGTCCGGGGCAGCATTCTACGGGAGAAATATGAATTAAGCATCTGTACATACCTGTATAAAACTAAAAATGTACAGAGCTCCATATGGTCACATAGATAACTTAATTAGCTAACACATGAATCTAGTCCCATGCACTTTCACCATCGTTTGATATTTAAATTGTATTTTAGAGTGTCTCTATGTTCTGCAGTTTCTGCAGTAATATTCCTTACACCTTCACATTAAACTGAACATAACTTCTGATATAGAGGTGAGATTGATAATCCGTTTGATGCGTTAGAAACTTAACTGACAGAATTAAATTTTATTCAACTAGGGAAATACCTTAATCTAAACATAATCACAGGTAAAATGCGCGCGAAGTTAGGCTTTCAGTTCTGAAACTGGAATTCCAGAAATCGATCGCTGCCTTAAAATGATGATAATTCCCTAACCCGAACCCTGATTGACAAGAAATAAATTTTAATGTTTAGATAATCAAGTGTGCTTCATATGCCCTTTATATTATTTTGGTCGATTCTATGCGTATGATTTACCGTAAATTTTACAAGTTTTATGGCATTGGTCGTCATTAAAATAGTGAATACATGTTCAATGCGTTTCTACATATTTTCGTGTTTACTTTATACCTGCTGCATAGTGATCATTCAAGTTGAAACCTAGCGTCTGATTTGTATTGTCGATATAATAATGTTAGTGATTGGGTAGTGGCAAATACGACAGTGATATTGATAAGTGGAAAAGTGATTAAAAGTGACAGTGATACGTATTTGTCCACAACCTATTTAATACATGAATGCATACTATAAGCTGGGGAATGGGGAAATCAAGGTGGAATTGAACTCGTATTTAGCGAGGTACGGTGATTTAGAGGATGATCATTCGCTATCAGTGATACACACACACACATACATACTTTAGGTCGTGGGCCTAGCGGCATGGCTGACAGGGTTATGTCCCGGGCACAGTAGACCGTTGTCTCGGACATGCATGAGACCCTTATTAAACACGGGCATCCTTTCCACAATTGATTTCATTGACTTAGTGACCGATAAGTAGTGACATACGCATTGCCAGTTTATTGACATGATACTTACATGGCACCATTCATATTCAGTCAATGTTTATTTTACTCATGTTCTGCACTTCATTGTACTTCTCATACATAATAGTATTGCATGCCCATTATATATATATATATATATATATATATATATATATATATATATATATATATATATTCATTGCTATATGTATCGCCCTGACGACCTGAGTGTGCATGCTCAGAGGTTGAAGTGGATACAGCTTAGGAGCAGGATCTATCCTTCGAGATCGCGGAGATCTAGACTGCATCACCAGCGCTATTACCTTTGATTTCAGCACTTGTTTTATTGGTTAGTTGTTTATTTTGTAAAATAAATGTACCTCGAACTCTTTTAAATTGCAATGTAATAAAGTTATGAACTATGATTTTCCTTTACTCGAGTACTGATTACTGACTACCATGTAATGCTAGAAGCCGAAGTGTGACTACGGCGGGATTATTCCCTGACCGTAGGAGCATGGCTGGCCTAGTCATCCCTCGTATTCCTTATTTTGGGAAGCGGGGCGTGACACATCATAAAGAAATAGGTTTTAATAAATGAGCTAATGGATTTAATATTAAATCAACACTTGATTTAATAACCCGGCCATATCTCATACGACCCGTCCAATAGTAAACGCCCGATTAAAATACGATATCCAATACACGCATTTAATCGAGCTCCCGCGCATATCACATATGCACCCCACATCTTTTCGCCTGAGCTAGGAGACCCCTTTTTGGGACTCTAAGACTCGTCAATACGCTAGAAATAGGCAGTGATCACATAACATGCCCACAAACCGTCAGTGGCACAAGTTGTACATAACGACTCCCAGGTATTGAGCGATCAGAAGAAACACAAGCAAATCTGCTAAAACTCCCGTCGAGCCAACTGGTAACACTTACCGTACAGTTCAGTCCCTTCGTCAAATATGCTACATATGTGAGTCTAGGGATGGTATCGTCGACCCCAATAACCCAATAAATCATGCCGGTATATGGCTTATAACAGATCGAGAAACTACTAATAACACTTATCAGTAAATCTCAGCAGCCCTGGCCAGGGACTTCCTGTTATAGCCAATCGTACATGGTGCAACATCAACCCTCAATACCGAGAGAGACGAAACCCCTCTTATCGCTCATTGCCTCCATGTGCCTCGAGACTGTACCCAAAATCCACCTGTTTGCACGACTCAGTAGAGCCGTGGTAGGGTGGAGATCAAAATACAGTGGGAGGACACACAAGACTCTATGACGATCTCGGGTCTACAGACTAACCTGTACCAGTGTCACCTGAAAACCGCTATCCGACGATAGATATAATACCACATAGGAGTTCTCGGCGAGTCCGTTCAGTGTACCCAGTCTCACTGACCACCCGTATACGGTCTTTGGTGTCACCACACCAATGGATATGGGATCATCCATCGCCCATCATACGGGACAAGCAACGTATACGCTAGTCTACTCTGGTAATATCGATGCCCCGTCTCGATACACCCATGACTAGGAACATTTCAAGGATATGCTCATAGACTACACATGTCCCGCTGGTATGATCTGCATCATAATCTCAGTAGTCCTGCATATCCTAAGGGCTATATCAACATGTACCAAATGAATGAAAGCACGATCAAATGAACATGTCAAGATAAAAGGTGCAACCAGATAGCATACTATCATGTCGAGTAAGAATGTCCCCTGAATACACACACACACACACACACACACACACACACACACATACCGGTATATACACTATCATATAATGGCCTCTAGAGCATACATATATCCAACAATCTCCCACTTGCACTAAGGACAATTATTGACGTATCTCATACCCAACATCTCAAAAAATCGCTCATGCTGTGGCAGAGGGAGGGCCTTGGTGAGTGGATCCACGGTATTATCTTTTGTATCTACTCTCCGAATCTCGATCTCGCGGCGATCTACTATCTTCCGAATCAGATGATATCGCCTGAGGTTCTGTCTGGATCGCTGATGGGACCTGGGCTCTTTGGCTAACGCCATAGCCCCATTATTATCACAATACAATGGTATTGGATCAATAATGGTCGGAACTACTCCTAGCTCCGAGATGAACTTCCTCATCCAGACGGCTTTCTTGGCAGCATCATTTGTAGCAATATACTCAGCTTCCATCGTGGAGTCTGCAACGGTATCCTGTTTAGAACTCTTCCAACACACCTCCCTTCCATTGAGGGTAAAGACAAACCCTGAGATAGATTTGCTGTCATCCTTATCACTATAGATGCTCAAATCGGTAAAGGCCTCCATTTGGAGATCCCTGTTACCATACACCAAGAACATTTCTTTAGTCCTTCGTAAGTACTTAAGAATGTTCTTCACAGCAGTCCAGTGATTCTCCCATGGATTGGATTGATATCTTTTTACTACACCCAGTGCATAAGCTACATCAGGACGTATACATAACATCGCATACATTATAGATCATACAGCAGAAGCATAGGGTATAATACTCATGCGAGCTCTCTCTTCATCAGTCTTTGGGCAAAAGTCCTTAGAGAGAGTGACTCCATGACTAGCGGGTAAGGAACCCAGCTTGGAGTCTTCCATACTAAACCTCTTTAGGATGGTGTTAATGTACCTGGTTTGGGACAATCCTAATAACCGTTTAGATCTATCCCTATAGATCTTCATACCCAATATGTACGAGGCATCACCCAGGTCCTTCATGGAGAACCTTTGTGATAAGAACAGTTTGACCGATTGTAGCATAGGAACGTCGTTTCCTATCAGAAGAATGTCATCCACATACAATACGAGGAATGTGATAGTACTTCTTACAATTTTTTTATAAACACAAGGTTCATCTGGATTTTTGACGAAATCAAACTCTTTGATAACATCATCAAAATAGATGTTCCAACTCCGTGATGCCTGCTTTAATCCATAAATGGATTTAAGCAACCTACATGCTTTCCCGCTGCTCCCACTATCAATGAAGCCCTATGGCCGATCCATATAAACGCATTCTTCTAAATCACCATTTAGAAAAGCCGTTTTAACGTCCATCTGCCATATTTCATAGTCGTGGTGAGCAGTAATAGCAAGTAGGATCCGAATGGATTTAAGCATGGCTGCAGGAGAAAAGGTTTCGTCATAGTCCAGTCCTGATCTTTGTCGAAATCCTTTCGCCACAAGCCTTGCCTTATAGGTCTCCACCTGCCCATCTACACCGAACTTTCTCTTAAAGATCTATTTGCACCTTACGGGTTTTACCCTAGAGGGTACAACATCCAAAGTCTATACTTTGTTGGTGTACATAGACTCCATTTCGGATCTCATGGCATCCAGCCACTTCACAGAGTCACTACTCGTGATAGCTTGCTGACAACTGGTAGGATCATCATCATCCATGATGCAATCTTCTCTATCACTATCAACGAGAAAACCGTAGTATCTCTCTGGTGGGTGAGAAGTCCCACCAGATCTACGGAGTAGTTGAGGTTCATTAGGTTCTGTTGCAACTTCAGGTTCAACTAAGTCATCATTTGTAACTTGTGTCTCTAGAACTTCTTCTAGATTTACCACATTGCCATCAGTATCATTTGGAAAAATCTCATTTTCCAAAAACGCAGCATACTGAGAAACAAACACCTTTTGTTCCTCCTTGTGGTAGAAAAGATACCTAAACGAATGTTCGGATATCCCACAAATATACACTTTACCGATCGTGTCTCGAGTTTGTCTGGATTCTGCTTTTAACAAAAGCCGGACAACCCCAAATCTTAACTCGTTTAAGAGATGGTCTCTTCCCATACCATATCTCATATGGAGTGGTAGACACGGTCTTGGTTGGAACTTTGTTCAACAGAAAAGCTGCAGTCTCCAATGCATGCCCCCAAAAGGAGAGGGGAAACTCAGCATCACTCATCATGGATCGTACCATATCTAATAGGGTTCGATTCCGTCGCTCTGACACACCGTTGTGTTGTGGTGTGTAAGGGGGAGTGAGCTGAGAGAGAATCCCATTCTTTTTTAGGAAGTTCGAAAACTCAGTACTAAGATACTCTTCACCTCGATCTGATCGAAGTATCTTGATGCACATTCCAGTTTGTTTTTCTACTTCAAGTTTGTACTTCTTGAATTTCTCGAAAGCTTCAGACTTATGCTTTAAACAAAAAAACATGACCGAATCTTGAGAAATCATCAGTAAAAGTTATGAAGTAAGAAAAACCGCCTCTTGCATGTGTAGACATTGGCCTACATACATCACTATGAAACTTCATGAGGATCGGGAAAGCCGGGGAGCGGGGTGCCGTCCTATGAAACCTCTTGAGGAGCGACACGGGAGAACCGGTCTCGACTCCCATCTCGGGAGCCCGGGGCTCTTTCTCCCGAGCACGCTTTCAGACCGGCGCACGGCTGCACTCGGGGGCCCGAGGTGCGCTTGGGCGCCTGGATGGAGCGGCCGCCGGTGGAGCCGGAGCCAACGACGGGCGAGAAGGGCCGGCACCTCCGGCCTTCTTCCCCTTCTTCGCGTCAACCACTGCCGTCCGAACTTGCTTAGGTCCATGGGTCCTGCATTAGGCAAAATATAAGCAGTCAGTAATGCCAGGAAAAATGAAAGAATGCACAATTCTAAAATAGGTCGCCTGAAAGCTCCTAACTTATCTGCGTAATAGGCGGGGCTGAGCCCGGCCCAACTGAGGGCCCGCTTAGATAGCAGCATATCAGCCCGGGAGAGGGGCTCCTATTTCGACACCGCCACCATGTCGGGATCAGCCGACCGACTCACCCGCGGACAGCTGGCCCCTTGCTACTGGGTGGGTACAGGCCAATCCTTACCCTCGGGCGGCACAATAAAGAAAAACTTCTTCTCCCATTCATGAATGGAAAAAGGTACTACGACGATTCCCGACCTTACAACGTCCCCCCGTTGTTTTCTAAAAGAGAGGTATACCCAGCTCGGCTTGCCCATACGAGCGCCACGGTGGTTTTTATAGCAAAGAGAAAAAACGATAAGGCTCAGGCTGAAAGGGATCGCACTCAATCTTAGCCGGACCAGGAACCCATGGAGGATCCTCCAAGAGTTCGGCACTAGCTGGCCCGGAGCTAACCCAAAACAATTCAACACCGCACTCACCTCAGGGGAAAAGGGCAGACGCATCCCTGCCCAAAAGGCTTTCAGGTACAAGGCAATCTCCTTACCCTATACCTGGTCTGCCCTCTCCCCCTCCTCAGCCAGAGGAAGTGAATATCCGGGAGGAATGAGTAAACAAGTCCGGATGTTGACAAGCTCCTCCGCATGCCTCGGCGTGGATTGCACGCCAAGAACACCCGCGACCTGCGCTCTGCGGACCGCCCCCATCGCACGACCCCGGGGAGCATTACTAAACCCTAACTCCCCAGGGGGACTCCGACTCAGAGGAGGAAGAGGAAGAAGTAGAAGAGGAAGTTTCATAAGACTCCCTAGACTCTACCCGGACTACATCTACAGACTCCTCGGAAGAAGACATCTAACCTGATTAAGAGGAGGTGTCCTCGAGAGATCAAACGCAATGAATCCGACCTGAGGAGAAGAGCACTGAGCTAACACGACTAGGAACGAGGAAATTATGAAGAGGTATAGGCCCTGATGGGGATCCTGCCGCAATTTATAGCTGCTGGCGTACACATCCTACGGCTCCGATCGCTTCCCGCCAAAACGGCGTTTCGCAACCAACGGCTGACAACGTCCCACCAGTCGCACTCACATTTGGCGTGTCCCATCGGACGCAGGAACGCCTGCGGCCCGTCTCATCAGCCAACCTGCGCCGGTGTAACATTTCAGAAAAATAAAATATTATTTTTGGGAATTTTTATAATTAAATAATAAATATATTGAATATTTTAATAATGCGGTATAATTAAATACCAATAAATCGGGAAAAATTTGGAAAATTATAGAAATTACTAAAAAGAGGGTGTTTTATGTGATTTATGCAAATTATGAAATTTTATGATTTATTATACACAATTTTTATGCTAATCGCGATTTAATATCGCTAATCGTGCATTAAGCTAGTTTTGTGCATGTAGAATGCACCAAGTCATTTTTCACACTTGTTACATTTTCCACCCTTGTTACATTTTCCACCATGATCTTTTCTTATTTTCATTTGCATGGTTTAGTTTTAAAATGAAAAGAGAAGAGAAAATAAAACAAACAAAAGAAAACAAAAAGAATAGAATATTGAGGGATGGGCATAAGAGAGGGGGTGAGGGGTCAAACTTGACCATGGCTTGTCTTCCTTCATCATTTTTCTTCATCTCTTTCCTCTCTCCCTCTTCATGGCTGCTATCCCATCTCCACCTCCACTTCACACCTCAAAACACCACCCAAAATCAACTCAAAACCCCATCTCCATTTCATTAAAAGCATGCACAAGCTCACAAGCTATATTTTAGACCAAGAAAGATTGCATTTTGGGCTCTTGGGCAATTCAAGAAAATTCTTGGGTTGCCAAATGAGACAATTCCTTCATCATTTGCATTGTAATTGATTCACTTTAGTTTTCATGCAAGTTTAGAAGTGTTTTAGTGTTGTGTTGTGAACTTTGAGAATTTCTAGAAGAGGTTAGGTTTGAATTGAATCTTAAAGTATAATTGAGATTTGTAGAGACCACACAACCCCTGTAGTGATCGTATTTTGGATTAAAACCAGAGAATAAAACCCCAAACCCAAACTTAGAAACCCCGACATCGGCTGATTTTATGGAAATTGTGATGTGTTTTGGTATCTGCTATCACCCGGGTGACCTGAAAAATATTTAGCGAAGACTGAGAGATGTGCAGGCAACCTAAAACCTATACCCAAAACCTGAGATCCCCACTCCAAGTTATGGCCGCAAATTTACTCATTTTGGCCGCAAATTGCGGCCTGGGTAGAGTGGAAATGATCCGTGTTTCGTCCAGGGCTTTATCTCTAGTAAATTAGACCCTTCATATGTGCAAAATTGGCTAATTTCACTTAGGGTAAAATCCGGGACCATTTTCTTGAGTTGCTGCATTGTTTTGCGACTTCGTTTTAATTTGGGATTTGGTATTTGATTTTGTGTTCCGTCGTCTGGTGTTTGTACGTCAGCGACGGGGGTTGTTTGGTGGTTTTGCAGGCGTAGGCTATAGGTTTTAACCTATGGGCGAAACGTGTGCCATTTTGGTTTTCCGACTTGATTTTAATACGCATTTTGCGATTGCGTATTGGTTGTAGGTACCCCCACGTGGATTTCAAGACGACGAGAATGAGTGTGGCGTCATCGACTCCAGCAAGCAAGGATCAAGATGAGTAGATACATATCTACGAGGGAAGTCGGGTGGATGGCGAATAGCACCCCCGCAGTTCGTAGTGTAGTGTATGGTACATATTATAAGGATATATTATATGAGATTATGATTATTTGGATAGACTTTGGGAGTCATGGATTATTTTAGTATAATTGGATGATAGCGTCATTAGTTAGTTTGTCGCGGACCTTAGAATAAAGTTTACACCCACACGCACGCACACACATGCTTACTTTGTTTTACTTGTGCGTTTATGGGGATATGTATATATATACACACACATAGGCATGGGACTATGTGTGTGTGTGTGTGTGTGTATACGTATACTTATACATGGATGATGAGGATTGTTATGGTATTTGGAGATGAGTCGATGAGATTGGGCATGATGTCATGATATCGGTGATATGTTTTGATTCGTATTATGAGATACGGCATGAGATTTTAGCGGGCTTTTAGGCGTGCATTTTCATACACGCATATATATATGCAGATGGTATCAGTTTGTACTAGACTTAGATCAGTACCCCCAGTTCATGAGATATGATGATAAGGATACCGGATAATTGATGAGATATATATGATATTCGACCCGTATCCAGATTGGGATGTCGTATGATGGATTTACCGTACGAGCTTTATATTGATGATAGATCTGCACTCTTGACTCGAGGATTTCATGTTATATATTGTATCGTATGTGTACTATTGAGGCGGGATCACCGACTATTATATTTTTATGTATCGACTCAGATTTAGGTGGTTTTCTTACCTTTCGATTTGTCCTGTAGTTTACTTATAGATGTTAGACTAGACTCGAGTCATACCTATTTCAAAACTAACGAATCGTGAGTATTTTAAAGACAGGCCAAGCGATTCTACGGATATTTTCAAAAGACGCATCTTTTCTTAAAAACACCGTAGCCCTTATTTTTCTAAAGACCACGATTCGTGTTATTTCAAATGGCAAAATTGTATGATATATATATATATATATATATTGATGTAGATTCTTCACTTTTGCGTTTATTATTCAATTTCCGCATATTCTTGCTATTCGCATCACATTGCATGTTTAAATGTATTTATTGTTATATTAAATCCATGTCGTCAGGACACCAGCACCATTATCGATGATGCGTATGTTCCACGTACACCTGCTTTCCGGCTCACACACTTCATCATCGATAATTGCCATGTCACTACACAGTAGGATTGTTGCATCAGGATATGACTCCTTGTATGACATACTGACACACATGCATATTGTACACTCATACTTGCATATATACCTACTTGTACATCCATATTGGCGCACAGGCATATTGTACACTCATACTTGCGTATATACCTACTTGTAGATCCATATTGGCACACAGACATATTGTACACTCATACTTGCGTATATACCTACTTGTACATCCATATTGGCGCACAGGCATATTGTACACTCATACTTGCGTATATACCTACGTCTACATCCATATTGGCGCACATGCATATTGTACACTCATACTTGCGTATATACCTACTTATACATCCATATTAAGGCACAAACATATTGTACACTCATACTTGCGTACATACATATTGTACACTCATATTTGCGTACACACATATTGTACACCCATACTTGCATACATACGTATTTTCACATACATAGATGATTCTGGCTTAATTTTGGCGATTTGGGAACCGCAAGATATATTTTAAAACTGAATTCATTTAAAAGAGCGGTTTTCCCTCGATGTGTGCATATTAATGTTCCATACTGCATGATATACGGATATGCTTACGTTTCTGTTATATGCGCATATATCATGCTTTACGCTTTTACGCATTGAGATATGCTGTTTTCATGAGTTTTCTGGATTTGAGAACCGTGGCGATTTCAAAAGAAAGTATGTACTGTTTTAAAAACTCGGTTTCTCTTGATATGATATTTCAGTGCGTCCACCATGTGTTTTTTCGGTTCGGAGAGTGACATGTGAAACCCGATTCGAGGAGGCGGATGATTCCGTTTGCGGGTACGTGGTGGACCCGATATGGTACCCCGGGGAGAGAGAGAGATTTCGTGTGAATGACGATGAGCCTGGCAGAGGCACCACTACCTACCGGTGATAGTATTTGGGCTCGGCGGATATCCGGAGGATACCGACCGGAGTCGAGAGATGATATGGGCCGATCCGGACTGACGGAGCCCGTGGGCCGATCCGGACTGACGGAGCCCGATATATGAGGATTTACATGCCGATGCTGGGCACGGGTTTCATGATGTTTTCGAGTGTCGATGCTAGACACTCAGGTTCCATGATTTTGATGTGTCGCGAGGGACACACGTTGATTTATATCCTCATACCTTCATGCATATGCTTTATGATATTTACATGCATGATGTTTTGTGTCATTGGTTGACCCGTGGACGAGATCTGCACGCATACAGGTATTGATTATATAGTTAGATGATATCCACATACTTATAGATTTCATGATATAGTTGACACTGATTTCATGTTGATTACATTGGCCATACCTCATATTTGTGATATGTTGTACCTGAGGCACTGACACGAGCACTTGGTATTACACTTATGTATAGATGTTTACCCTTGCCACTTTATCATGCTTCAGACTTTATCATATTGAGGATATATATATATATATATTAATCGTATTGACCTAGGATTGAGTCATACATACGATTTCTGCTCTGTAATATTTTCTACTCATGAGTTGGCAACTCACCCCCGTTGTGCCACAGTTTCTTGCAGGTTTTGCCGTACAGGTTTCATTGCGGTTTCTGGCACACTATTCCCAATTCGAGTGATTGCTTTGGTAGGTGGGTTCACTCGCATCGTGACCACCATTATATTTATTTATTTTATTTTCAGTTGTATCTAGCAACTCTATCAACCAGACTTGTATATTATTTCAGACTTAGAAAACCAGTTGTTTATTCTTTCGACCGTAGAGTCACGCCCGTATTATTATGGTTTTCTTGTTGTTTTGAGTTTCCTTTTGAGTTTTGTTCCTCTCCCTTGGTGTTGTATATTATATTGCTTGCGTGGTTGTGACCGTCAATGAACGAAGAGCTAGCTCCCGCTTGGGGATGCCTTTATTCATATTATTCATGTTGTACCCCGTTCGGGCCAGTTTTTACAAAGGAAACTCTGCCGAAATTTTCAGAAATGACTTGATGTTTTAAAAACGCATAATTCGGCTTATGCTATTAAAACCACCTGCTTTTAAACAAGTTTTCCTTTATTTATTATTTAAAATGGTTTTAGATTTCTGGGCTTTTGGCTTACTTGAATTAGATGGGGTCCTATAGACTTCATATGATTCAAGGGCCAGTCATGTGCCATTTCGGGTCGTGACAAAATTGGTATCAGAGCGCTAGGTAAACCTTGGTTCGAGTCTATTTTTGACTATGCGGAGCCAAGAGCGTTTGTATATATTCGGAACTTAGGCTTGACCTTACGGAACTTAAACTTAGTCGACGGGGTATTAGACCCGAACTTTCGTCGCGTAGGTTGACCTTGGTTGATGGAGTATGTGACTTAAGGAGAGTGACGTATCGTGTGTATGTTCCGCGGCATACTTACGATACGCTACTCCGCTTAGGGAGCCTTAGGATGTACATTTCCTTGCACAGTATTATATTCATTCCTATGATCTATCCTCATCAATATTGGTTTATAGTTTTGCTGCCATGATTACACGAGCAGAGAGAGAGCTACGGCTAGAGTTGCGTCAGCATGAGCTCGTCACGGATGAGGACTGACCAGGGCGTGATTCCAGGGACATACGATTTGCATAGATGCGTCGTTTTATTGTGTTTTCACACCATGAGCGTTTGATGGATCACTTTTATGAGATTTCTCGGACGTGCAGATCAGCACTAGAGGATTGGGCCACTGCTAGAAGCCAGCCAGAATGTGATGACCGTTGATGCACCATTATTCTTGATGATTGATGCACTGTTCAGCGTGCGGACGAATGAGCCAGTGATTGCTGCGAATGACGAGATATCACCCCAGATGTTTGGAGCTAATGCCGCACGAGTTATACTTAGAGATATGATAGAGTATCGCTAGTCAACCAAGGAGGAATGACTAGAACATGTGATTCGTTGCCTACCCCGATGCGAGGTCATCAGATTGATTGATTCTAGCTAGAGACGACTTTACGCAGGTACGTTGAGAGTCGATGGAGACGATCAAATGTCAGAAGCCCATTTTCCAAGTTTAAAGTATTCAGAGATAAATGCAAGTAATGCTATGGACCCTCTAGAAGAATGAAACCCTAACTCGACATAATGACCATGAGAACGCTTTGAAACCTTAGGGTTTGCGGCAGTTCCGCGGTGCCATTAGTGAGGCTTGGGTTTGCCCTTCTATGGTTGGTCCACAGGTACTGGAATAATATTAAACTGTACCCAAGATGTTGAGCTCTTGGGGGATTATGGAACCTTGACAAATCGATCGGAAGGTTCGACGTCATTCGGATATATGACGGGATATATTACTTGGGAGACTCCAGATATGAGCATAGCCGTTGGAGCGCGGTCCATGCAGACACGAAGAGACGAGTCCGAAGCAGTCAACATTAGAGGAAAGTGGAGTAAGAGGTTCGTACGAGATCTTGATGAGATGACGTTCCACTCCGCTGACATCAGAGATGTGATACGCATGCAGAGGCATTGTATATGGATATATCTTTCAGGAGGAGTCGTGATGAGTATGCAGCCGTTCCGGAACAAGAAAACAGATTTGATAAAAGGTGATAATTTCTGGCCAGTTCGGCAGAAACGAGACTTGGGAGAGAGCTCGATAGAACCTTTCTGGAATACTATACTAAAATACTTGGACCCAGGAGCGGTCATATTGCGCACACCCAGTAGGCCGGAGTTCGGCATCGTCGACAGGACATGTTATGAGTGACCACGACAGTTGGCCAGAGATTCTTGGAGTATGTGCTTGAGCGGGACTGTTTCCGCTATATTTTGATTTCAGTATTTTGGGCGATCTATTCGCATGATTGAGTTTTGATGACTGAGTTTCATAATATTTGTTTTCGTACACCATGGTTGCACCTACCGGATATTTATATTTTGTGCATAGTTATTACACTTGAGATATGCCTTATACACCGTTGTGTTGATTTATGATTTGTGCACAGTTATTGCATTTAATATCATTTTTGTGCCTTGGCTGCACATGTATATGATTTCATGGATTTCATACAGTTGGGTTGATTTTGTGCATATGATACGCACACGATTTGGTTTTTGCACTCGGTATAGTTCACATATGCTTGCAGTGTATTGATACGTATTTTGTGCATCACAGTTGCACCTGACTTCAGTTTGATGTCATTCGATATGTTGATTTTGATTTCATACCTATGTTATGCATGTGATTTGACTTATACTTTCGGTATATTTTTCATGCGCTTTTAGTGTTTTGATTTGATTTGTGCACGCTGATGCACATGGTTATGAGATTATATACCGCGGTATACCTGATTTGGATTGAGATTTATTGTATACCATCGATTTCGATTATGATATTGATGTTATGCGCTTTTGGGAGTTATGCGCTTAAGAAGCTGCATACCTATTGAATAGGGTTCCAATCAAATCAGTTGTCTGCCGCTTCATATGTGATATGGGAAGGGAAGAGCCCATATCTTAAGTTGGTTAAGATTTGGGGTTGTCCGGGCTGTGTCTAAAAGCATAATCCGGATAAGCTCGAGGCAAATACTGTTATGTAGAACTGGAATCGTTCCAGCTATACAAACTACAGATGATGATCTGCTAGAACCAAAGGATTCAATAGTAACCAACGAACCTCAGCCTCTCCGCCGATCTAGTAGGGTTTCTCACCCACCTGAGAGATACTTTGGTTTCTCTATGACAGTGGGAGCGAGGATTGCATCATGAGATGGTGACCCAACTAGTTTCGAGCTGGCCATCAGGAGTGGGACTCTGTAAGAATGGCTGGATGCTTAGTGATCTGAGATGGAATCCTTATACACCAACAAAGTATGGACTTTGGTTGCTATATCTGAAGGGTTAAATCCCCATCAGGAGCAAGTATATCTTGAGAAGATTACTTGGTGTACATGGAAAAGTTGAGACTTTCAAAGCTAGACTTATTAAAGGTTTGCATCATTGACCAGGTATGGATCAAGATGAAACCTTTTCTAAGGATCTATGCTTAAGTCCATCCAGATCCTACTTGCCATGGCTACATACCATGACTACGATATCTGGTGGTTGAGTGTCATGACTGCTTTTTTAAATGATGTTTTGGAAGAGAGCGTCTATAAGTACACAGCCAGAGGGCTTCGTAGACAGTAGAAGCAGCGGAAACGTGTGCAAGATGCTTTATCGGATAAAGCAGGCATCGCGAAGTTGGAACAGCTGTTTTGATGAGTTAGTCAAACAGTTTGACATCATCAAAATGGTAGATGAACCTTGTATATACAAGAAAGTAGTAGGGAGTATGGTAGTGATCCTCGTAGTGTACGTGGATGACATACTCTTGATAGGGAAGGAGTTTCCTATGCTACGCTCGGTCGATCTCCGCTTATCACATGGATTCTCCATAAAGGATCAAAGTGATACCTCCTAAATCCTGAGTCTTCATCTATGAGATAGATGTTATTTGGGTGTTAGAATACTCACTAGATGTAGTGAGATGGTATCAATCGATCCTGGGAGAATCACTGGAAGGGTTCCAGGGTGATAAAGACGAATGAATGTCAGTCACAGGCATTGTCTTTACCCTCAGTGAAGGGACGGTATGTTGGAAGAGTTCCAAGCTAGATACCGTGGCATACTAGACGATTAAAGGCTGAATATATCGCTACTTAAGATGCTACCAAAGAGGCTGTCTGGATGTATATTAGTTCATAAGATGAACTTAGTTCCTCCCATTGTGTGACAATGGAGTTGTGGCTTATGCCAAGGAACGTCCGTCCCATCAGTGATCCAGACATATTCTAAGGCAGTGTCACCTGATCGTGGAGATGGTTGATCTCCAGGGGATCGAGGTTATGGAGAGTAGTCTCAGAGGACAACACGGCGGATCCACTCACAAAGGCCTTTTCCCAGAGAGAGACTTTTATGGGATGGTTGTGTATGAGTTACTACAACCACTGCTATCAGATGGCCCTAGTGCAAGTGGGAGATTGTTAGTTATATGTATGCCCTGGAGGCCATTACTATACATAGGATGTATATTGTAGTGGATGCTAGGACATAAATAGGGAGGACTTTCTTGCTTGACATGATAGTACGCTATCTGGTTACTCTTTACCTTAACATGTATACTGTTTGTCTCTCTGTTACATGTTGGTAAAGCCCTTAGGATGTGTGCTTGACTACCTGGACTATGATGCGGATCATACTAGTGGGGACATGGTAGTCCATAAGTACATCCTTCAAAGTCCCTAGTCGTGGGTGTATCGAGATGGGGCATCGATATACCAGAGTAGACTAGCGTATGCCTTCTCGACCCATTCAGATGGGCGATGGATGATCCCATATCCATTGGTGTTTGACATCAGAGATGATATACGGGTGCTCAGTAGAGACTGGGTACACTGGACGGACTCGCCGAGAACTCCCAGATGGTATTATACCTTACGTCAGATGGCAGTTCTCTGGTGACACTGGTACAGAGTAGTCTGTTGACCCGAGATCGTCATAGAGTCTTGTGTGGTTCCCACTGTGCTTTGATTTCCACCTTACCACGTCCAAGAGGGCGTGCAAAACGGTGGTTTTTGGGTACAGTCCCGAATCACATGGAGGCAATGAGAGATAGGAGGGGATTCGTCTCTCCCGGTATTGGGGGTTGATGTTGCGCAATGCACGACTGGCCATAACAGGAAATCCCTGGCCAGGGTTGCAGTGATCTACTGGTAAGTGTTATCAGTAGTTTCACACATGTTATGAACCTCATGTCGGCATGACTTATCGAGCTATTGGGGTCTGACGTTTACCACCCCTAGGTGAGATATGCGACATATCAGACGATCAGACCGGACTGTACGGTAAGTGTTACTGGTTGGATTCACAGGAGTATGAGCGGGCTTGCTCGTCGATCTTCTGATCGCTCAATATCCGGGTGGCCGTTACGTTTAGCAGACCGCTTGCGGCTTGTGGGTGTTTGATATGATCATCACCTGCTGTCGGCGTATTGACGAGTCTTTAGAGTCCTACACAGAGGTTTCCTGGCTCAAGCGAAACGAAATAGGAGCGCATATGAGATATGTGCGGGACCGAGAATGATACCAGTATGTGATACTGTATTCGATTCTCGCGATCTGTGACATTGATCGGTTATATGCGATATAGCCGGGTTATCGGATCAAGTGTTGATTCGATAAGTTGTTACTGTTGATATTAGTCGGTTATATACGATATGACCGGATCATTAAATCAAGCGTTGATTTAATGATTTAATGCATAATGATATATTTGATATATTACTTTGCATTAACTAGTATCGGTTCACTTAAGATGGATTTTCTCACTCGCATGTGCACATCGTATATGTGATATATTTTTGTGCACTTGATTGTATCATGTTTGATGATGCAAGATTGTTAGGGTTTGTGTAAAGAATTAAACCTTGGTTAAGTAAATGGTTAGGGTTTTATTTATTTATTCATTCATTTATCTATTTATTTTTGGATGAAAAGAATGAGAAAAGAAAACAAATGGTTGCTTTCTTAGAAGCTTCTTCAAGCTTCATGCAACTTTGACCAAAGCAACCATTCTTGTCTTCTTCTCTAACCCTAACCATTCAACCTAACTCAAGTTAATTCTTTACACTTTACCATGGTTAAAATTATGATAAGAATTCATTTTCTTTTCTATTTTATTTTTTCTTATTATAACATTATCATTTTCTTCTTCTTCTTCTTCAAGAAGAAAACCTAGTTTCCATCAATGGTGATTGATGAAAAAGAGTGAGAAATCCAATTCTAAAGTGAACCCACCTCCTATTTCTTCATCCTCTACCTCTTGCCAAGTAGTATAGGGTGTTTTCTTCATAAGTTTCATGACTTGGTGAAGTGGGAGCTTGATCTTGTGATGCCTCGACGTAGATCATCTTCGGCACGAGGCCGACGATCTTGCCCGCCCATTTCTCCGATGAAGCCGACGCTAGAGCCCGGGATTCCATTTGGACAGCGAGGAGACTTCATTGCGGAGCTATGGAGGTGGAGGACCGGATCTACAAAGGTTGTATTTCCGTTCTTTTAGTTAAATTGTTAACTAGTTGCATGTGTTCGCCTAAAATTCTAGCCAACGATCTTATTAGGGTTTCTCGGCACCCGTAATTTTTGAAATTGGCATGGTTAATGCCTTGTGAGACCTCCTTAGCGAGCCTAAGAACCCTACAGTTCGGGGCCAGTTTTTACAAAGGAAACTCTGCCGAAATTTTCAGAAATGACTTGATGTTTTAAAAACGCATAATTCGACTTATGCTATTAAAACCACTTGCTTTTAAACAAGTTTTCTTTTATTTATTATTTAAAATGGTTTTAGATTTCTGGGCTTTTGGCTTACTTGAATTAGATGGGGTCTTATAGACTTTATATGATTTAAGGGTCAGTCACGTGCCATTTCGGGTCGTGACAGCCGGACACGTGGGCTGTCGGTTCGGCGAACGTACACACGATCCGGCGCTTCCCTTATAATGCGAGATCTCTCCCCTGATCCGCTGACATCATCAAAAAAATACTACTCTTTTCCCAGGAATGCGCGCCGACGATATCTTCGAATGAGATCTCACCTCGGGTGATCGGTCAGACCACTCTCGACCAGACCCAGGAACGGGTCGAGACGAGAGTGGGGGGCTAATGATGAGGCTCGATATCGGTGACTCTCCAGATACTGACACGTTGCAGATGACGTGTCCTAGAACCTACAAGAAAGGATCAAGAACTTCAGTTGGGATCACGCCTCGGGCCTCCGACCGAGGAGTCTCCCGACCTTCGGTGGCCTTCCAGACCATCTCCCGGCCCGCTTCCGAGCTATTACAGAACCAAGATAGCTCAGCCTCCCGCTCGTCCCCGAGCCTCCCGCCGAGCTCGTCTTTCTCGGTCTAGCCGACCAACCCACAGCACCGATCACAGGCGCCTCCGCCACAGCTCCGCGAATCTCGCCCTGCGCGAGATATCCACCGCCCACGATCCCGCTTTCCATGCCATCACGATCCCACATTAACGAGCCTGTCTCGTCATTAATGCGGGATCCCGCCTATCACGCGGGCATGACGCCAGGGGCGTAACGGCCGGCGTGAATCTCGCGCCCGCCTGCCCATTGCTGCCGCTATTTAAACTCTTCTCTCAGATGATCGAGGTAAACCATTTTTACTCCACTAGGCCGTTACTATGCCAAAATTCCCCGTCTAACTTGATCGTCGGAAGGTTTTCTGATGCACAACCATCCCGGGACTTCTTTGCAGGTAGCTCGGCCTCAACCATACAAAGCTTATTGAGATCCACACGCTCCAGGAATCAATGCTTCAACTCAATCTCAGCCGTCTATCAGCACTCGCAGCAGATCAACGGAAGATAACATCTGAAGGAGATCCAGAGATCCATCATACCCCATTCCTATTATCACATTGTGCTACCATGATTCGCTAAACCATTATTGATTTGCGATTTGGAATCGGAAGAACCACTCTTCAATCTAACCATTAAAATCTGTAGTAAATGGGCAAAAGGATGGGGTTTTCCTCTACTAACAAATACTTTATACATACACAAACACATTTGCAACCGATCCATAAATACTCCATGTCTAGAGCTATGTTTTACGTTCCACGTTCCATGTAAAGTGACGTTCTGTGTTTCTTTTTTCGTTCGGTGTACCATGACGTTCCGCGTTCCGGGTAACATTGCTGCAACATGTATCTAAAAAGGGGATCATTTTGAGAGTCTCTCACCATCATTGAGTTATACATTGCAATGGTAATATGATTTCTTCGATCCGCCTTACATAACACGACATATATTGGGGGTTACGATAGTGTTGTGTTCCCAGTTTAGAGTTGCATCTATCTATGATAATATCAAATGTTTAGTTTGTAAGTTTAAGTTGTCTTCGGTCCGCAGCTTCTCTTTTTTACATGTGCATTAAAAGGAAAATTGTCTTTTTGCATGGTCATATTTAACTTTAGTTTCTTACTCCCACGCTTGTAGTTTTTTGGATGCTCAATATGTGAAGTGTTGAATATGTGATTGCAGAAAACAAATCCAATTGATGATTGTTCTTCGGTTGATTTTGAAAAGGAACTTAAGATCGGCAAAACATCATTTGCATTAGAAGATAAAGATGCAAGTATGCATTCACATTCCAGCGAAACTAAGAAAAGGAAACGTAAGACGAAGACAGTTGATGACCTTCGGTTTCAGGATTTAGATCAAGCTGCTCTTCACTCAAGGAGAAAAGAAGGCAGAAAAGAGTGAGGATTATATTTCCTCAGCATTTCTACATTAGAACTATTATATTCATTCTTATGGAGTTCTAGAATATTTGTTGCCTCAAAAGACCAAAATCTTCAGTTTTATTATAACCCGCATTCTTTTTTTTAGCTGTTAATCTGCAGATTGTCTAGGTCCTACCAGCGGGGTTTCCTATTTTTCAGTAATGCCTTTTGATTTCTTGAATTTAACATTGTTACCACATTACTTTAAGTGAGAGGAGGGGGCGGGGGTTTCAGCAGTCGACATTTAACTGTGAAAATGGATTCTTCTAGACCTTCTGATACAAATATCGGCATGTTTATCTTAAAGGCAAGTTTCCCATATATCTGCGACATGTGATGAAATCGTGTGATTGTTATTCCTTGTTTAATTACAGCATGCCCCTTTCCTCCTTGTTATACTTTACTGTTATGGTCTGCTGAAGCTTAAAGCATTATTTGAAGCATCCGATTCGAATTTTAATCTCTCCTTAAAGAATAATTAATTGTTTATTTACCTAATCATCTATTAGAAGCTAGATAAATACCCCATTAGACCTATACATTGTGATGTAATATATTAGCATTTTACTTCTAGATGCGGCTAAATTACAAAATTACTAAGCCCTGGAAAATAAATTTGGTGCCTTTTTGTACTACGACCAAGCTTCAACATGTATAATGCTATAACAATTCCAAGACTCCAAGTGTTATCACGAACCAGGGCATAGGGCTCAGAGGATCTAATTATAAATACACGCATGGCATGTTATGGTACATACGAGGGACTTTCAGAAGATGGCCTTTTCTTGTATGTCTCCAAGCCTGTTGATCATTATCAACTAAGAGATCTCCAGATCCATTTGCTATCTTTACTTGCCTTCTAATATGTCTATTTTCCCCCTTTTTCGGGGGAATTAAAAGTATTTGGTAGATAGAAGCTCAACCTACCATCATCTAGAAGCTCTTCGCTGAAAAAATTTGAAGGCTTTTAACTTGCACGTAAAACTTTACACTATAACTCATTTGTTTATGAATTGTGTAGGTATTTTGAATCAAAGAAGAAGAAACAGAAGAAAGAGAAGGAACATAATATTCCTGACTTTCCCGGCCCGGAAGAAAATAAAATTTGGTGAAATTGTTCATGCTCCCCCAAAGTTGTCTTTCCCCAAGGTCTGTTACTTTGTTATTGTTGTTATCGGTTGCTCTGTTTTTCTACTCATGTTTACCACTTATTCGAGGATTGAAAGTTGTTAGTAAATGAATTATGTTTTCTTAAAGGCATTGAAGGCTTCCATGGACGCTTCAAAAGAAAGAGTTAGGTTACAAGCGGTTGAGGCTTACAGAAACCGCAGGGGATGGACGTCCAGGCCCGGAGGACAACTTCCGGTGTTACCGGAAACATCATCGTCATGACTGGTGCTTCTCCTTGCCCTGCTTCTTCCAATGACACATTTTTAGTTATGTCATCAAAGATTATAATTCTCTCCATGCTTTTAAATTCTAATACATAGACTAAGAAGTTTTTGTTGCAAAATTTTCTTGCAATCTGCAATTGCACGCTTCTGACTTATTTTCACAGATGATCATTGAAATTAGTCTATGTGATGATGCTCGATATCGGTGATCTCCCAGATCAGGACACGTGGCAGATGACGTGTCCCAAGGCACACAAGAAAGGACCTACGGTGGCCGACCATGCCACTCATGTACCCGTCCTACGAGCAAATGCTGGCTCACCTCCGAGCCCCCGGCACAATTGGCCTCCTCGGCCTCACAGCTCGTCTCCGAGCTATCACAGGCCCGAGCCTTCTCGGCCCTCTCAGCTCGCCTCCGGGCTTGAGCAGAACCAAGATACCTTGGCTCTCCTCTTCCTCCGCGAGCTCTCCCGCCGAGATCATCTTCCTCGGTCTTATCGACCGACCAACAACACCGCTTGCAGGCGTAACCGCCATCCCGCGAATCTCGCCATACGCGAGATCTCCGCCGGCCACATCCCACATTCCATGCCACCACGATCCTCCATTAAAGAGCCTGTCTCGCCATTAATGGGAGGTCCCGCTCATCACGCGGGCGTGACGTCGGGAGCGTAACGGCCGACGTGATTCTCGCGCCTGTCTCGCCTGCTGCCACCGCTATATAAACCCCTTCTTCAGACGGTTTAAGAAGCCATTTTTACTTCACTAAGCCGTTACTCTGCTCGAATCTCTAGTCTAATTTGACCGTCGGAGAGTCCTCGGTGGTACAACCATCCCGGGACTTCCTTGCAGGTAGCTCGGCAACCACAACTCCAAATCCATTGAGATCCACACGTTTCAGGAGCGACAGCCTCTAGATCCAATCTCAGCCACCCATCGCCGCCATCAGCAGATCAACGGAAGGCAACATCTAAAGGAGATATCAGCCTCCATCAACTGGCGCCATCTGTGGGAACGTTTTGATTCCACAAAAACAAAAGTTCGTCTTCCGATCTCAACCCAATGGCGAGCGATCATCACGACGATCCAAACACCAGCCGCCGCCTCCCCCTCAACGGAGGCGCAGACGAACCTCCGCCGAATGCCATCAGCGCCCTCGCCGGCCGGATAGACCGACCCGCGTCTGTTGTGGAGGCGTTGATCCGTGTCCAAACGGCAGGGCAAGATCACCAAGTCTCTGCTCCCCCGTCTCAGGACCAGGACCCCTACAGGGGGAGAGAGGACTCCGTTTGCGTCGGCATTGCTGACCACCACCTTGCTACCTCCCACGGCCGCAGATTCCCCGGGCCAAAGTACTCAAAAACCCGGTGGACACCACTAAGTTTGGCTCCGAGGTCTTACACTAGAGAGCTTCGCCCCAAGTCTCGTCACGCCCCTGTCCCTCCTGACGCGGTGGCGGTCAGCTCGCCTGTTTACAGGCATGACCGCCACCCACTCTCTCGACGGGGTCGCGCACGCGAGATTCTCCACGGCAGCTCAAAAGCAAACCCACCGGGAGGCGTAAGGAACCTCACCAAAGGGAACCGAGGCTCCTCGAAAATCACGGTCATGATGACCAGGGGTACGTCGGGTACATATAAGACTCAGCACCCCGTGCCAGCCGCGGAGGCTGACAGCCGACCAACGAAGAGGTTAAGGGAGACCGAGCCGATCACTTTTAACGACAGGGACTTTCACGGTATATCCTTGCCCCATAACGACCCCCTGGTGATTACGGCTCGTGTCCATCAATACGAGGTGCACAGAATCCTGGTCAACTCGGGAAGCTTGGCAGACATTCTCTTCCATGACTGCTTCCTCTGCATGGGGCTCACCACGGCAGACCTGAGGCCGACTTCCCACGTCCTCTCAGGATTTACCAACCACTCCATCCCGGCAGAAGGAGTAGTCACTCTACAGTTCAGCGTCGGGGAGGTCAACCGTACGCGGACATTGCCGGTGGAATTCATCATAGCGTGAATTCCATCGGCCTACAACATCCTCCTCGTTCGTCCCACGCTGAACTCCCTCCGGGTCCAGATATCGACCTATCACCTGGTGATGAAATTCCTTCTCGACCAGGGCGGGATAGGTCGGGTCTATGGAGACCAGCGAATTGCCAAGGTTTGCTCCACCGCAACGTCTTCGTCGGAGAGAACGGTCGACGATGTCGAGGGTGAGGGTGACATGAGGGGTTCTCTAGACACTCGAGACGAGCAAACCGAGGTCCGAGGGACCCCGGTGGATCCTCTGACAGTGGTCTCCCTCATGGAAGGGAACGATGAAAAACTTGTTCAGATCGGGTCGCTTCTGAAAGGAACCCAATGGGATGACCTGATCCATTTCCTCAGAAACAGCTCTGACGTGTTTGCCTGGGCGCCTGCTGACATGCCTGGTATCGACTCTAAAATTATATCTCACAAGCTTGGGGTTGATCCTACGGCCCTACCCGTCAGACAGAAAAAGCGAAGCTTCGCCCGGTTAAACAGAAGGCTATCGATGATGAGGTAGATCGGCTCCTCGCCGCCAACTTCATTCAGAACGTGCCCTATTCGGAATGGCTAGCAAACGTAGTCCTGGTCAAGAAATCAAGCGGGAAGCGGCGCATGTGCGTCGACTTCACCGACCTCAATAAGGCCTGCCCTAAGGACAACTATCCTCTACCTCGGATTGATCAGCTCGTCGACAGCTCGGCAGGCTACGAGCTATTGAGCTTCATGGATGCCTTCTCCGGCTACAATCAGATCCGTATGAATCCGGCAGATGAAGATCTTACCGCATTCACAACGGACCGGGGATATACTATTACAAGGTAATGCCCTTCGTCCTTAAGAACGCCGGGGCTATATACCAACGGTTAGTTAACCGCATGTTCAAGCCACAGATCAGCAGGAACATGGAAGTCTACGTCGATGACATGCTCGTCAAATCAGTCTCGTCGACTGACCACGCCAAGGACCTGGACGAGGCCTTTGAGGTACTTCGCAAGTTCAACATGAAGCTGAACCCCGCCAAGTGCGCATTCGGGGTCATCGGGGGAAAGTTCCTCGGTTTCATAGTCACCCATCGAAGGATCGAGGCCAACCCGGAAAAAATCGATGCCATCCTCAACATGACCGCGCCCAATACCAACGTCGAGATCATGCGACTAACCGGGCGGGTGGCCGCTCTGAGCCGTTTCATGTCGAGATCTGGGGAAAAGTGCCTCCCATTCTTCAAGGCTCTAAGGAAAATCCCGAGGTTCGAGTGGTCGGAAGAGTGTCAGACCGCCTTCGACCAGTTAAAGAGGCACCTTGCGACACCGCCGCTGCTCACCCGACCAGTTGAAGAAGACGAGCCATCGTTGTATCTGGTGGTATCCGACTAAGCGGCAGGCTCAGTGCTCGTCCGGGAGGTCGACGGAATGAAGAAGCCGGTATACTACGTGAGCCACATCTTCAAGGACGCAGAAACGAGGTATCCGACCATAGAGAAGATCGTCCTGGCCCTCATAGTGGCCTCAAGGAAGCTACGACACTACTTCCAGGCGCACACTATCCTCATCCTCACCGAGCGCCCGCTGGGGGCTATCCTCGCCTCACCCGAATCCTCGGGCCGCCTGGAGAAGTGGAGGTGGGAGCTGTCCCAGTTTGACATAAGATACCGCCCGAGACAGGCCATTAAGGCACAAGCCCTGGCCGACTTCATCGTCGAATGCACTATTCCCAGTCGAGAACCGGAGTCCAGGTCGACCCTTGCGGCTCAACACCCAACCGTGGGGAGACCCGACTCGGTCTTTGAGTGGGTCATTTACGTCGACGGGTCCTCGATCGAGGAAGGCTGTGGCGCCAGCCTCATCATCCGAGGCCCGAACGAGGCAGAAATGGAGTATTCTCTAAAGCTCGTATTCAGGGCCTCAAACAACGCGGCAGAGTACGAGGCCCTGTTGGCCGGATTACGCATGGCCTCCGGAATGGGGCTGAAAACAATTTGAATCCGTAGTGACTCACCCTAGTCGTCGGACAAGTGATCGGCCACTTCGAGGCTCGGGAACCTCTAATGGCGAAATACCTAGCCGAGGTAAGAAAACTTCGGAGGAACTTCGACGAAGTCCAAGTAGAGCAAATACCCAAGCAGCTCTTGTTGGATATGTATTCCCTAGAGGCATGTATTGTATAGGATACTAGACATGTATATGTACAGAAACAATCTTTGCTCGAAATGATAGTATGCTATCTGGTTTATCTTTATCATAATATGTGATGTGTTGATAAAGCCCTTAGGACTATGCTTGACTACCAGGATTATGATGAGATCATACTGGTGGGACCTGGGCAGTCTACAAGCATATCCTTCAATAGTTCCTAGTAGAGGGTATATCGAGACAGGGCATCGGTATTACCAGATTAGACTAGTGTGTACGTTTGTTGACCCTGGGGGCAATGATTGATTCCACAACCATTGATGTTTGACATCAAAGATTGTACACAGGTGCTCATTGGAGAATGGGTACACTGAACAGGACTCGCTGAGAACTCCTAGATGGTATATATACCTATTGTCAGATAGCAGTTCTCTAGTGATACTTGTACAGGTTAGTCTGTAGACCCGAGATCGTCATAGAGTCTTGTGTGATTCCCACTGTACTTTAATTTCCTCCCTACTACGGCTCTACTGAGTCGTGCAAACAGGTGGATTTTGGGTACAGTCCCGAATCATATGGAGACAGTAAGCGATAGGAGGGGTTTCGTCTCTCCCGGTATAGGGAGTTGATGTCGCGCTATGTTTGATCGGCTATAACACATAAATCCCTGGCCAGGGTTCTCGATGATTACTGATAAGTGTTATCAGTAGTTTCTCGAACTGTTATGAGCCATAAATCAGCATGACTTATAAAGTTACTGGGGTCTGACATTTACCACCCCTAGACTTCATATGCGACGTATCAGACGAAGAGACCGGACTGTACGGTAAGTGTTGCTTGCAGGCTCGTAAGGGTTGTGATGGGTTCGCTCGTCGGCCACCTTTTCATCAAGTACCTGGGTAGCCGTTACGTACAGCTAGTGCCGCTGACGTGCTTGTGGTTAAACCCACTGCCAGCGTACTGTCGAGTCTTTAGAGTCCCACACAGAGAGTTCCCTCGTTCAGGCGAAATATGTAGAGGCTGTAAGTTGTTATGGCAGCCGTAAGCTGTTACGGCAAGGTTTCGATTTTATTCATGTAATTGTTACAGGAATAATAATCGGAAGGATAATACTGGTGGGATTTGGTTTAAGCCGGATACCGGTATTATATTATTGGATTAATGGTATTCGTATTTTTCGGAATTCGGATGCAGGTATACGGTATACGGTATACGGTATACGGAGGAGGGGTATTTTTGTAATTGTTACAAGAATACCTTCTAGAAGGTGCCACCTCATAATGACATAATAATGACATCATTTATGAAAAATAAAATGAGGTGGAAATTAAAAGGTACAAGCATGATAAGGTTGTTGTTATGGAGTTACTATTGAAGCATGATACTAATTTATATAATTGCATGCTTCAATTAATTCTATTAGTGCTATATTTTTATTTATCATGCTTGAACACTTTCATTATGATAAACACTCACTCCTTCTCATCTCCTCCTTCTCATTCTTCTTATAAATAGCTTCACATGAGATGTGAATGTTAAGTGAATCAAGAGAAGGTTAAGAGAAAGAAATGCTATAGATTTCAAGCTAATCCAATACATTCATCTCTACATAATCCTAGTGATCTATTCTAGCAAAATTGGTCTCTAGGTTAAACTCTTGTGAAGAGTTTCAAGATTGCACGAAAACTCTCGGGTGGATCATCTAGGTCTTCGGTGGCCGGAGATCGAAAACGTCGGCAACATCTAAAGGAGCCGAGGAGTTCACTAAAAGAGGAGAAAGGAGCAAAGGAGTTGCATCCAAGAGAAGACCCGAAGGACCGTATCATCAAGGTATAATTCCTAACATGCTAGATAAGATCTCTAGTTAGGGTATACTAGTTGTGGTTTAGACAAGATCTTCGGTTAAGTGCGTGTTGTATGCCAAGAAAATTTTTGTTCACCGCTTCCGCCGCGCCACAAGAGTTGTGGGAGCATGCAACATACACTAACATGGTATCAGAGCCTAACTAAACCACAATTAGATGTTAGCCAAAAGTTAGAAGCTCGATCGACAATTTTTTCTCCCGAAAACTCGTTTTCTGCCCTTGCTGCTGTCAGTTTTTGAAAGTGCTCCAAAATTGATTTGACATATCTTAAAAATACAAGCAGGCTTTTATTAGAATACTGTAGAAATTTGCACTCATGACTCCACAAAAGAGGCGCGGATCCGCGTCCAAACCCATGGTTTGGCCGCTACTCCGCCGCCATTTTGGAGCCATGTTCACTCAATTTTCTACAGTATTCATATAATGCAGAATTAGGGTTCCTGGGATATAAAGAATTTTAAAAAGATTTTTGTACAGGAACATGTCAAGTGTTGGCATGGTTTAAAATTATCGATCGAAATTCTAATAGTGTTTGGCTAATCGGGTTTTTCGTTTTTGTGATATGTGTTTGAAACGTCCGCTAATTGCTATATGACGATTAGTGGGGGTTGCATATATGGATATCATGAGATGGTATGTGTATATGAATGTGTTGGATCGTCGTGATGAATGGCCGGGGGGTGTGAGAAGAGCGTTTTTTCTTTTCTTTCATTCCATGTAATTTGTAAAAAGCCATGTAATATTGTTTTACGGATACATCCGGGATGACGTTGTAGCCACCGTTTGTATAATTTCTTTTTACTGTTTTTGCTCCTAGGATAGACCCAAGGTGGGGTGCACAAACTATCGGGTTTTCAAAGTGCCGAGTGGCCTACTCAATTGTTGAGGGAGGTTACTACACTTCGGGAATTTGGCGGGTAGTTTGCCGCACCCGTAGGGGTCTAGGGGGGTTTGGCTATTCATCACGACCGTGGAATCCGTCTTCCATTAAGAGCTTGAATGAAATACGGAATTCCTAGTATATCCAATGCATTCATCTGTGATCTGAAATGGTTATATTTATATATATGAGATATATAATAAACGTTGCTTATGTTTTGCACCCGCACTAGTCCAGTCCCCGCTCTGCCGTTAGTTAAGTAACCTAACGGTGCATGACGGGACCCAGTGACGAATGCGGATGGCATAAGCGTACGTTCTATTTTTTCGTTTCTTTTCTGTGATGTTTAGGAAACGTAAATGATGGGACTACATTAATGTGATTAATGATAAGAGAGAAACCAAAAGATGTTGTAGAATCAAATTTTTTAAGAAAAAGGGTAACTCTAGCTTTTGTTTTGCATAGCGGTATTCTTGAATATCCTGCACCTCATTCGATGAGGAAAGGGCCGAGATCCCTTCACCGGGAGTGACCCCTTTAGCAAAACTGGAAAATGTTACAAAGAACTCGATTTGATTTTATAGTTGATCTAACTTTGCTTTGCATCGTGATATTTTCATATCCAGCACCTTATTCGATAAGGAAAGAGCCGAGATCCCTTCACCGGGAGTGACCTCTTTAGCAAAATTAGAAAGATACTACAAAACCAATCGATTTTTAAAAACTGGAGCTTAAACCACTCCTTCCCACTCGATTCTACAACGATATCAAGTTCAAAACGTTAAAGGTTTTCATAAAAACCATCTGTTGCCCTCCGCCATTTTAAGAAGCAGAGTACTTAGTATTCGTGCCACGTTTGTTGACCATAGTTAAGGCGTGGTGTACGGTAGCTAAGTGATGAATTCTTATAAAGCATTTGATGCGATCGATTAGGGCATTCTCATGACTTTGTTGACCATAGTTAAGGGTCATGTGGGTGGGTCTAAATCAATCACGAAATGGCGGGTTGAACTTGACTAGTACTTATGATTTGTTGACCATAGTTAAGGTCATAAGTCACTAGGGGTAAAAATCATATCGGGAATTTCAAGAGTTGAGATTTGCAATGAGATTGCATACCTTCTATATGATAGTTGGATCCCGATCCCACTGTGAGTAAAAGTTACTCCCAGGAGAATTTTGCACTTTTCGGTTAGCGAACTTGTAGATTGAAATTTATCCTGGCTAGTTTTCCTTTTTGGTTTGAAGGAAAATTTGATAAAAAGCAGTGGGAGACAACAATTAGATAAGATTAATAACCAATCTAATTATGCAAGAGCAATCACTGAATGACTTCTTTTCTATCTCCTAATAGCAGATACCAATGTCGGGACTTAAACTTTTATTAGACAAAAACAAACTCACTGGACCGAATTACAAAGATTGGCTAAGGAACGTGAATATTGCCCTGACATATGATAAGGTCGCATACGTCCTGACTGCTCCAGCCCCTCCTAGCCCAGGCCCTGATTCTTCAGTTACGGATAAAGAAATCCGCAAGAAATGGGATACAGACTGCGCAACAGCCAAGTGCCTCGCGCTAGCTTCTATGAACAATGAACATCAGAAGCAGCACGAGAAGATGGATGTCCAATCCATCTTTCTCCATACAGAGGAGTTGTATGGAGAGCAATCCCGTACTCTCCGATACGAGGCATCTCGAAAGTTGTTTCAGATGCGCATGGCTGCTGGCACGTCTGTAGGTGACCATGTATTGAAGATGATTGGACTTATCGAAGAACTTGAGGACCTGGGTTGGACCATGGAGAACGAGCAATATGTTGATATTGTTCTGCAGTCCCGTTCCCCTGTCTTTGCTCAATTCATTGTAAACTTCAACATGCACAAAATGGAGAAGTCTTTACCAGAATTCCTCAATATGTTGAGGAGTGCAGAGAGCACGCTAAAGATAGCGAAAACTCCCGCTCTTATTGCTGGGCCATCTTCTTCCTCCATCCCGAAAGCCAAGGCCAAGGGAAAGAAGAAGAAGAAGAATCCCATCAAGCAGAGAGGCGGAGTGAAAAAGGCATCGGGAAGGGACAAGAAAGGGGCTGCTGCAACAGGTCGTGGGGAATGTTTCCACTGCCACCAGACTGGGCACTGGAAGAGAAATTGTGCTAAATACTTGGCCGACCTCCAGAAGAAGAAGCATGGTGATGCTTCCACTTCAGGTGTGTTTGTAACAGAAAACTGTTTTTCAATTAACTCTGCTTCCTGGGTATTAGATACTGGATCAGGATCTCATATCTGCAATTGTATGCAGGGGTTGAGAAATAGCAGGTTGTTAAAGAAAGGTGATCACACTCTCCGGGTTGGGAATGGTTCCTCAGTACATGCTACTGCAGTGGGAGAGTATCATCTTGGTTTGCTGTCGGGTTCTATATTGGTTTTGAACCCATGTTATTTTGTACCTTCGATGTTATGTAATATTATATCTGTATCGTTGTTGGACAATGCTGGATATAATTTCGTATTGCAATCTAATGTTATGAACATTAATCTTAATCAAGAGTTGATTGGGTATGAAACATTAAATAACGGGATATACATCCTAAATCAGCATACAGTTTTTCATATACAACACGGAAACAAAAGAAAGGTTTCAGACATAAATGAAGCTTTCATTTGGCATTGTAGACTAGGTCATATTAATGAAACAAGACTGACCAAGCTACATAAAGATGGATATTTAAACTCGTTTGAATATAAATCTTATGCGACTTGCCAGTCTTGCATCAAAGGTAAAATGACCAAAACTCCGTTTACTGGACACGGAGAGAGAGCTACTGAACTCTTAGGCCTCATACATAGTGATGAATGTGGACCAATGTCTATACATGCTACAGGTGGTTTTTCATACTTCATAACCTTCACTGATGATTTATCGAGATTCGGGCACGTGTTCTTGTTGAAACATAAGTCCGAAGCCTTTGAAAAGTTCAAGGAATATAAATCTGAAGTAGAAAAATAAACAGGCTTAAGTATCAAGAAACTTCGATCGGATCGTGGAGGTGAGTATCTAAGCTCAGAGTTTCTAGATTTCCTAAAAGAGAATGGGATTCTCTCTCAGCTCACTCCTCCGTATACACCACAGCACAACGGTGTATCGGAAAGGAGGAATCGCACATTATTAGATATGGTACGATCTATGATGAGTGATGCTGAGCTACCAATATCATTTTGGGGGCACGCATTGGAGACTGCGATTTATCTATTGAATAGGGTTCCAACCAAAACCGTGTCTACCACTCCATATGAGATATGGTACGGGAAGAGACCATCTCTTAACAGAGTTAAGGTATGGGGTTGTCCGGCTTATGTGAAAAAGCAGAATCCAGACAAACTTGAGACACGATCGGTTTTGTGTAAATTTGTGGGATATCCAAAACACTCGTATGGATATCTATTCTACCACAAGGAGGAACAAAGGGTGTTTGTTTCTCAGTATGCCACATTTTTAGAAAATGAATTTTTTACAAATGATACTGTTGGCAATGCGGTAGAACTGGAAGAAGTTCCAGATGCACAAACCATTACTGATGATTTGATTGAACCTGAGGTTTCAATAGAACCTGACATACCTCAGCCACTCCGTAAATCTAGTAGGACTTCTCGCCCACCTGATAGATACTACGGTTTTCTAATTGACGGCGATAAAGAAGATTGCATCATGAATGATGATGACCCTACTAGTTTTCAGCAAGCTATCACGAGTAGTGACTCAGTGAAATGGTTGGATGCCATGAGATCCGAAATGGAATCCATGCACACCAACAAAGTATGGACTTTGGAGGCTGCACCTTCTGGCGTAAAACCCATAGGGTGCAAATGGATCTTTAAAAGAAAGATTGGTGTGGATGGTCAGGTGGAGACCTATAAAGCTAGGCTGGTAGCAAAAGGATTTCGTCAAAGACCAGGCTTGGACTATGATGAAATTTTTTCACCAGTCGCGATGCTCAAATCCATTCGGATCTTGCTTGCTATAGCTTCTTACTATGATTATGAGATCTGGCAGATGGATGTTAAAACGGCATTTCTAAATGGTAATTTAGAAGAATACGTTTTTATGGATCAGCCAGAGGGCTTCATTGATAGTGGGAGCAGCGGAAAAGCATGCAGGCTGCTTAAATCCATCTATGGATTAAAGCAGGCATCACGGAGTTGGAACATCTGCTTTAATGATACAATCAAAGAGTTTGGTTTTATCAAAAATGTGGATGAACCATGTATTTATAAAAGGATTGTAGAGAGTACTGTTACATTCCTCGTATTGTACGTGGACGACATTCTCTTGATAGGAAATGATATTCCTATGCTACAATCGGTCAAACTATTCTTATCGCAGAGGTTCTCCATGAAAGACCTGGGCGATGCCTCGTACATTCTGGGGATAAAGATCTATAGAGATAGATCTAAGAAATTATTGGGATTGTCCCAATCGAGATACATTGACACCATACTAAAGAGGTTTAGTATGGAAGATTCCAAGAGGGGTAATTTACCCGCTTGTCATGGGATCACCCTCTCCAAAGAGATGTCTCCAAAGACTGATGAGGAGAGGGCTCGCATGAGCATTATACCCTATGCATCGGCAGTAGGATCTATAATGTATGCGATGTTGTCTACTCGCCCAGATATAGCTTATGCACTAAGTGCAGTAAGCAGGTATCAATCCAACCCAGGGGAGAAACACTGGACTGCTGTGAAGAACATTCTAAAGTACTTGAGAAGAACTAAAGAAATGTTCTTAGTGTATGGTAACGGAAATCTCCAAATGGAGGGCTTTACCGACTCCAGCTTCCAGAGCGACAAGGATGATAGTAAGTCCATCTCAGGGTTTGTATTTACTCTAAATGGAGGGGCGGTATGTTGGAAGAGTTCCAAACAAGATACCATCGCTGACTCCACGATGGAAGCTGAGTATATTGCTGCTAATGATGCCGCAAAAGAAGCGGTCTGGATGAGGAAGTTCATTTCAGAACTTCAAGTGGTTCCATCCATTGCTAATCCAATACCTCTGTATTGCGATAACAATGGAGCCATGGCTTTGGCAAAGGAACCGAGGTCCCATCAGAAATCCAGACATATCTTGAGGCGGTATCACCTCATCAGGGAGATAGTGGATCGCCAGGAAATCGAGGTACGGAGAGTAGACACGAAAGACAACACAGCAGATCCATTCACTAAGGCTATCCCTCAAGTACAGTTTGAGAAACTGTTTGAGCTGTTGGGCATGCGGTACGCCGGAAACTGGTTCTAGCTGGTACTTATTGCATTAATTACAGGCCTTAGTGCAAGTGGGAGATTGTTGGATATGTATGCCCTAGAGGCCTGTATTGTATAGGATACTAGACATGTATATGTACAGAAACAATCTTTGCTCGAAATGATAGTATGCTATCTGGTTTATCTTTATCATAATATGTGATGTGTTGATAAAGCCCTTAGGACTATGCTTGACTACCAGGATTATGATGAGATCATACTGGTGGGACCTGGGCAGTCTACAAGCATATCCTTCAATAGTTCCTAGTCGAGGATATATCGAGACAGGGCATCGGTATTACCAGATTAGACTAGTGTGTACGTTTGTTGACCCTGGGGGCAATGATTGATTCCACAACCATTGATGTTTGACATCAAAGATTGTACACAGGTGCTCATTGGAGAATGGGTACACTGAACAGGACTCGCTGAGAACTCCTAGATGGTATATATACCTATTGTCAGATAGCAGTTCTCTAGTGATACTTGTACAGGTTAGTCTGTAGACCCGAGATCGTCATAGAGTCTTGTGTGATTCCCACTGTACTTTAATTTCCTCCCTACCACGGCTCTACTGAGTCGTGCAAACAGGTGGATTTTGGGTACAGTCCCGAATCATATGGAGACAGTGAGCGATAGGAGGGGTTTCGTCTCTCCCGGTATAGGGAGTTGATGTCGCGCTATGTTTGATCGGCTATAACACCTAAATCCCTGGCCAGGGTTCTCGATGATTACTGATAAGTGTTATCAGTAGTTTCTCGAACTGTTATGAGCCATAAATCAGCATGACTTATAAAGTTACTGGGGTCTGACATTTACCACCCCTAGACTTCATATGCGACGTATCAGACGAAGAGACCGGACTGTACGGTAAGTGTTGCTTGCAGGCTCGTAAGGGTTGTGATGGGTTCGCTCGTCGGCCACCTTTTCGTCAAGTACCTGGGTAGCCGTTACGTACAGCTAGTGCCGCTGACGTGCTTGTGGTTAAACCCACTGCCAGCGTACTGTCGAGTCTTTAGAGTCCCACACAGAGAGTTCCCTCGTTCAGGCGAAATATGTAGAGGCTGTAAGTTGTTATGGCAGCCGTAAGCTGTTACGGCAGGGTTTCGATTTTATTCATGTAATTGTTACAGGAATAATAATCGGAAGGATAATACTGGTGGGATTTGGTTTAAGCCGGATACCGGTATTATATTATTGGATTAATGGTATTCGTATTTTTCGGAATTCGGATGCAGGTATACGGTATACGGTATACGGAGGAGGGGTATTTTTGTAATTGTTACAAGAATACCTTCTAGAAGGTGCCACCTCATAATGACATAATAATGACATCATTTATGAAAAATAAAATGAGGTGGAAATTAAAAGGTACAAGCATGATAAGGTTGTTGTTATGGAGTTACTATTGAAGCATGATACTAATTTATATAATGCATGCTTCAATTAATTCTATTAGTGCTATATTTTTATTTATCATGCTTGAACACTTTCATTATGATAAACACTCACTCCTTCTCATCTCCTCCTTCTCATTCTTCTTATAAATAGCTTCACATGAGATGTGAATGTTAAGTGAATCAAGAGAAGGTTAAGAGAAAGAAATGCTATAGATTTCAAGCTAATCCAATACATTCATCTCTACATAATCCTAGTGATCTATTCTAGCAAAATTGGTCTCTAGGTTAAACTCTTATGAAGAGTTTCAAGCTTGCACGAAAACTCTCGGGTGGATCATCTAGGTCTTCAGTGGCCGGAGATCGAAAACGTCGGCAACATCTAAAGGAGCCGAGGAGTTCACTAAAAGAGGAGAAAGGAGCAAAGGAGTTGCATCCAAGAGAAGACCCGAAGGACCGTATCATCAAGGTATAATTCCTAACATAGTAGATAAGATCTCTAGTTAGGGTATACTAGTTGTGGTTTAGACAAGATCTTCGGTTAAGTGCGTGTTGTATGCCAAGAAAATTTTTGTTCACCGCTTCCGCCGCGCCACAAGAGTTGTGGGAGCATGCAACATACACTAACAGCTCAATGCCCAGGTTGACGCCCTGAGCAAGCTGGCTTCATCCTACTCGGCCAACAACAAGCGATCTATCCTCTTCGAGACCTTGCCACGGCCCAGCATGGAAGATGGGGCGACAATACTTCATGTGTACACGGCGCAGGAAGACGACAAAGACTGGAGAAAGCCCCTCGTGGAATTCCTAATGGATGGAGCGTTCCCAGTGGATCGGGAAGCAGCCCGCCGTCTCCGGGCCAAAGCCCGTCACTTCGTCTGGAGTAATGGGAACCTTTACAAGAAATCCTTCACTCAGCCCCTGCTTCGGTATGTCAACCCCTACGAAGCCGACTACGTCCTCCGTGAAATCCACGAAGGGGTCGGCGGCGCACATCAAGGGGCCCGAACCTTAATCCAGAAGGCATTGCTTCAGGGTACTACTGGCCAACTATTCACGATGACGCCCAGAAGCTCGTCAGGAGATGCAAAAGCTGCCAACTCTACGGAAGCGTAACTCGCCTCCCGGCTACCGAGCTGACCGCGCTGACCTCCCCGTGGCCGTTCGCCCAATGGGGATTGGACATGATAGGCTAGTTCCCTACCGGCACAGGCGGGCACAAATATGTTCTCGTCGCAGTAGATTACTTCACGAAGTGGACCGAGGCAGTCCCCATCAGGAAACCAGACGTCGCCATGACCATCAAGTTCCTACAGAACAACCTAATACTCCGGTTCGGCATCCCGAGGTGCATCATCACCGACCACGGGACGAACTTCGAAAACGAAAAAGTGAAGGATTTCTGCAACGAATATCATATCCTCATGAAGTTTGCCGCGGTCGCGCATCCCCAATGCAACGGGCGGGCCGAAGTCGCCAACCGAGATGCCTCCGGGGTCTTCGGACCCACTTGGAGGGACGCTAAGGCAGTTGGGTCGAGGAATTGCCCCGGGTCCTTGTCATGACCCGAAAGGTACGGAACGTGACTGGCACTTAAATTACGAAACGTCTCAAGGCGCCCGTAAAATAAGTAAGCCAAAGCCCATAAATCAAAACCAAATAAGCAGAAGAGTGAAGGAAAACCAATCAATTGAAAGCGAGTTTATCAAATAAGTCATATCAAGCCTTTTTTAAAAACAATATCAATTTTTCCGAAAATTTCGGCAGAGTCTCCTTTGTAAATACTGGCCCCCAAAATGGGTACAACAAGAATATAAATGAATCCAACAAATATGGCATTCCCAAGCGGGAGCTAGCTCTTCGCCACAAGGCGGTCACAAATCCCACGCAATAAAAAGCAACAACATGCGAAATAATCATAATGAAGCATAAGAAAAACAGCATGTCGACTCAAGTAAGCTCGACCCCAAAATACAGCATAAAAGTCCACAAAGCTCACAGTCTCATCTCTAGGTCAATATACAATAATACTGGTAGATACAGTAGATGGAGTACACTAGATATAAAGAATATACAAGGTGGTGCAAAAATAATCATATAACCCATCTGAGAGCAAAACCTCGAGTCCAGGCAAAAGAAGCAAGCGCACCCGCTGCTACTGTACTGACGGAGCGGACCTGCAAAAGGCTATGGCACAACGGGGGTGAGTTGCCAACTCGTGAGTAATAAATAACATCTACACAGGCTATCGAATGCATGCACACAAGCATCCTAGCATCTAAATACAGGTAAGGCAGGACATAATGGCAAGTATGTATGCAATATGGATATACTAGCAGGTATGAATGCAATGCGAATCAACTCATGATCTGAATGTGTAAGTATAAGAAATCAAGTTTTTCCCTTTAAGAATCTCTTTTGAAATACCAGCACAATACCAATAGAATCAACAAGAACCTGTGTCCAGCAACGACACCTCAAAACTATCTCAAATCTCATATATCCATGTCATAGTATCTCTGGCCTCAGCCATCCGGCTGACCCAGCTCAATATCAAAATCTCATCATCTCGAGGCCACGGTCGGTATCCTCTGGATATCCGCCGTGCCAAACAGTCACCGGTAGGTAATCCGTCCCCTGCCAGGCTCAACGTCAACACCACATTCATCTTGCCCCGGGGTACCATACCGGGCCCACCATGTACCCGTGACGGTTCCTCCACTCCTCGACACGGATCTCGAAAACCACAGCAAACTCATGGTGGACGATACTTACATCACTAGAAAACCGCAATTTACATATTTTAAAAAATATAATAAGTTTAGAAATTTTGCGGTTTTCCCCCGAAATCCAGAAATATCATAAAATCTCAAGAAATCCTCATAAATGCATATGTCAATGATAATGAATGCATATGGTATCAATAATCGAGTTGGGATGTGTGATTAATAGATTATGCATGAACAAATAATATGATGAAGCACATGCACATGAATAGCAATCCTACGATTTCATTTTAAGGAATTAAAGCAATAGCGCGAGTTTAAGTATCAATTATAGTAAAAGGTTTCAATTTAAAGGTTATCTAGTGTGGTGGCATGGCAATTACCAGGGTGTGTGTGTAAGCATGAATAGTGCTCGTGCTGCATATAAAAACCCTGGCAATGGTGCAGGTGTCCTATAAAAAGGGTTCGCATATGTATGTCAATATAAGACATGGATGCAGCAAATAATCATATAAGTATTACACCCCTAATTACTAACATCACTAAGAATCTTTTAAGTTACTAAAACTATCGGGCGGCTTGCGCCATCCAACGATAGTCCCCCGTAGATCTTACATATTCTCACAGGAATCCCTAGCTAGGCACGTCCAATCACCGCTTTCCCCTTTCGTGCCGTGTCTGACATCTCCGCGACCGAACCTGGAATTTACATCAATACCAAACATAAGGTTACATATCAAGAACGACGCAAAACCCAAACGAAAACACTAACGTTCACAAGCTAGGTACAACGTACACAAGGTGCGCGGAACACACGCGAAAATCGCAAAAACTGCAAAAATCGCCGATTTGGTCGCCCGGCAAAACTAAAACCCGATTACTCAAAAATCCGCACTCACACATCCTAAAAGTCATAGGATATGCCAACAATATAATCTAGATATCGCAATTAATTTGCCACAATAATATAATAAAAACCTAGTAAGCTAGAAGTTTGCAAATTTGGTGCAAACATCGACAATTAGCGACAAAGTTAATACAATCCAACACAACAATCCAAACTAACCCACTAGCTAGCCATCACACTAATTATAAACCATTAACTAAGCTTAAAAACATAATTTCCATAAACAAAACCTTTCTTGATTTTTCATAATTAGCAATTTCAATCCAAAACTAAACATGACAATACCAAATTAACACTAATTTGAAGCCCACACAAATAAAGTAACCTCATTAACTAAGATTAGCAAACAACTAGATAGCTAATTAGCTTTAATTAACTAAATAATGGTTTCAAGAAACCCTAGTTAACTCAACCATTAACTTTAAACAACACTAGAATGAAAATAGCACTAAATTAACACTAAACAACTAGATTACAGAATTCTAACTGTAACACCTTAGGATAAGAGTTAGTGAATAATTATAATTAAATAATGGTTTTTAATAAAAAGTTTACCAAATTGTGTTTTAAATATTTTTCCTAATCTAATAAATATTTTTTCCAAAATTTTCCTAGGCTTGCACACACATGTGCATGTAAACTAGGGTTTTTAATTCAAGTAAATACAATAATTATTAACCATGGTGGGTTAATTGTAGGATTAATTCTTTTGGATTCTTAAATGGGTTTAATTAATTAGTTAAATTAAAAGATTACTTTAATTTGAATTATGGAATTAGTGTTGACTTGTGTGAGAGAGAGAGAATGCATCATGGCTTTAGGCCATGCTTGCATTAAATGAGGTGAGAGAGAGAGAGAGAGGGGTGACTTTTGTTTGAATGATTGTGGTGGCTCTCATTTCTCTTTTGGTTTTCTCTCAAGTCTCACACCAACACACACACACACACTTACCTCATCCTAGCAGCACCAGCAGCAGAAGCAAGCAGCTGAAGAAAAATCCCAGCAGCAGCAGCAGCAGCAAACACAGCACCAGCAGCAGAAGCAAGAGGCAGCATCAGCAGCAGTGAGCTGCAGCAGCCCCATCACCCAGTGCAGCCCCTTCCCTTCAATTCTTCTCCTTCCTGCAGCTCCCTAGGGTTAAGTTTGAGGTATATTTCCTATCTTGCTTCACTAGTTTGCCTAGTTAGTGTAGTTTTGCATCGGTTATTGGAATTTAGTGTGTTTTAGTACGATATGGGGTGATTAGTGAGAACTTTGTGCTAATGAGGTGAGATTTGGTTTCAGTAGGATGATTGTGGTCTGTTGAGGCCATTGTAACTTAGTCGAACCCCGATTTCACTAAAATACCACCAGTTTCATGCTTGATGCTAATGTCGTATTTGGGCAAAATGTGAGTTTTCTGGAACTGCTATTGACCCGGTGAGTGCAGAATGATTTTGAGAGGACTGTGGCATAGTGGAGTAGAGATGATACTATAGGTGAAACCCGACCCCCTAACTCCCTGATACGGCCGCCAAAACCGCCATTCTGGCCGCAATTTGCGGCCAGACAGGTGATGTTTTGGAGGTTTTTGGGTTCTGTAGGTGTATTTTTGTGTGTAGAGTCCTTTGATATTTATATTTTTGTAAGATCAATTCTGTAGGAAAATCTGGGACCAAATACCTGTTTTGCCGTTTTTCTAAACCTTCGCGACACGCGTGATACGTGAGTAGGTTTGGGTTCTGCGTATCGCGGCGCGTCGGGGTAGTTTCGTGGCGCGTGAGTACACGTTTTAGCGTATCGCGCACACGCGCGATTGGTTTGCGACACGGGTTTCTTGTTGGATTATAATGTCGCGTTTTGTGACTTAAGCTTATGTGTGATATGTATATGTGATTCTAGGTTCGCAGGCCAGTGAGACGGACGCTGCGAAGAAGGGCAAGCAAGTGGTTGGATACACTTAGCGCGAGACACGGTGAGTAGATTTCACATCTACGGGGATATCGCCCGCATGGCGTTATGCGTCAGGGCTGATAGGATCTTAGTATTACATATTGCATTTACCTATGGACTGTCATCTCATATTGCATTTCCCTGCTATGTGTTATTGATATATGCTAGAACTGATAGAACACCACACTATTACTAACGGTTTATGTTGCACGAGCACTATTTACATGCTACACACACACCGTTAGTAATTGCCATGCCACACTCACTGTAGAACTGCCATGATTATACTGTTGTATTATTGTTGTAGTTCATCTTACATGTGATTGATATGATTTTCATGTATATTGGGAGCCGCATGACATCTTTTAAAAACCGGAAATGAAACTACTTTAAAAAGCGGTTTTCCCCTTATACCCATACCATGGATTGATGTATATTGTACCTCGCATTGGATTTATTATTGGTATTGGATTTTCATGTGATTTCTGTTTTGAGGACCGTGGAATTATTTAAGGAAAGATATGTTATTTTGAAAAACCCGGTACCTCGTGATATGATATTTTGGTGTGTCCACCACGCGTTTTCTCGGTGCTGAGACGTGTGCTTGAAACCCGATTCGAGGAGTGGATGTTCCGTTTGCGGGTTCGTGGTGGGCCCGGTATGGTTCCCCTCGGCGAGATGATCGATGGGATATGCCGATTGAGCCTGGAGGCGGGCGAGTACCTACCGGTGATTGGTTGGACCTGGCAGTTGTCCGGAGGATACTGACCAGAGTCGAGTGATGGATGCGGGATGATCCGTACTGCCGGGGCCGAGGGCCGATGCCGCAGGCGGACCCCGTGGGGCCGGTCCGGACTGACGGCGCCCGATGTTCGAGGATTTACGTGTCGATGCTGGACACGGGTATTTCATGATGTTTTGGGTGCCGATGTTGGGCACTCGTGATTCCTCCGAGATATACAGGATTTGAGGGCCGATGGGTGTGCCGGCGCCTGAGTATATGTGGGACTTGGGTGCAGTTTGAGGCACCGATCATTGTTTTCCATGTTGACATAGTCCATGTAGATATTATTTATCCCATACTCAGTACTGATTATTATACATCTCATCCTGTGGCATTTACCTGTTAGAGTACATGCATTACTATTGTATCCACTGTTGACATGCATTGATATCATCTGCTGGCACTAGTAGAGCCACGCTATATGTGCATGCTTGCGATCACCTTTATATGTTATCTCTATTCACGAGTTGGCAACTCACCCCCGTTGTGCCACAGTGTTTGCAGGTTGCCCTTGGGAGTAGTCACGGCTGGCTGTTATCGCATCTTTTGGCACAGATACCCCTTTTGAGCAGAGATAGTCTTTTGCTGATAGGTGGGTTTTGTACGGTATCTGTTATCTTTCAGTTGTATATTGATGTATCTAGTACTCTCCATCTACCTTCTGTATTGACTTAGAAACAGTTGTGAGGACGATATGTATGATTTTATATTCTGGTGTCGAGCTCGCATGTGAGCCGACGTTACTTTATGCAGTCTCATCTTTTATGATATTGTCCTTGTTTTACTGTGTATTCTTCGCTACGGCGTCGTATTTCATATTGTGATGCTTTATTTCTGTCACTTGTTATTTCCGCTACACCCTACTTTTACCCGATTTTCGGGGCTGATGTTTTAAAAAGGAAATGTTACCAAAATTATAAAACTCATAACTTTTGGACTAAAAAGGGATTTCTACTAAATAAATGGAAGTTTTTCAAACATTTACTATTGCTTTTACCAAATGTTTTAAATCACTCTATATTTATTGGTTTTGATTTCTGGGTTCGGCTTACTTAGCCGCGTTGCGCCTGTAGACGTTGCGTGGTTAAGTGCCGGTCACGAGTCGAATTTCTCGGGTCGTGACAAAGTTGGTATCAGAGCGTAGGTTTTACCTTCGGAGTGTAGGATGACCCTGGTATGATGGAGTAGGTAACTGCAGCAGGGTAGCGTAGCGTGCGTATGTTCCGCGGCATACTCACGACACGGTACTCCGCTTACGCGACCTTAGGACTTGTTGATTTGATTCCTCCTTATATTCTTGTGATTCGATTTCCGTGTTCTTATCGAATCCAAATTTTCTTTCAGCCAATATGCCGCCTAAGACTACGAGGGCACAGAGAGCGGCCGCGAGGGCCGAGATTCGTGTTGACTCGTCCGAGACGAGGACTGATCCGGGCAGTACGCCGGTGGTACCCGAGCAGGCTGTTCCTGCCGTGACAGAGCAGATCGCCTCGTTAGGGGCTGGTATGCAGGAGATGCGCCAGATGATAGGATCGCTAGTTGAGACGCTTCGAGCGCAGCGACCAGAGGTAGCTCCACCAGTTCCAGAGACCGCGATGGTGCCTACCGCACAGCCAGTTGCCCCTGCAGCCACGGAGGTGATTACAGTATCACTATCAGAGTTCATGAGGCAGAAGCCTCCAGTTTTCACAGGCACCGATACAGCCGAGGACCCACAGTCTTTCATAGACAGGATGGCCAGGATATGCCGTTCCCTCAGATGTGCAGATGCGAGATGGGTTGAGTTCGCGAGCTTTCGCCTGGAAGGTCTTGCGCAGAAATGGTGTGATTCAGTGGAGAAGGGCAGAGCAGCAGGTCTTCCTCCTATGACCTGGACGGAGTTCGTGACTATATTTCTAGCCCGTTTCCTTCCCCGGAGTGTTAGAGATGCCCGAGCACGCAGGTTTGAGTCTTTGCGCCAGACGCCAGGGATGACAGTGGCAGAGTATGACGTACTGTTTACAGAGCTAGCAGTCTACGCCCCACATCTAGTGGCCACCGAGGAGTTGCGAGTCCGGAGATTTGTTCGAGGCTTGATTTCACCAGTGTTCCTCGCGATCAGCGCGCAGCACTACGAGACCTATGCAGCAGCTGTAGACGCAGCCCTAGTGGTCGAGGAGCACCTTGTTGAGACTTCGGCACTTCCAGAGCCGAAGAGAGTTCGTACCAGTATTTCCGCACGGAGGCAGTCGTTCAGACGCCGCGACAGGTATCGTTCCGGTACGAGGAGTAGCGGAGATTCGGGACGAGGTCGGATGTTTAGTTCGTATCCCCAGGACGGTCAGCAGTCGCCGCGGGGTTGCTACAGATGTGGCAGCCTACTTCACCTTGTTCGAGATTGTCCAGAGACACACCGGAGGGAGGCGGCAGCACCGCATGTTACCTTACCACCTTCACCACCCCAGAGGGCGTTGCCCGTTGCGCCTACCGTTGCTCCGCGCCAGACTTATGCTCAGAGAGGTCGTGGGCGTGGAGGAGTTGCTCAGAGAGGACGTGATGACCGAGGCAGAGGTCAGTCAGTTGCAGGTGGTGGACAGGCGAGGGTCTTTGCTTTGACACATCAGGACGCGCAGGCGTCCAATGCAGTGGTTTCAGGTATCCTTCCTGTATGTTCAGTTGATGCACATGTACTGTTCGATCCCGGATCCACACACTCGTACGTATCCACACACTTTGTGCCGAGTTTAGGTAGAGAGTCCGGCTTACTTGATCAGCCGCTTGTGGTGACTACTCCTGTGGGAGAGTCGTTTGTTGCTAGGCACGTGTTCCGATCCTGCATCGTCTGTATTGGCGAGAGAGAGTTGCCTGTCGACTTGATCCTTCTGGAGATGTTGGACTTCGACGTTCTTTTGGGCATGGATTGGTTAGCCACGTGCTATGCTTCTGTGGACTGCCGCGAGAAGACAGTTAGATTCTGTTTCCCCGGCGAGTCGGTTTTTGTTGTGTTGGGGGACCGTGGTGCCGCACCTCACAGTGTGATTTCTTCTTTTCGCGCTGGGCAGCTTTTGAGGAAGGGATGTCAGGGATTTCTCGCTTATGTTCGCGATGCTCGCGCTACAGAGGTTCCATTGGATCAGGTTCCGGTTGTTAGCGAGTTTCCTGATGTGTTCCCTGACGAGCTTCCTGGGTTGCCGCCCGAGCGCGACATTTCTTTCTGTATTGATCTGGTTCCTGGTTCGGGGCCTATTTCTATACCGCCCTATCGGATGGCCCCGGCGGAACTTCGTGAGTTGAAGGAGCAGTTGCAAGATTTGCTAGACAAGGGACTTATTCGACCCAGTGTTTCTCCTTGGGGTGCTCCAGTCCTGTTCGTCAGGAAGAAGGACGGCAGCTTGCGTCTTTGTATCGACTACCGCCAGCTGAACAGGGTGACAGTGCGGAACAGGTATCCTTTGCCGCGTATCGACGATTTGTTCGACCAGCTTCAGGGGGCAGGGTACTTTTCGAGGATCGATTTACGATCAGGCTATCATCAGCTGCGGGTCCGACAGGAGGACATTCCCCGGACAGCCTTTCGTACGCGCTACGGCCATTACGAGTTTTTGGTGATGTCGTTCGGACTCACCAATGCGCCAGCGGCCTTCATGGATTTGATGAACCGTATTTTCCGGCCTTATTTCGATCTGTTCATCATAGTCTTCATTGACGATATCTTGGTGTATTCCCGGAATAGTGAGGAGCACGAGCAGCACCTGCGGATTACAGTGCAGACATTGAGGGAGCACCAGCTTTATGCGAAATTCTCCAAGTGTGCTTTTTGGCTAGACAGGGTGGACTTCTTGGGTCACGTGATTTCACGAGACGGTATATGTGTTGACCCGAGGAAGATCGAGGCCGTTCAGCGTTGGCCCAGACCCACATCAGTGACGGAGATTCACAGCTTTTTGGGATTGGCCGGTTACTACAGGCGTTTTGTGCAGAACTTCTCACGTATTGCTACACCGTTGACCGGGTTGACCCGGAAGGGAGTTCCCTTCGATTGGACGGAGGAGTGCGAGCACAGTTTTCAGCAGTTACGGACACGTCTGACGACGGCACCGGTGTTATCCTTACCTTCCGGATCGGGCGGATTTGTGGTCTTTTGTGATGCTTCTCGAGTGGGATTGGGATGCGTTCTGATGCAGCATGATAGGGTGATCGCGTATGCCTCGCGACAATTGAAGAAGCACGAGCAGAACTACCCCACTCATGATTTGGAGATGGCAGCAGTGGTCTTCGCACTTAAGATCTGGCGACACTACCTATACGGCGAGTCGTGCCAGATATTTACGGATCATAAGAGTTTGAAATACATATTCCAGCAGCGGGACCTGAACCTTCGACAGCGTCGATGGATGGAGTTAGTGAAGGATTACGACTGCGAGATCTTATATCACCCGGGCAAGGCAAATGTGGTGGCGGATGCTTTGAGCAGGAGGCCCGGGAGTAGTTTATCTTGTTTGAGCGCAGTACAGGAGCAGTCATCCGCAGATTGGCAGATATTATGCGACAGTCGAGTACAGTTCGAGTTCACGTCGGTTGGAGGACAGATAGCGCATGTCCGTGCACACCCACAGTTGATTAATCGTATACGTGAGGCACAGCTCAGTGATGACCGATGTTCAGAGATCATGGCACAGATGGGACAGGACAGATTTTCCGAATTCGTGATCGATGATCAGGGGATACTACGATTTGGAGTCAGACTGTGCGTACCTGATGCTGAGGGACTGAGGCGTGAGATTCTTGAGGAGGCACATCGATCGGTATATAGCGTCCATCCCGGTTCCACCAAGATGTATCATGATATGAGAGATGTTTACTGGTGGGACGGAATGAAGAGGGACATTGCAGATTTTGTATCGAGATGCCTGACTTGTCAGCAAGTCAAGGCTGAGCACCAGAGGCCCGCGGGAGAGCTACAGCCGTTACCCATTCCGGAGTGGAAATGGGAACAGATTTCGATGGACTTCGTGGTGGGTCTACCCAGGACTAGTCGGGGGTATGACTCCATCTGGGTGATTGTGGATCGTTTGACGAAAGCGGCTCACTTCCTACCGGTGAAGACGACTTTCGGATTTACTCAGTATGCCCAGATCTATATTGACGAGATAGTGCGACTACACGGAGTTCCGACGTGCATTGTGTCCGACAGAGGCACCCAGTTCACCAGTAGACTATGGCAGAGGCTTCAGGAGGCTTTGGGCACTCGCTTGAGTTTCAGCACGGCTTTTCATCTGCAGACCGACGGACAGTCAGAGCGGACCATCCAGACTCTCGAGGACATGCTCAGAGCTTGTGTACTAGATTTTGGAGGTAGCTGGGATCATCATTTGCCCTTAGTAGAGTTCTCCTACAATAACAGCTACCAGGAGACTATTCAGATGGCACCGTTTGAGGCTCTTTATGGGAGGAGATGTAGGTCGCCCACTTGTTGGACAGAGCTCAGTGAGAGCAGTATCTTAGGGCCACAGATCGTTGAGGAGACGACAGCGAAGATCCAGTTGATTCGTGATAGGATGAGAGCGGCGCAGAGTAGGCAGAGGGCTTATGCAGACCGTCGACGACGCAGACTTGAGTTTTCTGTTGGTGATCATGTTTTCTTGAGGGTCTCCCCAATGAAAGGTGTGATGAGGTTTGGGAAGAAGGGGAAGCTTAGCCCCAGGTATGTGGGCCCCTTCGAGATCCTTGAGTTTGTCGGTGCAGTAGCTTACCGGTTAGCCCTTCCGCCCAGCTTTCCAGACGTGCACCCCGTATTCCATGTTTCGATGCTCCGCAGATATCTACATGATCCTTCGCATGCGATTCAGCATCCGACGATCCATCTTGAGCGTGATCTTTCCTATGCAGAGCAGCCGGTGATGATCTTGGATCGACAAGTGAAGAAATTGAGATCGAAGGAGATTCCATCAGTTAAAGTGCTTTGGCGTGGTCAGAACCGTGAAGAGGTCACTTGGGAGACCGAAAGCGAGATGATGAAGACGTATCCCCATCTTTTTGAAGGTAATCTTAGTTAGATTTTTGAAATTCGGGGACGAATTTCTTTAAGGGGGAGAGATTGTAACACCTTAGGATAAGGGTTAGTGAATAATTATAATTAAATAATGGTTTTTAATAAAAAGTTTACCAAATTGTGTTTTAAATATTTTTCCTAATCTAATAAATATTTTTTCCAAAATTTTCCTAGGCTTGCACACACATGTGCATGTAAACTAGGGTTTTTAATTCAAGTAAATACAATAATTATTAACCATGGTGGGTTAATTGTAGGATTAATTCTTTTGGATTCTTAAATGGGTTTAATTAATTAGTTAAATTAAAAGATTACTTTAATTTGAATTATGGAATTAGTGTTGACTTGTGTGAGAGAGAGAGAATGCATCATGGCTTTAGGCCATGCTTGAATTAAATGAGGTGAGAGAGAGAGGGGGGTGACTTTTGTTTGAATGATTGTGGTGGCTCTCATTTCTCTTTTGGTTTTCTCTCAAGTCTCACACCAACACACACACACACACTTACCTCATCCTAGCAGCACCAGCAGCAGAAGCAAGAAGCTGAAGAAAAATCCCAGCAGCAGCAGCAGCAGCAAACACAGCACCAGCAGCAGAAGCAAGAGGCAGCATCAGCAGCAGTGAGCTGCAGCAGCCCCATCACCCGGTGCAGCCCCTTCCCTTCAATTCTTCTCCTTCCTGCAGCTCCCTAGGGTTAAGTTTGAGGTATATTTCCTATCTTGCTTCACTAGTTTGCCTAGTTAGTGTAGTTTTGCATCGGTTATTGGAATTTAGTGTGTTTTAGTGCGATATGGGGTGATTAGTGAGAACTTTGTGCTAATGAGGTGAGATTTGGTTTCAGTAGGATGATTGTGGTCTGTTGAGGCCATTGTAACTTAGTCGAACCCCGATTTCACTAAAATACCACCAGTTTCATGCTTGATGCTAATGTCGTATTTGGGCAAAATGTGAGTTTTCTGGAACTGCTATTGACCCGGTGAGTGCAGAATGATTTTGAGAGGACTGTGGCATAGTGGAGTAGAGATGATACTATAGGTGAAACCCGATCCCCTAACTCCCTGATACGGCCGCCAAAACCGCCATTCTGGCCGCAATTTGCGGCCAGACAGGTGATGTTTTGGAGGTTTTTGGGTTCTGTAGGTATATTTTTGTGTGTAGAGTCCTTTGATATTTATATTTTTATAAGATCAATTCTGTAGGAAAATCTGGGACCAAATACCTGTTTTGCCGTTTTTCTAAACCTTCGCGACACGCGTGATACGTGAGTAGGTTTGGGTTCTGCGTATCGCGGCGCGTCGGGGTAGTTTCGTGGCGCATGAGTACACGTTTTAGCGTATCGCGCACACGCGCGATTGGTTTGCGACACGGGTTTCTTGTTGGATTATAATGTCGCGTTTTGTGACTTAAGCTTATGTGTGATATGTATATGTGATTCTAGGTTCGCAGGCCAGTGAGACGGACGCTGCGAAGAAGGGCAAGCAAGTGGTTGGATACACTTAGCGCGAGACACGGTGAGTAGATTTCACATCTACGGGGATATCGCCCGCATGGCGTTATGCGTCAGGGCTGATAGGATTTTAGTATTACATATTGCATTTACCTATGGACTGTCATCTCATATTGCATTTCCCTGCTATGTGTTATTGATATATGCTAGAACTGATAGAACACCACACTATTACTAACGGTTTATGTTGCACGAGCACTATTTACATGCTACACACACACCGTTAGTAATTGCCATGCCACACTCACTGTAGAACTGCCATGATTATACTGTTGTATTATTGCTGTAGTTCATCTTACATGTGATTGATATGATTTTCATGTATATTGGGAGCCGCATGACATCTTTTAAAAACCGGAAATGAAACTACTTTAAAAAGCGGTTTTCCCCTTATACCCATACCATGGATTGATGTATATTGTACCTCGCATTGGATTTATTATTGGTATTGGATTTTCATGTGATTTCTGTTTTGAGGACCGTGGAATTATTTAAGGAAAGATATGTTATTTTGAAAAACCCGGTACCTCGTGATATGATATTTTGGTGTGTCCACCACGCGTTTTCTCGGTGCTGAGACGTGTGCTTGAAACCCGATTCGAGGAGTGGATGTTCCGTTTGCGGGTTCGTGGTGGGCCCGGTATGGTTCCCCTCGGCGAGATGATCGATGGGATATGCCGATTGAGCCTGGAGGCGGGCGAGTACCTACCGGTGATTGGTTGGACCTGGCAGTTGTCCGGAGGATACTGACTAGAGTCGAGTGATGGATGCGGGATGATCCGTACTGCCGGGGCCGAGGGCCGATGCCGCAGGCGGACCCCGTGGGGCCGGTCCGGACTGACGGCGCCCGATGTTCGAGGATTTACGTGTCGATGCTGGACACGGGTATTTCATGATGTTTTGGGTGCCGATGTTGGGCACTCGTGATTCCTCCGAGATATACAGGATTTGAGGGCCGATGGGTGTGCCGGCGCCTGAGTATATGTGGGACTTGGGTGCAGTTTGAGGCACCGATCATTGTTTTCCATGTTGACATAGTCCGTGTAGATATTATTTATCCCATACTCAGTACTGATTATTATACATCTCATCCTGTGGCATTTACCTGTTAGAGTACATGCATTACTATTGTATCCACTGTTGACATGCATTGATATCATCTGCTGGCACTAGTAGAGCCACGCTATATGTGCATGCTTGCGATCACCTTTATATGTTATCTCTATTCACGAGTTGGCAACTCACCCCCGTTGTGCCACAGTGTTTGCAGGTTGCCCTTGGGAGTAGTCACGGCTGGCTGTTATCGCATCTTTTGGCACAGATACCCCTTTTGAGCAGAGATAGTCTTTTGCTGATAGGTGGGTTTTGTACAGTATCTGTTATCTTTCAGTTGTATATTGATGTATCTAGTACTCTCCATCTACCTTCTGTATTGACTTAGAAACAGTTGTGAGGACGATATGTATGATTTTATATTCTGGTATCGAGCTCGCATGTGAGCCGACGTTACTTTATGCAGTCTCATCTTTTATGATATTGTCCTTGTTTTACTGTGTATTCTTCGCTACGGCGTCGTATATCATATTGTGATGCTTTATTTCTGTCACTTGTTATTTCCGCTACACCCTACTTTTACCCGATTTTCGGGGCTGATGTTTTAAAAAGGAAATGTTACCAAAATTATAAAACTCATAACTTTTGGACTAAAAAGGGATTTCTACTAAATAAATGGAAGTTTTTCAAACATTTACTATTGCTTTTACCAAATGTTTTAAATCACTCTATATTTATTGGTTTTGATTTCTGGGTTCGGCTTACTTAGCCGCGTTGCGCCTGTAGACGTTGCGTGGTTAAGTGCCGGTCACGAGTCGAATTTCTCGGGTCGTGACACTAACCATAACAACTTAAAAGAGTAGAAATTATACCTCAAATCTATGGATCTAGCAAGAAGAAATTTGCATCAATTGATGGCCTCATAGCATCATGATTCCAAGCAAGAGAGGTGAAGGAAAAATGGATGAAGGATGGAGTTTAATTTGTGAGGTTTAAATTTGGAATTTTTGAAGCAACTTAATGAATTTTTTGAAGAAAATGAAAAGAACCAAGAGATGAAGGGGGGGCTGCTGGAATTCGGCCAGAAATGAGGGAGAGGGGATGGTGTGGGGTGTGGGAAAGAAGTCTTGGTCAACTCCTACCAACCACAAAAGACTATACCCAAAAACAAATTCAAACATTTCTCAAAACAACCATCATTTCCACACAATAAAACAAGTCAAGGAGCATGGAATTTTTCTAGACCTGATGGTGGTGGGGCCGGCCTAGAGGTGAGGAATGAGTGAGAGAGAGTGCACAAAAAAATTTTATGCAAAAAAGACCCCTACAAGTCCAAAATTGCAAGTTTAAGCTTAAAATTCAATAAATTTCGTTTTCCATAATAAAAATTAGTTAAAACTTAAAATAAATTACTAAAAATTTATGTTACAACTAGATTTTAATTAACATGATTTTAAAGCTTAATTTTAGCCCATTTAAATTTGTATTTATCGCTAATTTAATGTATTTTCTTACCGGCTTAAAATAATATTAAAAATTGAAAAAAAGGGAAAAAATTTTAAATGACCAAAATTTCATAAGTAACTCATTAGCTACTAAAAACAAGCAATTACCTATCCATTTTAGGTATAATTAGTCCTAAACTGCAAAATAACGAGAAAGACGGTTTTCGGAAAAATACCGAATTTTCACCGATTTTCAGGAAAACACCAAAACGACTTTTCAAGGCGTTACAGTCCTATGGGTCCTGCGCACGTCAAAGAAGACCCCTACCGGGGAAACCCCCCTCCAGCCTCTGCTACGGGACCGAGGCAATGGTCCCAGCGGAGATCGGGCTACCCAGTCATCGGGTCGAACACTTCGACGATGAAGCAAACACCACGGCACTACGGACCAACCTGGACATCTTGTTGGAGAAACGAGACCGGGCTCAGATCAGGGCTGCTGCCTATCAGCAACAAATTGCCCGATACCACAACGCGCAGGTCAAGCGTCGCTCCTTCAAGACCGGGGATCTAGTCCTACGGCGAAATGAGTTCGTCGATCAAGGTAAGCTGCACAAGCTTTCCCCAAAATGGGATGGTCCTTTCCTCGTCGCCGAGGTACTTCCTGGCGGAGCCTACCGCTTACAGGACGCGGACGGACGCAAGTTTCCGCGGCCTTACAACGCCGAGAAGCTCAAGCTGTAACAGTGAAATCACTACCTACAAGTGTGCACCTCTCCTTTCACAAAGCCAATGTAAATTTTTCTATAAAGTCCTTTCCATTCAAATAACAAGAAAGGAACGTTAGAACATTGTAAAAAGAAGAGTTCTGTCTTTGTGATCTAAGCCCTCGCAAGAGGCAACCGAGCAGCTTCACTGCTCGGTTCATCCTTAGCAGGCCTCCCACGGCCCTCCAGCGCCAAGGGCCTAAGCCCTCACCAAGAGGCAGCCGCTCAGCTACCCCGCTCGGCTATCCCTGGCCGGTAGCTTCCCTACCTCGCAACGCCAGGGATCTAAGCCTTCGCAAGAAGCAACCAGGCCCGTCCTTTCTCGGTTATTCCTGGCTGGTAGCTCCCCTACCACACAACGCCAGGGATCAAAAGCCCTTACCAAGAGGCAGCCGAGCGGCTACCCCGCTCGGCTATCTCTGGCCGGTAGCTTCCCTACCTCGCAACGCCAAGGATCTAAGCCCTCGCAAGAGGCAACCAGGCCCGCCCTTGCTCGGTTATCCCTACCTGGTAGCTCCCCTACCACACAACGCCAGGGATCAAAAGCCCTCACCAAGAGGTAGCCAAGCAGCTACCCCGCTCGGCTATCCCTGGCCGGTAGCTTCCCTACCTCGCAACGCCAGGGATCAAAACCCTCACCAAGAGGCAGCCGAGCGGCTACCCTGCTCGGCTATCCCTGGCTGGTAGCCCCCTACCACACAACGCCAGGGATTGAAGCCCTCGCCAAGAGGCACCGGGCAGCAACCCTGCTCGGCCATCCTTAAGGACCAAAAGCCCTCGCCAAGAGGAACCGAACAACAACCCTGCTCGGCCATCCTTAGTAGGCTGCTTACGGCCCCTCCCGCGCTAAGGATGAAAAGCCCTCGCAAGAGGCAACCGAACCCGCCCTTGTTCGGTTATCCCTGGCTGGTAGCTCCCTACCCCAACAAACCAGGGATCAAAGTCCTCATAGAGGAAACCGGGCCCGTCCTTGTTCGGTTATCCCTAGCTGGTAGCTCCCTACCAAACCAGGGATCAAAACCCTCGCCAAGAGGCACCGGACAGCAACCCTGCCCGGCCCGTCCTTAAGGATCAAAGCCTTCGCAAGAGGCAACCGGGCCCGCTCTTGCTCGGTTATCCCTGGCCGGTAGCTCCCTACCCCAACAAACCAGGGATCAAAGCCCTCGCCAAGAGGCACCGAGCAGCTACCCTGCTCGGCACCATCCTTAGTTGGCCAATTACGGCCCCTCCAACAACTAAGGATCAAAGCCTTCACCAAGAGGCACTGAGCAGCTACCCTGCTCGGCACCATCCTTAGATGGCAATTACAGCCCCTCCAAAAACTAAGGATCAAAGTCCTCTCCAAAAGGCACCAAGCAGCTACCCTGCTCGGCACCATCCTTAGTTGGCCAATTACGGTCCCTCCAACAACTAAGGATCAATGCCCTCGCCATGAGGTACCGAGAAGCTACCCTGCTCGGCGTCATTCTTGGTAAGACACTCACGGCCCCTCCAACAATTGAGGAACGTGAGCTCAACAAAATGCATCCGGTCTATCAATGTCTTAGCGATCTCCACTTCGACTTCGGGGCCATGGAGATGCCGTCTTCCCGCCGGTCCTCGCACACTCGGTAAGTGATCAAATTCAAGTCGACTAGTAATCTCTAGACGGGGAACATGCCGAATATAAAAGCAGTACTGTGCGAATACAAGTGTCGACCAATAAAAGGAAGTATAAGCACAAACGCTACTGTGAAAACAAAAAAAAATCTTTATTCACAAAGTCAAAGCTTTTACAAGGGTATTATGGGCTCCCCAGCCTTATCAAATTGCCTGGAGGCTTACAAAAGAGAGAGGAGGAAAAACCAAAAAGGTCGAGCATCTAGCCCCGCCTAGACCTCACTCCCCTCATCGCTATCGGCCGGAGGCGTGACCACCGAGAGTGGGACCCGAGCGCGGAGCTCACCATCGGCGAACTCTGGAAGCTGCTCCTTGACGGCGTCAAGAGCTTTTTTCTATGCAATGTCGAAAGCCTCGCCGAGGTCGACGTAAAACTGGTCCGACTCCTTGTAATCCGTCACCGCCTTCCTAGCCCGGATCTCGGCAACCTCCGCCGCCTGAAGTGCCGCCTCGGCATCCCACCTGCTGGCATCCCTCGCCGTCTTCATGGCTGGAAAGCAATCGGCCAGTTTCATTATTTTCGCCTCAACGACTCGGTGGGACTCACTTAGGCGGCGATAGGACTCCCGGCACTTTGAAACGATGAGGTCCGCGGCTTCTGACCAGGCTTTGAGGACGATCAACCTCTCCCTCTCCAGATGCAGCTCGAGTCGTTGACCCTCGACCTCCGAAGAAGACTCTTCTACTGACCTCGTAGCCCGAATAGCCCTATCGGCTTCCATATGAGTAAGAAGGGCGCAGTGCTGAAGGACCTGGCGAAAATTGGCAGAGAAACTTAAGGACACCCGAACTAAGGAAAGGTCGCTCGAAGTAACACATGAGGGAGTGCATTCCTGAACCGCCTCCTGTGCGATAGCCGCCATTTGGGCTCTCAAGGTCCCCCGCGGCATCTGTCCTCCGGCCGACTCCTCCATACCAGCAAGAAGGCCGGCGGCAATAGAAAGCCCCGACGGGACCACGAACTAGACGTCCCCCTCCTGCACGGGAGTCCCCTCCGGGACCTCCGTCTGTGGCGCATGAGAGATCGTCCTCTTCCGCTTAAGCGGAACCCCATCTTCGCCCTCTCCTGCATCCCTCGTCTGAGATTCGGGAACCCGTGTACGTCTTTGGCCGCCGCCGGAACAATCATCAGGAGCTCGTGACGGGGCAGATGGCCCCAGCATCGGAGGCACATCCGGCGCAGAGCTCGAGTCAGCCGGAGGCACGGCCGCACCGCCGGCCCCCCTCCAGGACTGAGCGCTGAAGGCACCAAGAGTCTGGGATCGAACCATCTATGCTGCCGAAAGGGAGAAGAGGCTAGACTCAGAGGAAGAAGAAGCAGGACATCTAACCTGATGGGAAGAAGTCTTCGAGAAGAAAAAATGCAAGATCCGACCTAAAAGAATAGAGCCGAACAAACAAGACCCAGAATGAGAAAAATATGAAGAGAGAGAGATCCTGGATCGGGCCTCCTCCCTATTTATGCTACCGGCGTCCTCATCCAGCAGCGACGGTCAACTCCCGCCAAAACGACTCAGTGCACTCGACGGCCACGATCGCCCCACTCGTCGCAAGCGCATTAGCGGCGTCCCATCGGACGACAGAAGCCTGCGGCACGTCACATCAGCTAACCGGCATCCGACACGTGGTCTGTCGCTTCAGCAAAAGTGCACACGATCCGGCGCACCCTATTTAATGCAATGGATCTCGCCCTGATTCGTTGGCCTCATCCAGAAAAGACAGCCAATTGCCCAGAGACACGCCCGATGATATCTTGGGAAAGGAGCTCACCTCGGGTGATCCGGCAAACCACTCTCGACCTGACCCGTTAGCTGGTTGGGACGAGAGTGGGGGGCTAATGATGATGCTCGATATCGGTGATCTCCCAGATCAGGACACGTGGCAGATGACGTGTCCCAGTGCTCACAAGAAAGGACCTACGGTGGCCGACCAGACCACTCCTGTGCTCGTCCTACGAGTAAACGCTGGCTCACCTCCGAGCCCCAGCACAATTGGCCTCCTCGGCCTCACAGCTCGTCTCCGAGCTATCACAGGCCGAGCCTCCTCGACCCTCTCAGCTCGCCTCCGGGCTCGAGCAGAACCAAGATACCTCGGCTCTCCCGTTCCTCCGCGAGCTCTCCCACCGAGGTCATCTTCCTCGGTCTCATCGACCAACCAACAACACCGCTTGCAGGCATAACCGCCATCCCGGCAATCTCGCCATGCGCGAGATCTCCGCCGGCCACATCCCACATTCCACGCCACCACGATCCCCCATTAACGAGCCTGTCTCGCCATTAATAGGAGGTCCCGCTCATCACGCGGGCGTTACGTCGGGAGCGTAATGGCCGGCGTGATTCTCGCATCTACCTCGCCTGCTGCCACCGCTTTATAAACCCTTTCTTCAGACAGTTCAAGAAGCCATTTTTACTCCGTTAAGCCGTTATTCTGCTCGGATCTCTAGTCTAACTTGACCGTCGGAGGGTCCTCGGTGGTACAACCACCCCGGGACTTCCTTGCAGGTAGCTCGGCAACCATAACTCCAAACCCATTGAGATTCACACGCTTCACGAGCGACAGCCTCCAGATCCAATCTCAGCCACCCATTGCCCCTATCAGCAGATCAACGGAAGGCAGTATCTAAAGGAGATATCGGCCTCCATCACTATGTAATCCATTTTATCGGCAAATATGCCATGGTTTCCTTACAGTAGAATTTGTGGGGAAAAACTACTCTAGAAGGGCTTGCATGGTGCAAGCCCCTCTAGAGCCCTTGGATGGGCTCCCCTTACAAGTGGGGGAGCCCATCCAAGGGCTATGCAAGGGCTTGCACCATGCAAGCCCTTGCATAGTAGTTTTTTCCGAATTTGTGGTATGCTTGTCTTATAAATGCTTTAATACGTGAGCATACTGAACCAGACTGTTGATTTATCCAGTGGAATAGATGAAGCAGCCACTTTAGATTATTTAGTTATCATTTGTAATTTTTCTGCAGACCCATGGCATTTGTCTGGGCTCAAGAAACCCATGCAAAGTGCAGGACCTTTTTATATTTATATTGAAGATTGGTGAATTCCCCTTGGGGATTAACCATGCATTCATTTGTAATTTATAGATGTACAAGAGATATACAGGAGGGTATTTATGAGATAATCTCTCCTATTTACAAGAGTATGGCCTAATTATAGCTACCTAATTAGTAATAGAATATTAACATATATTTTCTATTATCATTTATAGCCTAATTATAGCTACCTAATTAGTAATAGAATATTAACATATATTTTCTATTATCATTTATAGCCTATGTTAGTTATATATATGCCCTAGAGGCTATTGTTGTACATATGATATATATTATAATGGATGCTTGGATATATATAGAGATGACTTTCTTGCTCGACATGATAGTATGCTATTTGGTTTCACTTTATCTTAACATGTTAACTTATATTAGTTTACTGTCTTACTCTCACATGTTGATAAAGCCCTTAGGATATGTACTCGACTAATGGGACTATGATGAGATCATACTAATGGGGCCAGAGTAGTCGATGAGTACATCCTATAACTGTTCCTAGTCGAGGGTGTATCGAGACAGGGCATCGATACACCAGAGTAGACTAGCGTATACGCATCTTGACCCATATGATGGGCGATGGATGATCCTATATCCATCGGTGTTTGACATCAAAGATGGTGTACGGGTGCTTAGTGGAGACTGGGTACACTGGACGGACTCGCCGAGAACTCCCAGATGGTATTATACCTCACGTCAGATGGCAGTTCTCTGGTGATACTGGTACAGGTTAGTCTGTAGACCCGAGATCGTCATAGAGTCTTGTGTGATTCCCACTGTGCTTTGATTTCCACCTTACCACATCCAAGAGGGCGTGCAAAACGGTGGCTTTTGGGTACAGTCCCGAATCACATAGAGGCAATGAGCGATAGGAGGGGATTCGTTTCTCCCGGTATAGGGAGTTGATGTTGTGCTGTGTTCAATTGGCTATAACTGGAAGTCCCTGGCCATGGCTGATATAGAGATTTACCGGTAAGTGTTACCAGTAGTTTCTCGACCTGTTATGAGCCTCATATCGACATGACTTATCGGTTACTGGGGTCTGACGTATACTACCCCTAGACTAGATATGCAACATATCAGACGAAGAGACCGGACTGTACGGGAGTGTTACTGATTGGATTCACAGGAGAATGTACATGCTTGCTTGTTGATCTTCTGATCGCTCAATACCTGGGTGGCTGTTACGTTTAGCTGACCGCTTGCAGCTTGTGGGTGTTTGATATGATCATCACCTACTGCCGGCGTATTGACGATTCTTTAGAGTCCTACACAGAGGTTTCTTGACTCAGGCAAAACGGAGTAGGAGCACGTATGTGATATGTGCATGACCGAGAATAATACAATATGAGATACCATATTCTATTCTCGTGATATTTTGATATTAGTCGGGTCATCGGATCAAGTGTTGATTCGATGAATCGATACATGATATATTAATCGGTTATATGCGATATAGCCGGATTGTCGGATCAAGTGTTTATTCGATAATTTAATGTATAATTATATATATGATATATTACATTATCTAATATTGGCTCACTTTATTGATTCATTTTCTCACCGAATAATACATTGATATATATACGATATATGTTAATTGTATTATTTTCTTTTGTTACAAATATATATTATATATGTGATATATAATATTGTAACATGTTATGATTGCTAATGCAACATAATTAGTGGAGATTAAACATGGTTAGGGTTTGATTTGGGTTAGCTCTTTCATGATGCTTCTAGAACGTTTTACTTTGTTTCTAGCAAAGATATTATGGTTGATATTTTGCTAGATATTTCTAACCCAACCCAAACCCTTCAGCCTAGGTTAAATCTCTACATGAGTTAAGCCACTCATGCTTAACTCAAGGGTTGCATTTGTAATCATGATATCTTTTTCATTATTCATCACAAAAGGATATTCATTCATTCTTCTTCTTCTTCTTCCTTGAGCTCACAAAAGCTTTTTAGGTTTTTATTTTGTGATGAATGAGTGTGAGAATTTGATATTAAAAGAGAGCATAAATCCTACTTCATCATCCTCATCTAATCTAGCCAATTAGATTAGGGTGTTCACCCCATTAGTGAGTGAGAGCTTGAGTTAAAGAAAGATCAAGGTAGATCATCTTTGAAAAGGAAGACTACAAGCAAGCATGGATCATTCAGGTTGTGGAGCCTCTCTTGAGTCCGGAAGATCATGGATCGCGGCGAAGGGACTACTACTCGGAGCTTATGAAGTGAAGGAGCAGACTACAAAGGTTGTAATCCCTCTCTCTTAGTTGTAAAGATATTTACTTGCATGTTTAACCCTAATAATCTAGCAAAGATCCTCGCTTTGGGTTGTTCGGCACGTCTAAATTTTAAATCGGGCATGGTTGATGCCTTATAGACCCTTTGAAGAGTGCCTAGTAACCCTACAGCCTAATTATAGCTACCTAATCAGTAATAGAATATTAACATATATTTTCTATTAGCACACCCCCGCAGGCGGAGCGGGAGGAGGTCGGACGCTCAGGCTGGAGCGAAAATCAGTGAAAAGTGAAGTAGGAAGTCCCTTGGTGAAGATGTCGGCATATTGTGTGCTGGAAAGGACGTGGTGAACCCGTACGTGGCCCAAAGCTACTTTTTTACGAACAAAGTGAATATCGATCTTAATATGTTTCGTACACTGGTGTTGCACTGGATTAGTGGATAGGTAGACAGCACTAACATTGTCACAATATACAAGGGTCGCATGAGTAAGTGGGCAATGAAGTTCCAAAAGCAGGTTGCGGAGCCAACAAGTCTCAGCAACGGCATTGGCAACCCCACGATATTCGGCTTCAGCACTGGAGCGAGAGACAGTACTTTGACGCTTTGAGGACCAAGAGAGAAGATTATCACCCAAGAACACACAGTAACCGGAGGTAGAGTGGCGTGTGTCGGGGCACCCACTCCAATCCGCATCAGAGTAAGCAGTTAGTCCGGTGGCGATGGACGGATATAGGTGCAGGCCATGATCCACTGTGCCACGAACATAGCGCAAGATGCGTTTGAGAGAGTTGAAGTGAGACTCCCGAGGATCATGCATGTAGAGACACACTTGCTGGACACCGTAGGGGAGATCAGGCCGGGTAAATGTGAGGTACTGTAGAGCGCCGACAAGGCTACGGTAGAGTGATGGGTCCTGAACCGATGTACCAGAGGGGCCAAGTTTGGACTTAGTGTTCACTGGAGTCGCACACGGCTTGCAATTAGTCATGTTGGCGCGATCAAGTATTTCAAGGGCATATTTCTGTTGTGACAAAGAGACCATCCTTGGTGCGAGTTGCCGCGATCCTAAGGAAATAATGGAGTGGGCCCAGGTCAGTCATGGCGAACTCGGAGTTGAGGGACGCAATAATCTGCCGTAGTGAGCATCTGACGAAGCCGTGAGGACGATGTCGTCCACATAGAGTAAGAGAAATGCTAGGTCGCCCCCATAACGGTAAATGAAGAGAGAAGAATCTGAAAGACTGTTGAGGAACCCAATGCGCGCCACATACTCGGCAAACCGCTGGTACCAGGCATGGGGTGCCTGTTTAAGACCATAAAGGGATTTACGGAGGCGACAGACATGGTCGGGATGAACAAGATCAATAAAACCCGGTGGTTGAAGCATATAGACCGTTTCATGTAAGGCTCCATAAAGGAAAGCGTTTTTCACGTCTAACTGATGTATATGCCAGGAGCATGATAAGGCAAGGCTGAGTACAGTGCGGATAGTAGCTGGTTTGACCACCGGACTGAAAGTGTCGTCACAGTCAACTCCCGGCCGTTGGCTCTTGCCGTTGGAAACCAGACGAGCCTTGTGTCGCCCAAGTGACCCATCAGAGTAAAGCTTGTGCTTGTACAACCACATAGACCGAACCACATTCACCCCAGGTGGGCGAGGCTCCAGAACCCAAGTTCCATTTTTAATAAGAGCATCATATTCAGCCTGCATAGCTGCATGCCAGTGAGGATCCTTGAGGGCTTGGATATGAGAGCGGGGAATAGGGGAGGGAGTGGATATATAAAGGTTGAGTTTTTGAATTGGTTTGGATATCCCGTGTTGTGCACGGATGACCATGGGATGCGAGGGAGGTGGAGGGGGAGGGGGAGTTGGAGGTGAGGTCGTGGATGCCGTTGAAGGGGAGGTTGAGGCTGTGGAGTTCGTAGAGTGGGATGGTGGGGTGGTGGAGGCCGTGGGGCTAGTGGGGGGCACCCCCGTAGTGTAAGGAGTTGTATTGATGTTGGGGACAACGGGCGACTCTAGGAGACGACATGAGATATGTGACGGTTCGGAGAAGACGTCGAGGAAGTTGTATGCGGTGGACGGAGTAGGAGATAGAGAGTTAAACGGTAAGATGGACTCGTCGAAGGTGACATGACGAGAAATGATGATTTTTCTAGTGGTGAGATCAAGGCATTGGAAACCCCGATGATTAGTCGAATAGCCGAGGAAGACACATGGGGTAGACCGTGAGGCTAGTTTATGAGGAGGTGAGAGATGGGGATAGCATAGGCATCCGAAAACTCGAAGATGAGAGTATGAGACAGGCTTTTGGAAGAGTTTAGAGAAAGGAATGTCATTTTGTATTGAGGTGGATGGGAGGAGATTGAGAAGGTGTGTGGCCATGTGGAGGGCTTCTACCCAATACCCAGGAGGAAGGTGGGCTTGAATGAGAAGGGTGCGGACAATATTGTTAGTAGTCCGTATCATCCTTTCTGATTTGCCGTTTTGTTGGGAGGTATGGGGGCACGAAAAACGAACAAGCAGACCATTAGCTGCAAAAAGATCATGAAGGGGAGTATTATCAAATTCACCACCGTGGTCACACTGAAAGGCTTTTATTTCCCGATTAAATTGAGTGTGGACATAAGCACGAAAATGTAAGAATTTGAAAAGAAATCAGATTTACGCTGTAAGGGATAGACCCACAAGAATTGTGAGAAGTGATCCAAAAAGATAACGTAGTATTTAATGCCACTAATACTTGAAATAGGCGAAGTCCATAAATCCGAATGAACAATATCAAATGGGGACTCAACAATAGACTCTGAACGATAAAATGGAAGCCTAACATTTCCTAATTGACACGCATGACATAACTTTTGAGTTTTGTCTTTATTACAAGAAATAAAACCATGAGACACTAGAGACTAAAGAACAGTGTCGCCCGAATGATCCAAACGTCTGTGCCATGTGGAGGGACTGGAGGTGAGGAGGGCGAGAGGTGGAGCGGCAGTGGAGTTGGTGGTGACGGGGTAGAGATCACCAGTGCTATCACAGCGATGGATAGTTTGTTGTGTCTGGAGATCCTTCACAGAAAAACCATGAGGGTCAAATTCAACAGTACAATTATTGTCTTTGGTAAATTGATGGATGGAAATGAGATTTTTAATAATTTTGGGTGAGATAAGCACATTCTGTAGTGAAAGGGGACAGTGGGGATTGGGTAAATGTCCATGGCCCATGTGAGTAATAGGGATTGAGGATCCGTCGCCAACAAGTACGGACTGTATGATGCTATTATTAAAAACATAATGTAAGTTACCTGCGTCGGATGTCAAGTGGGTGGAGGCTCCCGTGTCCATATACCATCCTGCGTTGTCGTGAAGGGCCAGGGTGTGTAAGGCCTGAGGAAGAGAAGTAGTGGGCACAACCGAGGCAGTGGGCTGATCGACAGGCGCAGGCGCGAACCATGTCCATGGCAAAGGAACGGAGACCGAGAGAGCCTGTTGGGCTGATGGACGTGGGCTGGGGCCGAGTAGTCCAGGCGTGGTAGTAGGGCGTAGCTTTGCAGCAGAGTGGCCTGGCTACGGGTTGGCAGTAGGAGATGCAGCGGGCCAGTTTGGAGGCCAGAAGTACGGGCCCCAGGCATAAGGGTTGGGTGTCGGATGCTGGGCCGAGGGCTGACGTAGTGATGATTGGTTGGACTGCTGACGGTTGCGGTTGTAGTTCCGGCCAGGACGACCGTTGTTACGGCGGGCGAAGTTGCTGTTGGAGGACTGAGTGGTCGGTGCAGCAGTGTAAAGGATTGTAGGAGAGGATGGATGGTCGGTGTGAGAGGCATGATGTTTGCGGGTTTTGTAGAGACGTTCCTCTAGGAGGAGCATGGATCGGGCTTGAAGGAAGGAAGGGAAGGGGTTATGATGCCGGATGATATTTCCAATTTGCTCAAACTTCTCGGGGAGGCCGTTAACCATGTAGGTGACGAGATTCTTTTCGGGAACTATCACGTCGATGTTGGACAGCAGATCAGAGGGAGTTTTAAGACGTTGGCAATAGGCGGTGACCGAAAGATCACCCATCTCGATATTACGGAGATCATTGTCGAGTTGGATGGCTCTAGCATCCTTGTTATCACGGAACAGATTCTCGAGACTGAGCCAGTGATCGCGAGCGGTGACACCTTTCTTCAAGATCATTTGGAGGAGGGATTTGCTGATAGTACCGTAGATCCACAATTTCACCAAACCATCGAGTCATTTCCATTCATTATCGGTAAATCCGGAGGCTGTGGTTGTGCCATCAACGTGACCAAGAACGCCAAAGCTGACGCAATGGGTCTCAAATAGCTCTCTCCAGGCATCATAGTTGAGTTCGTCGAGGACTAGGATAAGAGGGATGTAGGATTTGATGTTGGTGATGCCGTAAGGTTTTTCGGTGGCAGGAGGAGGAGGAGGGGTAGCATCATGACCGCCCATGAGGGAGAGAAAAGGAGGGAGAAAAGAAGAGATTAGAGCTTTGTTGGCTCTGATACCATGAAGATTGGTGAATTCCCCTTAGGGATTAACCTTGCATTCATTTGTAATTTATAGATGTACAAGAGATATACAGATGATAATCTCTCCTATTTACAAGAGTATAGCCTAATTATAGCTACCTAATTAGTAATAAAATATTAACATATATTTTCTATTATCATTTATAGCCTAATTATAGCTACCTAATTAGTAATAGAATATTAACATATATTTTCTATTATCATTTATAGCCTAATTATAGCTACCTAATTAGTAATAGAATATTAACATATATTTTCTATTAGCATATATAACATAATTATGCTGCCACATGTGCATGATAGTTTACGCTGCGAGTTAATTGAATCGTTAATATACTGTTTTCTAGCCCTGTTTGAATCTAGACATTTATCGGGGGGAAAATCTAGACATTTTTAAATAATAAATAAAATTGATAAAAAAATTAAGTTATATAAACATTCAAAAACAAAAAAATATACAAATAAAAATTGTTCTATTTGTATTCTAGAAACTTCATATTCAATAATATGTAAATAATATCAAGACAACATAAATAAATATGTGACAATAATAGGTCTAGGAAAGATGGTTATAGATTAGATACAATAATGAAATTCAATTGTTCTATCATTTAATAAGCTAATTTGTACATTTTAATTTTTAATAGGCTTTCTGATGGAGCTCCTTTCCTGGCCTCCGTCAGATGTTGTCTTCCGTTGATCCCGCGGTGAACTTAGCTGATTATCTTTCGTTGCGTGTGGGTTTCAATGGGTCTTTGGAGGAAGAGGTGAGGTGAGGAAGTTGTTGCCGAGTACCTGCAAAGAAGTCCCAGGATGGTTTGGTACCACCGAGGACCCTCCGACGCTCAAGTTAGTGATGAGATCCGAGCAGAGCAACGGCCTAAAAGTGTAAAAAAGGGCTTACTTGACCCCTCTGTGATGGGGGTTTATATAGCGGTGGAGCACGCAGCAGCAGGCGCGAGAATCTCGCCGGCGGTTACGCCCCCCCCCCCCGGACGTCACGCCCGCGTAGAAAGCGGATCGCCCGTTAATGGGGATTGATGGCGTGGAACGTGGGATGTTGCTGGCGTAAAATCTGCGCATGGCGAGATTCGCGGAGCGGCGGTTACGCCTGTGAGCGATGGAGCTGGTCGGAGGGCCGAGGAAGACGGCCTCGGCCGGTAGCTCGGGGACTGTAAGTCTACGCTAGCGCCCCGGCAGTCTACAGACGCCAAATGTGGAACAAAAACTTTTTAACTGGCGCTATCGTATACTTTCACCCGGATCTGCCATTATTGCTAAACTAACAAACTGTAAAGAGTGTAGAAAGGTTATACCGAACGATCCGAGTCCTTCGTTCTTCAACCATCATCCCACGCTCCGTTGCGGCTGCTCCGATCTCGTCGATCTCCGATATCCTCGTCGAAGTGGCACCACATCATCGATTCTTTAAACGGGCTCCCGCCTCTTACTCGAGGCAACTCGATCGTCAAGTTTGCTAAAAGAGACGACCAAGAATGATGTAGAGAATGAGTAGATGACTTTGTCTCACTTCGTCCAAATCCGTGGACGATTGGTTAATGAAGTTGCCGAGGGAATTGGGTGATGGAATGAAATGGACTGTGAAATTCCATACACCCCAAATACTATCATAATCTTTTCTACAAATGAAAACATCAAGTAGTGAGAGAGAGAGGGGGCCGGCCTCATATATGGAGAGGGGGGGTGAGTGACATGAAGCTTCTCACAAAATATCTTAAGCTTAACAAAACTCTTTAATGAAAACAATGACTCACATAAACACCTCATCAAGTCATTAATGCAACCAATGAAAACTCAACACCAATTAATCCTAGTCACCTCATCTAGAATCTTCTAGAACACTGACTCACCTCAACTGAAGAAAAGATAAATCCGTCTTTAACCGAATGTTAAAAGACGGCTGATAGAAAACTGGAAACTGGCAACTTCCAAAAGTGATCCTGAAACGACTTTCAGGATAACCCCGAAACTGTATAAATATACCCGTATTTGTATTACGACCGAATACAAATGCAACTGATACAAAGATATTATACCTACTCAATATAATACTCGGATCCGGCTTAAACCAAAGCCGACCAGTATCATCTGCCCGAAAAATAATACGTGCGTAAACGCACGTGCATTTTCCGAACCCTGCCATAAAACCATACGGCCTCTACAACGTTTCGTCCGAACTTGGGAAACTGCCTGTGGGGGACTCTAATGACTCGTCAGTACCCTGGCAGTGGGTTTAACCACAAACCGTCAGCGGCACTAGCAATGCGTAACGGCTGCCCATGGACTGACCTCAAGGGAGGCTGATGAGCGAACTCATCCAGAAACCCTACTGAGCCTAACAGTGACAATGTATATACAGTCCGGTCCGTTCGTCTATGAGTATCGCATATCTGCCTAGGGGGCTAGTAACGTCAGACCCCCAAGAGCAGTATAAGTCGTGTCGGAGTGTAGCCCAATAACACCCTGAGATACTACTGGAGTACCTACCAGTAAATCTCCTGCCACGGCCGTGGGCTTTGTGTAATGGCTCTCCTAGACACAGCACGATCTCGCCCCCAATACCGGGAGAGACGAATCCCCTGCCGATCCGCTCACGTGCCTCCATGTGGCCCGGGACTGTACCCAAAAACTACCTGTTTGCACGACTCCTTTGAGCCGTGGTAGGGTAGAAATCAAAGCACAGTGGGAACTCACACGAGACAAATGACGACCTCAGGTCGATGAACTAACCTGTACACATGTCACCAGGGAACTGCTATCTGACGATAGATATAATACTAACTAGCAGATTCCCGGCGAGTCCTGTCCGGTGTACTCATAACCCAATGAGCACCTGTATACATCTTAGGTGATCCAACTGACACCAGTGGCTTGTGAGACCGGCCACCGCCCCTCGTCGGGGTCTCGACTGTACACACTAGTCTACTCCGGAGTATCGATGCCCTGTCTCGAAACTCCCACGACTAGGGACCACAATTAAGGATATGCGTATAAACCACCCAACTCTCACGTATATGATCGCCATCATACTGTTGGTGGTAAAGCAAGATCCTAAGGGCTCTATCAAAGTGTAACATGTAATCAGTCACCTGAACATATACACGAGTGATAAAGGCAAACCAGATAGCATACTATCATCTTGAGTAAGACTGTCCTACCGGTATAGGTCCTCCGCAATCATTGCAATCACGTACCTGCGATCCAATAATTGACTATGAGGGCACTATCTCCAACAATCTCCCACTTGCACTCAAGGCTAATTATTGCGATGTCGACTACTCACAGCCCGTGTGAAACCGAACATCCAACTTCTCTACTAATCAGTATCACAAAGCCCGTTTGTAAAACTATTGTGTTCGAGAAATAGCCTTAGTGAGTGGATCCGCCTAGAAGTTTCTTTCTATGTCTCTCTAAATCTCAAGTTCGCTGAGAAAGCCATCTCTCGAATTGAGTAATACCTGTCTTAGAGTATGTCTGGATATCTGATGGGACCTAGTTCATAAATGAACTCCAAATCTAAACTTCTTAGACTGTATCGATCACTGAACCTAATCAGTATCCGGCACCATGCCACCCACAGTATCCTCTTGGACCACCTGTCCATAATACTGTCCCTCTTCGTCAGAGGGAAAACTATAACTCTGACAATCACTCTGTCATCCATGTCACCTTTGAAGCCTGGAATGATAACCGTCTCCCGAAGGAGGCTGCCGTCATCAAATCCGTAGAACATGTACTTATGTTCTAAAACTGCTTCCTTATGTTTCTCCAGGATTGGATTAATATAAACTCATTGCATCTAGTGCAAAAACAACATTTGGTGTGGTACTTGACATCTCATGATTGACTCAATTGCCTAAGCAAGTGATCTGCCAATCATACACATCCCTCTCCCCTTTAGTCTATACGGCACCTTTAGAGAGGGTGACTCCATCACCTGCAGGTGCACCACCATGCTAGGAGTCAACTATTCCAAAAACCATTAGAATATCTGTCAAAGTACCCACATTGGGAAACTACCCAAATCCAGATCTAAAACCATAGATCTATAAACCATAATGTCTGATATTATATCCATATCCTGTCTGGAGAAACAACTGTGTGACGACCACAGTACAACCGATCGTAGTATAGGAATTTTACTTCCTACTCTGTGTATGTCATCCAGATACCATGACATCACACCCTACTACCTCCTTAACAGATCCATCCCCTATTCTGATGAAGTCAAACCTATGACTGTCACATCAAAATTAGATGATCTATCTCCGCTATAACTGCTCAAGTCTATAAATAGACATAAGTTACTTGCCCACTATGCTTCCGATGCTCCCACTGACTACGACAACCCTCCTACCGGGTCTTATAGACTGGAACAACAGTAGTGTCAAGTCTGGGTAGATAAGAACCTCCCTGTCACCGTCCTTGAGGCTACCGGAGTACCTCTCGGGTGTCTGAGGTTACCCACCAAATCTGCGGAGTGGCTATTGGAATGTCAAACCTGATTGAATATATAGGTCCTATTAAATTTTCCGTAATCGTTCGCGGTTCTGGAATCACTTCCAGTTCTACCATACTCCCACTACTATTTTCTGAAAAAGATCCATTTTACCAAAACTGTGGCGAGTCAAGAACAATATCACTATTGATCTTGCAAATGGTAGAATATCAACCCTCGTCATAGCCAGGGTCAACCCACAAACAGTCATTACAGAAACGTGCCCTGAGTTATCCAGAGTCTGGTTTTAAGCATAAGCTGGACAACTCCCCGTACCTTAACATCTCTTAAGGTACGAACTATTCTATATCCAATATAGAAACTTTGGCACTAATTTAATTGGAACCATATTCAAACCATGCAACTGTCTCCAGTGCATATCGACTTAATGGAAAGAGGCTAATCAGCATTACTCAACTTAGGAATCCATCCAATTATGAGTAACCTGAAAGAGAAACACGTTTCTCAAAACCATCACTATCATCTGAATACCAATCACAAGAATCTACATCTTCGATCTCTTTGAAGAATCCTGATACTTGTGATACCTGGTTCTCTACTTTATTCTTATACCCACAACTTCTCAAAACTTAGACCTTGTATTTCTACGAAACACTCGTCTAAATACAAGAGAAGTTATAAGTAAACAGAACATAGTATGAGGACCTACCCCTTTGTCCTGATGGACACTGGACAATATACAATACTCTGTATAAGTCCGCTGAGTTGAACAACTCAAAACCTGTGCGTTGTAGGTGGAAAACTGTACCCTGGCGATTTCCTCAAATATCACCAATTACAACGAATTCCGATATAATGAGGATGATCACCTAATTCCCAATATCTTACTCCCACTCATCATCTGTAAAACCATACAGATATGAGAATGAAACCTGGTAAATACATACCCTTGGAGTAAGTATCTAATCGGGAAAACAGTTTTCCTTTAACAATGCACTGAAACATGAAAATGTTTCGTAGGGGTATCCTGGTATTCATAGTAATGCCTCTTCCATAATCCAATTCATGACTTCAACCGTATATTTTATTGCCATCTCTCCAAATCCCTTTATTTGTCTTTAGTCGTTACCTTCTGTACACCATCGTTAGGCTAAATAGTTTTCTTCCTTCCCTACCGTTCGGCACCAGCCTATGGTTTGGAAGAAGACTATCCAGTAAGCATTATAGGTGTACCCTCCTAAACCAAGGAGTACTCGCAACTGAGAGAAGGTGATGATAAAAGACAACTGAATAATACCTTATTCCTTTAAAGGTGAAGTAGGAGTGGCGATGAAGTACGCGGTTTTGGTCGTGAATGATATCAGTCGCAATTTACTTTGCCCTCTTTCTAATCCCTTTATTTTGTCTTTACATATTACCTTCTGCACACCCTACTTAGGCTAATTGGTTTTCTTCATTCCCTACCTTTCGGCACCAGCCTATGGTTTGGAATAAGACTATCCAATAAGCGTAATAGGTGTACTCTCCTAAACCAAGGAGCTCTCGCAACCTGAGAGAAGGTGATAATAAAAGACAACTGAATAAACCAATTCTATTTCTCCTGAACCTGGATCCATCCTCGAAGAAGTCCCTTCGAGTTCGTATATAACCATACGATGGATCTATCCAATGGAAGTGGATATCCGTAGTAATACGGGTGTTCTGAGAAATTCAAAGGGTAAAAGAAGGAGTGGCAATGACTTATGCAACTCAGACAATCCAAAAGCCAGTATTTTAAGAAGGTTCGGTCAACCTGGTCACTGAGTCATAGTCTAGGGTCGGTCAAAGGTCGCTGCCAAAGAGAGAGAGAAAAGAAACACTCTGCGTGCACTCTAACCTAGATCAGAATGGTTATCACTTTATCTAATCCGGAAACCTCCCACTGTCCTGTCAAATTCTCCTCCAAACCTAAAGAAGAATCAATCGGGATGACCCGAAGAGTAAACCAACTCATCAGTGGGAATCGGGATCCAACTCTCATCGCATGATAACGTGATGGAATGCATCCACGTTACTCATACTCCAGAAGGTATGCGCATACTTGGCAAGTTTCAGTTTCTTTAGAAACTCCCGATATGATTTTTGCCCCATGCTCTTATAACCTTGGCTTTGGTCAAAGTGTCATAAGTCACATGCCAAGTTCTACCCATCACTATCTTGTCAATTTGAACCCACCCGCACATGCCCCTGACTTTGGCCAATCGGCAGAACGACTGTCCCAAACTAACTCATCTATCTATGCAACAATTGAATACCCAGCAGCTACCAAACACTATGCCTTAACTTTGGCTAAAATGCATAGCTTGAATACTACTAAATACCCAAAAGAAGTGACGGAGGGCTACGGCTGGTTTTTGGCGAAAAACCTTTAACGTAGTGAACTTGATATCACTGAAGGAACCTGATAGCTTTTTAAAATATAGTGGCGAAAACCTTTTGCTAAAGAGGTCACTCCCGGTAAAGGGATCTCGGCTCTTTCCTCGTGGAATGAGGTGCAGGATATTCCACTGAATACCGCTATGCAAAGCAACTTGTAATCGACTATAGTGAAGTTATTATGCTGACGCAAACTTCTGCCCAAGGGGTCAGTCCCGGTGAAGGGATATCGGCCCTTGCCCCGTCGAATGAGGTGCAGGATATTCCACTGAATACCGCTATGCATAACAAAAGAAAACATCTTTGCAATAACACCTTTTTAAATTTGTTCCAACAACTGTAAACAGGTTTGTTATACTTTGCGTTGATCAGAATCAACACAGTCCCATCAATTAATCACACCAGAAAAGAACGAAAATAAAATGTACGTATATGCCATCCGCATTCGTCACTGGGTCCCGTCATCACCCGTTAGGTTACTTAACTAACGACAGAGCGGGGACTGGACTAGCGCGGGTGTAAAACATATACAACATCTAATAGTATATAAACCAATATAGAATAATCGCTCCAGGCGTGATAATATGCAACATTACAGAAAAGTAATAAGCATCACAGAACAATACAGATAATCTGGGATCCCCGAGTTTCACAGAGCCGCTGCTGAAACTCGACGTTCCCCTGTCATGTGGATAGCCTGTGCAATGAAACCTAGACCCCTACGGGTGCGGCAAGTTACCCGCCAAAACCTGAAGCGAGGTAGCCCCCTACAGCATAGTGAATGGACCACCCAGCACTCCACGGAATCCGGTAATCTTGGGCACCCCTCCTTGGGTCAACCTGTACCCCCTACGAGTGCGGCGAATAGTCTGCCAATTCTAGAGTGGGGCCCCTCTGCCTCTCAAAGCCATGAGATGCGGACCCGTTGCCCCTCCAGAACCCGGCTATCCGTGCACTCCGTCGCGGGACAAAACCTAGTACAGTAATGAAAAATAGTACAACAGGTACATCGACCGCAACCTGGTCGTGCCCCAAAAGAATATAATACAACAGGCAGTGACGGCAGTCCACATGTTGGACGCTCGCCCCGCAATATCAAATGTACAAATAAACTCAAACTGTACTATCATTGCACACTGCTATCCACCACGACAAATCCGCAACATCACAGCACAACACAGAACATCAACGCGAATGTCACGTTCGCAAACCCGTCTAAAAGAACTATAGCAATCAGACGCGGTTTACCGATCAAATGACATTCCCGGTCGGAGATATAATGTAAGCACTGTAAACTAACATGTTTAAATTTCGATCGACCAAATATCAAAAAGTGGACCCCACGACTTACTGGTGAACAGTAACAAAATCTGGGCCAAAACGATATTTACCAAAAACCCCAAAATCCAACAGAGAACCCACTGTACAAATTTGGGAGCATGAGCTCACCAAGTGGCCACGGATGCGCGGTCAAACCATGGGTTTGACCGCGTTTCCGCGGCGGTTTGGTGGGGTCACGAGCCTAAATTTTGTCGTGGTTCTTAGAAATGCCTGCACAGTTTTCTGAGACATGTAGAAAAATTTTAGGAGGCCATTTAAAATCAACAGAAACTGTCAAGTTGGAATTTTGCAATTTTCGATTTCCGGTTCGATCGATGTTTTAAACGCGTTAGCACAAGTTAGCATAGCAAAATGGTTAGGCTCTGATACCACTGTAAGTCTACGCTAGCGCCCCGGCAGTCTACAGACGCCAAATGCGGAACAAAAACTTTTTAACTGGCGCTATCGTATACTTTCACCCGGATCTGCCATTATTGCTAAACTAACAAACTGTAAAGAGTGTAGAAAGGTTATACCGAACGATCCGAGTCCTTCGTTCTTCAACCATCATCCCACGCTCCGTTGTGGCTTCTCCGATCTCGTCGATCTCCGATATCCTCGTCGAAGTGGCACCACATCATCGATTCTTTAAACGGGCTCCCGCCTCTTACTCGAGGCAACTCGATCGTCAAGTTTGCTAAAAGAGACGACCAAGAATGATATAGAGAATGAGTAGATGACTTTGTCTCACTTCGTCCAAATCCGTGGACGATTGGTTAATGAAGTTGCCGAGGGAATTGGGTGATGGAATGAAATGGACTGTGAAATTCCATACACCCCAAATACTATCATAATCTTTTCTACAAATGAAAACATCAAGTAGTGAGAGAGAGAGAGGGGGCCGGCCTCATATATGGAGAGGGGGGTGAGTGTAGGAGGAGGGAGGTGACCATAAGACATGATGCTTCTCACAAAATATCTTAAGCTTAACAAAACTCTTTAATGAAAACAATGACTCACATAAACACCTTATCAAGTCATTAATGCAACCAATGAAAACTCAACACCAATTAATCCTAGTCACCTCATCTAGAATCTTCTAGAACACTGACTCACCTCAACTGAAGAAAAGATAAATCCGTCTTTAACCGAATGTTAAAAGACGGCTGATAGAAAACTGGAAACTGGCAACTTCCAAAAGTGATCCTGAAACGACTTTCAGGATAACCCCGAAACTGTATAAATATACCTGCATTTGTATTACGACCGAATACAAATGCAACTAAGACAAAGATATTATACCTACTCAATATAATACTCGGATCCGGCTAAAACCAAAGCCGACCAGTATCATCTGCCCGAAAAATAACACGTGCGTAAACGCACGTGCATTTTCCGAACCCTGCCATAAAACCATACGGCCTCTACAACGTTTCGCCCGAACTTGGGAAACTGTCTGTGGGGGACTCTAATGACTCGTCAGTACCCTGACAGTGGGTTTAACCACAAACCGTCAGCGGCACTAGCAATGCGTAACGGCTGCCCATGGACTGACCTCAAGGGAGGCTGATGAGCGAACTCATCCAGAAACCCTACTGAGCCTAACAGTGACAATGTATATACAGTCCGGTCCGGTCGTCTATGAGTATCGGATATCTGCCTAGGGGCTAGTAACGTCAGACCCCCAAGAGCAGTATAAGTCGTGTCGGAGTGTAGCCCAATAACACCCTGAGATACTACTGGAGTACCTACCAGTAAATCTCCTGCCACGGCCGTGGGCTTTGTGTAATGGCTCTCCTAGACACAGCACGATCTCGCCCCCAATACCGGGAGAGACGAATCCCCTGCCGATCCGCTCACGTGCCTCCATGTGGCTCGGGACTGTACCCAAAAACTACCTGTTTGCACGACTCCTTTGAGCCGTGGTAGGGTAGAAATCAAAGCACAGTGGGAACTCACACGAGACAAATGACGACCTCAGGTCGATGAACTAACCTGTACACATGTCACCAGGGAACTGCTATCTGACGATAGATATAATACTAACTAGCAGATTCCCGGCGAGTCCTGTCCGGTGTACTCATAACCCAATGAGCACCTGTATACATCTTAGGTGATCCAACTGACACCAGTGGCTTGTGAGACCGGCCACCGCCCCTCGTCGGGGTCTCGACTGTACACACTAGTCTACTCCGGAGTATCGATGCCCTGTCTCGAAACTCCCACGACTAGGGAACACAATTAAGGATATGCGTATAAACCACCCAACTCTCACGTATATGATCGCCATCATACTGTTGGTGGTAAAGCAAGATCCTAAGGGCTCTATCAAAGTGTAACATGTAATCAGTCACCTGAACATGTACACGACTGATAAAGGCAAACCAGATAGCATACTATCATCTTGAGTAAGACTGTCCTACCGGTATAGGTCCTCCGCAATCATTGCAATCACGTACCTGCGATCCAATAATTGACTATGAGGGCACTATCTCCAACAGGGACGAGCGAGGAGGCCGAGGGGTCTTGGTCGGGTGGTAGCTCGGGGCAAGCTGAGGGGCCGAGGAGGCTAATTTGTAGGGGCCTCGAGGAGGGCCAGCTCGTGCTTACAGATCGGGCACGGGGTGGCCTGGTCGGCCCCTGTGGGCCCTTTCTTCTGAGTTCTGGGACACGTCACCTGCCTTGTGTCATGATCTTGGGGATTGCCAATATTGAGCACTATTATTAGCCCCCCACTCTTGTCCCGACCAGCTAGTGGTCGGGTCAGGGGTGGACTGCCGGGCCTCCCGAGGTGAGATCCCTTCTAGGATTTCATCGGGACGAGTCCTCGGGCCATCGGTTGTCTTTTCCGCTAGCGAATCAAGGCGAGATCTTTGCATTTAAAGAAGGTGCGCCGGTTTGTGCACTCTGCAGTCGAAGCGACGGTCCACGTGTCGAGCGTCGATTAGCCGATGCGACGTGCGCAGACCTGCGGCGTCTGATGGGATGCGGTTCAGTGCAGGACCGACACATGGAGCGATCGCAGCAGCTGGGCATGAGGAGTCGTTTCGGTGGGAGGTGACGGGCGCCGTTGGATACGGCCGTACGCGGTGATAAAACGGGGCGGGGCCCGCCTCGTGGCCCCCAACCTTTCATTTCCTTTCTTCCTTGAGTCGCTGCCGCTCGGCGTTCTTCTTCCTTTGGGATACATGGTTCGCTCCCACTCTTTGGGTGGCCTGCGCCGGGAGGAAGCTAGTAGCGTAGCCGAGCCCACGGCCAGCTTGCGCCCTCCGCCGGATTCTCTGTTGGCGGCAGGGCCGTCCATTTCGTCGACGGCATCTGGTGGTTTCCTTGGCGGCAGCTAGAGTCGTCAGCAGTTACCCAAGTCCCAGAGGGCGAGGGCGAGGGCAGGCCCCTTCTCAAGAGGAAGAGGACGGTTTCTTGTACGCCGTCGTCGAAGGCCCCTAATGGGATTCCCGTGCAGGAAGGGGGCTCCATCTTCACGGTTCCGTCTGGGATTTCTGTCGCCGCCGGCCTGCTCGCCGGGATGGAGGAGTCAGCTGGGGGAAAGCCTCCGTGTGGCTCCTTGAGGGATCAATTGGAGGCCATGGCGCAAGGGGCGGTCCAGATACGAATCCATCCACGCGTATTTGTCTTGGTATGCCTTCCCTTGGTTCGGGTGCTTCCTGGTTTCTCATCGGCTTTCTGTCAGGTTCTTCAACACTACGCCCTTACCACTCGCATGGAGGCCGAGGGGGCATTCCACGCCCCGAGGCCAGTGGAGGCGTTCCCTTCGGAGGTCGAGATTTTGCAACGCGGCCTGCGCCAGGAGAGGGAAAAGGCTGACGTTGTGGCGAGCCGGGCGGAAGCTGCGGAGCTTGCCAACTCGGCAACTCGGGGTGCCCTTCGTCGTCTGAACGCATCTCTCTGGGTTGCCGATAGGAAGCTGGCGGACATGGCCGAACGCTTTGCGGCCCTGGAAAAAGAGAGGGACGCCAGCAGGGGAGATGCCGAGGCGGCGTTGCTGAAGGCCTAAGTTGCTGAGGCTCGGGCTAAGAAAGCTGTGGCCGAGTATAAGGTGTCAGAGCAGTTTTACGCCGAGCTCGGGGGGTATTCTGTCGTCGCGTGGAACAAGGCTCTGGATGCCGTGAAGCAACAGCTTCCCAAGTTCGACGATGGTGAACTCCGTGCTCGGGTTCCGCTTCCGGAGACGAGACCTCCGGTGAGAGATGGCGAGGGAAGCAGGGTGTACCCCTGGTGGCAAAGTTTCCGGTGGTAGGGCCTTGGGCCGTGACGCCGACGATGAAGTGGCCGAAGTAAGCTTCCGGGCAGTTTGTAGGGCTGGGGGGCCCCAGAATACCCTTTGTAAAGACCTTGATTTTGGAAATAAAAGAAAAATCCTTGATTCGTCGGTTTGCATTTTGTCTTTTGTGTGTGAAGGACGTTCGTAGGATATCCTCGCTTGTATTGTCGTGTTTCCGTGTCAGGTTGGCCATTTGTCTGGCGATCTCCTGTCGAGTTGACTCCAATCACCAGCCGGCGAGTGTGTCAAGCGCTGCCGCGGAGGTATCCTCATGTATGGCCCCCGAGGTCGATGGGAGATCGTTCAGACTTGGATGAACCTGTCGCCCTTCCGGGTGTCTTGGATCCTCATGTATGGCCACAGGGCTACCGGCTGGGCTTGACCGAGCAAGGGCTTGACCGCATTTGGGATGACTTTGAGCCTTAGCGCCGGAAGGGCTGCGAAGGGCCATTAAGAATGACCGGGCAATGAGGATGCGCGGTTGCCTCTTGGTGAGGGCTTTGGTCTCTGGCGTCGTGGGTAGGCAACTACCAGCCTGGGATGAATGAGCGGGGTAGCCGCTCTGGTGCCTCTTATGAGGGCCTTTGATCCCTGGCGTCGAGGGTAGGGAGCTACCAGCCGGAGTAGACCGAGCAGGGTAGCTGCTCGGTTGCCTTTTGTGAGGGCTTTGATCCTTCAGGACGGGGACCGAGTAGGGTTACTCCCAGTGCCTCTTGGCGAGGACTTTGATCCCTGTCGGTTATGGTAGGAAGCTACCAGCCGGGGATAGCCGAGCAAGGACCCGACTGCCTCTGGGAGGACTTTGGTCCTTGTCGTGGGAAGAGCTATAAGGCTGTAAGAAGCCTACCAAGGACCCTTGGCCGGGTAGGGTTACCACCCGGTGCCTCTTGGCGAGGGCTTTTGTCCTGAAAAGATAGCCGAGTGAGGGAACCTCGGGCTCGACTGCCTCTGGGAGGGCTTCTTGATCCCCGGCGTTGCGGCAGGGAAGCTGCCCACAGGGGATAGCCGAGCGAGGGAGCCTCGGGATCGACTGCCTCTGGGAGGGCTTCTAGACCCCCGGCGTTGCGGCAGGGAAGCTGCCCGCAGGGGATAGCCGAGCGAGGGAGCCTCGGGCTCGACCGCCTCTGGGAGGGCTTCTTCGTTGTACAGGGGGAACTCTACCGGGAAAAAAGATTAGAAGTTTCTTTATTCGTATGGGTAGGAATTCTAGACAACGCTTTACACCATCTTGTTAGAGGGAAATCTCGAGTGGTAGCTGGGGTGCGACACTTCGCTAGCTTTGACCTCGTTGGTATAGCTTGAGCTTCTCGGCGTTGTAAGGCCGAGAGAGCTTCGATCCGTCCGCGTCCTGTAGGCGGTAGGCTCCGCCGGGGAGCGTTTCGGAGACGAAGAAAGGACCTTCCCACTTTGGGGAGAACTTGTGAAGCCTGCCTTGGTCGATGAATTCGTTCCGCCGCAGGACTAGGTCCCCGGTCTTGAAGGAGAGGTGTTTTACCTGAGCATTGTAGTATCGGGCCGTCTGCTGTTGATAGACAGCGGCTATGATCTGGGCCCGATCCCTTTTCTCCAACAGTATGTCGAGGTTGGTTCGTAGTGCCATGGTGTTTTCGTCATCGTCGAAGTGCTCGACCCGATGACTGGGTAGCCCGATCTCCGCTGGGACCATCGCTTCGGTCCCGTAGCAGAGGCTGAAAGGGGTCTCCCCGGTGGAAGTCTTTTTTGACGTGCGCAGGGCCCATAAGCCCCGGGGTAGCTCCTCGACCCAACTGCCTTGTCTCCCTTCCAGGCGGGTTCGGAGACCCCGGAGGACGTCCCGGTTAGCGACCTCGGCCTGCCCATTACATTGGGGATGCGCGACTGCGGCAAACTTCATGAGGATATGGTATTCTTTGCAGAAGTCCCTTACTTTATCGTTCTCGAAGTTCGTCCCATGGTCGGTGATGATGCACCTCGGGATCCCGAACCGGTGTATCAGGTTGTTTTGGAGGAACTTGATGGTTGTGGCGGCGTCCGGTTTCCTGATGGGAACGACTTCGATCCACTTGGTGAAGTAGTCCACCGCGACGAGGACGTATTTATGCCCGCCAGTTCCGGTGGGGAACTGGCCGATCATATCCAATCCCCACTGGGCGAATGGCCACGGGGACGTCAGGGCAGTTAGCTCGGTAGCCGGGAGGCGGGGAATACTGCCGTGGAGTTGGCAGCTCTTGCACCTCCTAACCATCTTCAGGGCGTCCTCGTGCATGGTGGGCCAGTAGTACCCCTAGAGTAGTGCCTTTTGGATCAAGGTTCGAGCCCCCTGGTGTGTGCCGCCCACCCCTTCATGGATTTCCCACAGGACGTAGTCGGCTTCATGGGGGTCAACGTACCGGAGCAGGGGCTGGGTGAAGGCTTTCTTGTAGAGGTTCCCGTTGCTCCAGACGAAATGGGTGGCTCTGGCCCGGAGGCGGCGGGCGGCCGCTCTGTCCTCCGAGAGCGTGCCGTCCTTCAGGAATTCCACAAGGGGCTTCCTCCAATCCCGGTCGTTCTCCTGCACCGTGTATACTTAGAGTGTCGCCGCCTCGTCTCCCACACTGGGTCGGGTCAAGGTTTCGAAGAGTATCGACCGCCTATTGTTGGCCGAGTACGATGAAGCCAGCTTGCTCAGGGCGTCTGCTTGAGCATTCATTTGCCTGGGTATTTGTTCCACCTGGACTTCGTCGAAGTTTTTTCGGAGCTTCCTCACCTCATCCAGGTACTTCATCATTAGGGTCTCCCGGGCCTCGAAGCGGCCAGTCACTTGGCCGACAACTAGAGCCGAGTCGCTGCAGACTCAGATGATCTTCAGCCCCAGCCCGACGGCCATGCGCAGTCCGGCTAGGAGGGCTTCGTACTCCGCCGCGTTGTTCGATGCTTTGAAACCGAGCCTCAAGGAATACTCCATCTCGGCTTCGTTTGGGCCCCGGATAATGAGGCCGGCACCGCAGCCTTCCTCGGTAGAAGACCCGTCGACGTAGATGACCCACTCCGGAGCTGAGCTAGGGCCTTCCCGGACGGGATGCCGGGCTGTGAGGGGCAGCGCCGAATCCGGCTTCCTGTTAGGGATGGTGCATTCAACGATGAAATCGGCCAGGGCCTGCGCCTTGATGGCTTGCCTCGGGCGATGCCTCATGTCGAATTGAGATAGCTCCCATCTCCATTTCTCTAGACGGCCTGAGGACTCCGGTGATGCCAGGATAGCCCCCAATGGGCGCTCAGTGAGGACGGTGATTGTGTGTGTTTGGAAGTAGAGTCGCAATTTCCGCGAGGTTACTACGAGGGCCAGGACAATCTTCTCTATAGCGGGGTATCTCGTCTCCATGTCCTTGAACACATGGCTCACATAGTACACTGGCTTTTGTGCCCCCTCGGCCTCTCGGACGAGCACCGAGCCTGCTGCTTGGTCGGATACTGCCAGGTACAGCGACAGCTCGTTCCCTTCCACGGGCCGGGTGAGCAGGGACGGTGTGGCGAGGTTCCTCTTCAGTTGGTCGAAGGCGGCTTGGCAATCTTCCAACCACTCGAACCTTGGAATTTTCCTCAGCGCTTTGAAGAATGGGAGGCACTTCTCCCCCGACCTGGACATGAAACGGCTCAGAGCGGCGACCCGTCCTGTGAGTCGTATGATCTCGACGTTGGTCTTGGGTGCGGTCATGCTCAGGATGGCGTCGATCTTCTCTGGGTTAGCTTCAATTCCGTGGTGAGTGACCATGAACCCGAGGAATTTCCCTCCGGTGACTCCGAACGCACACTTGGCGGGGTTCAGCTTCATATTGAATTTGCGGAGCACCCCAAACGCCTCGCCCAGGTCCTTGACGTGGTCGGCCGACGAGACGGACTTGACGAGCATGTCGTCAACGTAGACTTCCATGTTCCTGCCGATCTGTGACTTGAACATACGGTTGACCAGCCTCTGGTATATGGCCCCGACATTCTTGAGGCCGAAGGGCATCACTCTGTAGCAGTACACCCCCCGCTCCGTTGTGAATGCGGTCATATCTTCGTCATCAGGATTTATGCGGATTTGGTTATAGCCGGAGAAAGCGTCCATAAAGCTCAGAAGCTCGTGCCCGGCCGAGCAGTCGACGAGCTGGTCTATGCGGGGGAGCGGGAAGTTGTCCTTGGGACAGGCCTTGTTGAAGTCGGTGAAGTCGACGCACATACGCCACTTTCCACTCGACTTCTTGACCAGGACCACGTTTGCCAGCCACTCCGAGTAGGGTACATTCCTGATGAAGTTCGCGGCGAGGAGCCGATCAACTTCCTCTTCGATAGCCTTCTGTTTGACCGGGGTGAAGCTTCTTTTCTTCTGCCTGACGGGTCGGGCCGTAGGATCAACTCCGAGCTTATGGGAGATGATTTTGGGGTCGATCCCAGGCATGTCTGCCGGTGCCCAGGCGAAGATGTCGGAATTGCTTCGGAGGAACTCGATCAGGTCATCCCACTGAATTCCCGTCAGGAGTGACCCGACCTGGACGGTCTTTCCTGGGTCTCCTTCCGCTAAGGGCACCTCGGTCAGAGGCTCGACCGGTGCTCCACGGACCTCCTTCCGCTCGTCCCGGGTGTCCAGGGACCCTTTAATGTCGCCGCATGCATCGGCGCTATCAGTGTGCTGCTCGGGGGAAGATGCCTCTGTCAGGCCTACCTCTGCAACCCACTGGCTCCCGTATGCCCGACCTACCCCACCCTGATCGAGGGAGAATTTTATCACCAGGTGGTATGTCGAGATCTGAGCCTGGAGGAAGTTCAGCGTCGGCCTACCGAGGAGGACGTTGTAGGCCGATGGGACCTAGCCACAATGAAGACCACAGGTAGTGTGCGCGTGCGGCCGGGCTCCTCGATCGTGAACTGCAGGGTGACCACCCCTTGTGTCGGGACGGAGTGGTTGGTGAACCCCGAGAGGACGTGGGAGGTCGATCTCAAGTCTGCTGGGGCCAGCCCCATACGCAAAAAGCAGTCGTGGAAGAGGATGTCCGCCGAGCTACCCGAATCGATGAGTATTCGGTGGACCTCGTATCGGTGAATTTGTGCTACGATCACCAGCGGGTCGCTGTGGGGCATAGATATGCCGTGGAGATCCTTGTCGCCAAAGGTGATGGGCTCTCGGCCCCTAGCCCTTTTGCTCGGGCAGCCGCCGGAGCCTGTGAGACGGCAGCCAGCGAGGAGACCGACGACCTTAGGTGAGGGCTCGCCCGCGTCTCCGTTGCGAGGGAGGCGACAACGTGCGTTTGGATCTTTAGGGGAATCGGTTGTCATGTGGGCGGAGATCGGAAGGCCAACTTTGTATTTTGTGGAGTTATTGTTCCACAGACGGTGCCAACTAATGGAGCTCCTTTTCGGGCCTCCGTCAGATGTTGTCTTCCGTTGATCTCACGGTGAATTTAGCTGTAACATTTCAGAAAAATAAAATATTATTTTTGGGAATTTTCATAATTTTTAATTAATATTTTAATAGTCGGTGTAATTAAATACCGATAAATGGTGAAAATTCCGGAGAAAATTTTGGAAAATTCTAAAATAGGGTATTTTGTGGAAGTATGTCATTTTTAAGCTTTTATGGTTACGTATGTGTTATTTTGGTGAAAATCGCGATTAACAATCGCTAAGTGGATTTTTGGCTTTTTGTGCAAAAATGTGCACATAACATTTTCTACACCTGTTTCTTATTTTGGTCATGGTAGCCTAGGGTTGGACCATGTTTAGGTGACCATGGTGGGTTGAACCATTTGATTAGAGCTGGGGTTATGTCGACTTGTGTAGGGAGAAGTGAGCCAATGTGGCTTGGTGTCTTGTGAGCATTGTTTTGGAGAAAGAGAGAGGTGGTTAGGATGTGCTATGATCCACCCCATATCATTATTCCTTGTGTTTTGCTACCCTCTCTCACATTTCTCCCCACAACATAACACCCCCTTAAGGAAAAACCACCAGCAGCAGGTGCTGAAACATTGCGACAGCCTTACGTCAGCTCCTGATATACCATGTCAGCCCCCATTCTTTCACATCAACAGCTACATCAGCTCCATAACTGATATACATCAGCCCCTAACACATTTCAGCCCCCCATTGCTGACCAAACACCCCCCCCCATCGGGACTTATCAGCCCCCTAGCTGATCTACAATCTCCCATCACCATTTTCAGCCCCCAATGGCTGACTTTTTCTACCAATCAGCCCAAATTCTGCCTAACTTCATCCACCAGAACAGCCCCTAAATTCAGCTGAAGACATGCATCAATCAGCAGCTAATCAGCCCCCCTTTGTCAATACTTTCAGCCTACAATGATGGACTTCAGCAACCCCTAGCTCCTAGCACCATAGCCTAACCTCTATACACTCACACCAGCTGATACATCAGCACTTCAGCCATATCAAATATCATCAGCATTAAGCAACAGCCCAATGAGCAGCAACCCCATCAACACAACACCAAATACTTCAACCTCACCACACCACATCTTAATGCACCTTTTACACCCCTCTCAAGTGTTGCAATTGCTACTGCAACACATAGAGAAATAAAGAAGAGAAAGAGGAGCAAGAAAGAAGAGAGTTACAGCAGCAGCAACAGCTGCAGAAACATTGTCAGCATCAACAGAAACCTCATGTCCGGGAGCAAATGGAGAAGCTCCCCAGCAGCAACAGCCCTTCCACCTTATCTCCTTCCCTTCTCCTTCCTCCTAGGACCCCCTCGAGGTATAATCTCGCATCCCAACTCAGTTCTTGCTCAGTTCTGGTGTAATATCTGAAAGTTTACTGTTTTAGTGAGATATTGTGCTAGTTTAGGCAATTTTGAGTGAAACTTGACCTAGTATTGGTTTTGATCGTTAGTATAACCTTATTAGATGTTTTTGAGACCATTGTAACCAATATTACTCTAAAATCCAAGTATTTACCAGAGTTATTCGACTTGGCGTATCTTACCGTTTTTGTCGATTTTGAGGTCTTTCTGAAATCTGCTTTCACCCGGGGCCTTATAAGAAAAATTAGACATGTCAGTGAGCTGTGCAGGCGCCCTGGAACCCCTACCAAAAGCCCGAGCCACCATCTCCAAACTCCGGCCGCAAATTTCCTCATTCTGGCCGCAATTTGCGGCCAGACCAGCATAAAAATGCATCGTTTTGCGTGCAAAGGCCCTTTTTCATGTAAAATTGACCCCCGGCATGTCTAGTTTTGACTGGTTCCTGTTAGGATAAAATCTGGGTTCATTTTCATGAGTTGGCGCATGATTTACGACGTGTTTTCGTATGGATTTTGATATTCGATGATTCGTATCTGTCGGGTGGCGTTCGGACGTCGACGACAGTGGATATTGGCTGTTTTTGCCCACAGGTCACAGGTTTTTACCTATGGGCGTAGTGTGCACCATTTTGGTTTCCGACATGGTTTTCATGTGTTTTAGCATGTGATATTCTTGTAGGTACTCACGTGACGTCGAAGCGTTGGAGATGCAAATGGCGACATCGGCACCGGAACGCATAAAGCTAGGTGAGTAGATTTATATCTACGGGGAGAAGTCGGGTGGATGGCGTATAGCACCCCCACAGTCCGAGGTGGTGTATACGGATGCGTATACACACCTATAAATATTATTGTTGTTGGGATTATTATTGATGTTGAATGGATATTGGTGAACTTGGATGATTTTGGTTACGAAACCATAGGGTAGTGGGTGCACTACACATTCATGCACACATATACATACTTGCATACATCCTCACTTCATAGATGCTTATGGGATTCGTTATGGACATGTGTTCACATGGGTTTGGGTTTATATGCTTATTACGGAATTGAGGATGATATATGGGATTGATATGAGTCGATGAGTTGACCTGAGATTATGATATCGGCGATATAACCTGTTATGATGGTAAAATTCATGATTTAGATACACTTGATATTTTAACGGATTTTGGGATAATGATGCCATAGGAATAGTGACATAAATATGTAAATGATCGACATGTGATTATGATACAAGATATGATATGATATGATATGACAGGATATTTATAATAGGCCGCCTTGGGCGGGGTATACTCTTGAGATGAAATGTGCTGATGATATCGATTTATACGGGATTGTCGATCAGTAGCCAGATCTTGATTATAGTAATGATGTTAGTATTGTACTAGACTTAGGTCAGTACCAAGATACGATATTGATAAAGAGAATACCAGAAGAATGATATGACAAATGTGATATTGACCCATACCCAGATTGGGGAGGCCGTACGACGGATTTACGTACGAGCTATATTTTGATGTTTGATCCGCCTATTTGACTTGGGAATAACCGATTATAGGGACACAGTATCGGATGTGATATGATCGAGGCGGGATCACCGACTATATATATATATATATATATATATATATCGACTCAGAGGTTAGGCGGTTTCCTTTACCTGCAGTTAGCTTATTAGCTCAGCCTTATTGTTGGCATAGCTGTACGACCTTTATGACATTAGATGCAGTTTAGCGATCATGGTGTTCAGTATTTCAGCTCCCGCATATTATTATTGTTGCTCTGCATCACATACTGTTATGATTTATATTCTATTATTGATATCATGCTGTTAGGACACCAGCACCATTACCGATGATGCGTATGTTCCACATACACTTACTTGCCAGTTCACACACATCTTCATCGGTAATTGCCATGTCACTACACAGTAGTATTATTGCATCAGGATATGACCCTTGTATGTGCATACTATTATTCCATGTTGCAGGACATACAGTTACACTTGCATTCCATTTATATGTCACATACATCATGCTTCCTGATTATACGCATTGAGATATGTTGTTTCTATGTTATTTCTGGATTTGGGAACCGTGGGTATTTCAAAGAGATTGTGTAAATGTTTTAAAAACCCGGTTACCCTTGATATGATATTTCAGTGCGTTCACCATATGTTTTCTCGGTGCTGAGAGTGACATGTGAAACACGAATCGAGGAGGCGGATGAGACCGATTGCGGGTACATGGTGGACCCGGTGCGGTACCCCGGGGCAAGAAGATCGCAGATGATGGCGTTGAGCCTGTGCAGGGGAACACTACCTACCGGTGATATTACCCGACACGTCGGATATCCGGAGGATACCGTCGTAGTCATGAGATGGATGGTAGGGGCCGATCTGGACTGACAGCGCCCTAGATTTTGTGATTGAGACATTGAGATTTCGAGATATTGAGGTACAGAGATTGTGATACAGAGGTATCGAGATACTGAGACTTATGTTTTGTGCCGATGCTAGGCACTGTTTATGCTGATTTCATTTATGATACCTCATTTTAAAAGTACAGAAATCTCACAATTTATGAAAGCAGTTTTCTTCAGTACATGCATTCTGTTACATGCATTCATACATCATCTATATGATACATTGTTACCTGATGCACTGACATGGACATATGGGATTACACTTAGGTTAGATATTTACATTAGCCATGGTTAGAGATTACTGGTTATATATTTGAGGATTATACATATTATGATCGTATGACCTAGGTTGCGTCATACATGCGATTTTCTGTTCGTAGATCTTTTTCTACTCACAAGTTGGCAACTCACCCCCGTTGTGCCCCAGTTTCTTGCAGGTGTTGCCGTACGGATTTCATTACGGCTTTGCGGGCACTGTACCTTTCGGGTGACTTGCTAGTAGGTGGGTTATTGTATCTTACCCATCATTATACATTGTATATTATATTTCAGTTGTATCTAGAAGTTCCATCAACCAAAACATGTACTTATTTGAGATAGAGACCAGTGATGTTTATTCTTTCGACCTTAGAGTCGCGGATTATATTTCGATGGGTTCTTGCTGGTTGAGTTTCATTTCGGTTGAGATCCTCGCCTTTAGGCGTTGTATATTATGATGCATACAGGTTGATTTGGTATGGTTTTTCCTACACTCTACTACTTCTCTTGGTTTGGATTTCTGGGTTTCGGCTTACTTAGCTTACGTACGCCTTGAGACGTTCGTAGTCTAAGTGCCGGTCATGATTCGTAATTTCGGGTCGTGACAAAGTTGGTATCAGAGCGTTAGGTTATACCTTCGGAGTATAGGATGACCCTTGGTTGATGGAATAGGTAACTAAAGTAGAGTGACGTACCGTGGTATGTCCGCGGCATATTTACGATACGCCACTCCACTTAAGAAGCCTTAGGATGTACATTTCCTTATTCAGTATCATATTCCTTCATGATCTAGCCTCATCGGTACCAGTTTTGGTTTTGCTGCCATGATTACGGGCAGAGAGAGCTACGGCTAGAGTTGCGGTCAGCTTGAGCTCGTCACGAACGAGGACTGACCGGGGCGTGATTCTGGTGACACACGATTGTAGAGATGTGTCTTTGATTATGTTTTGCGCCACGAGCGATGGATGGATCGCTGTATGAGATTACTCGGACGTGCGGATTAGCACCAGAGGATTGAGCCACTGATAGAGGCCAGCCAGATTTTGATGACCGTTGATGTATGGCTTATTCGTGATGACTGAGGCACGGTTCAGCTTGCAGACGAGCGAGCCAGTCTTTGCCGCGAACGACGAGATATCACCCTAGATGTTGGAGCTATTGCAGTACGAGTAGTACAAAGAGATGATGGAAGATTGCTAGTCCCCGAGGGTGAATGACTAGGACATGCGAATCGTTCACTACCCCGATGCGAGATCATCAGATAGATTGATTCCAGCTAGAGACGACTTCACGCGGAGACGTTGAGAGTCGACAGAGACGATCGAATGATAGTAACCTATTATTCCAAGTTTAAAGTATTTGGAAAGACGTGCAAGCAATTCTATGGTCCCTCTAGAAGAATGAAACCCCAACTCGACTTAATGACCGTGTGAAAGCCTTTGAAGCTTAGGATTTGCCGCAGTTCTGCGACGCCATTAGTGAGGCTTGGATTTGCCCTTCTACGGCTGGACCACCGATGCTGGGGTATGTACCCGATGCCATTATACTATACCCAAGATGTTGAGCTCTTGGGGGATTATGAGGTTTTAACGAGTTGATCGGATGGCTCGATTTAATTCGGATGCTAGATGGTGAGATGCATTTCTTGGGAGACTCCAGATACGATGATAGCCGTTGGAGCTCAGTCTATGCAGCCACGACGAGGCGAGTCCGAAACGGTCGATATTAGAGAAAACTGGGGTAAGAGGTTCGTACGAGATCTGGATAAGATGGCGTTCCACTCCGCCGACATCAGTGATGTGGTAGGCATGCCGAGGCATGGTACATGGAAATACCTTCCAGAAGGAGTCGCGATGAGTATGCAGCCGTTCCGGAACAAGAAGTAGAAATAGTAAGTACGATGACTTCCGGACAGTTAAGCAGAGACGAGATTTGGAAAGGACCTTGGGTAGGATTCCTTCCAGGACACTGCTGCAATGATACTTGCACCCAGGATCAGATGTGTCACGTACATTCAGAGAGCCAGAAGCCGACGCCAGTGACATGCTGCTTTACAAATGGTCGTGAGGATTGACCGAGAGATGTCCAGAGAAGTGCCAGAACGGAATCGTCCCCGTTAACATACCTGACAGGGCCGATGAGCAGATGGATCATGAGATTGATAATTCACAGAGAAGACTTGGACCCAGGAGTGGTCAATGTTACGCATACCCGCAGGCCAGAGTTCAGGATCATTGACGAGATATGCTACGATGACCACGACAGTTTGCCCGAGATTATTGGAGGACGTGCTTGAGCGGAGCTATTCCGCCATACTTGATTTCGATGTTTTGGGTAATTTATTAGCCTGATTTGATTTTGATGATTGAGGATTTACGATTTTTGCACAGTTGTTGCACTTGATATCGTTTTCAAGCCTTGGTTTCACATGTTTGTGATTTTATGGGTTGTAGACATTGGAGTTGATTTCGTGCGTATATACGCACACGATTTGATTTTTGCACTCTGCATAGTTCACGTATGCTTGCAGTGCAGTGATTCGTATTTGTGCACTTGGATGCACTGGACTTCTATTTCGATGGTGATGCTCGATATTGGATTTCATGATTTCGTGCATGATGGATGCACTGGAATTGGATTTTTAGCGCATGTTGGGCGCATGTTATGAGATGCGATTTGGTGCACACCAGATGCACTAGATTTAGATTTTTCGGGCATGTCAGATGCACCCGATTTTGCGGTCAGGTACACGTGTTGCCTACGATAGATGTTGCGTGCACACCCGTTGCACCTTGATGTCGTTTTGTACACCTGCTTGGCACAGGTATGGGTTTTGATTTCCTTGCGCACCGGACGCACAGGGTTTTTATATGCACATTTTTGGAATTGATTTCTTAGGGAGCAGTACGTTTCATGATATTTGATATTGCGATTGATTTTCGTACTGAGCAGGACTGATCAGATGACAGTGCCTGGGTATATTTTCCATACATTGACAGATTTCAAAGGGATTTCCAAAAGCGAGCTATAGTCTCATTATTTACATACGTGTCATTTATGACACAAGACATTTAAAATGAGGAGACCCTTCTAAATCGTTTTCAAAACGGCGGATCGTGCATATTAAACAAAAGATATATATGTATTTGGCTATTTTCTTATAGAGACGTCCGCCGCTGGGCAGTGTTATGCGCATTACACATCGACTTTAAATAATTTGGCATGGATTCCTTTCAGATATTTACATGTACAGATTTGATATTTACATGTATAGTTCCGATTTCTAGCATATCGGTTTTGCTTTGGATTTGGCAGTCGTGTTTTCACCTTGACTCCGATGATTGCAGGATGCTTGACGGAGTTTTGACTTCGAGTTATCTGTTTGTTACTCATGCGCATGCATTGCGCTACGATGCCTTTTAAATATCGATAATTTCGGAGCCCCATTGGTTTGGACATTTTATTGAAATGTTTTTAGAATTGGGAGGTTTAAATTTAAATTCGGGGACCGAATTTCTTTAAGGGGGGAAGATTGTAACATTTCAGAAAAATAAAATATTATTTTTGGGAATTTTCATAATTTTTAATTAATATTTTAATAGTCGGTGTAATTAAATACCGATAAATGGTGAAAATTCCGGAGAAAATTTTGGAAAATTCTAAAATAGGGTATTTTGTGGAAGTATGTCATTTTTAAGCTTTTATGGTTACGTATGTGTTATTTTGGTGAAAATCGCGATTAACAATCGCTAAGTGGATTTTTGGCTTTTTGTGCAAAAATGTGCACATAACATTTTCTACACCTGTTTCTTGTTTTGGTCATGGTAGCCTAGGGTTGGACCATGTTTAGGTGACCATGGTGGGTTGAATCATTTGATTAGAGCTGGGGTTATGTCGACTTGTGTAGGGAGAAGTGAGCCAATGTGGCTTGGTGTCTTGTGAGCATTGTTTTGGAGAAAGAGAGAGGTGGTTAGGATGTGCTATGATCCACCCAATATCATTATTCCTTGTGTTTTGTTACCCTCTCTCACATTTCTTCCCACAACATAACACCCCCTTAAGGAAAAACCACCAGCAGCAGGTGCTGAAACATTGCGACAGCCTTACGTCAGCTCCTGATATACCATGTCAGCCCTCATTCTTTCACATCAACAGCTACATCAGCTCCATAACTGATATACATCAGCCCCTAACACATTTCAGCCCCCCATTGCTGACCAAACACCCCCCCATCGGGACTTATCAGCCCCCTAGCTGATCTACAATCTCCCATCACCATTTTCAGCCCCCAATGGCTGACTTTTGCTACCAATCAGCCCAAATTCTGCCTAACTTCATCCACCAGAACAGCCCCTAAATTCAGCTGAAGACATGCATCAATCAGCAGCTAATCAGCCCCCCTTTGTCAATACTTTCAGCCTACAATGATGGACTTCAGCAACCCCTAGCTCCTAGCACCATAGCCTAACCTCTATACACTCACACCAGCTGATACATCAGCACTTCAGCCATATCAAATATCATCAGCATTAAGCAACAGCCCAATGAGCAGCAACCCCATCAACACAACACCAAATACTTCAACCTCACCACACCACATCTTAATGCACCTTTTACACCCCTCTCAAGTGTTGCAATTGCTACTGCAATACATAGAGAAATAAAGAAGAGAAAGAGGAGCAAGAAAGAAGAGAGTTACAGCAGCAGCAACAGCTGCAGAAACATTGTCAGCATCAACAGAAACCTCATGTCCGGGAGCAAATGGAGAAGCTCCCCAGCAGCAACAGCCCTTCCACCTTATCTCCTTCCCTTCTCCTTCCTCCTAGGACCCCCTCGAGGTATAATCTCGCATCCCAACTCAGTTCTTGCTCAGTTCTGGTGTAATATCTGAAAGTTTACTGTTTTAGTGAGATATTGTGCTAGTTTAGGCAATTTTGAGTGAAACTTGACCTAGTATTGGTTTTGATCGTTAGTATAACCTTATTAGATGTTTTTGAGACCATTGTAACCAATATTACTCTAAAATCCAAGTATTTACCAGAGTTATTCGACTTGGCGTATCTTACCGTTTTTGTCGATTTTGAGGTCTTTCTGAAATCTGCTTTCACCCGGGGCCTTATAGGAAAAAGTAGACATGTCAGTGAGCTGTGCAGGCGTCCTGGAACCCCTACCAAAAGCCCGAGCCACCATCTCCAAACTCCGGCCGCAAATTTCCTCATTCTGGCCGCAATTTGCGGCCAGACCAGCATAAAAATGCATCGTTTTGCGTGCAAAGGCCCTTTTTCATGTAAAATTGACCCCCGGCATGTCTAGTTTTGACTGGTTCCTGTTAGGATAAAATCTGGGTTCATTTTCGTGAGTTGGCGCATGATTTACGACGTGTTTTCGTATGGATTTTGATATTCGATGATTCGTATCTGTCGGGTGGCGTTCGGACGTCGACGACAGTGGATATTGGCTGTTTTTGCCCACAAGGTCACAGGTTTTTACCTATGGGCGTAGTGTGCACCATTTTGGTTTCCGACATGGTTTTCATGTGTTTTAGCATGTGATATTCTTGTAGGTACTCACGTGACGTCGAAGCGTTGGAGATGCAAATGGCGACATCGGCACCGGAACGCATAAAGCTAGGTGAGTAGATTTATATCTACGGGGAGAAGTCGGGTGGATGGCGTATAGCACCCCCACAGTCCGAGGTGGTGTATACGGATGCGTATACACACCTATAAATATTATTGTTGTTGGGATTATTATTGATGTTGAATGGATATTGGTGAACTTGGATGATTTTGGTTACGAAACCATAGGGTAGTGGGTGCACTACACATTCATGCACACATATACATACTTGCATACATCCTCACTTCATAGATGCTTATGGGATTCGTTATGGACATGTGTTCACATGGGTTTGGGTTTATATGCTTATTACGGAATTGAGGATGATATATGGGATTGATATGAGTCGATGAGTTGACCTGAGATTATGATATCGGCGATATAACCTGTTATGATGGTAAAATTCATGATTTAGATACACTTGATATTTTAACGGATTTTGGGATAATGATGCCATAGGAATAGTGACATAAATATGTAAATGATCGACATGTGATTATGATACAAGATATGATATGATATGATATGACAGGATATTTATAATAGGCCGCCTTGGGCGGGGTATACTCTTGAGATGAAATGTGCTGATGATATCGATTTATACGGGATTGTCGATCAGTAGCCAGATCTTGATTATAGTAATGATGTTAGTATTGTACTAGACTTCGGTCAGTACCAAGATACGATATTGATAAAGAGAATACCAGAAGAATGATATGACAAATGTGATATTGACCCATACCCAGATTGGGGAGGCCGTACGACGGATTTACGTACGAGCTATATTTTGATGTTTGATCCGCCTATTTGACTTGGGAATAACCGATTATAGGGACACAGTATCGGATGTGATATGATCGAGGCGGGATCACCGACTATATATATGTATATATATATGTATCGACTCAGAGGTTAGGCGGTTTCCTTTACCTGCAGTTAGCTTATTAGCTCAGCCTTATTGTTGGCATAGCTGTACGACCTTTATGACATTAGATGCAGTTTAGCGATCATGGTGTTCAGTATTTCAGCTCCCGCATATTATTATTGTTGCTCTGCATCACATACTGTTATGATTTATATTCTATTATTGATATCATGCTGTTAGGACACCAGCACCATTACCGATGATGCGTATGTTCCACATACACTTACTTGCCAGTTCACACACATCTTCATCGGTAATTGCCATGTCACTACACAGTAGTATTATTGCATCAGGATATGACCCTTGTATGTGCATACTATTATTCCATGTTGCAGGACATACAGTTACACTTGCATTCCATTTATATGTCACATACATCATGCTTCCTGATTATACGCATTGAGATATGTTATTTCTATGTTATTTCTGGATTTGGGAACCGTGGGTATTTCAAAGAGATTGTGTAAATGTTTTAAAAACCCGGTTACCCTTGATATGATATTTCAGTGCGTTCACCATATGTTTTCTCGGTGCTGAGAGTGACATGTGAAACCCGAATCGAGGAGGCGGATGAGACCGATTGCGGGTACATGGTGGACCCGGTGCGGTACCCCGGGGCAAGAAGATCGCAGATGATGGCGTTGAGCCTGTGCAGGGGAACACTACCTACCGGTGATATTACCCGACACGTCGGATATCCGGAGGATACCGTCGTAGTCATGAGATGGATGGTAGGGGCCGATCTGGACTGACGGCGCCCTAGATTTTGTGATTGAGACATTGAGATTTCGAGATATTGAGGTACAGAGATTGTGATACAGAGGTATCGAGATACTGAGACTTATGTTTTGTGCCGATGCTAGGCACTGTTTATGCTGATTTCATTTATGATACCTCATTTTAAAAGTACAGAAATCTCACAATTTATGAAAGCAGTTTTCTTCAGTACATGCATTCTGTTACATGCATTCATACATCATCTATATGATACATTGTTACCTGATGCACTGACATGGACATATGGGATTACACTTAGGTTAGATATTTACATTAGCCATGGTTAGAGATTACTGGTTATATATTTGAGGATTATACATATTATGATCGTATGACCTAGGTTGCGTCATACATGCGATTTTCTGTTCGTAGATCTTTTTCTACTCACAAGTTGGCAACTCACCCCCGTTGTGCCCCAGTTTCTTGCAGGTGTTGCCGTACGGATTTCATTACGGCTTTGCGGGCACTGTACCTTTCGGGTGACTTGCTAGTAGGTGGGTTATTGTATCTTACCCATCATTATACATTGTATATTATATTTCAGTTGTATCTAGAAGTTCCATCAACCAAAACATGTATTTATTTGAGATAGAGACCAGTGATGTTTATTCTTTCGACCTTAGAGTCGCGGATTATATTTCGATGGGTTCTTGCTGGTTGAGTTTCATTTCGGTTGAGATCCTCGCCTTTAGGCGTTGTATATTATGATGCATACATGTTGATTTGGTATGGTTTTTCCTACACTCTACTACTTCTCTTGGTTTGGATTTCTGGGTTTCGGCTTACTTAGCTTACGTACGCCTTGAGACGTTCGTAGTCTAAGTGCCGGTCATGATTCATAATTTCGGGTCGTGACATTAGCTGATTATCCTTCGTTGCGTGTGAGTCTCAATGGGTCTTTGGAGGAAGAGGTGAGGTGAGGAAGTTGTTGCCGAGTACCTGCAAAGAAGTCCCGGAGTGGTTTGGTACCACCGAGGACCCTTCGACGCTCAAGTTAGTGATGAGATCCGAGCAGAGTAACGGCCTAAAAGTGTAAAAAATGGCTTACTTGACCCCTCTGTGATAGGGGTTTATATAGCGGTGGAGCACGCAGCAGCGGGTACGAGAATCTCGCCGGCGGTTACGCCCCTCCCCCCGACGTCACGCCCGCGTAGAAAGCGGATCGCCCGTTAATGGGGATTGATGGCGTGGAACGTGGGATGTTGCTGGCGTAAAATCTGCGCATGGTGAGATTCGCGGAGCGGCGGTTACGCCTGTGAGCGGTGGAGCTGGTCGGAGGGCCGAAGAAGACGGCCTCGGCCGGGAGCTCGGGGACGAGCGAGGAGGCCGAGGGGTCTTGGTCGGGTGGCAGCTCGGGGCAAGCTGAGGGGCCGAGGAGGCCAATTTGCAGGGGCCTCGAGGAGGGCCAGCTCGTGCTTGCAGATCGGGCACGGGTGGCCTGGTCGGTCCCTGTGGGCCCTTTCTTCTAAGTTCTGGGACACGTCACCTGTCCCGTGTCATGATCTTGGGGATCGCCAATATTGAGCACTATCACTTTCATATTTTTATAACCGGTTGAAAAAAACGGGTTTAAGCGGGGTTCCAATCCACTAAAGCAGCATAAAGGCTTTATACTAAGGCTTTACGGGAAAGCAAAGCATTTCATGACCACTTCCCGCTGAAGCGGGGCTTTATGAGGCTTTCTACTTCAGTTCCTGTTACACAAACTTTAATCAGGAAACCGACATTTCTTGGGACCGGTTGTGGGAAGACGTGATACTCTCTCTGCTAAGAAATGCCACAAACAGATATGCTGGCCTAGGCAAACTTCTTCATGTATGTTTTTCTTTAGTTATCTTCTTTTGGCTAATCTGGCCAGACTTGGTCACCAAATTTCTTCAGAGGGTTTGCTTTTCTTCTTAGCTGCGGCTTCACAGGGTTCTTGATGCCTAGCAGACTAGCAGTAGGTGGAAAAACATGTTTTCTGACAAACTTGATATTGGTGGAATCTCATGTCATAGTTTTTTCCCCTTTCGACGAGATATTATATTATAAAGGTAAGCCAAGTTGTTAAAGGTGTTCAGATAGACAAGTTCACAAGGCCACAAAGCTTGCTGATGCCGTTATTTCGCAAAAGATTTTATCATACAAACTTCAAACAGAACTTCTACTTATTTAATCAGTTAACAGTTTTAGCAGCACATAGTCTACTAGACTGAACTGTCGCGCATCAGAGAGGCATATAGCATACTGTATGCGACAATTGCCCAAGTATTTCAAGTACATAGATGAAATGAAAGCATGAGGTCCTGCCTTCTATCTTTGAAAAGCATTTATATGGAGACCATTCTCTATGCTTAGAGTTATCATGGTCCTGTAGTTAACAACCTCATTTTCGTTGCGGAGTTTGAACTCAAAGAAGTTGAGGAGGACAGCTGCAAAGATCTTCATTTGTCTATAGGCAAATTCTTTTCCTAAACATATCCTGGGTCCAGCCTGAGTTTAAAGGAAAATAATTAAATTTTTCGTTAATGGATAAAACTCTATGAGGAACATATTGTTAATGCTTAAGGCTACTATTTTCAGAGATAATATTTATTTTTGCGCATACCTGAAATGCAGTGAATTTAAACGGGCTCTCAGGTTGGAAGATCCCATTGTCATCTAACCACCTTTCTGGTCGAAAACTTTCTGCATCGGCACCCCATAAGTACTTCATTCTACCCATTGCATAAGGCAAATAGAACACATTATCTCCTTTCTTAGTGCTGAAGCCATCGGGTAGTGTGTCATCTGAGAAGCAGACCTTCGAATCCTTCACACAAGAAGTTATCTGTTAGCTTCATTAATAGTAAAATTATGGATTATGCAAAACTAAATTTTACTAAATTACCATGAAATTTCAGCATTTTTAAGGAAATACCATAAACCTTTTCTTGCACCAGATAAATACATTGAACTATGCAGATTGCAAATAAATACCATGAACTTTCAACCATTTTCTATTTAATACTGTAAAAGTTGTATTCTGTGAAAAAAAAATCAGGGGTCTAAAAGTAAAAAGGTTCGCCAAAAAACGTTGTATGATCTTAAATTTGTAGTATTGAAAGTTCGTGGTATTTTCTTTTTTGTTGCATTTTTCAACTTTCTTGTATTTATGTGTAGCACCCAAAAAAATAAAATTTATCCATTTGAAAAAAATCTGTTCATGGCATTTTAATAAAATTTAGCCATTAGCGTAAACTAAAAGAAATTTCTTTTAGCAAACCATACCATAGGAACAGATGGAAACAGTCTCAAAGTCTCTGTTAAGGTTGCATGAAGATACTGCATCTTATTCAGGGCTTCGTCAGTTAAAAGACTTGCAAACTTTCCAAAATCTGTATTTTCCTCAGTTTTAGTTGCTTCGTGCACTTCACGGACAATTTTTTCTTGTATACTAGGATGCTTGCAGATCATATAGATGAACCATGATAAGGTCCCAGCTGTGGTATCTTTACCGGCGATGAGAAAATTTAGTATAATGTCTCTCAGATATTTACGAGTCATGTTCTTTGGATCTCTTTCCATCTCCAATATAAATCTGGACAAAAGATCTTCTTTCTTTGCCTAGTAAGTTGATAAATTACATGAGTTCGAGAAACTTTGAATAAGCAGAACCTAAAGTTATAACTTACTGAATTATTTTCTTGATTTGATGAGTAATTGTCAATCTCCGTACTGATTAGCTTGTAAATGAAGTTATCGACGGTTTTGATCTGATCCTTAAGTTCGGCCTCATATCCAATGTTCAGATATCTCTTGATCTTCCAGAATGCATCAACATACCGATGCAAGATCAAAACGCTTGAGTTGTCGAAAGCGTTAGCAAAGTGAGTACCTTCTTCAGATCCTTGCAAACTATTCAATTCTACACCAAAACCTACTTTGAATATTGAATCCATAGTTGATTTCATGAACAAGTCCTGTGATGCATCACACAATTAGTAAGATAACTGTTACGCAAATCAGTTGAAGAACCGAAGTTTACGGTTCTGACTTGCACCTGAATATCCATTGGCATTTTGGAGTCGGCTCTCCCAGAGATTATTTGAGCTAGTTCAACTGCCTTGCTTTTGAACACTATGCTACTGAAATCTCTCAAGACTTTTGTTGTGAATTCGTAGCTCGCAAGCTTTCGTTGCTGGCGCCATTTGTCGCCATCTACTGCGAAAATGCCATCTCCAAAGAGATCGCTTAAATTTTCATAGTTGTATGATCCCTGAAAATTATGAAAAACTTGGAGCAAAATGGAGTGGTTGTTTACTCTATTGAACGGTTAAATCACTATATTCTTGAAGATATCAGCGGCAACTTTTCTAGGTTTATTATTTCTAGGTCCTGCATGTTGGCTTCTTCTTACATGTTTTTGTTGTGATCCTTGATATTACGCATTTATATAGTTGCTTAAGTTTCCCACGAATTGAAATTCGTTCTTTTGGTAGTTACAACACTTCTTATTGCATCGATGGATCACATAAATTGTTTGATCTATGTTAAAAAAATCATTTCAACATTTCATGTGTACATGTATGACTTTGATCGTGTTAACATGTCTACCCTTCTTAAAACTGTCACTTGTGCATTCATTTACCAATGTGGCAGGAACAATACTGTTCCTACCAAATTTTATTGTACCTATTACTCTACCCTATGGACAAAAATACAAGCATACCATATCATTATGGTTTGTGTAAACCACGTAAGAGGCCTTCATATGTTTGTTTATTGGGCAGCGAGACAAATATTACTACATGGGTAGAAGAGTATTATCTATCATGCATTTGACTAGGCTGTGTGCATTCATGGGACCCAGGAGAAAAATACTGCCGAGAGGGGCAGTTTGATAGATAGAATTTGGAGATGCACGCAACATTTGTTGCAAAAAATCTCCATTTCCTATGTTTGGTTAGCAACAATTTTGAAATGGAAATGAAAATGGAAATGGAGATGCAAAAAGTATCAAATTCATTTTTGTTGTTATAAGAGTTGCAACTTTGGGAATGGTGAACATGGTAATTATTATGGGTGTCACATAAGCTTTGCATATGCCACATATGCAAATTTGCAACAAATGTTGCATTTTCTTTTGTTTTTTTGTTGAACCAAACACAAGAAATGGGTTGAATTTGGAAATCCAATTACAAAATATGCCACATGCATCATTTGTTGCATGAAAGCATGATGCTACGTTTTTTTTGTTGCCAATCAAACATGCCCAGAGTATGTGTTCAAACTTGATTATCTTGTATCAAGTCCATTAGGATTTTACACGATAACAGGATACAAAATGAGAAGTAAGAAAGCAGGTGGAAAGTAGTTTCTAAGAAGACGTTTACTTGCGCAAACCCCCCTTTGGTTTACCCTGTATGGCCCTAATACCCTCCTCAGGTTGATTATTACCACAAACACCTCCCTGCCCCCCCCCCCCCCCCCTTCTCCCTTTCCCACGATCTTTGATCGGGACAGTTCTTTTTTGCAGTTCTTCCTTTTGAAGGCGATTGATTATTCAAGAAAGAAAGACTTAGCCTAACAGTCGTCAGCTTACTTCTAGTCCTTTCTAAAGGGAAAAGAAGAGAGGTATCACTCCTTGGGCAGTCGCTAACCGCTGCGCTTCCCTTCTGACCCGATCAGTGCTTTTTCCATCATCCAAGTCCATCTCCGGCCCCTTTCTTCTTAAAGCCTGCTCCTTTATCTGTCTTATAGTAAATCATACTCTATACAAAATAAACAAGCTCAAGTATTAAATTAAACAATCGTTTGAGTTGCGTAGGGTAAAATTTAACCGTTTTTTTGGGTTCCGGTTGACGAGCATATGAGATGTTCTCTACTAATATCACTTGAAAGACACGGTAAACTACATATGTTTTTGTGCAATTAACCCCAAAAAATGAATTCTAACCTTTTTCTTTTGAAAAAAGAAGAAGAAGAAATAACAAATCATGAATTTGATTACCTTGCCATAGTTATTGAAGTTGGTTCTAAGGATGTACTCAACATTCGCAGGATCGCAGGTGAAGATTTGGTTGTTGAGGGGCGCCAGCAGTCTGAAGGTTTTATATTTGTGAGACAATTCGCATAGGTAATCATGCAACCTCTTGAAGTGGAAGAGCTGGTGGAAGATGGTCCCTGCAACCGGAGGAAATCGCTTCTTCACGATCTTGCTTCTCCGTAGTCCCTCGACAACGGCAGCGGCTACGGTTAGAGCAGCAATGGTTGAAACATAATAGGTGATACAAAATGAGAAATCCATTCGAATTTTTTGCTTGTTTTGGGTGATCAATAGAACTGTTTATAGCATTGTAAGATTGTATTTGTTTAATTTGACACATCTGATTCATTAGATTAGAATGGTATTTTATTTTAGAGTTGAAAGAGACTATAACATACGTAAGCTTGCCTTGTTTTTTCTCGCTGGAGCGGTTGGGTTGTCCACCTCGCCTTGTCTCTCTCAACTCGAAATGAAACCTTTTTTTTAAACTAGCGGACCACGTTTCCAAGATAAGAGATGGCAGGTTAAATTTCCGAAGAAGCCGCATAAAAAAATGATTTCTCTTCTATTAGTAAAAGGAAAAAGGAAAAAAGAGTAATAAAGATTTGAATCTGGATATATGGTTTATAATCAACTTATTTTAAACCCACTAGCTTTCAAAATTATGAAAAGCCTGAGATATCTCAAATGAATCATACATAGGGATATATGTTTGGTGTTTGAAAATTACCCTCAGCTGTGTTTTAAATAATAGGAATCAGGGCCTGTGGTGCACAAACCCATGGGCACTACGGATCCAGGGGCTTATTTGCAAAAGAAATCCTTGGGCCTGCAATGCCCATGCATCTGGGTGGGCATTGTAGTACTGTCGCTGCCTGCCCCTTCTAGATTTTAAATAAATATCATCTCCACTGCAGCAAGAAACTTTACTACCATGCAGTGGTGGCAAATGCAAGTCATCAAACAATTTATACAAATGTATGGAAGAGTTATTTTTCAGTACCATCAATGATAAGACTTTAGAGGATAAAGAAAATCTCCATATAATTGGGTTCTAATATCATTTAGGGGCTGTTTGGTTGGAGGATTATGAAATTTGGATTCCAAAATAGTACAATTGAAAGTTTTTGGATTAGCCGATTTCTTGTTTGGTTGGTATTGGATTTCTTGTATTGGATTTGCAAATACTTGTAATCCTTATTTGGTTGGTGAAAAGAAAGCAGAATTTGAATCCGAGAGTTAAGGAAAGAGATAGAAAGAAGTAATTTTTTAATGCTTAAAAGTATAAGGGCTCCACCGTTAAGTACAATGAATGGTGGGAATCCTTGCAAATCCTTTTTTTAAGGATTCATGGAGCATCTTTTTTTGGTGGGCCCCTCATAAGAGAACCTTTGCTTTGCAAATCCTCCCTCCTCCCAAATACAAACTTAGTTGATCCTTGTATTTTTTGGATTCATGAATCCAAATAGTGTCAAATCCTCTCCAGACCGCATGACCAAACAAGCCCTTGGTACCATAAGTTGGAAACATGAGCATAATATCAGTCAATTACCTATCTACAAAATTTGCATGATTAAAGACCAACAAAAACTAACTTATAAAGAGAGGGGGTAACATTTTTCTCGCCACCCATTCAAATATTTGCCCCTAATGATGCTCAATGTTGGCGATCTTCAAGATTAGGACACATGGCAGATGACATGTCCCAAGTCCCAGAAGAAAGGGCCCACAGAGGCCGGCCAGGCCACCCTTGTACCCGACCTGCAAGCACAAGCTGGCCCTCCTCGGGCCCCCTTGCAAATTTGACTCCTCGGCCCCTCAGCTCACCCCGAGCTGCCACAGGACCAAGACTCCTCGGCCCTCTTGCTCGTCTCCGAGCTCCCCAGCCGAGGCCGTCTTCCTCGGTCCCTCCGACCGACCGACTCCACTACTCACAGATGTAACCGCCGCTCCGCAAATCTCGCCACGCGCAGATTCTCCGCCAGCAACGTCCCACGTTCCACGCCATCACGATCCCCATTAATGGGCGATCCGCTCTTTACGCGGGCGTGACGTCGGGAGCGTAACTGCCTGCGAGATTCTCGCGCCTGCTGCTGCGTGCTGCCGCCGCTATATAAACCCCCATCACAGAGGGGTCAAGTAAGACATTTTTTACTCCACTTAGCTGTTACGCTGCTCGGATCTGATACTAACTTGATCGTCGGAGGGTCCTCGGAGGTACCAAACCACCCCCGGACTTCCTTGCAGGTACTCGGTGTTAAGCCCCTCAAATCACCAACCTCCTCAAAACCCATTGAGACCCACACGCAATAGGAGATCACCTCCAAAATCCACCGGGAGATCGACGGAAGACAACATCTG